>JAHLJT010009419.1:196736065-197336065 GCA_031308135.1 Acheta domesticus | reverse complement strand
CGTTGCCGGATTCTTTAATTCTATACAGGTAATATATTTCATATAGAAGTTTAATCAGTCTTTGACATAAATATTAATTTCATTGTGCAAATTAATAATAATATTCAAAATTGAAAATAACTTTAGATTGGATTCCTACTTCAAACATCTAAACCCTGAATTACAGCAAATAGACATGTGTAATAATACTTAATGGATGTAATAATAATACCTTTCGTAATAATACCTTTCGTTTTAGTTAACTTTATTGAGTATAAAGACGGCCAAAAACAACTATCGGAAGGAGCTGCTCTCCCCATCTCTTTTCTTTTTTCTCTCATATTTCCTTAAGTAGATACTAATATAGTTCATAGTTATACTTCTGAACATTAAATGTACCTTTGTTCCCTCCCAACTGTCATTATTTACTTTTGAAAAACGTCTATTATTACTTTTGTAAACACACCTAGCATTGCACAGTATTGGGGAAAGAAAAAGTGGGAAGACTAACGAGGTAAATCCAAAGAAACGACGACCAATGAACTTCGCTACAAAACTTTGATACGACAGATAGGACTGGCCTAATCCATGGTGCTGCAGAGTTCTCTGCCGGCCTAAGCTCCCAGTCAACTAATCTAGGCTCCCCAATACTTCCAAGGGCCCCAGCCAGCAGCTCTGCACTTGTGCAGCCTCACCGCACCAGAGTGCGCTTGTGGGGAATATCCCTTAGCGTCCCTAGATACAGAGAGTTACGCAACCTCAACAGCTGCTGACATTTAATATATTTTCACCTAATATCCCCCCAGGCCACTGTCAAGAGTTACGGAGAAATAACATTGGAAGTCGAGTCCATTATGAAGCGTTCCGAGTATATTTTCATTGGAGTTTCGTAGATTTGTGGTTTCTATTACATCCACACCATCGCACAGTTGAACTGGATATAAAATGGCCTAATCGTGTTTTTGAAAAATTCACTATGACATTATTTTTGTATCTGTGTTTAATGATCACATTTCATTAAGAAAAAATGTGTCTTCAAAATTGTAGTCTTAGGAAGACGCCGAAAATTTAAAAAAATCAGCGTTTTCAACGAACATGAGATCGTTTCTTACACGTCCGTCAGACCATCCGAAAACAAAATTTAATCAAAAACGATGGGGCCTTTTTTTGAAAATTTTGAAAATGACCCACAGTCTTCATGTAAATATCCCTCAAAAGGAAAATATCGATTTTAAAATCAAGGGACCGTGACATCAATCAGAAAGGATAAGGAATATTCATTTTGGCAAAAATCGAAATTGTTTTATCTACTAACTTTGTTCAGAGATGGACAGATGTCAATCGATTTCTTGGTATCAAGGACCCATGAAACGTGAATTTCTCCTGCACCACGTGTAAGACGATTTTGTTTACTAAAAGTATCATATAGATTTATCGACTTTTTCTTTGCCAGGGATCTGAATTAAGAGTTTTCTGCCAAACATTTGCCGTGTTTTCGTGCAGCAATACACAACTATCCCTCTCTAGCGGTAGCGGTAGCGACAAAATAAAAAATCCACCGTTTTTTCGCACAACATTACCCAACTTCCTCTACGTACGTACGGGAAAGTAAAATTGAAGTCTACAATCATTTCACAAACCTGAGGATCCTTACTGTCAGAATCATATTCCACGAAATAGAAGTTTCTCGTCTAGATTTGTATTAAACCAGAAAGTAAAATCTTGTTCTTACTTTAGAACACTGAGCAAAAAAATTGAGATTCTGCAGGCCATAGAAATGTAAATTTAACTCTTTGCTCAGACTTACGTTGAATCAAAGTAATTACACGTCGCATCAGAGAAATCATTTTTTTCTTAGTAGATTGAAAAACATTTCTTCCCAAACTCACAGATATATAATAAATAACGCCCACAAAAATACTTATAGGCGTGGTGTGATTCAGTTGTAAAAACATATTTTGTACATTATGGAACTACAAACTGTTTTCTTTGCAGATGAAATGAATGCCGTTTTAAACCTGCAAAGAGACTTGTTCAATGAGAAGGCCAAGGTAAGAAAAAATGCATTTTTTAAATAATGTCGATTCCTACCTTAATAATATCAGGTGAGGCGAATGAGCGCCAGTGATTATTAGTTTTAAAATGTGTTTTTAATTAATATATAAATGTGACAAATTTGTGACCAAAAAAGTGGAACAAACATTTTGAATATTTTTATTTGCGTCCGGAAATATATTAATTAACGTTTTAGTATCGCATATTTGTTTTTCGTAGGTTCTATTTAATAAGCTTACGTAAATACTGTGGTTATTCTAATATCATTCTTCGTAATATGTCAGCTTCATGAGAACACTGAGGAAAGAAAAAAATAATCAGGTCGTACATTTCTTTGATTTGCCGTAAGTGTTCAATGCGCTGAGTTTAAATCTGATTGCGAATAAGTAGTTTGTTTGTTTTCTTTGCACATTTTGTAATTGTATGCCACAATACTTCAAATTTTATTGCAATTAAAATTTTTAAAGAATTCACCTTTCAGAAATTAAAAGGATTGATTATTTCGGATATTTGAGGTGTCATTTAATTTTTTCTAGAGAAAAATGCAGGCGTATTTACAAAGTTGGAATATTACAAGATTACGGAAGAATTACCAATGTTAGGAGTAAGTATTTGCAGTGGACCACTAGCTTTTGTTTTGGCAAATCCTTATAATGTTGCGCTTACGCCATTCATATCGGGTTACGGACTGTACCACCCGATGGAAATGGAATGTCCAAGTGAAAACACCTCAGAAAACAATAAGAACTGCCTAATATTACTCCGTCATGGAAAAGGTTATCTATTTAACCCCAACGCTCGTATTTTAAACTACGGCGAGGACGACACTTTCGCTCTTTGCTGCTACGATTGTTCATTGCAAACATTGATGCTTTGCTGCGGGGAACCTTTGGATTTGAGTCCAAGTGGTGGCGCACTTTCAATACTAAAATTATATCACCAGGTCGAATACATCCGTTGCCTGTAGGAGAACTTTGGTAAGGAACTGGTCTGATTGGTAGTTTATCGTGGTTTCTCCCAAGCTTCTCCAAAAAAATGAAGGGGAATACCGGAGCAATACAAACGGCCACGGTCCGGGCGCAATCTTCCTTTCTTCTTCTTCTTCTTCTTCTTAATAATAATAATGATATTAATAATAATAATAATAATAATAATAATAATAATAATAATGTTTACTTCCTCTCCCCATTCAAACACACACATACATGCGCGACTCTTCCACACACTACACTCAGGGAAGTGAGGCCATGATAGTCAATAATACGTCACCGAAAGCACTACATATTTACTCATTTTACCTCGTATATTCATTTTGAAATTTACTGAAATTCTTCCCTATGCCCAGTGCCTGACTGAGTGTGTTGCGGAGAGATTCGGGGTGATGAAGGATGGCAGCTTCACCGCAGTCCCTGCAGAACACCGTCTGGAGGTGTACAACAGAGTGTTTGCAGGCGACACCAATCGTCTAGAATTTGCAGACCATGTCATCAACTTCTGCCACGTACAAGGTCAGTAGCAATGGCATCCTCTCAAATTCTATCATTATAAGTCTGCATGCCGAGTAAGGAATTCAATTATTTGGTATTGTTGCAATGAATTTCACAAACAGCATTCTCAAAATAGCATTGTGTATTTAAAATAGTTCCAAAATACTTGTCGGAAATATGAAAATAACACTTTAGCTGATAGCCAAATGTTTTACTCTCAACCTGTATTGCCAAATACTTTATAATTTTATATTTTGAATTGCCTTTCAAAACATTTCAGGGTTTACTGATTATATTTCACTTACATCCGTTGTTAAATATTTTGGATTACGTTTTGTGTTCGTACTATTTTGATGGAGATTTTCAGATGTAGTTTTTTGGATAATTCTTCCAATACGTTGCCCCTTTCTCGTAGAAGAAAAAAGTTGAAGGATATCGATGGAGCACAGCACAGCATGCTTTAGTCAAAGCAAGGAAAATGCCGGAAATACCTGACCTAAAGTTCCTCTTTGCCTGACACTTCAGGTAACATTTCGCGCATTGGACTACAAGTAAGGAATCAGTTACACGTTCAAAAGTTTTAATTTGGAATTATGATTCCAGATGGGAACGAACTTTATGAAATGTTTTGATAACGCAGACAAGAAGTCGGGCGCACAATGTTATTAGAGCAGGGATTTACAACACATTTTCTTCAGTGACCACATTTGAACAAATTGTTTGCTTCACTTACCGTTGTCTTTTTCTCTGTAATATGGTACACACCTTAAGCAACGAATAATCATGGCAACAAATTGCATAAAAAAACTTAAGAAAACAATTTCTTACACCAATATTCTTGTAAATATATCGATTTTTCAATAATTGAAGGCTCTCCCGCTTTTGAGTAGACGTGTTTTTAACCTCCATTTAATCCTTAAGTAGGCGCACGAGCAATAGTCACGTAAACGGGCGCGTGTCGTACCGAGTGCGCCACTCCTTTTGCTTGATGTAGAGCAACTCAAATGTAACTGAATACTTTAAGTAGCATGTTTATTACACTCAAATAATTTATTTGAAAATTTTTACATTACACAAAAGTTTTTTTAACAAAATAAGCAAAAAATGTAAGCAAAACTAATTGATAAATTTACAAGATTGTAGCCTGCCAGAATATCTATTTTGCATGATGTCCTTATTGGTGTACAAAACTATTTTATTTAGGGGACTTATTAATTATACGCTGTGCCCACTGGTGGGAGATACCTGGTAGGGGAAAACCGATAGGTGACGGTAGGTGGCGCCGGATCTCAACATACAACGGGGGGAGATTTCGCCATATCCTCAGCAAAATAATGCACTATACTTACGGGAATAATTCCCCCATAGCAATTGACGTTTCCGGAATCACCAATCAAGCAAACCATCATCCAAAAGTCTATCAATTCATCTGAAATATCTATTAAAGTGATGAGTGCACAGACTTCATATTTCATGTTATTAGGCGCTTTTGTTTTTATGGCGGGAAGAATTTTCTTCAAATTATTTTATTGGGTGTTCCAAAAAAAATTACTTTTCAAGGGCGTCATTTCCCACTTTTTACTTTCCCGTATACGTACGTATACATGGAGTGATATACGTAGTATAGGGAAAGTTATGTAATGCTGCGCGAAATAATGGCCAATTTGCGGCCGAAAAAAATTCATTGCCGGGCCGTGAAAACGAAAAAGTGGATAAAACCAGTTGCTAAATTAAGAAAAAAATCCCCTATCACATGGTGTTGCCAGAAAATCTGTTTTCTTGGTCCTTGATACCGAAAACCCAATTGAAAGGACCGGCCGTCTGTCCGTCCGTCCGTCCGTCCGTCTGTCCGTCTGTCCGTCTGTGAACACTGCTAGTGCCTAAACCATACGTACGATTTCTTCCAAAATGGATATTCCCCGGTCGATCTGGTTTTAGTCGAAGCTTTGAGATTTTGAAAAAGATTATTCAAAATTTGGGGATACTTTATATGAAGCCCCCTGGGGATTTTCAAAATTTTCTCAAAAGTGGCTCCAAATTTTTTCTTTCAATTTCTTGTAAGAATAGAGTAAAATACACTTATTAAGGTGGCATAGATCCGATTTTCGCTAATAACTCTGAATTTTCGAAAATTGCAAAAGTTTAAAATTTTTACTGCGTCTTTCTAAAACTACAAAATTAAAGATAGAGATTTTTTCTTCAAATAAATTTTTTCTTCATAGTCAGTTCTTTCTTTAAGGTCATGTACATTTTTTTATTTTAGTATTTTTTGCGCAATACTGCGTGCAATATGTGCAATTTTAAATAGTTACAAAAACAAGATTTTCTCAAAACGACTTCAAATTTTTTTCTTTAAACTTTTGGTAGGTATAGTGACTTATGTATTTTATGAGATGACAAAAACGCAATATTGCTCTAAAGGTTGTTTTTTTCAAAAATTACAAAAATGTAACAATTTTTTACTTGTCTCTCACGTCGTTAATATTTACACTATCGCCGATTTTTCACATTATTATATTTACGAGTATATAAGCTTTAAATAATGTCGAGTAAAGTTTCTCGATAACACAACCGTTTTCTGTAAAAAACAGCTCAAATTTCGGCATTTTCAGAAATACTCAAACGCCATTTTCTCATAAAAGGCTACAATTTTTTTCTTCAAACGTTTCGAGGGCAAGTGCTAATTGCACTCTTTAATATGACTTAAGTTTATTTTGAGTTATTTTTTTGTTTTTTCAAAAATTACATAAATGTAATTTTTTTGAAAGATCTCTCACATTTTTAAAATGCACATTACCAGCAATTTGTAAACATTATTGTATTTGTGAGTGTAAGTGCTTCCAATAACTTCAAAGAAAGTATTTTGAAAACTCAAACATTTTGTGTGAAAATGAGCTTCAAATTTCGCATTTTTAGTAGTGTTAAAACGCCATTTCCTTTTAAACGGCACATCTTTTTTAAAAGAAAATTGCCATTTACGGCTAGGTTTTCGTGTTCTTTAATATTCTATAATTAATATTTTCGTTCTACCAATAGGAAACCGAAAAATTAAGAAAATGACAAAAAATTGTCTTTCGGCGGTTATAGATGTTAGCTGGCAAGAAAGAGTATGTGGCAATTCCGAATAGCTAACAAAGACCCAAGGAAATAAAAAACTATTACGGGAAAGTCTGTGCCGTTCTGTAGCACCACTAGTTAATTTCTCGTAATTGTTTCTTGACGCGCGATCTATTATGTTTGAAACTGATTTTAGAAGAGGATTCTCTACTGTTTTCAGAAAACTTATCGTTATTGCTATAACTATTACTACTGTATCGTGATGTGCAAATATCTTCAGATATTTTGCCGTGATGGGACATTTGTATATTTTCCGATTCACTATCTGACGAGTGGTCGTCGATCTGTTCTTCCTCAGATCTTGAACTCGAAATATAACTGCTTCATTCAGTTTTCCATGAAATCCAGGTGAAATTACAAAATGTTACACGATGTTTGAACAAATTCGAAAGATCATTTCATCCCAAGCTTTGTATCTAGAAGATCTCAACTACTGCTACGCATAAAATTGTAAAAATGAAAAAGTTGAAATTACAGAACTAGCCGCGCGGCCTACAGAGTACGCGAAGATGCACGGGCAAAGCAAAAGAATTGGTACACAGCTTACTTGCCACAAAGAAAAATACACACTGACAATCGGTAGAGCAAGAACTGGAGGTATGGCATTAGGTATCAGCATTTCCGGCTTTTCGAATTTCTAGGAAAGACAAGCTCAGAAATATAGAGTGGCGTACTCAGTACACCGCACGTCCACTTAAGGGTTAAATGCATTGTTTTGAAAATCACGAGTGTTTTTAAGAAGTCGACATATAATTATGCAGAGAGTATTGCGGATACTAATTTCTTGTGTGATAGACTATCGTTGTGAATGCATAGTTATAATTTCTGGAGATTTCTAAACATGTACGACGGGTATGAAAGAAGAGGAGCGAAATTGTAATTTATTATCATACGTTTTATTGCTTTACACCACACACAGATAATTAAGCTCATTGATACTATATTTTGTCATCAATTGTATTTTGGTTATCGTGAAAAAGCGCCACCTCATATTCCTCTATTGACTTCCAATCGACCCCTTATTCACCACTGACTCCCTTCAAAATTTCATCGACTGACCTCGTTGGGAACCCCCGTAAGGGCGATAAGGGTTTTTGTACACAAATGCTCATATAGCCTTTGGTTTTCCTTCTGAACACAAACATAGCTTCATTATGCCTGCATTTTGTTGAGCTCCTCTTTTTCTTAGTAGTAGTCGGAACAAATCTGGGGGTGATATTTGCTCTTTTGTTAGCAATACAATATTAAAATTATAATTCTAGAATATGTACCAATAGAAATGAGTTTACTTTTACTCGGAAGCAAATATAACTATTTCCAAATGTTGCTAGCACTTTAGTTGAACCACGTACAAAAAAGATTGCACTAGAGAACTCTACAAAACTTGCGCAAATGAGAATTCTACCCGTAAGTTTCATACAGTATTTCGTTTTAAGAAAATGTACCAAATGGCTTTATCAAGAGAGGAGAGCATGCAATGATAAAAACGTTTCTTTCTCCCCCTCCCCCCTCTGCCTCTCGCTCTCCTGCATCAGCAAAAGAGTTTAGTGCCCATTTCATACGTACAATATTAAGTTCACTTTGCTGTAGACGAGTAGCTCACATCTGGAATGGCTTATATCTTTTTCCATTTTCTCTCTATCCCTTAAGAATATATAATTTTATAGTATGAGATAGACATTATTTATTGGGTATAGCAATGATTCTATTGTAATTTCCGTGTTTTCTGTGTTGCAGCTGACGCGAAATTCAGGGCTACGGGGCAACGGTGTCAGGCGGCGTACGATGCTGTAACTTGTCTGTGGGATCTCACTTACTAATGGATAGCCGAAAATGGCTCCTCAACATGTACTTTGGCCTTTAATTAATTTTTATTGTCTTTTAGAATAAACAAAATAGTAATATACGGGATATACAGTAAATAAGGTATTATTCACAAATGAAAGGCAATGATGAAAAGCAGACATCACCAATTTCCTCGACGGAAGAATATATGTTTACATTACAAGGCAAGAAATTGGCTATTTACATAACCAGATGGGAAAATTGAGTTTGCGGACATGGTCAATAGACCGAATCTAGAAGTCTTGTCGTATAAAGGGAAGTCACTTTTAGCGTGTGATTTGCAATACTGTATTCGAGACCTTAGTTTAATGACAAGTCGTCCTTTTTGTATACAAATTTAATTGAAGATCAGAAGAATATACTAGGTATTTTTTTCTGTTCCGGAGTTGGTATTTCGTTTTCTATTTGTTGTGCTTGCAGTAGGTGCTGGTAAGTATTTCTGTACGTTTCCAGGTTGTTTTTAAAAACGTTCAACTTACATGTCTGAATACTGTGTAATTGTGCGTTTCAAAAAAAAAAATTTACTCTCATGCGCCATACTTTATATTATCCATCATGTCTGAGTAAATGGGAGTGAAGTATTGTAACTTCACTTAAATAATATTTTCTGTTGTGACTCATGTGTACCGCATGTTTTTTTAAAGCTCTAGTTCTGAAGAAAAAATTAAATATCTTTATTCCTGAAACGTTATCTGTAAAATAAAATTATGATAAGTGAATCCTTTTTTAAAGTTACTGAGTAATAAATTTATTGTTCTTTTTGCAAATAAATTTGAAGATCAACACTGTTTTGGGTTATTTTTCGAATTTCACCACGTATTTCAGTAATTTTTCATGATTAAACAATTGCAATCCAACATTTAAAAACAATAGTAAGTTGGATTACAAAAATATCCGTCAAATAGATGCTTCTGGAGCATTATAACAACATAATTTTAAGAAATATTTATCAAAATCAAAAGTTATTAGAACACAGAAATTTATCGAAAATGGTTTCAGCATTCTGTAGAGATTGGAGGCATAAGAAAATTAAACAATTAATTTTCCAAAGATTTTGTAATGATTCATCAAAGCCGATGGCAAACTGCTTATTTTTACTTCTGGTAGATTCCAAGTATTGCTAAAATAATATTTTAACACATCAGAACGGATTCCAAAAGCGGGATGAAACGTATGAAGGAAATACACATATTATTCCTCCAAATATTCCTTGGGTATAAAAGCCCTGTACTCAAGGAATGTGTTTTATTGATTTGTAATGGTTAAAACCGTACAATGTGCATTCAATTAATTTAAATTAAAAAAATATTTATCACACACTGTATGATACCCTTTATGCACAACGAAAAACTTTCAAGGGCAGTATAGACAATAATATGTTCCCTTGGTAACATTTCAAAACAAAACAAATGGTTTATTTATTTAAGCGCCTGTAAGTATACCTGAGGTATAAGGGATTACATCTTGCTTTGGTTCCTAGAATTTTCAATATGGCGGCCCTCCCAACTTCGAAAATGTACATGAAGCTAGACTTCGGCGCTACATTCAAACATATGCAATTCGAGAAATCTGTCATCAGGAACGTCTCTCAATATAATGTTAATTTTAATCAACTGAATGTTTTGAAACATTGAAATAATTATCATTTGGATCACTTATTTTAATAATTTTTTTTGAAACTAATAATGTTGAAATATGAGAAATAATGTTTTACTTCATTTTAAAATGCAAGTATAATTAGAAATTTTTAGAGGAATAAATGAATAAATTACATTCTTACAAAGATTGTTAATGATTGGTAAGAATCTAGAATTAATGGAAGGAAATTTTCAAAAATTGAAATCAGAGTATTTCTTAAATTTTGTCTCCATTTCATAATTACAATAATATATTTCATCTCAACATTCAACAGTGAAATCTAAGGAAGAAGAGTTAAAACACTATTTCTTTACCAAGTAAATTTATTTCACAATAATTACAAACAACTGTTTTTACAATTAAGGTTTTTGTGAAATCTTCATCTACACTGTCCCTGATCAGATGTACAATAAATTTGTTTTCACAATCTACCGATACGGGAGCATTTAATTGCGAGCGCGGACCCGAAGCTGGATCATGGTATTCGCGGCTCGTACGCTCGAATTAGGCAACGAGTTATTATTACATCGAATACCCGAACGAGAAACTGGCTCACGGCTTCCACGACCAGGCATGAAGCGCTCTCTCGCAACTCACTCATAAGTGTTTCTTTCGCGGCCGCTGCTCTTGTGTTTACTCGCTCGCAACCACCTCACCAGTGTTTTCTTTTCACTTCAAGATTTTGGGAATCCGTCCCTTTTCGGATCTCCCCCCTCTTAAGTTCGTCTTGGGCTCGCTGACCTACTTTGGGAAAATTGTCATTGGTCGGACCTTACTGCGTCGCAGAAATAATTTGACGAATCGTGGTTCGTGAATTCTTGGAAAACTTTCTAAGGTATCTCTTTCTCTGGCTATCTCTGTCTACCGAAACGCAGCTGCATCCGTCGGAGGGTGACATCTCCTGGGAGCAATTATTGCATGGCAAAGAGTTGGAACTTACTTGAATTAGCGCGACAGGCGTGGCGGCGAGGAACTCGCCTAGAGGAGGGCGGGGCACAAAGGGCGTATTCAGCGAAAAAGGTCCGTCGTGGTCTTTGACGGCGAGTGGTTGCAATACAAATGAAAAGATGCCAATCCCAGCTAAACAAAGTTTATTTCGGCGTGTATGTGCCAACATATGGAGAGTTTCGTTAACGGTTGACTCCTCTGAAATGGACCTGTACTAAACTTAAAGTGTAACGAAAAGTCCCTAAGCCAATGCCGTTAGTATAACGGGTGATATTGATGAAATTGGTATGATCCACTTTCTCTGGGATCATTTGAGCCTGAAGACTCGTATATATTGGTATACTCGATTAAGGGGAATTAAGTAGCAAACCAAGAACTAAAGACCCACGCTACGTAAAAATATACAGCAAACACTGAACTTAAAACAAATTTACAATTAATATATGCCGAAACGTCTTGTAAATATAGAAAATACAAACGGAATTAAAGCCAAATATATTTCATTAAAATTATTTGAAGACGAGCTAAAAATCATCCAAAAAAACATAATACAAATTAAATGATCAGCCAGTCCACTTAGAAAGTACATACTTAGTATTTCAACAACAGGCAATTACGCCAAATAAAAAAGAATTCAAACTCTGATCAATAAAATCCCGATTATTGAAATCCATATTAAAACTGATGTGGCAGCACGTGATGTGGTGAAGCGACGCCGCCTTGGACGCTTCCGCTTTCACTTCGCCCGGGTCGAGCCGGCATGGCTACCAGATGTGCGGGCTGACCGCCCGTCCCCCGCTTCCCTGTGAGTGACCCGAACGAGGGCAATGCCACCCCCGCTGCCGCAGGGATGGACTGACCCGGCAGTATATAAAGAAGGCGTACGGCCGCCGAGATGTCGCTTGTTTACCGCTCCTCGTGAGCATGGTACTGATCGCCGGCGTCCCGACTCCACGGTTGCCTTCGGGTTGACCAAGTCGGGAATCGACGCAAGGCTGAGCCAAGCGATCCATCGCCAGCCTATCTGCCATCGTTACCGCCTTTGCCGCCGCCACCGCTGCCGCTGCCTACCACCTCTCCCCCATCCTCATGGCAACGACCGACTGAGTGCTGGACTGCGTAGCCTCTGTTAGGATGTGACAATGTACGTGAAACCAGGGCTTATAATAAATCGCTGTTAATAGCCAACCAAGAGTTCGTCTTTCTCCCGTCACATACTCCCTCCCATTCATGTCATCACGACAGTGCCTTCTCGACCCTATTGATGGTTATGTAATGCTATATTGCAATTGCATACTGCAATTTCTCTCCGTATTAACACAAACTCAGTCATAATGTTTTGTAAAAATCATTTGAAATCGTAGAACATTTGAGGCGAAAATTAAATAGTTTCAAGCAATAGATTTTTTATTCAAAGCTTCAAATGAAAAATATATTGCGCATTGAATTCATTGTATAGGATATGCAGTGTATTCACGAACATATAGTAATTACATAATAGTTATTTAGGTCACGAGTCCTCTACAAGAGTTCTTAAGACTAATAGAGGACGAGTTACAACGTTTTTTGTGATTTCTGGTTTATCGCTTTTTCAAAACAAACTTTTATCACTTTTATGAGTTAATTGTCATTACTCTTTATTTTCTGTAGCAAGGGTTGGTGGAACTAGATGCTTTGTTTAAGATCAAACAGATGAATGCTTTTTATGCTAATGCAAGCAGATTGCGAAAAAATGTCCGGGAATTTCGAAATCTCTGAAGATATTTTCGTGCCAGATGATATTTTCAAGGAAGCAGAAGCTGCAGACTCTAGTTTAATGCTTTCTAAATCCCTAAGCACCTATGAGAAGGCTTATGATTTCTTTTGTGATTGGCGAATTAAATGGAATGTTTGAGGCACTAATAACGACATTATGTTAGCATTTTGAAACGAAAGATCAAAAGTATTGAAACCAAGCAGTCTCTGGCCATACTTTAGTATGCTTTAAAAATGTTTAAAAATACACGAGAAGATTGATGCATCCACGTAAGTCATTCATTCAATATAATTTGAAATTATAGTAAATACTGAAGACTATTTACAATTTATTTGAATATAGGTATTATCAAGTTACTGAATTTTTGAAGAAAAAATCTGAAGGCTACAAGTCTAAAAAATCAGAAGTTTTGACTAAAGAGCAAATAACTAAATTCTTACAAGAGGCTGACGATGACATACACTTGCTTTCGAAGGTCATTCTTGTTTTCAGAGTATTTGGTGCTTACTGTAGGACAAGAACTTGCAGACTTGACGGTGGACAATTCAGAAGAAAAAGGGACATACTATCGGGTACATATTCCTTCGACAAAAACTGAGAAAGAATGTACATTTGCTATACCTCACGATACTGAGGGATTTAATGCATTTGAATGAATTAAGAAATATCTTGCACTGGGTCCTACTGCTATAAAAACAAAGAGGTTATTGTTCAATCTCGCGAACAATCATAAGGAAACTCGCCAGCAGGGAGCAGCCTCAAAATGTCTTTCCCCCGCGCGGCCAACATTCTTCGGCTGCCCCACCTTCCAAGTTTCTCACGGCACTAGTACGTGTATACAAAAACATAAGAAATGAAACACAGATGTTCAGGCAACAAAACGATTCTCGTTGAGCCCTCTCTGCCGCAAGCGCCAAAAACCGCGCACCGCGTATTGTACTGTAGCCGGGTAAGGGGCGTAGGTCATTTACCCACCGCCGGCAATAAATACGGCAACTTCGCTCCCACGCGCCACTGTTATGTCAAACTTCAATGTCACTTCTACTACTATGTCAACTTGTAAGTCAAACTACTATACTGCTGCTACAATTACTGCTCTGTTCATTACTATGTGAAAATACGCAGTCACACTTCTACGTCAAACTCTACTACTACGCAGTCACTCTTCAGTCAATCTCACTGCTACTATTACGCAGTCACTCTTCAGTCAATCTCACTGCTACTATACGCAGTCACTCTTCAGTCAATCTCACTGCTACTACTACGCAGTCACTCTACGTCAAACTACTATTACTGCTGCCACAATTACTACTCTACTCGTCAGACAGCCTGCGAACGAGTCAGCTGTCCTTGCTCTGCCTATCAAGGCTCCGGCAATCAATCGGCGCGGCCAGCAGGCCGCGATCAACATTCGGGCCACCCGTGAAGCAGCCTTCACCTGGCCAAATCATCAGTACGGGCCGCTCCAGCACTCGAGTACGCGCCCATGGTGACATTCAGCCTACCAGCCGTAACATCCGCAGCCCATTTCAACGGACGGCACGCACACACTCAGCCGTCTGACCTGGGTTGGTGCTTGCTGTACTCTCATCAATCTGTAAGTGTAAACTTCAAGCAAGAAGAAACTTTTAATCATAAACATTCATTTGTCCTCCGGCTTACTGCCTAACTACTTACTTGTAAAACTAATCAATATTTCAAGCATTAAATTTAATTTATACACAAGTGCATCGCCTTTCATTTGCCCCTAAGAAACAATCCCCTGAAACCTGATCTGACCCTGTATGTAGTCGCTTCGCAGTGCGGACCTCACACCGCGCTGCATCCACTACAGTTATTTATCAATATTCGCCGAGGAAAATGTGCAGTTCAACCAGTAGGTGTCCATACAATTGGAAACGTACCACGGAACATAGCTAAATATTTAAATTTGGAAAATTATAAAAATTACTCTGGCTACTTTTTTAGAAGGATTTCAGCGACTATGCTGGTGGACGGAGGTGGAGATCCATTTGCACTCAAGAACCTTGGTGGATGGAGTTCGTCATCTGTCGCTGAAGGATACGTAGCTGAGTCAGAATACCAAAGGTTGGAGATCGCAAATAAGATAATAAATCATCAGTCCACAAAAACAATTTCATAATCGGATTCCTGTAATACTAATGAAGACGTAAATATATCAACCTCAAGTGGCATTATATTCAGCGGAAAATTCAAAAATTGTTCTTTCAATATATCTGTACCAAAATAATTATAAAAATAAATTTTGTTCACATTTATTCCTATAAATTGTGTTTTGTGCCAATGCCATATTTATCCCATGTTTTATGAGCACTATCAAAATCTAAACCCAAAGGTCCGCTACAATATTTTTAATGCACTCTGAGCATTTTAACGGCCGTTGCTATGGACACGTCCTTAAAGCATTGTTTAGTTGGTTGGTTGCTAAGGGGTAAGTGTATGTTTACCAACGTAAACAACAAAAAATAGTTATTATGAAACACTATGGTATTGTAATATTCTACAAATGTATAAAAATATTAGTTTATATTACCGCGAACAAAACACAGCCGTCATTGTCACCTTATCAGTGCGGCGTTAAAACAATGGGTTACAAGAATCGACAATGACCGCGTATCTATTCGTTTTTACATTTAACACAATTAAAGGATGCATTTAAAATGAAATAACAGAAATATAATATAAATATAACAAATCATAATAAAATGAAATAATAAATTATACACAAATTCCAACTTACGTAACATTCCACTGTGTAATTTGGGAGCGGGCGACTGAAAGTTAGTAATCATCATTTCATTTTTATTTCGAATAGTTTTTAAAAAATTTCTCAAAGATTAATTTGAAAAACATACAACAAGAGCTCCAATGTAAGAAACGAACAAAGAAATACGAAATAATATATACATTCTAACATATGTAGCATCGAACTTACTCAAAACAGATCTGAAATTACGATCAGGAAGCGAAGGATTTTCAGAGCGGGCGACTAATCTTGATGCCCAATTACTCCCTGAAAACTCACATTGTCGAAAAATTCAACAATTTCATTGTCACTAACAATGACATATTATAATAATAAAATATGTGCAAACACAATAACTTAAACCAATACACGTAAATTAACACTGGATTAAATTAAAATGAGGTATGTACAAATGTGACTAAAGACATCCTAGGGAGGTACTTACTACATAATAATTTGTTAAATACTCTGGAAAGGGCACGTACAACTAATCAGAGATGGTGCGCTAAGGCGGTAAGTGGTATTGTGGACATCGAAACTTTTTTGCTAGAAATGAGTACTACACGCGCACTTTTTCTTGATACTCCACAGCGGAGGGTGCGGAGAGAGGCGGGTTCTGTTTACGTCAATTGATTGATTGATTCGTGTTTCCGGGCGCGTCAACTACTCAGGTCATTAGTCGCACAAGTGTAATGGTGTTTTTCTCGGGAGGTGGCGATGATCTTTTCCCCGCAGGATGGCGAGATCTGGCGCCGACCTCGCCATCCGGCTTCCCCCTCAACCAGGTATCTCTCACCAACGGGGCACCGCGCCAGCCGGGACAAGCTGTAAGCTTCCGTGTAGTGCATGTTAGTGTGTGTGTGTAAGAGGAGAGGATAGGATAAGGAAGAGGAAGGAAAGATCGCGCGCGGTCCGTGGCCTGTTTCTTAGAGTACTGCTCCGGCATTCGCCTGGTGTTGATCGGATAAACCACGGAAAACTACCGATCAGAGCAGCCGGCCGCTAGAATTCTCCTCCAGACAGCGACTGAATTCGACCTAGCTGACAAGCTAGTGTCGAAAATCCTAATGCCGTCGGGACTCGAACCTAGGACCTCTCGGTCAGAGGGACTGTAGTGACATCAGGTTGATGCACTGAGCCTTCTTTCCCTGTGTCTACGTCAAGGCAGTGGCAGTGTTGTCAACGTCATCGACAGAAAACTCGGCGTGATAGAGCATCCTGGACTAGATAGCAATGAGAAACAACGCGAGGTGTTTTTTTTAAATTTTGAAGAAATCATGTCGTTAGAAGAGCGTGAAAACTAAGAAATCTGCATTGTAAATGAACAAGCTGGGCATGACTCCAAATTGAGCCGTGACGTTCTGAGTGGAACTCATATTTTCTACCGGGCCGTGCTGTGCCGGGACTAGAGAGCTGGAGGATCAAGAAAACGCGCGAATAGTGAGAGACTACTCAGAGTTAGTGCGCTAATGCGAAAAGGAGTGGAACTGATTCTCCAAAACAACGGTGGGGAGAGTGCTAAGCGTCAAAAACGGGGTTTCGGCCCAGTGGATTTGGGGAGAACTAAGTGGAAGGACTTGTAACTATTTAATCAGCTACAAATTATCTTTATTGTGGTGTGCTCTATGCGCAATCGCAAATAATGCCATCGGCAGGAATGATCTCTCAATCTCACGCCATTTCGGCTCTTGAACAGTGTTCGTGCTTTACCATCTTAGAACTGTGACAGTATTAGTGTATATGATGAACATCTTTTCTGATTCACCTAATTCTAATAAAAACAACTACGGTGTAACTGCAATCTATTAGATTCTCTTACGAGAGAATAAACTTGCTTTATTTCTTTGTTTTTGTTAATGTTCATTTTTATAACTGTCGTAAACTTATACATGCTTACTGATTTTCCGAATAATGGCGACAATTTTTCCAAGTATAACTAATTACAAGTAGGTGTGAATGTTAGCTGAAATAATAAACATTCTGAACTTTCGAAAGCTATCCAAAAAGGTGAGTGTTACGTACTCCTGAATTGGTTCTTTCGGGCAAATAAACACCAAAATAATGTGACCGAACGTGTAGGTCGGCTGTGGGGAAATTTCGTGGGTAATTGGCTTTCTTTGAAATTTTGAAAAAAAAACAACACAAAGTTGAAACCACAAACATTAATATAATTGAATCTTCATAGAAAAACCAAGCCACACATTGAAAAATTACCATAACATGCACAAATAAACAAAGAAAAATATAACATTGAACAGCATAAAAAAAACCTTGGAGGAAAAATCAACTGCAAGATTATCTAAAATAATTTTTCCTTTAATTGAAAAGAATGAGAATCACAGTAGTATATTCTGTGATTAAATGCAATGGAAATTCAATTAATTGAACCAATGAGATCTCAGATGACACGAGGAGTGATGAGAATGCACAGTCATAGGGAGGAGTACTTGCATTTCAACTGACAGAATATCATACTGCTTTCTGTTGGTGAAAATTGCAGTTAATTTATCCCTCAACATACACTAAGTCAACACTCTCATGTAATTTCGTGCACGAAATTCTCTGGAATTCCAACGAGAATATCTTGTCTTCAATTGAAGTGAACAAATTATAGTTTTTGAAAACACAGAATGTTCAACAGAAATTCTTGTAAACACTATAAAAATGAAAATACAAATAATATCTTATATTCTGTTGAACTGAATGAATATAGTTTTTGAACAAAAAACAGAACGTTCAATAGAAATTCTTGAAAAAAAACTACAAAACTTTATCCCATTTTACATCTATTGTACAACATTCAAGTTTGCTCATCTTCTTCAATAGTTCGTTTCAAATATAATTTTCACAACACTTTTAATTGCACATGAATAACTTCGAACATCTTCAAAAGAAGTTACTTGAAAAACTATATTAAATTACCCTTTGTTACAACATTTCTTGTGTAATATTCAAGTTCAGTTAACTTCTTCAATGCCTCCTATAAAATATAATTTAATGACTTCCTCAATGGTCCTTCAATAGCTCTAATAGATTTATAACTTCACCTTGGTGTTAACACTACCATCCATGATACTCCTTTCAAAAACAGAACTTGCACCTCTAGCTTATTAACATGGCAAAATTCTTTCAAAAATCAGTACAGTCCTTCCACACGAAAAATCCATAACTGCAACTATTTTCTGCACATGTTACAAAGAAACTATGAGAATGCACATGGAATGGTATACCAGTTAT
Organism: Acheta domesticus; assembly: GCA_031308135.1. Taxonomy (NCBI): domain Eukaryota; kingdom Metazoa; phylum Arthropoda; class Insecta; order Orthoptera; family Gryllidae; genus Acheta; species Acheta domesticus. The sequence continues at coordinate 197,317,236 of JAHLJT010009419.1, read as the reverse complement.
TGAACACGTTTTATAATGGCGAAGCAATCTCCGAAAGTGAACTACGGGAACCACACCTCAACGTTAATTCGGAGGTTGTGTCCATAGAATTATCTCCAACAGTGAAAAGCGTGAACTCGTAATCGGGCAGTTCGGGTGAAATGTACCCGATGTGGCACATAAGAATCGTAATACCGACCTTAGTGCACTGGGAGATTTAGCTCGCTCAAACAACAAAGCGTGCTGGAAGAACAAGCCTGACGGCGTCCGCCTTAACGTGGTACAATTTCCGCTGACTGGGCTCGCGGCCACGCCTTTCGCTCAGTCCAAACTCACACCTCCGCTTCTCGAAACATTCTGCGTCTCTCCTCACTCAGACCGTTACTATCCAGTCCCTTCGCCGCGTGGGGCGACAACTGTCCCCTCCCCGCCTCCCCTCCAGCGACCGCTGATAAGGCGACGGGTTACGCGATCGCGCGGCGAATCTCGCAGACGATGTCTTTCTTATCGACAAATTGTTAGCGACTGAGCAAGCTCAGGATCGCTACAATAAAATAAATAAAAATAAAAAACTAGAAAATATGAAACTCTACCCAAAATTTAAGGATATTTTAGGCTTTAAGAAAAATATTATTCTCGCATTTATATTCCAAAAATCACGGCTGTACAAATCGAACCAGCTAACACTTCCTATAGACGAATAAATAAAAAAATAAAAAGCTCAGAAAATATTTACAAAGTACTGTGTTCGGAACGAACTAATAACTGGACAGAAAAATGTGATTAACATTGCTCTTGTTCACCTCAAAAATTTGTACCTGCCTTAACTGCACTTTAAATGGGTCTCGTCAAAAACATTGTGAAAGCCATGGACAAACATTATGTCGCCGATCCGCGGTGCCCTAGATCGTCAGACAGTTGTGTCATAGCGATCGCGGACCCAAAAATCGCGGGTTCGAGTCCCGTCTAGAACGTGGTTGTACTTGTGTTCGTTCTTTCACCCCCTGTCATTACCATATAATGTCATCACCATATCATTACATAACGTTAAACCCAATAGTGGCCGCTAATGAACTTGATGTTAATGCGACCTAAAATAACCAAAAAAAAAAAAAACAACGTCGTCGTCGTTATGTCGATTACATGGTTTTTACGAAAGAATTTCCCAAGTATCATTGAAGCAAAAGCAAAGGAAGGGATATTTGTAGGATCGCAAATTAGAAAAGTAATGGCTGATGAACATTTCGTTGTGTTGAGTGATGTTAAAAAAATGCATGGCTGTCTTTCACATGGGAAACTTTCTAGGCAACCAACAGGGAACTATCGCGATATTGCACGTAAACTATTGAGATCACACCACCATTTGGAATGAAACATGTCACTTAAACTATATTTTTAGAGTGATCATTTGCACTTCTTCCCGCATAACCTAGACGACGTTTTTGACGAACATGACGGACGGTTCCAGCAGGATATTTCTCTATAAATTGAATGTAGTTTGTGCCACGATAATAGAAATATTTTCCATAGTTTTGAGATATGGGGATTTTATGGCATTCCTTATATATCAGAAACGTGTTAAAATTGTGCATGTGTCAAAATTCAACGACTGAGTTTTGGAAAATTCAACATGAACCAGAATCTTTTTAAAACCGGTGTCCTAGTACGAAGTTTAATGCCCAATACATTGGTGTGAAGCAAATTTCCGTAAGATTTTTCGTTTGCCAGCTCGTGAATAACTTACATGAAAACGTCATTTTCCACAAAAATGCATTGTAGGACGTCATCGTATTTCACCAGTTCATGATTTAAAAATATGTCCCAACAGAAAATTAAAAAGTGATGTACTGATAATCTATCACCAAAGTATTTTTTCTCCTTCTCTTCTACTCCTACTCCACCAATTTTTTACTATTTATTATATTGAAATAATAAATATATTTGAGGGAAAAAAGCCGCCAATAGAAAAAAATTATTTGAGCGGGTTTGATGGCCGTCTATACAGACACTCGGTATGTAATATTTATGTACGTCTTTTTTACGTAGGGGTCGGGGTTTCTCCATACTATTTCGACTAATAATAGCAACAATACTTACTTCCACAACATTTGCTATTTATATACTGTAAAAACACAGAAACATACAAAAATCCAATTAATGACAAAATTCGAACCCAAATATTGACAAAATACTATCCTCACTGTCTCACTGTTGCTTTACAAATTATGTTTTGTCCCCTACCTGGATGCATGCATTACTAATTTTACTTCCTTCAAATATTAAATTAATTCTAAAATTTAAACACAACTTGATCTTTCTACATTTATTAATTTAAAAATCTTTCCCTTCGTTTACTTCCCTGCAATAGTTGAACGGTCCAAGACCTAAAGTCGTTCCACCTCCAATTTTCAATAAGCCCACTCCAAAAAAATGTCCGCGTTTAGACACGTACTTCTACACTTCCCATCAACACTTCCAAAATTCCCGGAGAGTTCTCTAAACAGCTGTTGCTGCTCTAGGACTCCCTTCCCGTTTCTTCAACATCACAAGATCAACATCTTACGTCCTACCGTCAGCACGCCTAAAAACCATCTCCTCTTGTTTATTTCTCGCGCGCGTCATCTGTCGCAGATTCACGCGCGAACTGCACCCAAATACGGTCCTTTTTGCTTCCGCCGCCTCTCTCATTCGATTATCGCGCACTGTCCAGTTTTCTAATTGGTCAACTTGATTTACTAGTACTTTACCCCTCCCATGGAATTTACTCACGTGTCCTTTACTTCATCACATTCTGATAATAAACTATCACATTACTCGCTCTCACTTCATTGCCTAACCTACTTCTTACTGTCTTACATCTATCGCTTTCCTTACATTTACCTTTTAAGTAACTGGGAATATCATCCATCTGAATAATTTTAAACCATTTATTAAAATTTGAATTCCTTATTTTTCAGTAATCTTGCTGGAATAAATGTTCTTTATCTCTTTGAACCTATTATTTACTTATTACCTAATATTATTATCCGTTGATAATCTTGATCTTAATCTTGACACCTATTCCAACGAACAACTTTTAATAATCCAAAAACATTCCCTTTCCCAATCAGATTTCTCAGTATCTATGTTTTTATCTATTTCCCAGCAAATTTACATTAATTATTGACTACCCCTCCCTCTCGTAATCCTTTCCTCGATCTTCACATGTCATTTTGCCCATCTGTTATAATGAAGTGTTTCGAAACTCAAATATTTTTTGTGAAAAAAAGCTTCAAATTTCGGATTTTTAGTAGCGCTTAAACGCCATTTTCTTAAAAAGGACTATAAATTTTTGAATGAAATTTGCCATTTTTGACAAAGTTTTACTGTTCTTCAATATTCTAAAATTAATATTTCCGTTTACCATAGGAAATCGAAATATTAAAAAAAAAAATGTACTTTGGGCGGCGATAGATGGCAGCTGCCACGAGTAAGTGGCAATTTCAAATATGCAGCTAGCCCAGAACTAAGGAAATAGAAAACTAATACTGGAAAGTCTGTGCCATTCTGTAGCACCTCTAGTTTACTTACTTTTTTTACTCCAAAATCCCTGCGCTTCATGACCGTAAAATGAATGTTGGTGGTACGCAGTTGGATGTTAGTGGTGGTAAGTTAAAATTTGTGCATTATTTTATATTTAATTTTAATATCATTATTTTTTATATTTATAATATTTCATTTTAAATTGCGTTCTTTAATTGTGTTAAGTGTGAAATCGGATAAATGATTTCGTTTTGCTTATGGCAATAAAGGGAAATATATGTGAAAAACGAGTAATTTCGACGAATATAAAATGTTTCTATTTAATTATTATATTTTTCTATCCTTTTTCAGTGTCTTGGTAGTGGTATGAACAATGCGAACTGTCAAAATTTGTATCCCACGACGAATTTGCGAATTTGCAGTTATTATGGCTTGTCGTAACCCATTGTTGTAACGCCGCACTGCCAACAGCCGCTGGACGTACATGAATACAAATAATCGAATCGTCTCTCTCGATCAAAAAATGTTTAGGACAAAACGTATGTATTTTTTAACGTAGAATGAGAATCTGCAATAAAAAGTGAGGTTTCCCTTTTAAGATTTCAAAATTGGCTCCCGCCTCATCTTACAGGGGTGAGCGGGAAAGTTTGATTTTAGGTCTGATAAATGTGCCCCTCGGAGATATTAATTGTTTGCCTTTGACTTTTTTATAAGTTGCATATTTTTCGAGTTTTTTTGATTTGTCAAGATCAATGAGCCACTCTGTGTATATAATAGGTAAACTCCGACACCGTGTGACCGATCTCCGTGAAAGTTGGCACTTGTAGATGTTTTTCACCCAGACGTTTTATGTGCTGTTAATTCTGTTGCAACTGAACTACGAGGCGTCGAAGAACAAAACTGCGCGTCATTTTAATACAATTTCCATTCAAATGTGCCTCACCTGGGCTTCATTGTTGTTGAGCGTTGCCGTGTGACACAGGATGAGACCCAGGAGAACCAGACGAGGATGCACGCACGCGCGCACGCGCGTGCGCGAACGAGCGAGCGAGAGAGGGTCAGAGAGAAGTGACAGAGAGATGTAGAGAGTGATGGAGACATGGAGAGACGGAGAGACACAGGATGAGACCCAGGAGAACCAGGCGAGGATGCACGCACGCGCGCACGCGCGTGCGCGAATGAGCGAGCGAGAGAGAGAGAGTCAGAGAGAAGTGACAGAGATGTAGAGAGTGATGGAGACATGGAGAGACGGAGAGATGTGCGAGTGAAACAGAGAGCGAGAGAGAGACGGCACGCGTAGATAAAAGAGAGAGAGACGGCAACCGCATGTTAGAGAGAGGGAGAGAGAGAGCGCACTTAAGTAGAGAGAGAGCGCTCGTAAGTAGAGAGGGAGACAGCGCGCGTTAATAGGGAAGGAGACAGAGACAGTGCGCGTAAGTAGAGGGAGAGAGAGAGAGCGTGCGTAAGTAGAGAGGGAAAGAGAGACAGTGACTTAAAGAGAGACACACACACAAAGAGACAGAGATAGAGAGACAGGCCGAGAGAGACAACAGACCGACAGAGACACAGACAAAGGCATACAGAGAAGGATAGAGAGAAACAGAAAGAGATAGAGACATAGAAACAAACAGAGAGAGAGAGAGAAAGACAGAAGCAGACAGAGACATAGAGGCAGACAGAGGCAGAGACGCAGAGAGAGAGAGAGAGAGAGAGAGAGAGGCAGATAGAGAGAGACAAATACAGAGGCACGGAGAGACATGTCGTTTTCTTTTTCACAGTTTCACGCTTTTTCACTGATATTTTGCTAGTTACTATTATATATTTTTCGATCTACTGGCATTTGTTTGCCAACTTTTAATTATTTTACTTTCTCGCAAACAGCTTGCCTAGAATATTCTTAATCGGATATGTTCGTGATTAATATTTATGTAATCGGATACTCTGAGTTTTGAATCAGAAAAATATTTCTTGAAACTATTTTATGTTCCAAAAGTTCAATGATTTTAAATTAGTACAAAAAATTATTACAAAGATGTGTTAATTCGGAGAGAAATTTTGGTATGAATAGTATTACATAGCCATTACTAAACTCATGGTGCTCGTTTAGTTTTATGTTAATAAACTCAGTCATACACGATTAACATTGTGCTATAACGTATTCAAGGAAAAGTACGCGCAAAAATACCAGACAGTGCAGCCTGCTAAAAAAGAAAGCCGAGCATTTAAAAACATAAATAAAATCGCAAGGCAGCAATCATTACGTCCTCAAAGCAAATTTCGACGTGCAAACTCATTTTATAGAAACTGGTTTTGCAATATATTCTTACCACAACAGTTGTTCCAGAAGCTCATTGCCAGAAAAAAGAAAATGAACAGAAAGTATATAACTGGAGGCGTTCTAATGGTTATCTAATTTATTTGCCGCGAATTTCATATTCATAATTGCCTTGAAAGAAAAAAATATGTCAAGGTCAAGCTTCTGCTCAGCTATAAAATGGTGAACGTCGGGAATTTTGAACAGATTCTTCGAGAAGACACGAACAGCAGCAGATATGCGTACGTTCATTGCTGTGCTATTTCTCGTCAGCGCTATTTCGGTGAGTTTTCTGATCAATAAAATTTAATCGCAAAGATTTGCTATGTTACTCAAATAAACTAAACTAATGGTGCTACAAGATCAAATGCTTTCTCCCGTTATTGTAACTTTGCTGAATTTTGCAAATTTTGCATGAAATATAGGCAATTTTTTTACAATTTCCTCAAATTTATCTCCATTTTTTTTCTACATCATAGCAAACGATTCTTAGAATGGCGTAAATTCCATTTTCAGAGAACTCACAACATTTAAGACAATTGCGGAAAAATTAGCTTTGCGAAAGTATTGATGTTTGAAATCTTTCCCTTCACGAAATCTCTTGTACAACAGCAAAGAATTAGTAGATGTTACAACAATATTCTTTCTCACATTAATTCAAATTTTTGTAATTTTCCAACATTCAAAGAGTTCAATGAAAATAAAAGCTTTGCCAATCTTGTGAGGATCCCTTGGAAACATTTAAAGAAAATGTGTGAAGTTGTTTCAGGGAAAATGTTTTTTAAACACTGCCTTAATTTCAATCATAAATTACGTGAATACAGTTCGTTTCTTCAAAAAATAGCACTATAGGATCTTTTGAAGTATCAATTTTGTTGGAACATATTTCATAAAAGACACAAATACATACCTTGAATATTGTTCTTTGGTACTATCAACTTTTTTGCTATTTTCGAAATTAAAGAGAGATCGCCAAAAATGAGACCAACACAATTATTTTTACTGTCAGTTCATGCAAATGAGAGGAAAATGTTAAATTTGGAACCGTTTCTTAAAAAATTAATTGTTTAGAAACAGCCTTTATTTTACGTATCATTGCACAAAAACTACGGAAATTTTTGAAATATTGTACTTACGATCTCATTTGAAGAATGGCCTTCTTCTTATTCGTCTCTTTGTGGTGTAGGTTTCAGACGTTTGATCAATAGTGTCCACTCCCGATTTTTTGTTGTAGAACAATGTAAGGTTTTACTTTTTTTCTTCAACTATTGTCGTATCTCTGTGAAGTGTACTTATGAGCACAATACTTCTGTTCCTTTTGGGGACATTGACCATGGTGATTTCATGAAATACTAAAAAATGCTTTTCATGTTGCAGATTGGGATTCATGACAGCAAGTATGTCACGTAGATCTGGTTGTTTAGTCCCAACAACTGTGATATTTTTCTGGGCGAAATATGTTGCTAGTAATACGCTAGTATAATAGCTATCCGTGGTAATATTGATATTTCTCTCAGAATTCAAAATAGAACGTGCGAGCCCATGACGTACTGATTCTGCAAGATGGTCTTGAAAAATGACGATTTTTACAAAAGACAAGATATTATAATTGTTGGTTATTTACTTCAATTCAGAGCTTATTCAATAGTTTCAACGAAGAGACAAGAAGTGTCAACTGAAAAGCAATAATAGCAGATTTTCGTTTACACGGGCCTAAAAGATCCATGTAGTGCAGAAGGTCACTTGGAGAACTTAAAAAATTCTGCAAAATGTAAAATTTTGTTGCAAATATTTTATTTAAAATACATTATTCATAAAATTTGTAGATATATTTATTACGTAAAAAGACATGAGTACCGTTCAGGGATTTATTATCTCTTAAAAAGTCTCCCGGGCCTCATAGAATCACGTGAGTATCTAAGGGTTAAGAATATTAAAGAAGAGTAAAATCACGTCCTACATGCCAATTTTGTTTCAAAAAATTACAGCAGTTTTTAAGAAAATGGGGATTAAGCGCTACTGTAAATTCAAAATTTGAAGCTCATTTTCACATAAAACATTTGAGTTTTCGAAAACCTTCCTTAGAAGTCATTTTAAGCACTTTAATTCACAATGATTTTTATTGCTTTTTGGCGTCAAATATATTAGGAATTATAGTAGGAATTATTAACAATTAAATTTTTGAAAAGGTTTGCAATGAAAAAAAAGAAGTTTGTAAAAAAGATTTTGAATAGAAGGATAATATGTTGTAAATGTAGTGATTATGGTGGATGAAATATATCTTTAGGAAATTTTGATAGTATACGTCCAGAAAAATGATATGTTTGACCTAAATTGAAAGTGCGGATCTGTTGTAAGTCATCTAAGGAGTTGAAACATTTAAGGCTTTGTGAACGAATTAGGGAGTTGATAGTGTTAATTTTCAGTTCATTATGGAGTTGAGAGTTGGGAATATACCAGGGTGCGTGAAATATTTTCCTGATGAATTTATTTTGGAGAATTTGTAATTTATTAATATGGGTTTTGGCAGCATTGGACCAGATGGGGCAAGCATAAGAAAGGGTAGGACGAATAATTGTGGTATATATTAATTTTGCTGAATAAATGTTTATAGGTGATTTATAATTAATGAGGGAGTGTAATTTACAAATTTTAGTGTTAGTTTTATGTATAATGTTTTTAATATGGGCATTCCATTTAAGTTTAGTGTCTAAGAGGAGTCCAAGATATTTAATAGGTGTGTTGGGTGATATCCAGGGTATAGCTTGATCAAAAATTAATATTTCTGCAGGGGTGATTGGTTTACAGAGTGTGAAGATTTTAGCTTGACATTTATTCATGTTAATTTTAATCTGCTATTTAGAAGTCCAATTTGTATAAAGCAGAAGGTCGGATTGTAGTCTATTTTTGGCAGTTGTTAAATTTTTATGACTAATGAAGAATGCAGTATCTTCAGCCAAAAGGGCTAATTCTGAGTACGTAAAGTTGGGAATATCAGAGAGATAGATGTTAAAAAGTAGAGGAGATAGACAGGACCCTTGGGGCACGCCCGCGCCAATTGAAAATAGTTGAGAAAAAGAGGAATTAATTTTGACACGAAAAGTGCGATTAGAAAGAAAATTTTGAATTATTTTGAACAAATAAGTAGGAATTCCAATTTGGAATAATTTATAAATAAGACCATGATGCCAAATTTTGTCGAATGCTTTTTCGATGTCCAGTAATAATACAATAGTATGCTGTTTTAGGTGAAAGGAGTTTTCAATATGTTCTGTTAATCTTAAAAGTTGATGAGTAGTTGCATGCTGATCAGTGAAGCCAAATTGAGTGGGAGGAATAATTTTGTTAATTGTAGTGAAGTGTAATAATCTGTGATGTATAAAGCTTTCAAGTATCTTGGAAAGAGAGGAAAGTAAACTAATAGGTCAGTAGTTCGATGGGTTTCTAGGATCTTTTTGTGGTTTACAAATGGGAAGTACGATTGCTGTTTTCCAGGTAGTTGGAAAGTAATTAAATCTCAATGCGGAATTTAGAATAAAAGTATTTATTTATTTATTTGTCAAAAAACAGTAAAAACTGTATATGACGTGTGGGGAAAGAAATTTATCTGCGCACATTTTCTTGAGGGCCAGAATTTTATTAAAAAAACAAAAAAACGAAAAAATGAATTTAGAAAATAATTATTTTAGAAAAATAAAGATATTTGAAAAATGTTTTTTCCCGAGTTATAGAAAATCAATTTCAACTGTAAATGAACTACAAGCAAAAGGAGTGCTCAACAAAACGTGCGCACAGTGAAGCTACATTTACGTCCAGAAGCAAAACAAGGGGCCATCTCAGCATTTGCTCAATGGATCAGGGAAACTGGACAAAAACCTGATCGAGATGGGGGTCATTGATCCGGAAGCTGAAGTACATTACTTGTTACAGGCGTATTATATATTTTTTTTAAATGTATACAATGCAAACGTAAACTAATTCATTATATATCTTTGTTTTGTTACATTAAATATAATTTTTCTTTTTAACGATCAGTATAGTCTCTAATTGTATAGAAACAGTTTTGCAGCAGAAAAGATTTTACTTCAAATTTGTGTACCGACTTTAATTGTTTTATGTCATCTGGCAATGCGTTGTAAAGTAACGTACATGTATTGTATGTTGATTTCTTGTACTGAGCTGTTGATACTGACACTTGATGCACGTGATTTCTACGGCGTGTGTTGTAATTATAAATATCAATATTGCATGAAAATATGTTCCCTCCGTTAAGTAGGTCATTTTTGACAAATATTACAGATTCTTAAATAAATAGGCAAGGCAATGGTAGGATTTCCAGCTCAATGAAAAGAGGCTTGCAGGAATCACGTGGAAGGCATTTTTTCATTATTCGAATAATTTTCTTTTGCAATCTGAAAGTCTGAATACTACAGGATGAGCTTCCCCAGAATATTATGCCATATCTCAGGCGGGAATGTACATTTGCAAAATAAACGCAACGAGCTGCATGAAGGCTGACAGAATTTGAAAGAATTCTGAATGCATAGCATAATGAACTTAATTTAGTGTTTAATTCTGTTATATGTACATTCTATTTGAGGTTTGATTGAGTTGAAAGACCTAAAAATTTTGTTGCCTCAACATCAGCTAATTGCATATTGTTCATTTTCGATGGAACATGCGATTTCCGATTTGAGATGCAAAAATGCATTGATACAGTTTTTCTTTCGTTAACAATTAATTTGTTATTATTAAACCTATTTGAAACTTCTGAAATTGTACTATTTACTGCTTCTTTTTTGCAAAGAACATTCGTGTCATCAGCAAACAGAACCGTTCTTCCATTTTTAATAGACGTGAGCATATCGTTTATATATAACAGAAAGAGAATAGGGCCTAAGATCGAATCTTGCGGGACCCCATGCACAATTGGCAAAGAATTGGAAATATAAGTATGTAATGTCCTTTCCTGCCAGTATGGTATTTCTACTCTTTGAGTCCGATGTTTAAGGTAAGAAGTTATCCAATCTAGGGCAATACCACGAATTCCATACGAAGGTAATTTTGAGAGCAAGATCTTATGGGCAATAACGTCAAAAGCTTTCGAGAGATCTAAGAATATTCCAATGGGTACTTCATTTTGGTCTATTGATGAAGCAACATTTTTGAGAAGAGAAAAAATGGCAGTTTCCGTAGATTTTGATTTTCTAAAACCGTGTTGTGAGTCAGAAAACGCTCTGTTTTTTCTGAGAAAAGTTTCCATTCGTAAGTAGAAAAGCCTTTCTAATATTTTTGAGAAAACTGACAAAAGAGAAATTGGCCGGTAATTTTGAATATCATTTTTGTTCCCTTTTTTAAAAAGTGGCTTAATTTTTGCTGTTTTGAAAATATTTGGAAATATTCCTGTACATAAAGAAGCATTGAAAATGTGAGTTAACGGATGTATAAAGGCAGGTGCACAAGTTATTAATAAACAATCCGGAAATTCATCTAAACCAGATGAATATTTATTTTTTAGTTTACTGACTATTCTGAGGATTTCGTTGGGAGAAGTTTCGGGAATAAACATCGTATCTGAAATTTTTTGGGAAGTGTAAAATGTTGAATTTGTGATTTTAGTCCCTTCGTGAGATCAGACGCAATTCTGGAAAAGTGTTTGTAGAAGAGATTGGCAACTTTTTCCGGATTACTCGTTTCTCTTTCATTATCCTTTAAAATAACATTCTCTACAAGGTATCGAGATGATGTGGTTGTATTTTTTACGATATCCCAATTGCCTTAGTTTTGTTACTTGCGCTCAAATGTCCTGACTATTTTTCATTATTTTTGCCTGAACTATTACTTTTCTTAAAATTCTTTTATATTCTCGGAAGTATATATGGAAACCGCGTGATACGTTATGATGTTTAGAAATAAAGTAAAGCGTACGTTTGTTTTTACACGATGTTCTAATTCCTTGTGTGATCCAAGTATTACTTTTGCTTGAAATGTTTAATTTTCTCTTTTTAAGAGGAAAGCACGCGTTAAAATGAATTGAAAGCTTGAAGAAAAATAAATTATATTTTTCATTTGTGTAAACAGCGTTATAAACTTCGTCCCATGATTCCTTCATCAAGTAGTCCGTAAAAGTAAAAGCAGCAATTGATCTTTTACCAAGTGACTTGAGTGTTTGATTATATTGATAGTATCCAATCCTGGAGATTTGCGAGTTTTTAGTGTTTTAATAATTGACTGAATTTCAGAAGGGGAAATATAATCAATATTTTGGGGAACATTAAAATTTGGAAGAGAGAGAAAATTGCTAACAAGATTGTAAAAGTGAATATTAGTAGTTGAATTAGGAGTAAACGTATTTTGGAAATGAAGACCTAGTAATTGAGTTTTGTCAAAGTCATTTATTGCTGTAGTGGAATGTTGTTTAAGGATTGGAATAGATGTTTTTATTTTACAGATTCTTTTAATAGTTGACCAGAGCTTTTTTGATTGGGGATGAATTTGTTTAATAAAGTTTTTGTATTCATTAAATTTATGTTGTCCAAGTTTAGATTTTATAATCCTAGATATTTTGTTTAGTTTAGTTTTAATATCTCTAAGCCTGGTTTGTTGCCAGAATCGTCTTAGGGAGTGCTTAGTTTTAATAAGATATATAATAGGTAAAGGTAGAGGTTTATAATTTACGAAATTAGTTTTTGGTATATATTTAGAACTTATGTGTAAATTATGATTCATTGCATCCGTGAAATAAGTGATGTACGAGTCTATGTCATGAGTTGATAATATATTTGTGGGGAATTGAATGCTGTTTTCAATATTTAATGTAAATTTATTCCAATTTACTTTTTGGAATATAGGAGAAGAGTTAGAATAGGTGATATGAGAGTTGAAATAAATGTTTATAATAACTGGATAATGATCTGAATCAAGCTCAGGTAATACGTTTTGAGTAATTGGAAGGTTTATGTTTTGTGTGATTAGTATATCTAAAATATCTGGGATGATATTTTCATTATATGAATAATACGTGTGTTCATTAGGGGCATGAATTTGAAGATTATGATTAACAATAAATTTGTGTAATTTTATACCATTTGGATTATTATTAAGACTTCCCCAGATTTGATTTTTACAATTTAGATCTCCGAGCAGTATGATTTTATCTGTTGTATTGTTAAATATGCTTTTAAAATATGTCAGCGGGAAATTATACTTCGGAGGCTTATACGCAACTGTAAGGTGGTAATGGATTTGATTGATATTGATTATTATTGTAATGAATTCGAGGGAGGGAGTGAAGGTGTATTTATAAGAAAAGATTTGAGTTTGTAAGAAATAATAATAGCTACGCCACCCGATGCTATATTGTCAATTCTGTCATATCTGTATATTTTATATCCATGTAAAAAAAATTTTTCATTGGGGATGAGATGCGTTTCGGTGATACATGCTATTTGGATGTTGTGGGAATAAAGAAAATGTTCAAATAATTGATGTTGCCTTTTAATTCCATTGGCATTCTAATTGAGCAGTGTTATGCAATTAGTTTTTTTAGACATTTTGTTTGTTGAGAATTGATTCTATGATTTGTTGAATTTGTGGTATTAGTGAAGATATAACTTGCGTAACTATTGTGGTAATTAATTGTGAGATATTTAATGAAGAAGTGTTAATGTTATTAATATTTTGAGAATTGCGAGCTGTGTTGGAATATGTATTTGACCAGGCATTAGGTGGTTTCTGAAGTGGGGGAAAGTCTGTGTTGTAAAATGTGAAGGTTTTAGGCTGTGTATTTGTATTTTCCAAATTATGTATGGTCTCTTGTGAAGTATTATTGAATTTAGAAGTTTTGTTATTAAGTGCTTGTTTAAAAAAAGGGCATCCTCTATAATTAGCAGTGTGATTCTGGTTACAGTTAACACAAATCGGAAGTGAATTTTGAGGTTTGTTGCAAAGAGAATAGTGGTGATTCTGATTACATTTGACACATCTGGGGGTTAAACGACAGTTTGCCTGTGAGTGATCAAATCGTTGACAGATTTTACATTGTATGGGTGAAGAACGTTGAGTTCTTGGTTGAATATTCACTAAGCAATGAAATAAGGTTTTCAGATGTAGAATTTCTTTATATTCTTTGGAGTTTTGTAGGTCTAAAGCACACGTTTGAAGAGGTTTTCTGGATTTGTCGTAAAATCTTCTAACACTGATTATGGGGTATTGTAACCTAAATAGTTCATTATAAATGTCTATTTCTGAAATTGAAGAAGGAATATTTTTAAGCATCACAGGGAAACACTTTTTTGATGGATCTTGATATGTATAAAATTGAATGTTTGATTCACTAGATTTGCGAAAGTTCCTAAAGTCGTCAATAGATGTGAACTGTATTTTTATTTCATTTTTGCGAGACTTAGTGGTGTATTCATGTTGCACAATTTTTGATATATCTTGTATTATTAGCTGGTAATTTTTTCCAATCACTGTAAACGGTGGAATTTTCACTTCAGAGTTAGAGAGTTCGTTATCAGGATCGGCAGTTTCATTCAAGATGTCGTATCTGGAGTATGTTGGAATTGAATAGGTTGGTTTACATTGTTTTTGACGTTTGGCAGAATTTGCTTCTTGAAGAGGAGGTTGATTATTTGTATTACCAGTAGTGTGTGGAAAAATTGTGGAAGATTGGTTATTAGGTGGCATTTCTTCTAATCCGGGAGCAGCTTGAAGAACATTGATGGTAGTAGAAGATGTTGATTGCTGAGAAGAATTTTGAGGTTGATGTATCACATCTTGAGGCAATGACTTTTGACGTTTGGCTGGATTTGTTTCTTGTAGAGGAGGCTTGCTTCTATTTGCATTATACGAAATGTCTGTGTAAATGAAGGGAGGCTGGTTGTCCGTTTGCATTTCTATCAATCCGAGAGTAGCTTGAGGTACATTGACAGCATTCGATGTTGATTAAAGAGAAGCATTTTGTGACTGATATATTATATCTTGTGATAACAAATTTTGAGATGTAATATTTTCAGGTAAGTTTGAATTATTATTCTGCATTATTTGCAGGTCTTGATGGAACATATAATTTCAATGCCCAATACAGTCTCCCTGGAGGGGAAACTGTGAAACACGTACAGAGTGTGTTACAGATGGATTTATTTATGTCTGCAATTGATTTGAACAAATTTATGATAAATGGCAGATTTTCTTACCAGTGGCATACTGGTTTGCTAATATTTTGTAAATATATTGATTCTCCGTGCGAAAGCAGTCCGATTACTTGGCACGGCCCTCTGGAAGTCGTGTCAAATACATTAATTAATAAAAGGAACTATAATCATTACCATACTATTTACTTATGTTCGTGAATTTTTTTTCAATGAAAAAGTATGCCAGCTTAAACTAGTGTATTGCTTACAAGACTTCTAGACACATTTATTGGCAATTCAAATAGTTTTATTTAAAATATATTCATAAAATGAACATTTACCAAGTCAATATGAAATGCAATGGTTTCTGTACATAATCTTTTATATGAGCTACGTCGTGTAAGATGCAATTTCGTAACTTTTAATTACACAGTCATTTACATACATTCAGTTTCGTGGTGTACAAATGAAATGCTTACGTATGCATACATAAGTGACCTTTCGTTCAGTGTATGTTCTATGCCTCGCAAATATATTTCGAATAATTTCTAAAAGTGTAATTTGTAAACAAAATTTATAGTAAATAAAACATATTTTTCTACTCCCATTGCATAATGCTCTCATTTGATGGCTGCAACCAGCTGAAATGATACTCATTTCGATACAGTTTCAGGCGATCTGGTGAACAAAAGCCACGTGATACTATTTTGGTGGGTACTACTTTTGTTCGATATATTAATCTTGTTGTATCCAGGAAAACACAGAAGTTTCGTAAACAGAGTTTTTATTTAACAAAAGTAGCAAGGCAAACTTTAACAATCCGGTAACCAAAGAATTAAACCAAATAACATAGCTAGGTTACCGTTTACCAGTAGATGTCCACAATACAAAGCCGTTTCAACAATATACCAGAAGAGCGTCCAAAAACACAATTGCCGGGTCTAAAAATATCGCCTTGTCAATAACTATATCACTTCGTACTCCGAACTCCACAAGAACACTGTCTATCTGCTCGGCGGCGGGGCCCGCTTTTATTCCCCCCGGCGGCATAGCCTCGCATCCATTCCGGGGCTTCGCTAGTTGGCTGCCTCTTCTCCTTTCGCCCGGTCTTGTTATGGTCCGTTGCTCCCCGAGTTGTCGCCGAGTGCTGGCGTTGCGGCGCGCGATTCAATTCACCGCGCACCACCATTACAAATCTCGTCGAATTCTATTTGCTGTATAATCGTCCTAAATATAAAGAATAGCATTCTTTATATTTAAGTTATTTACATTTTATAAACTTTTATGTACTTAAAATAAATTTTTTTGGTTATTTATTCTCTAAATTTCAGGGTCCTAAAATAGGTTACCAAACAATATTTTAGCACTATTTTAAAACTTCCTACGGTTTAAAATTCTCTTGGTTTAAAGTTCTCCTAAAGTTCTTCTAAAGAGCCGGCGACTAATTGTGACGCCCAATTACTCCACAAATACGCATATTTTGGAAAAATTGAACATGAAGATCTGTTTTGATGAGCATATTTCATTAAGAAAAACAACTGGATCTTTACAATTGTAGTTGTAGGAACAAGCCGACACTTTTTGATTTTTTTAGTTGTGGCAAAATCAGGCATTTCAACGAACATAAAACAGGCACCATTCTCTTAAGTTTACTTCATGTTATTTAATGTACCAATTTAATAAAAAGAACTGCGGTTTTTAAGAAAAAAATATTTAAGAAAATAGAAAATTGGCTATGTTTGACACAATAATTCGCAAAATAAAAAATACTCATGTATTTGAAAAATTGAACATGATCTTATTGAAAGATCTGTTTTTATGAACACATTTCATTAAGAAAAAAATGTATCTTCATAATTGTAGTTGTAGGAAAAAAGTTTGAATGTTTTCAATTTTCGAAAAATCAGAGTTTTTAACCAACATGAAACTAGCGCCATTCTCTTAAACGACCTTCAAACTAACCAACAACACAATTTAGTCAAAATCGTTGGCGTCATTTTTTTGAAAGTTTTGAAAATGTCCCAGGGGCTTCATGTAATGTACCCCCAAAAATTGCAATATCGGTTTCAAATTCAAGAGGCCACAAGATCAGTCAGATCGGCCCTGGAATATCAATTTTGGAGAAAATCGACAGAACGGTTTAGTCGCAAGCGTTGTTCACAAACGGACACGAGTTTTGCTTTCAATTTGTTTTTCGGTATGAAAGACCCACAAAACAGGGATTCTGGCTGCACCACCACGTGTTAGTGGATTTTTTCTTAATTTAGCAACTAAATTCCGTTTTCAAGACCCGGCAATGAATTATTTTCTGCCAAAAATCCGACTTTTTTCGCGCAGCGTTACATAACTTTCCCATATACGCATATACGTGTACCCTTCGTATATACGTACGTATACGGGAAAGGGGATACGTCAATATTCAGGACATATCCTGCTTTTCGTGAGGTACAACTCTATCCTTGGAGGATCTTTTTTCTGCTTTGCCCTCTCTACCAGTATAAGTAATGAAGTAGAATACGGCATTCAAAACAATAACAGACGAAACAAAAGTACGAATCCATTTCTATTATAATCCCAAAAGTACGAAGTAATTAACAGGTGAACGAAAGTGTTAACTCCAAAGTGATACTTTTTGTGATAAATGATATCTCAGATTCGATGTCTGATGACATCTGAATTCCTTGTTGGTTGACAATCTAAGAGTGGAATGGTCATGGAAATACGCAAATTAATCCAAAAAAGTTTAAGTAAGTTTTACTTTCATTCAATTGGAATAGTATGTCTAATTTTGTAATAGGGTATATATCCCAATACTGTGACGGGTTATTCTGATTTATGTGGGCACCGTCACTAAAGGAAACGAACCAAAGAAATCAAACTGGACGCGAGAAATAAAATATAAATAAATGGGGCGAGAGTAGGAAATGACCGGCGAGAGAGACAGGAATGAAATGTACAAATTTTATATTGAGACACGGGAGAAATTTCCGCCGTTTTACTATTAAAAATATTTAATAATAAATAGGAAAACCGCAAATACCAACGAATAACCAATATAATAAGTGTAGAGAATGAGATCCAATGGGAAGAAGCGCATGTGCTCGACAATTGAAGATAATTAGCAGAGACACGTAATTGAAGATCTATCGGTCAGGACGGGCATTGTGAGTTGCGTAGGCAACGTTACTTGGCGATGGACGTCGAACGTAGGGCCGGCAGCGCAATTCATTTTGCGGGAATAATTCGTGGTCGTTGAGTTTGTGCTATAGGAAACAGGATCCCAAGGTCATGTATGTAGCCGAAACATTAATGAGTAGACTATGTGGATTTTTAGAAGACGCAGATTATTTGTGGAAAATCGTTTTTAAATTATAACTTGGAACAAGTTGAAGCTATGAGACGGCAAAAATAAACAGTTGAGTTTTAAAATGAAATAGTGAAATTGTTAATAATATAGGAATCACTGGTATCAATTTAAAAGTCAAATATAGCCAATACAAATCTCCAATATTGGTATTGGCTGTCGTACACCGGTATTCTGAAAGCGGTCTTAAATAAAAATTAAATATGTCAGGGAAATTTTGTCGACGTAAGGCATATGAACTACTCGACAACTTCCAGTTCTGATCACAAGGTAAAACTATGTAAGTAGTTAGATACTCTAGATGTACGAAATAATCTCTTGTTACAGGCCGAAACTTTGGAGAACTATAAGAGAATAATTCGTCCTCTAGCTGAAATGTGCAAGGAACAACTAGGTGCAACGGACGGTAAGTTAGAATATAGATAATTACGGTTTACAAATCAAATTCTTAGTGAAGTCCTGAAGTGAAGCGGCAAATCAAAATGTGTCAACTCCATAAGATGTTCCTGCTAAGGATTTAATTAAAATAGTTAATCTTACTTTATTGTTTCATTCCCCTTGGGCCGACTGTGAACGTAGAATGACCCTGTAAAGTAAATATTAGCCTTTCTAATTAACGATGCACAAATCTCCTCTTCTTCAAACATGTGCTTTTCTCATCTGATGCCCACTTCTTCTTCAAACAACTGATGCCCTCCTTTCGAACAATGTTTTCTTTGGAGTTCATTGGAAGTTTAAAGACAAATTTGTCATGGAGTTCATACAATTTTTGATACGTCTCTCCATATATTTAAACAAAAATTGAATTATGATTAGAGTGGTGTGTACCAAAAATTATTCATTAATTGGACACCACATACGAAAGAAAAGATTTGAAACGGTTTTAATATTAGCAGGCTCGCACCTAAGCCGGATTGTTTCATTCTACACAGATAATAAACGAGGGTGGGGGCAGAAGTCATGGCAACTATTTTTTTCTAAAAGAAATATTATCGGATCACATAATTTTTTGACGCATGAAAAAATGTAGTAAAAATGTAACGATGTGTATTCACAACAGCGGTTGGTTCTTTCAGTGTCTCTATGATCACGCAGAGCAATGTGAAATCAGTTGTCTGACTACCGCATTGCGAGATGAATGTAACCTAGGGTGTCTCTTATTGTTGGCCTTTGAAATGTTTGAGCGCTCACCTTCCAATTTTGTTTGGACGCCCTTAAAACATGCCTATACTAAATTTTGTTAAGATCGGAGCATCAAAATAAATCGTACATAAAATCAAGGTAATTTCACGCCTCCTACAAGAAATCATTGTATTCTCTTAGAAACTTGAAAAATATTCCTTCCCAAATTCACAGATGTAAGTAGGATAAGTAAGATCGCCCCCAGTAAATAGTCATGGACGTGGTGTAAATTACTTGCAATTACTTGTGTATGGTTGAACTACAAACTGTTTTCTTTGCAGATGAAATGAATGCCATGGTGAACCTGCAAAAAGATTTGTTCAATGAGAGGGCCAAGGTAAGAAAGAAGTGCCTTTTTATAATAATGTAGACCTACCTTAATAATAACAGGTGAGGCAAACGAGCGCCAGTGATTAGTGGTTTTAAAATTTGCGCATTTAATTAATACAGAACTGTGTTTAATATATGACCAATAATGTGGAACAAACATTTCTTTTTTGTATATTTTCATTCTCTTCTGAAAATGTATCAATTTTGTTTTAGTATTGGATTTTATTTTTCGCGGATTCCAACCTCATGTAAATACTGTGAATGTACTACAATCATTCATCATAATGGGTTAACTTCATGTGAACACAGGACAGAAAAAAACTAGTCTGGCCGTACGGTGACATTTCTATTTTTGACGTCAAGTGTTCAATCTCTCGAGTTAGAATGTGATTCGGAACCAGACTTTTTCGTTGTTTTCTTTTGCACATTTTTTTGTGTCATTGAATACCATAATACTTTAAGTTCTATTGAAGTTAAAACTTTATAACTTTTGTTGTTTTATAAACTACATATACTAATTATTTGGAATACTTCAGGTGTTGTTTCGTTATGAGTTTTTCCTAAAGAAAAATGAAGGAGTATTTACAATCATGAAATATTATAATATTACGTAAGAGTTACCAACATTAGGAGAAAGTATTTGCTGTGCACCACTAATTCATTTTTGGCCAAACCACTATGCTTCCGCACTTACGTCATTAAAATTGGGTAACGGACTCCCATCGCCCGATGGAAACGGGATGTGTAAGTGAAACCTCCTCAGAAAACAAAATAACCTGCCTGATATCACTCCCTCGTGGAATGGCTCTCTTATTTACCGCCAACGCTCGTGCTGCATCGATGGCTCATTGAGAATATGGCGCGTCGCAGCGGGAAGTTTTTGGGTTTGCGTGCAGATGGAGGCGCATTTCCGATACTAAAATTACACAGCTAGGTCGAATACATCTGCTTTCTGGAGGAGAATACTCGCGATGAGATGGTCTTATTGGCATTTTTCCAACCAATTGAAAGTGAATTCCGGAGCCATATAAATGAGTCACGGACCGCGCACGTTATTTCCTTCCTCATAATAATAATTGTTCCTTCCTCTCCTTTTTATAGACACACACACATACACAAACTCACATATGCACGACATTTCCGCACCCGTCGGAAGTCCAATAACAGAAGTTTGAACTTGCCCTGTTAGAGCGGTACTCTACTTCAAGGCCTCTGACCGGGAGTTCTTATGATTACCCCCAGTGGCATGGTAATCGACACTAGCTAGGTACCTAGAACAAAATCAGCGGCTGTCTGAAGGACAATCCGTATGCTCTAATCGGTAGTTTCCGTTGTTCCTCCGACCAACATCAGGCAAATTTCGAAGCAGTACAAAAACTACCCTAACAAGCGGACCGCGGAGCGCCTGCTATATTTTCTTCCTCTTCATTGTTCTATCCCCAACCCTAACTTACATCTATATACTACATTTATATACTACATTTATACTACAATTGAGAACATAGAGCTTGCCCGTCTGGGTCGGTGCCCCGCTGGTGGGAGATTCCTAGTTGGGGAAACCCCACAAACCGACGGGAAGGTCAGTGCTGGAATCTCACCATCCATTGGGAGAAAATCACCGTCACCTCCTGCAATAAAAATATGGACAAATTACCTAAGTAGTTGTCATGGTCGGAACCACTAATCAAAAATTACTGATGTAGTTACCTAGATCGAAAGATCTCTGAAAGCCGACGTGGAGTTCGGCACCGGATGTCAAATCCTAGAGGGGAAGAGGCACTATTATCTATCGCTCTAAAACTTGAACTCTACTCAGGGAAGTGAGGCCACAATAGCCCGTACTACGACACCTAAAGCAATAATATTTACTCATTAACCATACTCACATTCATTTCGAAGTTCACTGAATTTCTTCCTTGTGCCCAGTGCCTGTCTCACTGTGTGTTGGAGAGGCTCGGAGTAATGAAGGATGACAGCTGGACCGCTGTCTCCTTGGAATACCGTCTGGAGGTGTACAATAAAGTGTTTGCTGGCGACACCAATCGTCTTGAAGTGGCAGACCGTGTCCACAACTTCTGCCACGTACAAGGTTTGTAGTAATCGTATCTTCTCGAATTCTATCGTCATAAGATTACATGTCATGTCAGATGCTTTGAGGAATTCAATGATAATCAACATTGTCAAAATAGCGGTGTATATTTAAAAATGTCCTGAAATATTTGTCGGAAATCTGAAAATAACTCTTTAACTGTTAGTTATGTTTTACTCTCAACCTGTAACACTACATTCTTTATCATATTTTATCTTGGATTGTCGTCCCAAAACATTTCAGTGCGTTTTACTTTCTCCCCAAGGAGTAGAGAGAAAGTTAAGTAATGTTGCGCGAAAAGGCGGCGAGATTTCGGCGAGGAAACTCTTATTACAGGGCCCTGTAATGAAAAAGTGGATAAATGCAGTAACTAAATTTAGAAAAAAATCTTCTAAAGCGTGGTGTAGCCAGAATCTATATTTTATGGGTCCTGTACACCGAAAAATGACGGTAATTATGTCCGTGAACAAGGGTTTGTCTTTGAACAACGCTAGCGGCTGTACTGTTCAGCTGATTTTCTTCAAGTTAATATTCTCCAATAGCTCTGGTTGATGCGACACCTACCAAAATCGATTTGAAAACGAAATTTAATTTTTGGAAGGTACTTTACCACTGGGACATTTTCAAAATAAAAAAAATTGCTCCTTTATTTTTTATTAAATTTTGTTGTTAAATTGCGTGAAGGGCGTTTAAGATAATGTTGCAGGGCTCAATTTCGTTTTAAACACTGATTCTTGAAAAAATGTCAAAAATTCAAAATGTTTTCGGCGTCTTCGTACAACTACAGTTATTAAGTTAGAGACTTTTTCCCTTAATGACATCTGTTCGTGAAGGGTAAATTTTGAAATAAGATCATGTACAATTTTTCGAAAAGTTGAGTACTTTTCGCGTAATTTTGCGTGAAATTATAGGTGAGAAAGTACATGTTGTTTCAGCACCACTAATTTATTATTTTCCACTGGAATCCATTGTTAAATACTTCGGATTACTTTTTATGTTCGTAGTATATTCTCGGGATTTTCAGATGCAGTTTTTTTATAATTTTTCCAAAACGGTGACTCTTTCAGATGGGAAGAAAAATGTTGGAGGTCGATGAAGCATACAATTGTTTTAAAAGCAGTTGAAGCAAGAAAAAGGTTGGGAACCCCTAACCTAGAGATATTCTTTGCCGGACATTTCGCGTAACATTTGCCACATTGGATAACAACTGAGGAACTAGTTACATGCTGCAAAGTTTTATTTTTAAAGAAAAATTTCATGTTCAGAAATGTGGGTTTTCTAGATTGCAGATGGGGCTGGATTGTTGGAATGGTTTAACAACACGTGAAAATAAATCAGAAGGAAAATGATAGACGAAGGAATCTTAAATTATTTCCTTCATTGACAATTTTTAAACGAATTGTATGCTTCATTGACTCCCTTTACTTGCCCGCATATTTACTTGTAATATGGTAAAAATTTCAAGTCTCTCATCTCAAAAAGAAAAATATTTATTGTTTTCACAGATGTGTCCCCTGAAACAACTAATAATCGTGACACAACGTTTTGCAAGTAAAAGCCTTAAAGATAACAATTTTGTAGACCAATACTCTCGTAAATGTATAGATTTTTCAATAATCGAGGACTCTTCCGCTTTCGAGGGTTCGATTTTCTTATCTCCATTAAAATGCAATGATTTTTTTAATATCATGAGTGCTCTGTAACCCTCGTACCATAATCTGGGGTCTTTTTGGACCTCATCGTCATTAAGTTTTTTCCATTCTTCTATTAGATTACAATTATGGTTTTCATAAAGAGTCGGATGTTGTTTTGAGTTATGTAATAATGAATGCTCTATAATATAATTATATAATTCTTCACATTGCTATTGAATCATAAACATTCTAAATAATAATTACCAGCTAAAAAATGTAATTATCGATTTTCCAAATGAACCTTTTCTTCCACTTCCTTACTACCATTGGAACACAGTGCGCTTGCCGCCGCGACTGGCTCTACCTTCTCTCGGTCGGTGGGTTCGGAGCAAGAGAGCAGATTTCTGTGACGTCACAGAGCATTGAGTTGGCAACCACTGATCTAAACCATACGTACGATAGATCCAATTTTCGCGGTTAACTCTGACTTTTCGGAAATTGCAAGTTTTAATTTTTTCGGCCTCTTCCTGCAACTACAATATTCAAGATAGAGATAATAGAACCAAATAAAATTTATTCTCCATAATGAGTTCTTTCATTAAAGTCATTTATTTCTCTTGTGTATGAGAACACAATGTGTATGAGGACATGTGCTTAAAATGTCAAACAGTGTTTCTGGAAAATTAAACCTTTTCTGTGAAAACTAGCTCATAATTCCACATTTGCAGAAACTCTCAAACGCCTTTTTCTCATAAATGGATCAATTTTCTTTTCTTACAACTTTTCGAAACTATAGTGAAAATTGCACTTTCTAATATGACATTAAGTTCATTTTGAGGTATATTTTTATTTTTCAAAAATTACACAAATGTAATTTTTTTAAAGATATCTCACACCTTCATCACCTCCATCCCACTCTCTCTCTCTCTCTCTCTCTCTCTCTCTCCTGCATCCAGAAAAGAGATGAATGCATTTCTTCACGTCTCTTAAGAAAAAAATAATCATATATTATGTAATATACATTTTTTCTAGAACTGTATAGTAATAACATATTTTAATTTACGTGTTTTTTGTGTTGCAGCTGACGAGAAGTTCAGGGCTACGGGGCAAGGCTGTCAGTCGGCGTACGACGTTATAGCTTGTTTGTGGGATCTCACTTATTAGTGGAAAGCCGAAAAGGGCCCAACTTTTCCTTCAGTATCTAATTCCATTGACAGTCTCAGAATGTGCAAAATAGTAATATATGGCATTGAGAGTAAATAAATATTATTCACAATTGAAAGGCGACGATTAAAAACAGACGTCACGAATTTTCTCGACAAATAATACTAATTTATATTACAAGGCAAGAAATTGGATATTTTCATATTTAGACGGGAGAGTTGAGTTTGCGGACATGGTCGTTAGACCAAATTTAGGAGTCTCGTCTTGTCATGGAAAGTTACTTTTGCCGTGTGATGATCTATACTGTATTCGAAACCTGAATTTTGTGGCAACTTGTCCTTGTGGTATACAAATTTAATTGAATATAATGAGAACTTACTGTGTATTTTCTTCCGTTAAAGTGTTTGTGCTATTTTTTCTCATTTTTGTAGTTTCAGTAGGTTTCCAGACTAGGTTTTAGAAAAGTTCAACTTCCGTGTCTGAATTCTGTGTAAATGTGCCTTTCGAAATAATATTTATTCTCATTTGCCATACCTTATATTATTCATCAGGTTTGAGTAATTGAGAGTCATGAATTTTAAATGAACTTCCTTAATATTTTCCGTCACTCATATGTGCCACATGTTTCATTTTTAAAGAGGATGTAGTTCAGAAGAAACAAAATCAAATTTCTTTACTCCCGCCGCATATCTGTATAATAAAATTATGAGAAGTGAATCCTTTTTTAAGTTACTGGATAATGAATTTGTTGTCTCTTTAAAATAAAATTGAAGATCAACACTTTTTGGGGGTATTTTTCTAATTTGATGACATAATTCAATGAATTTTCATTATTAGTCTCACAATCCAAGACATAAAAACAATATACAGGTTGATTTAAAAATGTAAATATTCAAATGGGTGATTTTTGTTCAGTATAAGGACATAATCTTAAGAAATAATTGTCAAAATCAAAAGTCATTAAAAAGATAGATAATTTATTTAATATGTTTTGGGCATTACGCTCGAAGGCCAATTCTTCACACTTATTATACATCTAATATAATAATATAATACAATAAAGGACACTCAAATATAGAGCAATATTATTTAATTTAAGACAACCTACTAAATCCAGACGCCCTTTACAGACTACTGATCATATCGCTTACACCACTGTTATTAGAATCTAATCTTAGCAAAAAAGTCTTGATGTTAGTGGGAAAAGTCTATATTAGTACTGCAGACGTATTTTCTAACGTCAGTTCTCTTTATCCTTGGACGTACTTTTCTAATATGGTCGTGCCGTGCTAAGTAAACGGGTTCCGCATTTACCTGAATTTCCCTCCTCGACGATTTTTTTTCTACTGTCTTGTAAAATATACACAACCTTCATTTTCCCTTCAGCACGCCGATGATACCCATGTCGATACTTTGTAGGAAATGTTTCCTAACGATTTCCCCTTTTAACAAATTTTGCTGCTACTTTGTGAACTCTTTCGATGGAGTTTATTTTGTCCTTTCTATACGGATCCCAACACGCTGATCCGTACTGTAATACCGGATGAACAATGGTTTCATATGCTAGTTCTTTTGATTTACTTCTTCACTTCCTTAACACTCCCAATACAAAGTGTAAAGATTTCCACGCCTTCCCAACAGAAACATTGACGTGCTCCCCCCATCCAAATTGTTAATTAATTATCACCCCCTAGATATCTACGACTAGTTGCCAGTGTAATTATCTTAACCTGAAGCAAATACTTAGCTGTCACTTTATTTCTGCTACGCGTTGCACTATATTGCATCCGGATTACCTTCATTCTATTGATTTCCGTCCATTCTTAAAATATCGCAAGTCGCGCTGTAATTTATCCTGATCGATACGTTCTCGATCTTTCCGTAAATAAGGCAGTAAATAAGTTTCATTTCTGAACCTATTCCCTCTATGTTATTTACATACACCAAATATAGTAAAGGTCCAAGTACACTCCCATGTGAAACCCCAGACGTTACACTAATTCTTTAATTCTTTCCGACAGGCTGTTTCCCACTCTTACTCGCTGGTACATGTTATTTAGAAAATTATTAATCCATATTTTATACAATTAAAATAATAATCATTGCGAAAAATATGTAGAAAAACAAAAAAGTGAACTAAACATTTAGGACTGTATTATCAATATACGATACTATAGCAATGACAAAATACAATGCAATTGCACGCATGTGAGAAAAAGTGACTTTTTCAGGAAACGTTCTGCAATTGAGCCGTTGAGAGCTAAAGTGGTGTAAGTCAAATTTTGGAAGATTTGAAATAGAAGCACAGAAGTCACTAGTGGGACGAAAAACAGCTTCTAGTGGCTCCCAAGAAATAGCTTCTTGTTTATAATATAATAATAATAATAATAATAATAATAATAATAATAATAATAATAATAATAATAAATAATAGTGACTCTATTTATGTGGCGAGACTCGGGCTATCAGGCCCGCTCTTCCGCCTAATCACGTAGTACATAAATATACAGACAAAATTTGAACAGTAAATTTATTAAATTAAATAAAATGCAACTTAGATATGCCTTGCCCCTGAAAACAAAAAAAAAGGGTGCATGCTCTTCAACATTGAGCAACAAAATAAAATTTTAAAATAATTTAAAAAGCATTTACTGACACAGAAGAACACTCAAGACGTGCCCGAAAAGAAATAATGAAAAATATTAATTTAGCCGTATGTATGAAACGTTTGCAAACAAATAGCAGTACATTAAAGAAATAATGTAAAGAACAATACGAGAATGCACACAACCACTCGGCCAGGTCGACGTCTTCTCATCGTACATTATCAGCTCAGTAGAAGAGTTTTTAAATGGTTTTGAATTGTCGCAATGTTTTACATTTACTTACATTTTTTGGAAGGTTATTCCACTCTCTGGTCGTTGCCACTAAATAAGATTTATTGTAAAAGTTGGTGTTGCTTTTAGGAATATTGCATAGCAAGGATTTCTGGAATCTTTTTGCTTTGAGATAAGAAATTTAATGAGACAGGTAAGCAGGTACACCCGTATTTAATATTTTGTAGGAAAGTCACAATCTATGAAACATGCGTCGACGTTCCAAGTATATGTGATTTGCTTTATAACACCCCGATTTGTGATCATACTTTTTGATATTGTATTGAAACCTAACACATGCATTTTGAACTATTTGAAGAGCATCAACGGTTAATTACTTTACGTTACCGTACACGATATCATCGTAATCAAGCAGGGGATGCAGGAGGTATTTTACTAGGAGTTGTTTGGTTTTGGATGGACACATTGGTAAGCACATTGGAGTGAGTACATTGAGGCATACACTTTGCAGCAAGTGTCCCGAGCCTAAGGTTCCCAATTTAGAAATTTATCGTTGGTCAGACGGAAATTTATAACTTGAGAGCAGAAAGAAACAGTAGTGTTGTCCAAAATGATATGATGAATTTATAGATTTTGAAGGGTTTTATGGGTCCGCCAGGACACAAAAAAAATATTTCTGTGTAATTTTGGAATATAACTACTGGAACCCGGCAGACTTTGTTCTGCCCTTCATCTCCCTCTTACCTCTCCCATCTCCCTTTCTCTCTATCTCTCCCTCCTACTTTCTCTCTCTCTCTCCGTCTCTCTGTTCCTGTCTCAGTCTATCTCTGTGTGTCTCTGTCTCTGCCTCTCTCTGTCCCTCTCATTCACATTTAGTTGCAGATTCTGCGTCTCTGAGCACATGAGGTAATATCGAGAAGCGCCAGACCAGCGAAAATGTAATAGAATGTTCATGAAGGTCCCATCCTATAGATTGGCAAAGTGAAAAACGTTTCTTTGAGGCCTTTGAACTCAAAATGTTAATTTTTAATGCCCTAATGCCCTGTTAATTTTGTTCTACAGCGTCATGTAATGAAGTTACAACAGAATTAACCGCACATAAACCTTCTGGGTGAAAAGACACATAGAAGTACCAACTTTCATGGAGATAGGTCACATGATGCCGGAGTTTAGCTCTTATATACATACAACATCTATTTTTATTTATAATACATAATACACTACCTACCGTTATAATCTCACAGTTCATTTGGTATTTCCTGTATGTTAGCTCGTAATGCTAGTTTCTGCTCCATTAGAAATTCACCCAGGAATATATCCGTATATGTTATCACAAGAAACTCTTAGAAGCTGAAAATAGTTATCAGTTGTAACGTTATAACCATCAGTGAATAATAACTGTACCAAATCCTTCACCATTTCAAAAATCTTTTGCAACAGGCTCATCTTTGTTTTTTCCATGATATATTTTGCCATTTAGTGTAAATCCCTTTCTAGAAACCAAACACAAAATACCTTTTATTCCATATTTATGTGGTCATGATTTATGCCTCTTGGCAACTAAATAATGATGTCTGGAATGATAAGGAATGAATTTCAACAACATAAATATGTTTCTTATGTGTTAAAATATACGTTAAAAGAAAACAGACTACCGGGTCTCGGAGGCCCACTTGGTGGAAAGCACTACCTTCAGATGAGTTGAAAAATATTGAATAATTTCAAGGATCACTGGATCATTCTTTGCCATAAGGAAAGAAACATCACAACAGAGTATCATGAAAGGAGACACCTTTGTAACGTTAGCAGAGTAAAATTTACAGCATTAAGAAACACGGCCTTGTAGGGGAGTGCATTGAAGGGTAAATGTTCTAAACGTAATAGGTACAGTATATCTCGATGTAACCATTAAGAAACCAAAAAATTGAGAATAGTTTAAAAATATATTAAGGGCGGTGAGAGATGCAGTTAGCAAGAGAATGGGGTAAGATAGTAAAGAATTTGAAAGACACTTACCCAGGACATTAGAAAACTCTACTATGAGAAAATGTGTGCCATTTTGTAGCACTACTAGTTACATTTTGGTATTCACGTATATGTATATATGTAAAACAGAGAAAATTGGTAATGCTGTGTTAAAATCGATTTCAAGATTTTATCTGAACTACACGTTTTGGGTTCCTCCGATACCGAAAAAGATATTTTTTAAAGGCGTCCGTCCGTCCGTCCTTCTCTCCTGGCAATCTGTCCGTCCGTCTGGTGTATGTGAACCATACCAGCGCCATAAATATACGTACAATTTATTTTTAACTGAACAAACCGCTGTTGATCTGGGTTGAGTCAAAGCTCTGCGATTCAATAATTTTCAATAATATTTGTATTTTACTTGGAGCCCCTGAGACATTTTCAAAATTGTCTCAAAAACGGCACCAATTTTTTTTAAATTTCTTGTAAGAATAGAGTATAATACACTGATGAAGGTGACATAGGTCCGATTTTCTGTTAACTCCGAATTTTCGAAAATTGCAAAATTTGAAATTTGTTGGCGTTTTCCTCCAGCTACAAAATTGAAGAATGAGATTTTTATTTTAAGTAATTTTTGTTTAATAAGTTCTTTCATTTAGGTCATTTATGTCCATCCTTTAAATGTCCTTTACATTATCCAAAAACATAATATAATCAATAATATAAAATTTTCGTGTCACAGTTTTAGTTACCATACTCCTCCGAAACGGCTAGACAGATTTTGATGAAATTTTATATGTATATTCAGTAGGTTTGAGAATAGGTTGTTATCTATTTTTATACCCCTTAGTAATAAGGGTGGTTCACCCCAATTTGTTTTCATTTTTCGCACTCAACGTTTTAGGCAACCCGCTACACACGGTATGTATTTCACACTGCGGTATTTCACTCCTACACGGTGTTTCTCCATATTACGCACCTGCTCAGGGATGTGTAGAAACTGCTATTAAATGTGAATAACACGGAGAGAGACGGAGAAAGAGAGAGAGAGACGGAGAAAGAGAGAGACGGAGAAAGAGAGAGACGGAGAAGGAGAGAGACGGAGAAAGAGAGACGGAGAAAGAGAGAAACGGAGAAAAAGAGAGAGAGACGGAGAAAGAGAGAGAGACGGAGCAAGAGAGACGGAGAAAGAGGTTTCTCCGTCTCTCTCTTTCTCCGACTCTCTCTTTTTCTCCGTCTCTCTCTTTTTCTCCGTCTCTCTCTCTTCCTCCGTCTCTTTCTCCGTCTCTCTCCTTCTCCGTCTCTCTCCTTCTCCGTCTCTCTCGAGAGATGGAGAAAGAGAGAGAGACGGAGAAAAACAGAGACTGAGAAAGATAGAGACGGAGAAAGAGAGACGGAGAAAGAGAGATGGGGAAAGAGAGAGAGGGAAGGAGAAAGAGAGATATAGGAGCAGAACAATGTCTGCCGGTCTCAACTAGAAACATGTTTGTCTCCGCGTTACATTATTGCGTTAGGTTTGAGGAGTCTTAAGCATATTAGAGATTAATATATCATTAACACTATAAATAGTAGGAAAAAAAGCACAGCAATTACTATTTGACTATAGGTAGATATGACTAGGAACTTTGTTTTAATAATTTGTGATATTTGTTGCTGCAAATTGTTTAATTAGCGTTAATTAATGTTTAGTTAGCCTTCGGAAGTAGATATTAAATTCTCGAATTACAAAATGGGGAACAGATTGATTGTTGAACAGCTAAAAATGTGTACATGCATTTTATAACAATTTTTTAAATGATTGTTTTAGAGAAAATGTATTTATTATCGTTAATTATTTGCTCCTGCCGTCTTTTAATATATAGATTTTCGTTTTTACAGCCATTTAGTGCAACAATAGGTAAAGCAAACCCCGATTGATTTACATGAAATAATGATGTAATTATCACTTGACCAGTATCCCCGCAAGACGTCTACCGGCGTCACTTCGGACCAATGTTGCCAGATATCGATATATGAATTATTGATCTTTCCCCTATTTTTAAATTATATTAGTAAATCTGCATTCATTAGAAAAAATCCGCATTTTCGAACTTAAAACTTCGCAATCGGAAGTTTCACATCTGGCAACATTGCTTCTGACCCAATAAGTAGCACGGTGTAAGGATGAGATCTCTCACACAATAAGCCGTTTTTCATTCACTACAATTTTCGGCCATTATTTTTATTGTTTGGGCGTTAATCGTAATTTTACAATTATCATTTTTCTATTTCGGTGTAATTTTTAAATAATTTATGATTAATTTGCAGGGCTGTAATGAAAAACGTCGAAGCCATCATTTTAAATAGCAAATTTCGAGGTGATAATATATTACTGCCACGGATCCCTATTATACCCACAGATGTGCCAATTGAATTAAAGCGTCTTCAATTTCCGTTAAGATTGGCATTTGAGATGACTATCAATAAGTCTCAAGACCAAACGATGTCTGTTTGTGGCTTATTTTTTAGCACACCATGTCTTTCACACGGTAAATTATACGTGGCATGTTCTCGAGTGGGCAAATCATCCACTTTATTTGTGTTAGCTAAAGATGGGAAAACAAAAAATATTGTACACTCTATTGCGTTGGGGGATTGATATATTTTTTAGTAAAATTATTATAATTTGCAATGTATATCATTTCAAAAAATAAATTACAATAAATTAAAAATATAAATGTTTGGTATTGTGTTATTTTTATATTCCATCATCGTTCACAGCGCTCCATGCCTCTTCAGCTCATATTTACCACATCCTTAAACACTGACAATTAGTCATTTTTTTCTACTAAAATAACCCTAGGAATAATTTATATGGCAAAACAACGACGTTTGCCGGGTCAGCTAGTAATCAATAATATTGGAGCCATTTTTTGCAAATTTTGCAAATATCCCAGGGGTTTCATGTAAAAAACCACCGTGCGGTAGGTCTTAGGCCGAAATGGCATAAAATAAGTAAATAAATAATAATTGAGCGAAAAGTACATGACTACATGACCTAAATGAAGCTACATACTATATGTATGGCCGAAATGGCATACATAAGTCTCTCTAACCTCCGCTCTCAGCGAATTCTAGCAAAAATCTCTCGCTGACCGCTCTCGTGCCATAAACCCTTCGCGGCGCCAGGGTCTGTCCCCGAGCTAAACAAAAGCGCAGCCCCTCGCGGTGGCCCCCTCTACCGCCCTCTCGGGACCTACATTTCCTCTTTCATATCGTATTTTACTCTCATATTTCTATCTCATAATTGATATATTACAATATAAACAATAAAACATGAGGCAAAACAGCAGCATCTATATTATGTTTCCTATTTACTTTCCCGTATACGTAAGTATACACGCAGTGATATACGTAGTATAGGGAAAGTTATGTAATGCTGCGCGACAAAATGGCCAATTTTCGGAGAAAAAAAATTCATTGTCGGGCCGTGATAACGAAAAAGTGGATAAAACCAGTTGCTAAGTTAAGAAAAAAAATCCTCTAATACGTGTTGTAGCCAGAAAACTTATTTTGTGGGTCCTTGATATCCAGAAACCAATTCAAAGGAAAACTTCCGTCTGTCCATCCGTCCGTCCATCCGTCCGCCCGTCCGTCTGTGAACACTGCTAGCGCCTACACCATACATACGATTTCTTCCAAAATGGATTTTTCCCAGTCGATCTGGTTTGAGTCAAAGCTGTGAGATTTTGAAAAAGATGCTTCAAAATTTGGGGTATTTTACATGAAGCTCCCCGGACATTTTCAAAATTTTCTCAAAAACGGCTACAAATTTTTTCTTTAAATTTCTTGTATGAATAGAGTAAAATACACTTATTAACATGGCATAGGAACGATTTTCACGGATAACTGAATTTTCGAAAATTCTGAAAGTTTTAATTTTTTTTTCACTGCCTTTCTCCAACTACAATATTGAAGATAGAGATTTTTCCTTCAAATAAAATGTGTTCTCCAAAGTGAGTTCTTTGTTGAAGGTCATGTACATTCTTTTGAAAATTTTGGTAGTTTTCGCGCAATATTGCGTGCACTATGTGCAATTTTTAAAAAAAATACAAACACTAGATTTTCTCAAAAACGGCTACAAATTTTTTCTTTAAACTTTTGGCAGGTAAACTGCCTAATGTATTTTACGTGATGACAAAAATGCTTTATTGCTCAATTTTTGTTTTTTCAAAAATTGCACAAATGTATTTTTTTACTTGTCTCTCACGTAAATATTTACACTAGCGGCGAATTGTTCACATTATTATATTTATGAGTACATGTGCTTTCAATAATGTCAAGTAAAGATTATCAAAAACACAACCGTTCTCTGTGAAAAGTAGCTCAAATTTCCACATTTTCAGAAGCGCTCAAAGGCCATTTTCCCATAAATGGGTAACAAAACTCTTCAAATTTTTCCATCCGATAATGCTAATTTTACTCTTTAATAAGACGTAAAGTTTATTTTGAGGTATTTTTTTTTCAAAAATTGCAACAGTGTAATTTTTTTTATTTGTCTCTAACGTCGTTAATATTTACATTAGAAGCGAATTGTTTACATTATTATATTAAGAGAACATGCGCTTTAAATAATGTCAAGTAAAGTTTCTCGAAAACACTACCGTTTTCTGTGAAAACTAGCTCAAATTTCTGCATTTTCAGAAACGCTCAAACGCCATTTTCTCATAAATGACTAAAAAAACTCTTCAAACTTTTCGATCGGATAGTGCTAAGCACTATTTAATATCAAGTAAAATTAATTTTGAATTATTATTTTGTTTTTTTCAAAAATTACATATGTAATTTTTTAAAAGATGTCTCACATCTTTAATATTAACATTACCAGCAATTTGTAAACATTATTATATTTGTGAGTGTAAGTGCTTCAAATAAATTCAAATAAGGTGTTTTGAAAAACTCAAAAATTTTCTGTGAAAATGAGCTTCAAATTTCGCATTTTTTGTAGCCCTAGCAATTTTCTTTAAAACGGCACATAATTTTTGAAAGAAAATTGCCATTTAGGGCTAGGTTTTTGTGTTCTTTAATATTCTAAAATTAATATTTTCGTTCTACCAATAGGAAACCGAAAAATTAAGAACATGACAAAAGATGTACTTCTTTTGGTGGTGATAGATAGTAGCTGGCAAGAAAGAGAAGTGCGTCAAGCTGGAATAGCCATGTCGGAACAGCCGCCGGAATGAAACATGTCTAATGATTTATTGCTAATTAATTGCCAATTAATTGCCACATTTTTGAATTAACTGCCACGTATCTTCAGGGCGAAAACGGGTGTGAGCTGGCTTGACGCGAATATTTCAGTTTTTAACAATTTTTTCTCATAAACAGCAACGGCAATTAATTTGTGTATGTTATAAAAAATAGTATATAATGTGTATTAATTATGTTCTTGGTTTGGTTCCATTGTACTCGTTGGTTCTCTCTACAAACCAAAACATAACCAAACCAAGAACATAATTAATACACATTATATACTAATTGTTTACCACAAACACGAATTGCCATTGCCGTTTTTGGAAAAATATTTGTTAAAAACTGAAACATATTCAACCATGCCAGATATTTCAAATACGTTTGTAGACAGGACCAACAAGCATAATCGAACCAAACAAACCACATTATTAATACGTATTAAATACTAATTGTTTACCATAATCACGAATTTATTGCCATTGCCGTTTATGAGAAAAATAGTTAAAAACTGAAAAATATTCAACCATGCCAGATATTCAAATACGTTTGCAGACAGAACCAACGAGCACAATCGAACCAAACCAAGAACACAAATAATACACATTTAATACTATTTTTATAATAAACAAATTAATTCCCGTTGCTGTTTATGAGAAAACATTCGCGTCAAGCCAGCTCACACCCGTTCTCGCCCTGAAGATACGTGGCAGTTAATTCCAAAAATGTGGAAATTAATTGGCAATTAATTAGCAATAAATCATTAGACATGTTTCATGCCGATGAGCTGACATGTCTGTTCCAGCTTGACGCACCTAAGAAAGAGTATGTGGCAAATCCGAATAGCTAGCGAAGACCCAAGGAAATAGAAAAATAATACGGGAAAGTCTGTGCCATTCTGTAGCACCACTAGTTTGAGTGATTAGGTTTTGAGGTCCGAGAATGCTTCATTTAGAAGTTATTAACCTGTCTGGGTTTTGACAATGCTCTCTATTGTTGCGAGTTGCATTTGTCATTGATATTTTGATACGTTTTCTTAAAAAAATCCTCGATCTGTTTAATAATAAATTTAACTTGCCTGCACCTAGATCTATTACCAACATGCTCAGAAGACATTTATGATACTAAATGTACTACAAGAGTTGCCCTCTTAGTTTACTTGCAAATGCTTCAACATGTCCATGATATAAATGAATTTGTTTAAATTACTAATCACTCTAAGGAAAGAACCTTTACCAGCTTTTTAAATGTAATATCATGCATGAATATGCTGACTTAGAAATTTCGCCGAATCACTGCTGATAACCAAAATACTTGCACAGCTAAAAAAACACTAGTGCTGTTGTAGCATCACTAGTTAATCCTTATTTCAAAAAGACATATTTTCGCCTTTTGAATAACCTTGTTCTTAAATATACTCGTATGATGACTTAAATTAACAGAGTTTGAAATTTGAGAGGTGAACGATCGAAACAGACCAAAAGATATTGAATAGGAATAAATTGAGCATTTAGTGATTTGTAGATACGATGTGGTACCATTCCAAGTACTGGAGATTGTGTCACACAGTTTTCACAGAAACAAGAATGTCAATTCTTATATTCGTGTGCTGCGTGTACCGAAATCCTGCCGACGAAAAGTCGAGAAATTAACATTCCCAGAAATTAGCATCTCTCTGCAAGGTACACAGCACTTGTAGGCCATGGCAAAACGATAAATGAATGGTTGCACTATAATACACTTCAAAAAACAATCTTGATTGGTACTAAGCAACGATTAATACTTCAAGTTGCTGCGAGAGCATTTAGGTTTATTTTCATAATCTTAAATGAATGATTACGCAAATAAGCCTTACCAGTTTGGTGCAAACCACAGTGTACACAGAAAGCATAGGTATAATCTGAAGGAATTCTAAGCGTGATGTCACAAACAATGACGCCCTCCAGCGCCGAGGCCTGAAATATAGTTGATAATGGATGGTATCGATAAGCGCCAGACCAGGAAAAATATAATAAAATATACAAGAATATCATATCCTGTACTCCTCTCTGATTACGGAACAGCAAAAATCTTTTGTAATATATTTGTAACTACCAAAATAACTTAAAAGATAACAATAAACCTAATTTATATAATTATAAGTTGTATATATTTACTTTAAATATTCTTAAAGAAGTGTTGTGAATTTTTCCAAAAACATCTTTATAATGCTGAAAAAACCTTTATTCAAATTTTGTTTCTAACCAATTCCATTGTTCTTTTTCAATCTTAAATTATACAATATAAGTACATTGGAAGTTACCTTTTTAAAACTTTTTAAACAAATAAAAACTTTTCATTAACAACTTCCCCTCTTAATATGGAAAAGGAGATATAGGGAAGAGGATGGAATTTAACATGCGAGAGTTCTCGCACGGGTACGCTAGTACTTTTATATATTTCAAGAATATTACAATACTATTATGTTTAATAACTGTTATTACTTTCCCGTATACGTACGTATACACAGAGTGATATACGTAGTATAGGGAAAGTTATGTAATGCTGCGCGAGAAAATGGCCAATTTTCGGCGGAAAAAAATTAATTGCCGGGCCGTGAAAACGAATAAGTGGATAAAACCAGTTGCTAAATTAAGAAAAAAATCCTCTATCTCGTGGTGTGGTCAAAATCCATGATTTGTTGCTTCTTTATACTAAAAAATCGATTGACGGCATTCCGTCCGTCTGTCCGTCTGTCCGTCTGTGGTCAACGCTAGCGCCTAAACCGTTCGGTCGATTTTCTTCAAAATTGATATTCCCCAGTCGATCTGATCCTAGTCGAAGCTTTGTGATTTTGAAAAAGATTCTTTAAAATTTGGGGGTACTTTATATGAAGCCCCCCGGGGATTTTCAATATTTTCTCAAAAACGGCTCCAAATTTTTTTCTTTAATTTTCTTGTATGAATAGAGGAAAATACACTTCTTAACATGGCATAGGTCCGATTTTCACGCATAACTTTGAATTTTCGAAAATTGTGAAAGTTTGAATTTTTTTCGGCGTCTTTCTCCAACTACAAAATTGAAGATAGAGATTTTTTCTTCAAATAAAATTTGTTCTGCATATTGAGTTCTTTAATAAAGGTGATGTAAATGTTTTTCACAATTTTGGTAGTTTTCGTGCAAGATTGCGTGCAATATGTGCAATTTTAAGAAATTACAAAAACAAAATTTTCTCAAAAACGGCTCCAAATTTTTTCTTTAAACTTTTGGTAGGGATAGTGGAAAATGTACTCTATCAATGACATAGAAGCCATTTTGGTCTATCTGTTGCTTTTTTCAAAAATTACAAAAATGTAAATGTTTTTACTTGTCTCTCACGTCGTTAATATTTACATTATCGGCGATTTTTTACATTATTATATTTACGAGTATATATGCTTTAAATAATGTTAAGTAAAGATTCTCGAAAACACTACCGTTTTCTGTGAAAAGTATCTCAAATTTCGGCATTTTCAGAAATGCTCAAACGTCATTTTCTCGTATATGGCTGCAATTTTTTTCTTGAAACTTTTGTAACGGATAGTGCTAATTACACTCATTAGTATAGCGTGAAGTTTATTTTGAGTTTTTTTGTTTTTTTCAAAAA
Organism: Acheta domesticus; assembly: GCA_031308135.1. Classification (NCBI taxonomy): domain Eukaryota; kingdom Metazoa; phylum Arthropoda; class Insecta; order Orthoptera; family Gryllidae; genus Acheta; species Acheta domesticus. The sequence continues at coordinate 197,278,865 of JAHLJT010009419.1, read as the reverse complement.
TTATATAAATGTAAATTTTTTGAAAGATCTCTCACATCTTTAATATGCACATTATCCGCAATTTGTAAAGATGATTATATTTGTGAGTGTAAGTGCTTCAAATAACTTCAAATAAAGTATTTTGAAAACTCAAAAATTTTCTGTGAAAATGAGCTTCAAATTTCGCATTTTTAGTAGTGCTAAAACGCCATTTTCTCTTAAACGGCACATAATTTTTAAAAGAAAATTGCCATTTGCGGCTAGGTTTTTGTGTTCTTTAATATTCTAAAATTAATGTTTCTGTTCTACCAATAGGAAACCGAAAAATTAAGAAAATGACAAAAAAATGTACTTTTGGCGATGATAGATGGTAGCTGGCAAGAAAGAGTATGTGGCAATTCCGAATAGCTAGCGAAGACCCAGGAAAATAGAAAACTAATATGGGAAAGTCTGTGCTATTCTGTTTCTGTTTTTTGACAAATAAATAAATGAACTAAATACGGTCATGCTTAATTTTTTCAAAATACGAGTAGTTTTTCTTTAATTTTGTGACAAACGTAATAGGCCGCTGTAAATTTACTGCGCTTCGGACAGCTGGATGCGTCGTAAGTTAGAATGTGCAATTTTGTATATTATTTCTTTCTTCGTTTTTTCTTACATTCGAACTTTGTTATTGACTTACACATTAATATTTTAGAAATTGTTTATTTTGAAATATTTGAAATAAGTAAAAAGAATTAATAGCTCTCAGAATAGCGACGATGCAGGGTCTGCAACAATGGAATTCACTTTGCGCTCGCGAATATTTGTGAATTAGTGTCATTGTTGTGACCTAATGGAGCTGTATGAAAAGGAGTTATAATTGTCTAATTTATATTGATATTTGCAGGCAAATATTTAGTTTTGCACCAAATGCTGTACCATTTGTAGTGAGTAGAGAATTTGTTGCATGGTTTTAAAACACTCTTCCCTAATCATGGCCCAATGTAAGGCATTTCTATATTTCCAGGGTATCAGGCTTATTTTTCCAATACAGGGTTATAAAACTTTTGCATTCTATTTTTGTGAAGTTGTAGAATTCACATAGTTATGACAACACTGCAATGGAAATAGTGAGTTCCAAGCGAAGAAGTTAGTAGCGCATAAAGTGCAATATTACAGTACTACTTAGCTGTTTCCTCTAATACGGGAAAGTAAGTGCTGTTGTAGCACCACTAGTTTACAACTATAATAGTGAAAATACAATTTTTTCTGAATTAAATGTATTTATCAAAACTACATCTGGAAATAATGGTATGCTTAATTTTTTCAAAATACGAATAGTTTTTCTACAATTTCGTGACTGCTGCAATTTTACTGCGTGTCAGACAGCTGGATGCGTCGTAAATTAGGATTTGCAATTTTGTATATTATTTCTTTGTTCGTTTCTTACATTCAACCTTTTGTTATACATTCGCATATTAATCTTTTAAAAATTATTTATTTTGAAATATTTGAAATAAAAATGACTAGCTCTCAGAATATCGACAATGCAGGGAATACAACAATGAAATTTGGTTTCACGCTCGCGAATTTCTGTGAATCAAGTTTCATTGTTGTGATTTGATGTAGCTGTATGAAAAGGAGTTATAATTGTCAATTAATATTGATATTTGCATGAAAATATTTAGTTTTCGCACCAAATGCTCTATCATTTGTTGTAAGTAGAGTATTTTTGCATGGTCTGAGAATACTCTTCTCTAATCATGGCCCTACGAAAAGCATTTCTGTATTGTCCGGGGTATCAGGCTTATTTTTCAATTGAAAATTTACAAAACTTTAGTATTCTATTTTTATGCAGTTGTAGAATTCACATAGTTCTGACAACACTGCGATGGAAACAATGAGTTGTTCGCCTTTTCATTGAATTGGATGTTTTAGAATAATAGCTAAGATTTTAGTAGCGCAGAAAGTGCAATATTTCAATACTACGTATCTGTTTCCACTGACGCGGGAAAGTATGTGCCGTTGTAGCACCACTGGTTTTTTTAGATTTATTTGGGTTTGTTTGCCAACGGTATCAGTTGCGTATTATTTATTAACTTTTAATTATGTTTTATTCAACTTTCAATACTTTTACGTTTTCCACAATGCTTGCGGAGTATATTGTAAATCGTTATGTTCGTGTTTAATATTAAAATAATCGGATATATCGATTATATTAATATCGCAAACCATACACAATAAACTCAATGCCGAAAATATACTTTTTTAAATTTTTGAATAAAAAATCATTAACAATTTTTTTCGCAGCAAATATTCTACAATTTCAAGTGAGTTTTACAAAAAATAATTACAAAGATGTGTAGGTTCAGAGAGAAATTGTGATCTAAATAGTATTACATACTCAGTACTAAAGGCGAGAAAGTACGTACTTTTTAATACTACTAAATTTATGTTACTAAGTCAGACACGATGTATGTTCTCAGAGTGTTATGCAATAACTTATCCAAGAAAATAGTACGCCCAAAAGTACCAGACACTGCAGCTGGCTAAAAAAAGAAAACTGAGACTTATTTTCAGGTAGCAGTAATCATTGCGTCCTCAAAACAAATTTCTAATTGCAAACACATTTTATAGAAACCGGTTTTGCCGCGTGTACTTACGATAACGGTAGTTCCAGAAGCTCATTGTCAGAAAAAAGAAAATGAACAGAATGTGTAAAACTGGAGGCGTTCTAACAGCAATTATCAGCGCTTAACTTTATCTGCAGCGGATTTCGCATTTGCAATTGCCTTATAAGAAACGACAAGGACAAGACCTGCTTTCTGCTCAGCTATAAGTTGGTGAACGCCGGGTATTTTGCACAGATTCGTGGAGAAGGCAGGAACAGTCGCAGACATGCGTACGTTCATTGCTGTGTTATTTCTCGTCAGCGCTATTTCGGTAAGTTTTCTGATCAATAAAATTTTAGTCGCGAATATTGCTATGTTACTCACATAAACTAAACTTATGGGTTGCAAAAATAAGCTTTCTCTCATTATTGTTCCCAATTTTTTTTTTAAATTGATGTAGAACCTCTCCAAATTCAGATAGAAAGCTGGAACAGATGCCATTTTGCAGCTTTCTTTATGGCATTTTATATGACATACAACTCAATACAGGTTAGGTTTCAAACATTTTTCGAATTTTAATTTAAAATTTTGATTTTGAGAATTTTCAAAATGCCCATCTTTAAAATTTTTGAAAAAATTCTAAAACGATTCTTATGTTGCGGAACTGACTATGTAAGTATAAATTTGGGATCATTATAAATTCATATGGTAATCTTTTCTTAAAATTCAAATTTTAACTTTGGCTAGATTTCACTGATTTAAAATGCATTTCATTTCAAATTATAAGCCTTGATATAAACAAATTTTTAATTTAGTGTTTTTTGTTGGTGTGTTGTGTTTTGTCATTATCATCGTTCTTCTACATCACGACGAAAGATGTTATGTGTCGGCTGAATATAAAATCTACTCCAGGTTGCAACCAGCTACCTAAGGAGCTGATCTGGGGACTGTCGGTGCCTCTACAATACTTTGCGTAAAATATAGTCTTTTCCAAATAAACCAATTTGTTGCACTTCCCAGTCTTTTGAATTACCTGGGATTTTCGACAAGTTCTTACACACATTTTGCGGAACAAATCTCAGAACTCCGATAACTATCGGGACGATCTGTGCTTTTACACCCCACATTCGGCTGATCTCGATTTCCAAACTCTTATATTCAAGACGTTTCCCTGCCTCCTTGGTATGGCAATTTTCTTTTAAAAATTATGTGCCGTTTTAAAGAAAATTGCGTTTTAGCGCTACTAAAAATGCGAAATTTGAACCTCATTTTCATAGAAAATATTTGAGTTTTCAAAATAATTTATTTGAAGTTACTTAAAGCACATACACTCACAAATATAATAATGTTTACACTTTGCTGTTAATGTGCATTATTAAAGATGTATTAAAGATGTGAGAGACCTTTCAAAAAAATTACATTCATATTGTCAGCGCACAGCGTTTTCGTGGGAACGACACAGTGTGAATTGCGCCGGCCCGGCGGTAGCTCAGTCAGGTCCCAGTTCCTTTTGAATTGGATGCTGGAAGGAGGTTGGCAGTCACTACTTCATAATATAAAAAACATAAACTGATAAGCAAAGAATTTATTTCTGACGAGCGTCAGGGAAGTTACACTGAAAGAAATTTAAAGAAAAGGACCGTACCTACGGAGCTCATTTAAAAGAAAGTTTAAAATTAAAAGAAATCGAAAAAGTAAATTCTAAAATTACAAACAAGTTTGGTTTATAATTCTGATTACAATTTGTGCCAGTACGCGTCAACGCTTGTACGATAATATAACTAGCAATGTCCTCGTTGCGCTTGAAGAGCGTAAGAAAGAACCCATTAGCGTGGGTTTTGCCTGTTCGGCGACTTATGTTATAAAGGTTAGCAGTGGAGCTTCGCCAGCGGGGAAGCTTCCCCGGTCGTTGACCTCATCAGCTGGGGCGGCGGCACTGGCTGGCCGTGACGGCGGGGGCGGCGGCTGGCTGGCTGAGGGGCGGCCTCGTCGTCTCCGAAGTTCCCCGACGTCTTCGCCCCGTCCAGGCGGTGGCAGTGGCGTCAGATCACGGTGTGGCTCAGATAATTCTGAGTATTGGTTACAAGGCGAACATTCACCTGTCGCTAATTTCGCGGGTCTTTAACTGGCTGGATAAAATTCCTCGAGAACATTAATCGTGATCTAGATGGCGGATTCACTTTGCCCAGATTCAGTGAACTGCCTAACAGTGTCCGAAAGCGGCTGGCTTTGGCACCGTTCCGCGAAAAAAAGCTCGGCCCGATCCAGTGAGCATTCCGAATTAAGTGAAAGAGACTTTTCCTGTGGAACTATGTGGAGTCTAATAACAGTCTCCCTGCGAGCGTTCCTTGCATGAACCTCTCCCTTCGAGTCCCACTTTTTCTCTCCTCTCGAGTCCCGACGTTCGCTCCTCGCAAGAACCTCTCGCCCCCCTTCCCTCGTTTCCAAACTCACCCCTTCCTCTGGTACATGTTGCCTGATTGGTCTAGATCTGTGGCGTCATATTTAATTTTCCGCCAATCAGCTATAGGAATTCTCTAAAATTTTCCATACGCCGGTCATTCTCTTTCTGTCTCTTGCTTTTAGCACTTGAACGTGCGCAATGGAAGCCGGGCTGCCTCCGTAAGCACTCGTTTTGATAACGAAAGATTGTTAATGTTCCTGGGCTACCCTTATTGAGTTAGACATGAACTGCTTGCTGTGAGGAACAAATCACCTCGTTTATTTTTATGGGGGGACGCCCAACGGAGAGTGGATCTTTTCTTCCGGGCGGGCGCAACCGTGCACAGCTGCAGGTCATAAATTCCTTTTGAATTTGGGTCACTGTTATGTGTTCGCAGGCCGGGGATGTTGGCCAGGGCGGCGGGGGACAATACCCTTGTGTCTAAAATTATATTTTATTATAAACTCACCGCTAATGTGCCACCACAATATAATTTTTGAAAAAACAAAAAGTAACTCAAAATAAACTTTACGGCATATTAAAGTTTGTAATTAGCACTATCCGTTACGAAAGTTGGTGTTGGAGGTGATAGATGGTAGCTGGCAAGGAATGTGGCAATTCCAAATAGCTAGTGAAGACCTATGGAAATAGGAAACTAATACGGGAAAGTCTGTACCATTCTGTATCACCACTAGTTAAATGAAAATTCTCATTTAGGACTAGGTTTTTGTGTTCTTTAATATTCTAAAATTAATATTTCCGTTCCACTAATAAAAAAACGAAAATTTAAGAAAATGACAAAAAATGTACTTTTGGCGGTGATAGATGGCAGCTGGCAAGAAAGAGTATGTGGCAATTCCATAGAGCTAGGGAAGTCCCAAGGAAATAGAAAACGAATACGGGAAAGTCTGTGCCATTCAGTAGCACCGCTAGTTCTAAAAAAAGCACTATTTTTTATGAAACTTAGACCTTAATATAATGGACGGCCAAGAGAATGGAGGAGATCTCATGTTCTTAAAAATGCCTATTTATTTCGAAAATTTAAAAGAATTAGAAAAATTTCGTTGACTTCCTACAAATACAATTGTGAAGATACAATATTTTTTCTTAATGAAATGTTTTAATAAAAAACAGTTTCTCAAAAAAAGACGATGTTGAATTTTTTGAAACTATGAGTATTTTTTGTGTAATTTAGCGACAAACATAATCGCCCGTTCCGAATTAACTGCAATTGTCGTCTTCCTACAACTACAACTGTGAAGATACATTTTTATTACTTTCTGTCCCTTGCTGACGTGAGAAGAGAAAGTACTGTAATCGGGCGCCGGAAAACGGCAAATATTGGACACCAAAACTGTAATTGCCGGGGACTCGATAGGAAAAAGTGGTCAATTTTGTTGCTAAATGTAGGGAAAAAAGTCCTCCAACACGTGGTGTAGCCAGAATCCATGTTTTTGGCGTCCTTAATACCGAAAATTCAATTGAGGCAAAACGTCTGTCTGATTGCCCGTTCAGCTGTCCGTCTGTCCTTTCTGTCTGTGCATAACGCTGGCGCATAAACCGTTCAGCGGATTTTCTCTAATAATGACATTCTCCAATTGTTTTAGCTGATGTCGCGTCTCCTGAGATTTGAAACCGATATTTTAATTCTGAGGGGTATTTTGGGGCAGACCTAAAAACGTATATTTCTGTAAAAAACTCGAAATTGATTTTCCGCAGCAATACATAACTTTCCTTATACTACGAATATTTTTCCATGCATGTGTAAGGGAAAGTAAAAATTCAGAGCATTTGGCAAAAACAAAAAGAAATCTGCCGGGACAGGGAGCACATGTCGATATTTAGAACATATCCGTCATTTTTGGGACGTATGGCAACTCTATCCGTGTGGAACATACTTCTTTTGTTTTGCCTGCACACCGAATGGAAGCACTGAAGTCGAACACAGCGTACAGAAATACCAGACGAAACAGAAATTCGAATCCATTGCAATCACCGGAATTTCTTGGTATGGAAGAGGTGAACAAAAGTGATAATGGTTTCCCGGTAGACTCCAGCACAATCTTGCACGTTTTCGAATTCGTACACAATTCGTACGAATCTGTACGAATTCGTACACAATTCATACAGAAACCGTAGACCAAGTCTGCATGACTTTTGGCGTTTATAGTTCTAGTTTGATATCCTGATGTTTCTGTACAGAAACTGTTTGAGAATATGCACGGATCGTGGACTGTTGAGGCCAAACCTACAGTTTAAGTGAATAGTTTGAGAGTGCGCGAAGGAGATCTATACTGATTTTGCTAATTTATCGTGTGATTTTACCATTGGTGACGAGTGCTTCGTGAATTGTGAGTGAGTGTAAAAAATCTCCCCTTGTTCGGTGCTCGGCACCGGGCACAAGCTCCACCATGGCATCAACCTCAGGAAACCAACAACCTACCGATGGCTCAAGTAAGAATTATGCTACAGTAACCGCAGCGAACCTTTTCCCCAAAAAAGAAAACGCAATTGTTATAGACTCTGTCAACCAAGCTCCAACCTTAGATTTCATACAAGTGCTTGCCCAAAAAATCAATCCAGCCCATATAAGATTTGTTTCAAAAATTTCAAATAATAGGCTGTGTGTATATCTCGCCACTAAAGAAGTTGCTGACGAACTTGTTGAAAAACACAAAAGTATAACAGTGTGTAGGCAAGAATTCCCTATAAGACCCTTAATATCCAGAAATAAAAGAATAATACTTTCAAATGTGAGCCCTAGTATACCGCATGCGCTTATTGAAAATAAGCTATATTCGTTTGGCATTAAAACAGTAACACCAATGTCATTTCTTAGAGCAGGTTTTTCTAGTCCAAATCTAAGTCATATTCTAAGCTTTCGTCGACAAACATTTATTAGCCCAGAAGATGAAAGCAAACTACCTGAATGTTTTCAAGTAATTTTTGAAGAAGTACCACACTGGATTTACATCACATCGGATACCCCTACGTGTTTTCAATGTAAACAACAGGGTCATTTAGCTAAAAATTGCCCACAAATCAATCCAGATTTTGTAGAGATAAATCCAACATCCAATACCATATCACAAACTCCCATCATAAGCACACCCCAACACGTTGCCTTTCATTCTACTACATCCGCCCCTGCACAAGTTGAAACTATAACCGTTTGCAAAGAACCTCATATTCAAACTCCAAAATCAGTCTCAGTTCCTGTAACCTCGACGAAGGCCGCTACCACCGATAAGCTCACAGAAGGACAGGTCGACAAAAGTACCCCAGCAAGAATGAAAAGACCTTTATCTACTACCGACTCAATCATTACGTCAGTAAACCAGTTATCTGAAAGCGATATTGAGTCTACAGACTACAACTCTGGATCAGATTCAGAAATACAAAACCCAGAAGAATTTAGTACATCACGAAAACCTAATGCGGGAAAGAATCCAAAGAAATTAAAAATCAAACCAGATAATAGTCAAGATAATTTATGGGCAGACACAAAAGCACTTGTAGAGAAAAATGTTACAAAGTATCCACTGTCATTCAACCAATTAATAAACTTTTTCGATAAAACAAAAGGAACTAAATTCACAGTAGACATCGCGAAAGATTTCACAAATGACCTTTCCCCCCTAATAGCAATGCTAAGAGAAATTTATCCCACCTTACGTGGTAAAGGTCTAAAAATAGATGTTCAAGAATTATTAAAAAACTGGAGGCCTCGAAAGATACTTCCCATGAATTAATTGATCATTCATCGTCGGATGAACCGTAACTAGAAACCAAGCTCAACCAAACACATCATGGACATTGTTCAATGGAATTGTAATGGTTTCTATGCAAGACTTCCACATCTAAAACTCTTAATTAATAACCTTAATCCACAAATTTTATGTTTACAGGAAACCAATTTCAAAAACAATTCCAATGCAAAAATACGAGGATATAGAACATCCTTCTACAATAGAAGGCAAGCACAAATCGCTAGTGGAGGGGTAGCAATTTTTACAAAAAACGAAGTATTCATTCAAGATATTCCTCTTCAAACAACGTTAGAAGCAGTAGCAATCAAAGTCAGAATAAATTGTACTATAACTATCTGCAATATTTATCTACCAAATAGTATTTCATTAAATATTGCTGAACTAGATAACATCCTCGCACAACTGCCAAAACCGTTTATAATATTAGGAGACTTCAACAGTCATAGCAACCTGTGGGGTTCCACAACTGCAGACAGAAGAGGAAAATTAATTGAAGAATGGTTAGACAATCATAATGATTTGGTCATACTCAATACGGGAACGCCGACCCATTTCAACGTTAGTAACGGTACAGAAAGTGTCATAGATTTAAGCTTCGCATCCACAGATATTGCAACAAAACTTTCATGGGCTTCAATGCAAGATCTATATGACAGCGATCACTATCCCTTATCCATAAACTGGTCAATCCAGCAACAAAAAATAGAGCAAAGAAATCGCCCTAAATGGATAATAAACAGAGCTAATTGGCCTCTTTTTCAATATATTATCAATAATAATATTAACAATCTTAAAGTGCTAGATTCGCCTCAACAATATGAAATCAATACGATAGTTGGGTGAGTTTATCACTTTGATTACAGAAGCAGCCAAGCAGGCAATCCCCCAAACTACAGGAAAAGTAATGAAACGTCAAGTACCATGGTGGAATGAAGAGTGTACAAACGCTATAAAAGAAAAGAAAAGAGCGTTCAGGAAATTTAAAAAAAGCAAAACAATAGAAAATTGTATTTCCTACAAGAAAGCAAGAGCTAAGGCCCGCTTAACACTTAAGACCACAATGGTCCAATCATGGCAACAATTTACGTCATCCATCACGAATAAGACAGCAATTTCTGAAGTGTGGCACAAAGTCAAGATAATTAGCGGATCAAACACATATCACCTACCTAGAATGCTAATTGACAAGAATGGAGAAAAACAATTCTGTCCAGAAGCCATGAGTAACTTACTTGCTGATTCCTTTGCTAAAAACTCTAGCAACTCAAATTACGAACCAACATTTTTAGCACAAATTGCATCGTCTTCTACCCCCTACTTGGAACTCAACAAAGAACTATTAGAAAACAATGAAGATCAGTATAACCAACCATTCCACATGCATGAGCTTAGCTATGTACTAAACAAGAGCAAAAAATTCAGCACCAGGGCCGGACGACATACCAAACAGTTTTCTTAAGAATCTCCCAGAGAATGGACTAAAATATCTTTTACAAATATACAATAGTATTTGGACAACCCATACCCTTCCTAACCAATGGAGAGAAGCCATCGTAATTCCTTTCCCTAAACCTCTTAAAGACCATTCAAACCCAGTGAACTTTCGTCCCATTTCGTTAACCTGTAATATATGCAAGATACTAGAAAAAATGGTTAACAATCGATTGAGATGGACCCTGGAAGAGAAAAATCTGATATCACAGTATCAAAGTGGCTTCAGATCACTCCGGTCAACAAATGATCATTTAGTCAGTATAGACACAGAAATATGTGACGCCTTAGCTACAAATCAACATGCTATTTTAGTCTCTTTAGACATTGAAAAAGCATACGAGATGGTATATAAAAAAAGACTCCTAAATATCCTTTCTGATATGGAAATAAAAGGTAATACACTAGCTTTCATAAATAATTTCTTAAGTCACAGATATCTCAAAGTAAGATTACAAGAAAAAACATCGAAAGCTGTAGAAATGATCAATGGACTTCCGCAAGGGTCAGTACTTAGTGTTCTCCTGTTTCTCATAGCTGTCAACGAAGTCAGTACATTAGTAAAAGGCCCAACTAAAATATTTTTATTTGCAGATGATATCACCCTTCTGTGCACTGGAAAAAATATTCAGTTAACTGCTAAAATAATCCAAGAAATATTAAATAAAATTGACAATTGGGCTAGTTCTACAGGATTTATTATTTCCAAAACTAAATCTGAATTCATAGTATTTACCAGAAGATCCCATGAACAGAATGCAAAAATTACGTTGGAAATTGGGAATAAAGAAATAAGAAGATCAAATACCTGCAAAATCCTTGGATTAGTGTTTGATGCCAAACATACATGGAAACATCATGCTGCAGCTCTAAAAACCGATTGCAAAAACAGACTGAATATCATAAAAATGCTAGCATGTAAAAAATGGGGAGCCCAGTCTGATTCTCTAATAAAAATTTATAAAGCCCTAATACAATCTAAACTCGATTATGGGTCAGTGGTGTATAGCGCAGCAGCCAAAACACTACTGAACACTTTGGATCCCATTATCCACAGTGCATGTCGCATAAGCTTAGGAGCCTTCAGAACTAGCCCGTGTACCAGCCTTCTAGCAGAGGCAGGTCTCATGCCACTGGAATTGCGAAGAAAGCTACAATGTTTAAAGTATGCATATGCAACATTCAGCATACCTCCAAACCAAACAAACGCATATATCTTCAACTCCCCTAAAACAGAAATGTATAATGTACATCCAAATTTTCCAAAGCCTCTGAGAGAAAGACTTCCCTTATACCTTAACGCTCTAAATATAAATAAACCCCTCATATGCCCAAGAAGCTATCACCCCATCCCCCCATGGCACTTATTCAATCCCACCATAAATCTTGAGTTTAATCAACTTCCACACCCTTTCTCACAATCTGAGACCCTTCTTCTCCCATTTATTGCTGAATATGAAGCAAAATTCAATAATCACTTAAAGATCTACACAGATGGGTCAAAATGTAATGGTAAATGCGGTTGTGCTATAATTTCAACCACAGAGGGTACTGAAGAAATATTTCGACTACCTGATTTCTATTCAATTTATTCCTGTGAAGCTTGGGCAATCCTAAAAAGTATTGAAACCATTTCTGCAAATAAAGTAAATCCAAACATACTTATCTTCTCTGATTCCCTGTCCTCATTGAGAGCCATAAATAATAGATATACAAAGAATATCTATATACAAAAAATACAAAAACTACTGTATGATCACCATGAGGCAGGAAATCAAATAGTTCTTACCTGGATTCCTTCCCACAAAGGCATTATAGGTAATGAAAAAGCAGATGAAGCCGCAAAAAGAGCAACAAAATTACCAAATATTGACAATAATGCTTATGGTTCATATGAAGATATTAAAAAGCTTTTTAAATCTCAAATAGTTAAATACTGGGACACACAATGGAAGAACATAACATCTAAACTGCATCTCGTTAGGAGATCAATAAATGAATCTCCATTTCCACATAAGTTGGTTAACAGGAATAATCAGGTTACTATCACCAGACTCAGAATAGGTCATTTCAAAGCCAGTCATGGACATCTTATTAAAAAATCCGATCCAGAACAATGTCCTAAGTGTGGAGCTAGAATTTCTTCCCCACATCTGCTACTTGAATGCCCAGAAACCAACACTCAAAGAGCAGCAATGAAAATCAATGGCAATTTATTAGACCTTCTTAATACCATAGAGAAGTGTGATCAAATTATCAAATATTTAAAAGTAACGGAATTTGACAAACTAATATAGAACCGCATAGTGAAATGAATGGGATACCAAGTAAGGGGCTTATTTACTAAATTGTGGATATGAATATATATATGTGTATGTGTTGAATGTGAATGTATATGTATGTATATGTTTATTATATGTATGTATCTGTATATATGTATATGTAAGTCTATGTATATGTACTTTGACATATTGTAAATAACATTTGCTATTCTGTGTACTGAATATAAATACCTCTATGTATAATTCTGTCCAACGGGCAAATTGATAGATGAAATGACCACTTAAACCCACAGAAGTACAAATTAGAGCATTGTACTGGGAATTAATAGTAACTTAGGGATCTATTTAAAAACATGAAAGTTATGTAATCTAAATTTAAATTTTTCCTTTAAATTTTATTGTACTTTCCAGTAACATAAACTGAATTAATAAGCTAATATGGATTCTGAAATTGAGTATTAATTTCCTAGGGATACAATGGATCTTTACATTGATTCAAACAGTTAACAACTGGTTCATATGAGGTTGCATTATTGTGTCAAGTATGTAATGTATTGCATGTATTGCTTCTATGTAATTTATGTATCTAAATATCTGACTAGTGTACTTGTGTATTACTGTGGTCGCTTATGACCCGAGCAGTTTAAAAGCGACCTAAAATAAATAAATTAAAAAAAAAAAAAAAATTAAAAAAAAGTGATAATCTAAAAGTTATAATTCTTGTGATGAATGGTAGTTCCGATTGTTCGATATCAGACAAATTCTGAATCACATGTTGGCCGATAATCAATGAGTGGAATGTTTCTGGAAATACTCAAATTAATCCAAGAAATTAGAGATATTATTCCCATTAAACTATAGAAAAATCTTGAAACTTTGGGGTATGTAGTACTGTGATGTGTTATTCTGGTTTATGTGAGGACCAACACAAAAGTTAAAATAAATACGGTAAAAAGAACCAAAGGAGACACGATGGATGCGAGAAATAAAATATAAATAAAAGGGGTGAGAGTAGGAAGTGACCGGCATGAGAGACTGTGATAGGGTATACAAATTTTACATTAGGACACGTGAGAAACTTCCGATCTTTTATTATTAAAATCATATATAATACTGAATAGAAAAATGTCAAGGTATAACAAAGTATAAAATAAAATAATAGAAAAAAGTATCATACAATAACCAATACAATAAGTGTGCAAAGTGACGGAGTACGGGAAGAAGCGTGTATGGTCGAAAATTGAAGATAATGCACAGTAGTTAGCAAAGGGACACGTAATTGAGGATCTATCGGTCAGAAGGGGATAGTTGAAAGGTGGGCATTATGAGTTGTGTAGGAGAAGGTCCTTGGCGATGAAAAAGGTGAAACGTAGGGTCGGCAGCCCAGTTAATTTTTTTATTAAATAATTACATGACTTTGGTCAGTTAGGCCCTTGGCAGCAGAAGATGAACTGATTGAGTATTACAAACAGAATTGAGAATCTACAAAGAAAGCTCAAGCATCAAGAACAATCTATTTTTGTGTTAAAATAAAATTTGAAAGGAGATTATGGGGGGTCGAAGAATTGTTTGGGCAATTCACGTTTTAGTCGGTTACGATGGGGATTGTGTTTATCAAGTTCAAAACGAAGTGTAGATAGAATTTTATTAATTTTGCCGTAGAATTTTGCTGAAATTTGTAGAAAAAAGTTTTTAATTGGAAGTATACGAGTACCTAACTCAGAATGAATTTGTAGATTAGAAATAAACCAAGGAGCTTTAACATTATTTCTTAGGCAGGTATTCTGAAAAAGTTGTATTTTATTAATGTTCGTTTTAGATTTTGAGGAATTATTCGTGGTCGTTGTGTTTGTGCTAATAGAAAGAGGATCGGAAGGTGCAATCACGTACGGAAACCATTAATTAGTAGAGTGAATGGATTTTTAGAAGATGGTTTCTTTTTTAGAAAATAGGATTTCAGTTATAAATTGGAACATGTCGAAGCTACGAGAGGGCAAAAATAAACAGTTGGACCTTTAAAGAAATTATTCAAATTATCAGTAGGAGGGGAATTGCGGGTCGAAATACCTGGCGCGACAGCCGATGAACGGGTTCAGGCCTATCGGCGACGTCCCTGCCTCGCAGCCATGGGTTAAGGGAGTACGTGTGGTTGGCACCCCACGTCGTATTCTGGTCTTCTCAACGTGAGATGTGAATTTTCTCATCGTCAAATATCAACATACTGGGACATTACAAGTAAAACGCACACTATAGTCTTGCCTCGACCGGGAATCGAACCCGGGGTCGCGTAATGGAAAGCGAGCACTTTGACCTAGCTGAAAGCTAGCCTCGAGGAAGAAGTCAAATATAGGCAATACAAATCTAAAATTTTGTTTTGGCCGTAATACATAGCTCCGTCAAGCTGGAACAGCCATGTCAGCTCACCGGAATGAAACATGTCTAATAATTTATTGCTAATTAATTGCCAATTAATTGCCACATTTTCGAATTAATTGCCACGTATCTTCAGGGCGAAAAAGGGTGTGAGCTGGCTTGACGCGACGCCAGCACACACATCAGTGAAATTCGGGTCGCAGGTCCACGGAAACACTCAGATAATTTATTGCTAATTAATTGCTAATTAATTGCCACATTTTCGAATTAATTGCCACGTATCTTCAGGGCGAAAAAAGGATGTGAGCTGGCTTGACGCGACGCCAGCACACACATCAGTGAAATTCGGGTCGCAGGTCCACGGAAACACTCAGATAATTCATTGCTAATTAATTGCCAATTAATTGCCACATTTTCGAATTAATTGCCACGTATCTTCAGGGCGAAAAGGGTGTGAGCTGGCTTGACGCAACGCCAGCACACACATCATTGAAATTCGGGTCGCAGGCCCACGGAAACACTCAGATAATTTATTGCTAATTAATTGCAAATTAATTGCCACAATTTCGAATTAATTGTCACGTACCTTCAGTGCGAAAACGGGTGTGAGCTGGCTTGACGAGAATGTTTCAGTTTTTAACAATTTTTTTCTCATAAACAACAACGGCAATTAATTCGTGTTTGTGGTAAACAATTAGTATATAATGTGTATTAATTATGTTCTTGGTTTGGTTCGAGTGTGTTCGTTGGTTCTCTCTAAAAACGTATTTGAATTTCTGGCATGGTTGAATATGTTTCAGTTTTTAACAATTATTTTTCCGTAAACGGCAACGGAAAATAATTTGTGTTTTTGATAAACAATTAGTGTACACTGTGTATTAATCATGTTCTTGGTTTGCTTCGAGTGTGCTCGTTGGTTCTCTCTACAAACGTATTTGAATATTTGGCATGGTTGAATATGTTTCAGTTTTTAACAATTATTTTTCCATAAACGACAATGGCAATTAATTCGTGTTTGTGGTAAACAATTAGTATATAATGTGTATTTATTATGTTCTTGGTTTGGTTCGAGTGTGCTCGTTGGTTCTCTCTACAAACGTATTTGAATATCTGGCATGGTTGAATATGTTCCAGTTGTTAACAATTATTTTTCCATAAACGACAATGGCAATTAATTCGTGTTTGTGGTAAACAATTAGTATATAATGTGAATTAATTATGTTCTTGGTTTGGTTCGAATGTGCTCGTTGGTTCTCTCTATAAACGTATTTGAATACCTGGCATGGTTGAATACGTTTCAGTCAAAAGTTTACTTTCCAACAAAATTTATCCTCCATAGTGGATTCTTTTTTTAAGATCGTGTAAGTTTTTTGAAATGTTTATTCGTTTACGCGCAATATTTTGTGCAATATATGCGGTTTAAAAAATGTCAAAACAATATTTTCTCGAAAAAGTTTAAAAGGTTTTTCTTTAAACTTTTGATAGGGGTTGTGCTAAATGTACTTAATGAGATGACATAAACGCCATATTGCTCCATATTTTTTATTTTTTCAGAAGTGCAAAATAATAATGTTTTTACTTGTCTCTGACCCTTCTTCTCTCACGCAAGAGGCTAGAGATCGCGCGCCTAATGGCCACCCACCGACCCACCCCACAGTGCAGATGTATCCCCTGCTGTCTTTTGTTGGCACTCGCCTGGGTGCGGCCTTTCACGGCAGTGAGACATACCGGATGTAGAGGTTTAACGGACGGGCCGGCTCCCGACTGCCACCAGCCCTGCCCAAACGCCGCGTGCGAAAATATGAAGAAACATCATAGCCACGCCGTCGCCGCCTCTCTTGCGACTTGCTTTGCGGCCACCGCCCCTTCCGATGGCTCCTTGAGAGGGCGAAAACCTCCCAAGAGGAAGCGACTGCACCCACACAGGGCGCAGAGCTGTTCTCAGGAAGAGCTCCGTAAAGTTAGAATCGCAAAGTTATGAAAAAAAATTGAAATTAATCTCCCAATTTGTCGCTAATTGTTAACAACTAGAACATATTCAACCATGCCAGATATTCAAATAAGTTTGTAGAGAGAACCAACGAGCACACTCGAACCAAACCAAGAACATAATTAATACACATTATATACTAATTGTTTACCACAAACACGAATTAATTGCCATTGTCGTTTATGGAGAAATAATTATTAAAACTGAAACATATTCAACCATGCCAGATATTCAAATACGTTTGTAGAGAGAACCAACGAGCACACTCAAACCAAACCAAGAACATGATTAATACACATTATATACTAATTGTTTACCACAAACACTAATTAATTGCCATTGTCGTTTATGGAAAAATAATTGTTAAAAACTGAAACATATTCAACCATGCCAGATATTCAAATACGTTTGTAGAGAGAACCAACGAGCACACTCGAACCAAACCAAGAACATGATTAATACACATTGTACACTAATTGTTTATCACAAACACAAATTATTTGCCGTTGCCGTTTACGGAAAAATAATTGTTAAAAACTGAAATATATTCAACCATGCCAGAAATTCAAATACGTTTTTAGAGAGAACCAACGAACACACTCGAACCAAACCAAGAACATAATTAATACACATTATATACTAATTGTTTACCACAAACACGAATTAATTGCCATTGTCGTTTATGGAAAAATAATTGTTAACAACTGGAACATATTCAACCATGCCAGAAATTCAAATACGTTTGTAGGGAGAACCAACGAGCACACTCGAACCAAACCAAGAACATAATAAATACACATTATATACTAATTGTTTACCACAAACACGAATTAATTGCCGTTGTTGTTTATGAGAAAAAAATTGTTAAAAACTGAAACATTCTCGTCAAGCCAGCTCACACCCGTTTTCGCACTGAAGGTACGTGACAATTAATTCGAAATTGTGGCAATTAATTTGCAATTAATTAGCAATAAATTATCTGAGTGTTTCCGTGGACCTGCGACCCAAATTTCACTGATGTGTGTGCTGGCGTCGCGTCAAGCCAGCTCACACCCTTTTTTCGCCCTGAAGATACGTGGCAATTAATTCGAAAATGTGGCAATTAATTGGCAATTAATTAGCAATAAATTATTAGACATGTTTCATTCCGGTGAGCTGACATGGCTGTTCCAGCTTGACGGAGCTGTAATACATCGTTATTCTGAACGATGTTTTTGATAAAATTTCAATATGTCAGGGTAATTTTGTCGACATTTGGCATACTGTATTGTAATTGAAATTAAATAATTTAAGTGTGCACCTTGGTTAGAGGAGTGAATACATAATAAGAATCCGTTGGTAGGGAATGTAGAACAGAATTTTGGACAACAATGAATACGAGTTTTCCTGGATTGAAGAACGAAAAAATTAGTTAGTTGCAGCTCAGATCTCATAGCAAGAGAGTCATTTGTGAATTAGGGCGTGCGTGTCCGAGTTCAGACTTGGTTTATGTTTTGTGATCGACGAGTTTGGGACCTTAACGTTTTTCTTCCGCGAGATAAAGTGGAACATTGAAACATTTTGGTGAAGCCATGCATTGGCTTGGAATATTTTCTTACTGATAGGAAGGAATTTTTAAGAATTGCCAACTTTAATTAGTTTTCACCAGTGACGAAGGTGAAGCACCAAGCTAAATGAACTTGTAATTATGTTGCCAAACAAGTGCTGATGGTGTTATGGGAGGCTAATACATTATGTGAATGAGAGTGACTTCGTGCCGGAAAATACAAGATAAAAGGCATCAAGACTGGTCGAAGGTGATGGTGAGGAGATACGCGGCGTTCGAACGGAGCATCCAACGATACAACGGGAAGAGACCTCAGGTTAACGTTCGTACTGGGGCGGCATGTAACGACGTCATAATAAATTCTTAACAAATGCTTGTTTTACATACTCGCTGGCACGCGCACGTGCGCCCAACCGCGCCTCCTCCACCCGCCACTTCGCCGCCACGGTCGCTATCTTCTAGCATCCCCTCGCCTACTTTGGGAGAAAAATTTACAACCCTCCGCCAGTTCGACCGCACCGTGCCCCCTAGCAGTGAATACCCCCCTGTATTCCGCCCCCACCCGCCCCTAAGCGAGCTTCCCCGCCAGCGCGTTCCAGTCGTCACGCCTGCCACACTGATACGAATAAGTCCTAACCCTTGTCACACGACAATTGCTCCCGGGAGATGTAAACCGTCGAACGGGGCAGCTGCGTTTTGTCAGAGAAAGACGGAAGAGGAGAGAGAACATCTGAGGAAAATTTCCACAAAATTACGAACCACGATTCGTTAAAATATTCCTACGGCGCAGTAAGCTCCGGCCAATAGCAGACAATTATTTCCCGAAAGTAGGCCAGCGAGCCCAAGACGAGCTTAAGAGGGGGAGATCCGAATAGGAACGCATTTTAAAAAATCTTGAAAAAGACACTTGAGAGCTAGTCGCGAGAGAGGAAATTTCATGCATGGTCGTGGAGGCCGTGAACTTGTTTTTGTTTTTTTTTTAAACGGTGAACCGTTTGCTTCCCGACCGCGAGGCCGTGCGACAAGATTTGTCTGCCATATTCGCAATGCAGAGACGTTCTCTTCACTCTATGAGCGAATAATGCCTGAAGGCACCGGTCACCGAACCGATTTCATTTTCGTGTGTCCGATGACCTGTTAACTCGTTGCCAAATGCGAGTGTACGAGTCACGAATACCGTGATCCGGTTTCCGATCCGCGCTCGCAATTAAGTAGTCCCGCGCCGCGCGTCCGAGCCGTGATGAGGGGCGACTCCTGACTTGTAACAGCGCCCTGGTGAAAGTGGAGGGGGGACCTTCGCATCCTTGCCATCGCTGTCAGCTGTTCACCCAGCGGTTCCTGGAGACGCCTGCCTTTACAACACTGCGGCTCGCCGCGTGTCTACAATCGTCGCAGACGCCGAGGCCATCGACCGCGTCGTGCCCCTCCGGCACACGCCTACACACAGTCCTGTGCCACTAGATAGGCCACTTCCGGTCCTTATTTAAATTTTGAATTGTGACGCGGCGACGCCATATGCCCATGTCTGTTCGCCACCAACTCGCTCTGGCGATGAAACTGTGAACTACTCAGTTGCACAGATCGCTGGCTCGGGTCAAGGCGGGTTCTGCATTTCCGTTGGCTTTCTGCCTCTTGGGTGTGTGGGCTACGTGCAAAAGGCCATTAATGGTTTCTAGCGACCAGTTACTTTACGTTTAGGAAAGAAATTTAATGATATACTGTTGAATAGCATTGTCTGAAGGGTGTATTATCGCTACGAGAAGATGCTGGGTGCCAAATTGCACAAATTCGAAACGGTAATTAGCCATCGAAGCGCGCCATTTTGGTTTTCTTTGGAGCGAGAAAAAGGTGAGTCGTATCACGTTTTTATGCATGAAGTTTGTTGATTAATGCTGATAATTTTTTATTAGCAGTTTTTAAAATAAGTCTGTAAAATTAATATATTCGTTTTAGATGCAGAGAATGGCTAAAATGTATTCAGCACTAGCTCTAGCCAAATGCTCGTAGAAGCATTAGTAAGTCAATATGCAAAGAGCATTTTCTGGAACAGCATGTAACTACGAATCAGAGACCATTGATAATGCTGATCCAATAAAATTTTCGGAATCACGAAATCCCCTTTGCGAGAAACCTGTACAGTAGAATGAAGTAAGTTCTACATTTTCTTCGATGTGCATTCAGATATTTCAATAGTGCGTCGTAAAGTGATTTTCTAATTTTTATTTTGAATTTCAGATACCAGTATTGGAATTTGCACCACAAATTTCAGATGTTGCTAGGTAAGAGTTATTTTCGGCAGTAATAAGAATTTATTTGTTCAGAGAACAGTTAGTGGCAATATTCATTGCAATCAAATATTAAATAATTTGAATGAAGTTTATCTCACCAGAAGTTCTTTCTTTGCAGAGCCTTCTGTAGAAGTGTCACACTGTACACTCTGTCTGTCTGGAGTAATTATGCCCTATACATTTGGTGACAGTATTTGTGGTGTTTTACTTGTAGGCGCATTTAAATAATTAAATTCTAAATTGTGGAATTTCTTGTTTATAATTATGTTCAATTTCAGATCCTTTGAACCAGTTGAGGTGACACCAACTGCAATGTCTGTAACTGGTAAGACCTTTTTAAATACAATTAATCTGTATCTGTAATAGAATTAATCTATATATAGCACAGTTTAACTTTTTATTTTTTTACATTTGTATACTGCGGTTTTCTTAACTGAGCTCCTGACAGGAATCAGCTTTTGACAGTTTCATCCAATTGGAAGCTTTAACGTTACCATAGTGGCATCACTTTGGAGACTACATGCTCCCGATTGGATTGCAGCGAAACTGCTGATTCCTGTCAGGGGCACAGTTAAATTCGCAGTGTAGTTCATCTCTCCCTGTTGGCAGTAGAGCTTCAAACAGGGCAGATTTGTTTGAGGTAGCAAATGAGCATACAATTTTGTATTTTTGGATATTAATTTTGATTACACAATAGTAGTTAGTTTGAAGGGAGAGTTTCTACCAACATTTTTTTTAATTTTCAGATCCTTTTGCACAGGCAGTTGATCATACTGAAAAAGGTAAGTTTTTTGTATGGGTGTGAAATGCAAATAGAAGCATGCTATTGAAACCATAGTGTATTGGTAACAATTTATTCTTGATTGTTACAGGTACTACTGTCTTTCAGCATGCTGCTACACCAAGTGGCAGATGCATTTGCTAGCCTTGTTTTTGCCCTTACTTTACTATTAGGGGATATTCATTACATTGGTAATGCAGGCTGACTGGTATGAAAAAAATGTGAAAAGTTATTGCTGATAATCTGAATTTTTGCAGTTAAAAATGGAAATGATTCATAAGAGTGAAAATAATGTTGATCTATTATTTTTAATGTTAAAAGTATACCCCAATAATGTAAATTAACGTGAAGTGATCATTTTGTTTTTAAAAGTTTCTTTGAGAAGTCAGAGCTCAAGAAAGAAAATTTTAAAGAATTATTGTTATGTACTGTGAATGACCCTTAATTCTCAACAAAGTTTTTGCAGATACCTCTTCTAAGCTAACAGTTCGTAATGGTTTACATAAATAAAGAAGTATTAATTGCAGTGTGTACTTTGTCATTCAATTCTGGTCTATTGTATAAACTATTTTTCCCACATGTTTTTGGAAAATTCTAACTAAATTGAACTTGATTTCAGGATTAAATTAATTCTGTAAAATATGGTCATTTTCACAAATTTGGAATGCTTATTTTACTATGACACTTTATTTGGTAATTATGAAAACAAAAGTTTTTACTGCCTGTTTCAGAGCAAAGATGTGGTAATGTTTTCATTTGTTTCTTTTAAGCACTATTAATATTGTTAATGTATAGTAATAAAGTAGTATTCACATTCACTTGGCTTATCTCCAAGCAAGCATATTTGCAAAATTGCATGTTCGGGCTGGTGTATTGTGTTTATTGCCTTTTGTAATACTATTGAAATTATAAATTGTGTAATGTCAATATGCTCAATAAATATTAGATTATACTACTATAATTTGTCATTTTCCTTCCATAAAATCCTTACAACTATGTTTGTTGCTTTGATAAGTTATGGTTACAGGAATGGGGAGTGAAATTTTAAAACTCCCGCGTAACTGTTTTTTTTTTTAATTTTGCGGTTACTTCTACGCTATTGGCTGATCGTTTGCCCAATAGAAATCCAGACATGTGCATATGGCGGCACCGGAAGTTGGGCAAATAAGGGTTCTCCGTTTAATATTGAGTGCCGTCTCTGATATATACTCTTTGCCTACACAACTAGTTAAGACTCCAACCGTTCGCCCGCTCTTTGGGGCGTTTTCCTCGAAACGAGGCGGAGAACCACATCAAAAATCTTCATGTGTTTTTCTTTTTTTTTAGTTAAGCGGTGCCGCGCCATGGCATTTTTATTGTAATGTTGTTGTCTTTGGTTATTTTTTTCTTATTACTAATATTATTCTTTTAGATCCTATTTTCCCGAGCTCACTAGGTAGGGTGTAATCCCACCTCATAGGACTTTTAATGTAACTTCCCCGATCGTAGGTCGGGAATAAATGTTCATTTTTGTTCCATTGTCCAATTATGGCAAATTATTCTTTATGTAGTTTGTCCCCCCACCACGCGAGGAACCGCGATCATGCTCTACCAGACTGGCGCCCATTGCAATACGAACAATTATTTTATTTCTCATGGTCATGACCAAAGCTAATAATTTTCAAAGGATGTTCCGATTTAAATGAAATCTTTAATAACAATAAATTCAAACTGTTCTAGTGCTAAAGAAAGTACAAAAACAAACTTGGTTATTATTGTGAAATCTGGCACATCAAAAAGCCGAATTGTGCCCCTTACATATTCGAACCCACGATAGAAGCCAACGTTTCAATAATTTGATAGATAAAAACAACAATTGTTTCAAATGGCAGCCCAACGTGGGGCTCGATAAATTTAAAATCCGTTTCAGTTTGTACTACTCGAGAACTTTGTTTTTGTCACTAGGTAAAACTATGTAAGTAGTTAGGTACTCTAGATACATGAAATCATCTCTTGTTACAGGCCGAAACTTTGGAGACCTATAAGAGAATAGTACGTCCTGAAGCCCAAGTGTGCAAGGAACAACTAGGTGCAACGGACGGTAAGTTAGAATATAGATAATTAGGATATGCAAATCGAATTATTAGAGAAGAGATGCAGTGAAGCGGTAAGTCAAAATGTTAAACTAGTGCATACACTTTTCTTTCACTATGGAGCCACGTGAAATACGTTAATCTTACTTTAATTGTTTCATTCGCCTTTGTGACGAGTGCTGGCATGAGGTCGGGACGAGTGCCCGTGAAGATAGAAGATAAACCTTTCTAGTTAACGATGCACATATATCTTCTTCGTCAAAAATCTATTTTCCTTCACTCTTAACCTTCACTGCGATTCAGTGATTAAGATGCCCACATTTGATCCATATTTTCTTTGGAGTATTTTGGAAGTTAGGAGACACATCTCTCACGGAGATAATACAATATTTGATACGTCTCTCCATATACATGTTTCAACATTATATTATGATTAGAGTGGCGTGTACTAAAACTTATTGATCAATAGGACACAATATTAAAATGCGCAAGAAAAGTTTGTTTTTTTTTCGGAGAAATTCGATCGATTTTAATTTTAGCATAACTGCAGCGTACCCTGATTCTTTCATTCTACACAGGTAATATATTTCAGATAAAATTTAATTAGTGTTTGTAATATAATTTAATTTCATTGTGCGAATAGTAGTAAAATCCAAAATAACCTTATATTGGAACTCTGCATCTAATATAGAAGCCCTGAACAACATCAAGTAGTCATGTATAGTAACACTTGATGAATTAGTTAGCTCTCATTTAGATTAACTCTAATAATAAAAAGACGGCCAAACAACTATCGCAAGGAGACGCTGGGTTAATGATCCACCTTTTTCTCTCATTTTTCCTTGAGTAGATACTAATATAGTTCATAGATTTACTGCTGTATTTTTGATCCCTTCCAAGCATAATTGTTTACTTTTCAATAATGTCTATTATTACGTTAGTAAACACACCTATTATTATAGACCATTGGGAAAAGTAGAAGTGGGAAGGCTAAATAGGAAAATTCAAAGGAACAAAGGGTAATGGACTTCGCTAGAAAACTTTGATACAACACTTAAGACTCGCGTAATCCATCGTGCTGTAGAGCACTCTGCCTACCCAAGTTCCCATGCAATTCACTCCATTTCCTAAACCAGAATCTTCTTCAGTGCTTCCAAGGTCCTCAGCCAGCACTCTACACCTACAGCGCAACCTGAACGGCCGCTGCCATTTAATATCCCTTCACCCAATATCCCCTCCACACACCCACACGCAGATTGGTAGTTCCTAACACACCCGCAATACCGCGCATTTGATCTAGATATAAAATGGCGGAATCCACGGCGCAAATGAATGCGCTTCTCTCTATCTTCTTCCCTACGGGATAGAGACCCTAGAAAATAGATAGTAGCACATGACGCGCCATTTAATACCGTTTCACCTTATAGCTCCTCCAGACAGAATTGAGTCAAAATCAGAAGAAAATTATAACAATTGGAGGCACTATGAAGATATTCGATCTCAAGAATATTGATTTTGGAGAAATTGGTAGCTCCTAACGCACACCATACTGCACAGTTTGAACTTCCGTCACAACTAGACATAAAAAGGCTGAATCTGAGCTGAAAAGACATGCGCTACTCTCTACAGGGACTCTACCATACGAGATAAAGAAACTACAAATAGAGATAGAACAGTCGATTGAACCGAAAGAAGAATCAGCTAATTATTTGTACAAAAGCAAAAAGCTAAACCTACATTATGCACATAAGCTATGTAATTTGAGAGAAAATTTCCTAACATTGGAAAATTTCAGACAAATATTGTGTATGTAGCCCTGTTCTGTCACCGGACATCGCAAGGAACCGTGACGTTAGACGGCCACATAATGCATTCAACATGCAAAGAAATGTAAGTGAACCATTATGGGAAAGTCTTGTACAGTAAATAGGGGGACCTACTACAAGTAAGTTATCATTTGTAAATGTAAATGAACGTACTAATATCAATTATTATTTATTCTGCCTGTAGGGGAGAGTTAGGTTAACTGGTCCAATTTTTTTAACTAGTTCTAAAATGTTATTTACTTCACCTATACACGTGAAGTTTCGCATGATATTTGATAAAGGCTTTCTCGTGATATTGTGAGAACAAACAACATCATTGTGCTTCCAATTACTGTCAAACTTAAAATGTTTTATTCATTTGCAATATGACCAGTTAACCCAACCGGTAAGGTTAAGTGGGTCGGGAATTGAAATAAGTTGTAAAAATAACAATTACGTCTGATGGAAACTGAATTGATGATTGAACTGTTTTAATGAAAAAAATCATTCTTCTACACATTGCCGTAAACTTTTCCACACAAATGGGAAAACAGGCCATACACTGCGCGCCGTTTTACAAAACGTGGCATCTAAAATGAAAACGTGGAAATAACTGTAGTAATGAATTAAATTATAAAATAGTGAAAGGCGATTAAATTATGTAACGTTCCAGAAATAATAATTGCATATCTACAAATACTGCTTCCGAAAAGTAATAAAGGGGGTAATTGGGCCGGTCCACTTAACCTTACTACTAGGCGGTCCAGTTAACCCCACAGCACATATTTCTTTATATGCCCGAAAACACACAAGCCGCGATGTAGCATTGAAAACAAAATACACTGTTAAAGAGCAGAAATACTAACAATTTATTTGGGGTGAATATTCTTATTGTAGTTGTTATTCAATCGCTATAAAAATGCAAAGCAGATGAGTGGTAGAAACAGTGTCTGACCTATTAGAATAAAAATTCCTTTCTGTACTAAACAAATGAAGGCCTGCAACCTACGAATGCTATCCAGTGAAAAAGGCAGGAAACATTTCCCACTAACAATTAAAAGAATGGACTACTTAACCTAACCGGTCTAGTTAACCTAACTCGCCCCTACGTTGGTGCTAATGAAATTAAAATAAGATGTTATTCGCATTCTATTTGTTTTTTTTTCATTGCCATCTGGAGTAAGAAATTATTTACATAACTCGCTTAAAAATAAGTGATTTGGGTAAGTTGTGAGTTTTTAATAAGTATTGAGGAGAGAACAAACAATTTAATGTTTGCGTGTTGAGTAAAAGCAGTTGTCCTTTAATTGTAGTATCGTTATATTACATTTACTCTTAGTTACCAACATCTTCCGTATTTGAAAAAAATTCAGATCTAAAATCATTCCACAAAATCGAGATTCCTTACTGGAAGAATATCATTCCACGAAATGTATACATTCTTCTCGTCAGTATTTACATTAGACCAGAAACTAAAATCTTATATTTACTTTAGAATATTGGGTAACACAATTTAGTTTCCGTAGCGCATAAAATTGTATATTCAACACTTCACTGAGGCTGCATACAACTATTTGAAATATTAGGATAAATCATACGTTGAATCAAAGTAATGACACGTGGCAGCGGAGAAATCATTATATTTTCTTAGTACACTGAAAACATTCCTCCTGAACTCACAGATACATAAGAAAGAACGCCCCTAGGAAATAGTTTTGGGCGTGGTGTGAATCACTTGTAAAATATCTTTTGTATATTATTGAACTACTTTTTTCTTTGCAGATGAAATGAATGCCATGGTGAACCTACAAAGAGACTTGTTCAATGAGAGGGCCAAGGTAATAAACAAATGATAAGAAAGTCGATAACTGCTATAATAATATTAGATGAAGCGAATACGTGCCAATGATTACTGGTTTAAAAATGTGTATCAATCTTTGTTTTAGTATTGCATATTTATTTTTCGCGAGTTCCACGTAAAATATGCGGAAATGCTACAATTATTCTTCAGAATTAGTCAATCTCATGGGTACACCGAGGATAGAAAATATAGTCCGGCCGTATGGTGACATACATGTTTATTACTGAAGTGTTGAATGTCTCGAGTTCAAATCTGTTTCCATACCAGAGATTTTTATTTTCGCGTATACATACGTATATACGCAGTAATATATGTAGTATAATACTTTTCCATATACATACGTATATACGGAGTAATTAAAGAAGTTTAGGGAAAGTTATGTAATGCTGCGCGAAAACAAGGCGGATTTTCGGCAGAAAAAAATCATTGCCGAGCCCCGATAACGAAAAAGTGGATAACTTCAAATGCTAGCTGAAGAAAAAAAATCCCCTCACACGAGGTGTAACCAAAATCTCTCTTTTGTGGGACCTTGATACCGAAAAAAACTGAAAGCAAAACGTCGGTCCATCCGTCTGTACATCCGTCAGTAAGCACTATTAACGCCTAACCCAAACATAGGATTTTTTTTCAAATTGTAGAAACCCCTGTCAATCTGGCTCGACTCGAAGCTTTACGATTTAGAAGAAGATTCTATAAAATTTGGGGGGTACTTTACATGAAGTCCCTCGGACATTTTTAAACTTTTCTCAAAAATACATGGACCACTGAACACTTACTCATTTTGCCAAACGCACGTTCATTTTGAAATTGACTGGAATTCTTCTCTGTGCTCAGTGCCTGGCTGAATGTGTGCTGGAAAGATTCGGGGTGATGAAGGATGGCAGCTGGACAGCCGTCCCCTTGGAACACCGTCTGGCAGTGTACTATAGAGTGTTTGCAGGCGACACCAATCGTCTCGAAATTGCAGACCCTCTCCACAACATTTGCCAAGTACAAGGTAAATAGTGATAGCATCCTCCCAAATTCCGTCATCATAAGACTACATATCAGTCAGATGCTTTGAAAAATTGATAGCATCTGATAAGACACGCAGGGGATTCAATTATTTGGCGTTTCAGGAATGAATTTCACAATTACAATTGTCGGAATAGCGTTGTGTGTTTAAAATAGCCCCGAAATTCGTGTCGATATGAAGTTACCACTATAACTGATTACCACTATACCTCTCAACTTGTAATACCATTTACTTTATTATTAAATTATCTTTAATTGTTTTTAAAAAAATCAGTGTTTACTAATTCTATTTCAACGGAATTCATATTTCGGATTACTTTTTACGTTTGTAGTCTTTTCTAGGGATTTTCATATGTAGTTTTTTTGGATACATTTTCCAAAACGTTGCCCGTTTCTGGTGGGCAGGAGAAAGTTTAAGGGGTCGATGACGCATACCGCTGTTTTAAATTCATTCGAAGGAAGAAAAAGGTTGGGAATACCTAAACTACATGTACTATTTGCCTGATTTTTCGGGTAGAATTTACTGCATTGGTTAACCATCAGGAGTCAGTTACATACCAATGGTTTTATTTTTAAAGAAAAAATTATAGTTCGGAAGGACGACTGGTCTAAAACAACTTCGTATACCAATACTCTCGTAAATATATCTATATTTCAATAATAAGTGACTCTCACGCTTTGGTGTAGTCGTGTCTCTAATCTGCATTTAAATGAATTGTTTTAAAAATCTTAAGTGTTTTTTATGAACTGGCCATTACAATTCTCCAGTAAGTCTTGGGAATAGTGATTTCTTGCGCGATAGAATATCGTTATAATTTCTAGAGTTACCTTAGATTTTCTATAACTCGGGAAGAAACATTTTTCTAAAATAATTACTTTCTAAATTCATTTTTTTCGTTTTCTATTTTCGTTTTTTTAAATTCTGGTCCTCAAGAAAATGTGCGCAGATAAATATCTTTCCCCACACGTCATATACAGTTTTTACTGTTTTTTGACAAATAAATAAATAAAAGACGGCAAAACGTATGCCTCTCCGGCCGGGCGGTCGACCTAAATCCGGCTAAAACGTTCGGCCGATATTCTCCAAAATTGATAGTCCCTAATCGATCTAACTGATCTCTCGGCCCATTGAATTGGAAACTGATATTATAATTTTGGAGGTACATTACATGAAGCACCTGGGAAACATAAATCTAACACTTTTTATTACATTTTATTGTTGGATAGTACAAAAACGTTTAAGAGAATGCTGCAGGTCACATTTTCGTTTAAAAAATTTTTTTTTCAAAAACTCCAGAAATTCAAAATATTTTCGGCGTCTTCCCACTACTATAAATATTAAGATAGACATTTTCTTTCAATGTAATTTCTTTTAATGTAACTAATAGGCCTGCGGCATATAAATTTTTTATAACAGATTACATTTATCAATAGGTTAAAGCTTATTCCAGCAAACAGTATAAAATGTTAAGGGCAATGTTTTAGAAGACACAGCGTCTTTTCCTCAAATGGAAAGATGTAAATTTCGGGAATCCAAACCCCGGTAATACCCGCGGCATATAGATTATTATTGCCACTTGGCGAAGAGGATGAATTGTTTAGGTTATTGGTTTAGGAGGCACGATGCGTTTCCATTGAAAGAGACCATTCCAAGAGTTACATATTTAAATTTCGAACCCGGGATACTGTAACAAAACGGTTCGCGGCATATTATTTGCTTGCAGATAATCACATGTTGGCACATGTTCACAGTTGATTTCGGCGCAAACCGTGAATTGTTAAGGACAATAATTTAGGAGATACGTCGCACTTTTCTTGAAAGAAGCCGTTCGAAGAAGTAAATTTATGGAAATTTGAACCAGGGAAACTGTAACCAACCGGATAGCGGCAAATTGTTTGATTACAGATTATATATAACACTTGTTCACAGCTGATTTCAGAGCAGAATGTGAGTTGTTAAGGTCAATAGTTTAGGAGACACAGCGCGCTTTTCTGGAAAGAGGCCGTTAGAAGAGGGACATTTTTTAGAATTAAAAACCCAAGAAACAGTAACTAACCGGTTCGCGGGAATTTTTTTGACTACAGATTATAGTTGGCACATGCTCACAGTAGATGTCGGCGCAGAACGTGAATCGTTAAGGTCAATAGTTTAGGAGATACGGCGCACTGTTCTTGAGAGAGGTCGTTCGAAAAGGTAAATTTTTGATACTTTGAACACGGGAAATTGTAACTAACCGGTTCGCGGCAAATTATTTGCTTACAAATTAATTAAATTAATCAAATTGTTTAAATTCCATTGGAAGTTAGCAGGAACACTGATTTTTGGGGGAAAATGGCTCGTGGCAAATTTTTGGTTTTCGCAACTCAAAAACGGCAAAGTGGCGGCAAAATATGAGCTATGCAGTTTTGTGATTGGATGAAATGGGCCTGCTATCTTCCAGGACGTGTTCTTTTTGAACATTCTATTGCAATTTTGCAGGTCCGACGTTTCCCAATATTGCCCTATCTGGTCAATGACGTGCGGAATCTACAACAAAATGTGAATGAGAGGAATAGAGAGAGGTGAAGGTAGAGAAAGAGACAGACAGAGAGTTAGAGTCAGTCTGACACAAGGACAGAGACACGGAGAGAGAGAGAGGGAGGGAGAGAGAGAGAGAGAGAATCGAACAGAGAGACGAAGACAGGGTGGCGGGTTGAGAGAGGAAGTGAGATAGAAAGAAGAAGAGACGGAGAGGCGAAGTGAAAGAGACGGAGCGATAAAGGGAGAGAGAAGGAGAAAGAGAAAGATAAATATCAGAGCGACGTCTGCTGGGCTCTGTTAGTTAATGAAATAAAAATTACTCTCATGGAATATAAACAATAGGGGAATGCAACAATGGAGTTCCGCGTCGCACTCGGAAATTTCTGTGTCATAGTTGTGACATGATTTATCTGTATGAAAAGATGTTATTATTGTCAAATTTGTGTCGATATTTGCTTGAAAATATGAGCACTTAGTTTTCGCACTAAGTGCTCTACCATTTGAAATTAGTAGACCCCGGAATTCCATGCACTAAAAAAGTTAAAATTATTTATGCACCCATGCATTTAAATGCGACAATATAAGCACTTAAAATACCTAAAATACGCAACTAAAACTCAGAATATGTGTTAAATCAAAAGGCAGTAAGCATCAGATAAAATTATTTTTTTAAATCTACATTTCACTCAGCAGTACAAAATGCGTCTAGTAAAAATATAATTTTAAATATTAAAATAAACTAAAAAGTTATTAAGCAACGAAAATATCTCACTTTGACACACTTTTATGCAAAAACCTGGCATATATGCCCTTAAATATCCGTATAAACATTAACTGTGCTTGATGTATTATGACTAACCGATAAACAAATTGAAATCTGAATACAGATGGAAATAAGCCTTTTTGCAAAGATTTAATGTTATTCGCCCAGCGAATTCACATAGTTTTGACAACGTAGCGCTGGCAACAGCGCTTCTGTATAATTTGCTGCATATACTATACCCGTCAAATGAATTCCTATTTGTTTCATTTGTCCAAGTAAGAAATGATTGCTTCCTCTGACTATCAAAATGAAGGGAAATATGCATCACAGGCGCTTTGTTTAAATTGGACGTTTTCAAAAATAGCTGAGGTGTGAGTAGCAGAGAAAACGCAATACTTCAAAATTACGAAGCTGTTTCCAATAACGAGAGAAAGTATGTGCTTTTGTAGCACCACCAGTTCCTTGTAGTACTTGGAGTAGATCTGTGGAGTGGTTTGCTTTCTTGTTGACAATTCTCTTAAAATCCTATTTCTGGTTTATCTACCAACAAAAAATACGTTTTCTATTAATTGCAATTAGAAGCCAAATAGACTATTTTGAAAATGTTGCAAGCACTTTCATCATTGAACCACCTAAAAGTCAATTATAATTCTACCAGTACGTTACAAGGAGTATTTCCTGTTTAGTTTTCAAAGAATAAATCAAATCGCCGTACCAGGACAGGAGAGCATGCAATGGCAAAAACCTTCCTCTCTCCCTCTCTCCCTCTCTCCCTCTCTCTCTCCTGCATCCAGAAAAGAGTTTGGTGCCCACTTCATGCATACAATAGTAAGTTCACTTTGTTCTAGCTGAATGACTTACTTTCTATTTTATCTACAACACATATACTGCGATTTCTCTAACTTTGTCCCTCAAGGCAACTCAAATCCCATCTTCACGATGGAATATGTCACGGCATTTTGCATCTTTCTCAGTCGTTCAGCTAGATTTCGCACGTTCGCGACCATATAAAGCAATGCTTGCGATCATGCGACTTCTACCAGCAAGACCAAGAAAGACGCGAAATGCCGTGACATATTCCACTGCGAAGATGGGATTTGAGTTGCCTTGAGGGACAAGGAGAAATCGCAGTATAACGAAGTAATATTACAATATGTAATAAACATTCTTTGTTGTGTATAGTTATAGTTTTATTTGAATTTGTGTTTATTGTGTTGCAGCTGACGAGAAATTCAGGGCAACGGGCCAACGCTGCCAGGCGGGGTACGACGCCATAGCTTGTTTGTGGGATCTCTCTTACTAGTGGTTAGCCGAAAAAGGTACCTACATGTCCTTCAGCCTCTAATTCCATTTACAATATTTCAGAATTAGCAAAATATGGCATAAAGAGTAAATAAGATATTCACAAATGAAAGACGACTATTAAAAGCAGACGTTACGAATTTCCTCAACAGAATAATATTAATTTACATTACAAAGCGAAATAAGTGGATGCTGTAATAAATAGGCTGAAGTTGAGTTCGCGCCCAAGGCCGTGATACCAGATCTAGGAGTCTCGTCGGGTCATAGAAAGTCACTTTTGCCATGTGATCAGCAATACTGTATTCGAGACCTCAATTTTATGACAATTTGTCCGTACTGCGTATATTTTCCGTCTAGGAGTTGGTGGTATTTTGTTTTCTAATTGTTGTATTTAAGTAGGTTCTTGTACAAAACTGATTTGAGTACATTTTCAGACTGGTTTTAAAAAAGCATCTTTCATGTCTGAATACTGTGTAAATGTGCATCTGGAAAAAAAATATTTACTCTCATGTGCCATATTTTATATTACCCTTCGTGTTTCAGTAAATGAGAGTGATGAATTTTAAATAAGAGTGAAGAACTTTTATAACATTTTATGTTGTCACTCATTTGTAGCGCGTGTTTCATTCTCTTAATAAGTACTGAAGAAATAATTGAAATATTTTTATACCTACCGCATTATATGTAAAATAAAATTGAGAGAAGTGAGTCCTTTCTTTATTACTACATAATACTACTTTATAATACATAATAAATTTGTTGTGCTTTTTGCAAATACATTTGATGATCAACATTGTTTTGTGTTATTTTTTAATTTGATGACGCACTTCAGTGAATTTTCATTGTTAATCAATTAAAATTGCTTATTTAAAACCAGGTTAATGTTGATTTAAAAAAGAGATATCAGTCTAGTAGATGATTTTGAACCATTATGGTCTCCTGTATTATTTCAATAGTATACCTTTCCTTTGCGGCCCTCACATGCAACCAGTCTTTATAAATGAGGTCTCTAAAGAAAGAGAAGGCGTTAATCGATATTATCCAATACTAACTACCTCGGCGCTGGAGACGATCATGTTTAAAAGGCTTAGGTTTTTCCATATTGTATGAATGCTTTTTGTGCACGTTAAATCAAGATTATGTTAATAAAGTAAATACTCTCACATTAGAAATATTAAATAGTTGCCTCTATCGATGAAGATTGCTTTTTATGTGTATGGTGCAACCGTTCATCTGTCGAATGTACGCTGGCCGTCTGACTGCTAAGCTGATCGACCGACTGACCGCCTTGTTTCTGTTAAAAGTTTTTGATATAACTTACACTACTGTAACCGTAATGGGCGTTGCGATACGACCCTAACCGTAACAACTATATTTATCTAATTTATATCACCAATTGGCCCTACGTTATGGTGCCACTGTAACACTAACTCCTTACTCCCTGCCAAATTCACTACGATTTATTTGTCACGTGGTTACAGAAAGTTATGTTGGTCGTAGGTCGTGGCTGGCCCCGTACGGGAATTACCTGTAAACTACGTGTAATACTACAGCATACCCAGGTTTCTATTAATTAAAATAATGACATCTTTTTGTAAGAAAAGGGAGAACTTTCGAAATTCCGTTCACCTTTAATTTATTTCTTTTCAAAATATGAAATTCTCTCGTTTTGTGAAGCCCTTACCCGATCACGATACACCATGCAAATACAACAATGCAACATTTCATAAATACACATACGCTCGGCAACGTCGACAATACATAGGCTACAATAACTTTTCATATATAAATAACAACCAACTGACTTCTATTTACTCATGCAGGAATTCCTTTCTTTTGCAAAATATTTATTTAAATTTCTTTCGTACGTACGTTAGCCAACTCTAATAAAAAAACATTTATTTTTTTATACCACTTTTCTCAGCAATAACTCGCATGCATTATACCTTAAAATACTTCTCAGTATCTCTCTCAATGGATTTGCACAAGTTTACACTAATTTGCATAAACATTTTTGATCTTGTACAGACATTTTTTTAACTTTGAATATTACGCAAACAAAAACTGCGGACACTTCCCTTTGTCGACCTCAGCCGGTACGGCGTCGTTGCCCAACTCGATCACCAGTTTGCGTGCCCAATTGCATGCGCCGATATATCAGCATACACCAGTTCTGCGTCCGCCAACTTCCACCAGAAAATCATATCCTCCACGAAATTTATAATTGCTCGCGACTGCCATTTTTTTAAGCACAAATCAAATAAACTTCTTCTTTTTTCAACTGTTGGCCGCGTCAGTATCTATTCTTACGATAAATTCCTGTGCCCATTTGCACTGCACTATTGGGTAAAATGTTGTAAGTTCAATTTTCAAAAAAATCTCAAAACCGCCTAACGTGAACTCGATGTTGCCATTACAAGCTCTGACTCAAAAGTCTCTTGAAATCCGCGGCGATTCACCATGTAACTTCGTGCCACTACATGCCGGCGAATTCCATTCTTGCATCTCCATTGTTGCTTCATAGAATTTTTCTAAAATTCAAAATATTAATTGTCTTAACATGACTCTACGTTTCTTTTTTAGTGCTCAATGTCCGAGTTTTATTGCCAAAACATACTTTTCTAATGCTTAACATGCCGAAAATACTGAATTTCTAGGTTGAAATTATGCACCGCTTCGTCAATTGTTTTTGACAATATTAACATATAATATTTCTTCAAATAATTGATTCCGCGTTCTATAAGTCTTTTAGGTCTTCCATAATTTTGTTAATTTTAAATAATGATGATATGCAATGCCTCTAAAAATCTTGCCATTTGTGTTATTTTATTTTGACATGTCACGTGAACTTTTCTCCATATCTACACATTCCAATTTAAGTGAACCCGTCGTCCGATCGCGTCCAAACAAAGACCAAAATGTTTATTTATTTCATTTCTAATTTACTATTTCGCCAGACTTTATTTCAAAATTACCAAATCAGACGCGTTTTCAAAATCATCAAATATGACTTTCCGCGGCGCGTCATTCCTTTGTCTTGCCACTATCGATTCACGTACAAGTTGGCTGCTTAACTATAGTTTAATAAATGTTTACATTTACTTCAAACTGTTTATGGGGAATATGCCATATGTAATGGGACGGTCGCGCACGTAACAATTTTGGCGTGTGCGAAAATAATATTTTACTTAACGAGGAGTACTGGAAAACTTGATGTCTAGAAACGTGCGCTTTTCCGCTACCTGAGCGGCGCGAAGGGAGGGCCGGCCGCCGCTGGGCGCGGCTTTCTTTGTTCAGAAACCGTTCGTCGCACCTTAGTATTTCCGCGCGCTGTGTCAGCGCAACCCCGCGTCTACTCGGAAATTGCAGTGACGTGGACCTCCCACTCGAAATCGGTTTCCAACCGCCGTTGACCCATGGCAATTGGCCGGCACGCATCGCGCGATTCGGCTGCGCCAATAGACGAGAACTAAGCGGGGGCGAGACACGTGATCTCGCGAGCGAGGAAGGCAGTTGCGGGGGTGATATTCTACCATTCCGATGTGAACGACGACAGCAAGAGGTCTTTCTGATCTGGGCGACTGCAGCGAGAGGCCATTTCTGATGTTGACGACACTAGCGCGAAGCAAAGCTTTCCGGGGGGGTAGAGAGAGGCCACGCCATCGCCGCGAGGCGCTAGACCGCCGCCGGCAACGCATCGCCGTCACTTCGCCACCCGCTCATGTGTCGCCTGAAGGGAGAGTCGGAACACTGCACGAGTGTGGGGACCTGAATGGACGAAGGAGCGTCCGGACTTGGCCTGAGGGCCGGCCACCGCTGAAGGACGCATTCGGACGGTGCTTCCTCGCCGCCGCCGCCGCAGCCAACGCCGGCCGCGCGCCCGCCCCGCGCGCCGCCCTACACCGCCGCCGCTGCCGGCGGCTGCCCGCCCGGTCCAGGGGACGAGGAGCGCTGCCGCTCCGCCGCCCGACCCCACTAGGGATGCCGCGCCTGGAGGGGCGGAACGCCCGGGCGATGACCCAGAAGGGTCGGACTTTAAGCTAAGTTAGTTGTAAGTTAGGTTAAGATATTGTTACAAATTGTAGGAGGCTTCACCCCGTTGTTTACCTTTTTTATTTTGTTTTAATTAAATTCAGAAACTCAGGAAAGAGTGTTTCACTGCCTAATGCATGAAAATGCCCAGTCACGCATGCGTCCTGTCCAAATTTCAGCCGGGCGTATGAGGCAACAGATGAGTGCAGACAGAAATCTACAGGTGAGTCGGGTCACGCCCTGAGATCCATCCCGCCGAACTCGATGAGAGAGTGTGCGGGGTGTTACACATACATGAAATCATTACACTACTCGTGCACTTGGTATTGTCAATCATTCTCGGAATTCATGAGAAAACCGCTCATGTTATTCTAATTTAAAATAATTTTGTCGGTTTTTTTCTCTCACCCCTCAAATTTCAAACTTCGCTAATTTAAGTCAATATGCATTCATGGACAGGACTATTCAAAAGGGAATTTTTTGAAATCATGAATTAGAAATGAAATATGGTGAGAGCATAGGCCAATATTTCTTTCATAATATTGTTTATTTGTTCTGGTGTGGTTGATTTTAAAGACACAACATAAATCTTCCAAGAGAAATAATTGTTTTACCTTGTTTATTCGATTCCATTTCTTTGAAAATGGGTGGGATTCACTTTGATTAAAGGTAAATTTGCTGCAAGGCCTTACGCTATGATGAAAAGTCACGAAAGGACATTCAGTGT
Source organism: Acheta domesticus (assembly GCA_031308135.1). Classification (NCBI taxonomy): domain Eukaryota; kingdom Metazoa; phylum Arthropoda; class Insecta; order Orthoptera; family Gryllidae; genus Acheta; species Acheta domesticus. The sequence continues at coordinate 197,241,231 of JAHLJT010009419.1, read as the reverse complement.
ACTATGAGACGACCGAGACACAATGAAGGAACCACCTACACGAAAGTGCCAGAATATTCTGCGTATGAATCCAAAAGATAAGGCAGAAAGCTCAAGAAAATTTGGGAAAGGCATTATCATAGAGCTTAGAAACTTAAGTCAAACTATGAAGAGAGCTCTTACATTTTTTTATTCATCGTCAAAAAGAAGATAGAAACGATATTGGGAAATAATGCAGGATTGCGTACAGTGCAGAGTAAAGATTGTGTCTTGTTAGGTTTGGATTCTATTTTATCATGTACCAGTATTTTCTTTATCAGCAGGGATTCAGTGAACTTTCAAGTCAGGGGATTCAGTCATAATGTTGCATTGAAAATGCTGGGATATACTACTTTCCCAAGAGTAATTAGTAATTTCAACTAGTTAATTCATATCTTCAACACGTTGAAGCATTTACAAGTAAATTAGGATATTCTCGTAATACATTTAGTACTCTAAATGCTCCTTCGAGCAGGTGAGTAAAAGATCTAGATATAAATTTATTATTAAACAGGTCGATATATTAATCAATGAATGTAGGTTGAAGTATAGTTGGTACAGCGTATGGTAGTGCAGATGCTGCTACTTCAACTCAGGTTTTATTGTTTATATTATTTAAAATCCTCTGCTATTTTTTTCATTAGTATAGATGAGTTTTGCGCACACACAACCGATCTTCATAAATGAGATCTCTAAAGAAAGAACTTCACGGAGACGTGGCGATTTGCACTTTGACTTTGAAAATATGAAGGATTTGTTGAAAAAATGAAACTAAATATTCCCATCAGAAGCATCACATAACACTCGGGCAGCATTATTAAAATCTATTCAGTTGAATAATCCCTAGACGGAGCGATCTTGGGCATTCACATTTTTGAAGCCGAAGGTCACAAAGAAACTTTCCTCGTGCCGAAATCTGTAGGACGAATGCTTCTTGAACTTTCTATTATAATTTGGTGGTCTGACGCTTCTCGATACTACCCCACCTGTTCAGAGACGTGCAGAATCTACTTGATTATGTAAAATGAAACTAATTATTTGGTATTCTAGACGATTGAATTGCACGGGTGTACCGGTTAGTTCAGTAACAAAATTAAATAATATTCCAAGGAGTAGGGTTTTGCTTGCCCTATCCTGTATTTTCGCGAGGACAATTTTAAGTTACATTCTCTAGAATAAAAAAAGCTTTTATAATATTTTTGTGACTATCAAGGAAAGCGAAAAGCTAATTGTCAAGGAAGATCGAATAATTACTTCACATGTTTTTAAGGAAGTGTGGATAGTTCCAAAAACATTTCTACGTATAATACTGAATAAACCTTTATTCAAAATTTGTTTCTATTATTATTTTTATTTTTAAGTTCTGTTAGTACACTGGAAGTTGCCTTTTCAATTTTTTAAACACATTTACACGTTTCATTAACAACTTCCCGTCTTAATATGGAAAAGGAAAGATAGGGAAAACGGTGGAATTTAAAATGCGAGAGTTCTCGCACGGGTACGCTACTAAAACATTTTTTAACAAATAGTTATAAAAATCAAAAGTTATTAAAATTTTATCAGAAGTTATCAGAATTAATTACGTCATTCTGTAGAGCTTTGCAGGCATAAGAAAATTGAACAACTAATTTTCCAGAGATTTTGCAATGATTCCTCTAACTCATGCGAAACTACTTATTTTTACCTCCGGTAGATTCTACGACGAGAATAGATTTCAAATAGCGGAATATATAGTATGAAGGATATACAGATATGTTTCCCCAAAATATTCCTCGGGTTGAATGACTGAAAACAGGGGGAGGCTGTTTTCAAGTATTGTGAGTTTTATATATTGGTAATTGTTAAAACAGAACAATGTGCATTCTACTAATTTAGAGTAAAAATATTTATCGCACATTTTATGATAATATTCTTATCAACAAAAATATTTCCAAACTAGTGGTGCTACAAAATAGCATAAACTTTCCCGTATTAGCGTTAAATTTCGTTAGGTCTTCGCTAGTTATTTGAAATTGACACATACTCTTTCTTGCCAGCTGCCATCTATCGCCGCCACAAACTACTTTTTTTAATCATTTTCTAATTTTTCGGTTTCATATTGGTGGAACGGAAATATTAATTTTAGAATTTTAAAGAACACAAAAACCTAGTCCTAAATGGCAATTTCCCTTTAAAGTTATGTGCCGTTTAAAAGAAAATTGCATTTTAGCGCTACTAAAACTGCGAAATTTGCAGCTCATTTTTACAGAAAATGTTTGAGTTTTCAAAATACTTCATTTGACGTTATTTCAAGCACGTACACTCACAAATATAATAATCTTTACAAATTTTTGGTAATGTGCATATTAAAGATGTGAGAGATCATTAAAAAAAAGTATTTGTATAATTTTTGAAAAAAGAAAAAAATAACTCAAATTTTAGTGTTTCCCCGCAACATTGCGTGCAATATGTGCAATTTTAAAAAATTACAAAATATAGATTTTCTCAAAACTGCTCCAACTTTTTTCTTTAAACTTTTGGTATGGATAGTTCAAAATGTACCCTATGAGATGACATCAACGCCATATTACTGCATTCTTTTTACTTTCCCGTATACGTACGTATACACGGCGTGATATACGTAGTATAGGGAAAGTTATGTAATGCTGCGCGAAAAAATGGCCAATTTTCGGCGGAAAAAAATTAATTGCCGGGCCGTGAAAACGAATAAGTGGATAAAACCAGTTGCTAAATTAAGAAAAAAAATCCCCTAACACGTGGTGTGGTCAAAATCCATGATTTGTTGCTTCTTTATACTTAAAAATCGATTGACGGCATTCCGTCCGTCTGTCCGTCTGTGGTCAAAGCTAGCGCCTAAACCGTTCGGTTGATTTTCTTCAAAATTTATATTCCCCAGTCGATCTGATTCTAGTCAAAGCTTTGTGATTTTGAAAAAGATTCTTTAAAATTTGGGGGTACTTTATATGAAGCCCCCCGGGGATTTTCAACATTTTCTCAAAAACGGCTCCAAATTTTTTCTTTAAATTTCTTGTATGAATAGAGGAAAATACACTTTTTAACATGGCATAGGTCCGATTTTCACGTACAGCTCTGAATTTTCGAAAATTGTGAAAGTTTGAATTTTTTTCGGCCTCTTTCTCCAACTACAAAATTGAAGATAGAGATTTTTTCTTCAAATAAAATTTGTTCTGCATATTGAGTTCTTTAATAAAGGTCATGTAAATGTTTTTCACAATTTTGGTAGTTTTCGTGCAATATTGCGTGCAATATGTGCAGTTTTAAAAAATTACAAAAACAAACTTTTCTCAAAAACGGCTCCAAATTTTTTTCTTTAAACTTTTGGTAGGGATAGTGGTAAATGTACTCTATCAATGACATAAAAGCCATATTGGTCTATCGGTTGGTTTTTTCAAAAATTACCAAAATGTAAAGTTATTTACTTGTCTCTCACGTCGTTAATATTTACATTATCGGCGATTTTTTTACATTATTATATTTACGAGTATATATGCTTTAAATAATGTCAAGTAAAGTTTCTCGAAAACACTACCGTTTTCTGTGAAAAGTAGCTCACATTTCGGCATTTTCAGAAATGCTCAAACGTCATTTTCTCGTATATGGCTGCAATTTTTTTCTTGAAACTTTTGTAACGGATAGTGCTAATTACACTCATTAGTATAGCGTGAAGTTTATTTTGAGTTTTTTTTGTTTTTTTCAAAAATTGTATAAATGTAAATTTTTTGAAAGATCTCTCACATCTTTAATATGCACATTATCCGCAATTTGTAAAGATGATTATATTTGTGAGTGTAAGTGCTTCAAATAACTTCAAATAAAGTATTTTGAAAACTCAAAAATTTTCTGTGAAAATGAGCTGCTAATTTCGCATTTTTAGTAGCGCTAAAACGCAATTTTCGATAAAACCGCACATACTTTATAAAAGAAAATTGCCATTCAGGCTGGGATTTGTGTTCTTTAATATTCTAAAATTAATATTTTCGTTCTGCCAACAGGAAACCGAAAAATTAGGAAAATGACAAAAAAATGTACTTTTTTGCTGTGATAGATGGTAGCGGGCAAGAAAGATTATGTGGCAATTCCGCATAGCTAACGAAGACCAATAGAAATAGAAAACTAATACAGGAAAGTCTGAGCCATTCTGTAGCACCACTAGTTCGCTATCACGGCCCGGCAATGAATTTTTTTCCGCCGAAACTTAGCCATTTTTTCGCGCAGCATTACGCAACTTTCCCTATACTCCGTATATCACTCCGTGTATACGTACGGGAAAGTAAATATGGTAATATTTCTAAAGAAATAAAATAGTCAATTTTTTTACGCTGTACATTACCTGACGTACGTCGATATAATCGATTAATCTTAATTAAGAAACAAATCATGAAATAAAGGATCAGGCTGTACAAAAAATGAAGACAACACCGAATTTAAAATAATACATACCAAAAGTCGTTTTAAATGTAACGAATGCTAATAAAATTAAAGCCAAATATCGTTCATTCAAATTATTTGAACCTGAGCTATAAATCTTACAAAAAAATAATACGATTTAGATGATAAACAAGTCCACTTGTAATGTACATACTTCAGATTTGAACAAAAAAATAATGTCAAAAGAAAATAAATAAATTCAAGATTTCATAAATAAATTCCTGATTATTCAAATCCTTATGAAAATACTAATGTTCAAAAAAGAAAATCACACCCAACTACGGAGCAAAACTTATTTAAAGCTGGAGGTAAAATTGAAAAACCAATCTCTAGCACAATAATGATCACACAACTTTCGTAAAATTAATGAACTAGTGGTGCTACAGAACGGCAGAGTTTCCCGTATTAGTTTACTATTTCCTTTGGTCTCAGTTAGCTATTCATACTTTCCACATATTCTCGCGAGCTGTCATCTATCACCGCCCAAATGGCATGTTTTCGACATTTTCTTAAATTTTTGCTTTCCTAATTGTAGAACGGAATATTAATTTTAGAATATTAACGAACAGTAAAACTTTGTCCTTATTGGCAATTTTCTTTGAACAATTTGATGCCGTTTTTAAGAAAATGGCGTTTAAGCACTAGTAAAAATGCAAAATTTGAAGTTATTTTCAACAAAGTTTTTGTTTTAATTTTCAAAAAACTTCATTTAAAGTCATTTGAAACATAAATTAAACCACGTATCAAACATAAACTAAATAAACACGAGTATGTAAATATCCTATAGATATATACGAATAGTTTTAATAACAAAATTACATATAAAAATGCATCCAAATAATAGACCACTGAGGCTTACTTTAAAAAAATGACTAAATGCTTTACTCCTTTACAACCACTTAAATTGGGCACTCATTATGCACATTCGAACTGCTAAATCTAAACAAATGGCTGATGAATTAGTAGACACATTTATTAATAACAAAATAATTATGTAGGCCTAAGGTTTAAATGATACGATTGAAAGTTATTTATCGCCTAATTTTACAATTCTTTCAAAAATTAAATTTGTGTCCCCCCACAAAGTCCTAAAGTGAAACATAGTACCTAAAATCAAATCTCACTAAGTACTCTTAACTATTTCCGAATAGTTTTTATTATCTGTTTATGGTAATTTTGGCGCCAGGAAATAATTACGAATGTGATTATTCGTTCTTGTCTGCAAATTAATTTTATCAGCCTTCACTATGCCGTACTTGCTCAGTCGGTCGGGTTCTAATTTATAAGTATTGCTTACCCGTTCTGCACTCATTCAATCTGCCATCCACACGTAGGGGCGAGGAATCTGAAAATTCTGATAATAGATCGCCTAATTCTGGACTGCACTGATTGTAAAATAATAATCAACTTTCTTTCAAAAATATCAAATGATTTATTATAATAAAACGAATTAGTCAACTTTTAAATTAACGTTAACTTTAGACACAATAGCTACTGTACCAGATCGAATTCCTTTTGGTCATGACCGCTTTTGTATTTCCAAGATTTCATATAAACACAGAACTGTGCACCATATAAATCTTCGCGCGCCGTCTTCAGTTCCCCTTGGACGGCGCCTGGTATAATCTTGTCAGTTTTCTCGCGATGACTTCTTTCTTCGCTTAATAAATCTCCGTTTGTTCAATATTAAATTGTATCGTCCATTAACTTAAAAGTATTAACATCCCGTTAACTACCCTATGCTTGCGACACTGACCGACGCCTACACGCGTACTGTTCCACAAGGAACAAATTCCCAGCCTATTTCCTAAACGGCGTCTTATCCTGTTCTAATGTTGCGAATATAAATTTTAAATTAATTCCACCCACAGCTAAGTCTTTTGATCTGCTCGCTGCCGTGTCGTGAGCATGAGTTAATTTCCCCCGCCATCTTCAAATTTCAAGAAAAGTAATATATCATTCTTTTATTTACAACAAAATAATGTTCTTCCGCCTCGATTATTGATTTCCTTATGCATTTTTTTCGTTACCAAAATTGACCCTAAAGACGACTGTTTACTCTGCTCCCATAGCGACGGCCGCTATCGTTTCTTGTTTCAGCTATACTCTACTTCTGTAATACGAAATTTTCCCGTTACAACATTAGTTGATGGCTCCCATTTTGGCATATCACAAAAGATAACTATAAATCTTAAAATTCGTAAAATACCAGCATTTGATAGTATTTCCAGTAAAATGCTTAATCAATTTTTTGTAGATATTTTAGCAAAATTAACTAACATCTTTAATTCTATGCTCCGAATACCGTATTACAGCAAAGCATGGAAATTTCTCCCATTTGCAAACCTGGAAATGACTCTCACTCTCCTGTTAATTATATCCTATTTGGAGGAGCTAGCAAATGTGAGCATGTCTGTAAAAGCCGCCAGATCTACCAGTTGGTGCTAGTGTTGGTGTGGTTGAGATTAAGTATCATTATGCCAAGAATGACTACGATAGAAAGTACACTGAGAATGTCACAGTAATTAGTGACTGACATGGTTTTGGTGAGGTGAAGTCACAATAAACATTAGAACATTTACATAACACTTAGCATACATAAAATGCTGTAAAGAAAATATAACAATAATGTTGACAGTGACTTAGGAATGCACGAAGTGCGGTTACGCGTTAGGGGACGCCCGCGGAGACAGCACGCGAAGACGTCCACCATCAGGTCAGCTGTTGCGGCGACCCCTGGGAGCCGCACGAAGTCTATGGGCAGCGGAGCTTGCATGAGGAGTGCAAGCTCCTAGAACCCTTACTACAAAGCGGACGCCAACAGCTTGATTTGATAATAGTTGCCGTACTGAACAATGCGTTGTTCATTAACATTATCTGGTAAGACCAATTAGCGAGTAACGTTATTGTGCACGTAATGAAATATGCAGTAGTCGCATAAATGCAGTTCAGATAGCACATGGCACAAGTTAACACTGTCTATAGGGTTAAATGATTGTTGGCACGAGTGGCAAAAATTTATTCAAATTTGGCGCCGTTTGTGGAATTCAATTATTTATACCTATCTTTGGCGCTAATTAACAGTGCAGAAGATTAACCGCGGGCTGACTGAGGGGGAATTCATCTGTCACAGGATGATCTTTGGATGTGTCAAGTGCTTTGCAAACATTGGTTCAACTTGTTACTGTAATGCCCGAAAAAGTGCAGCAACTCCCCGACGCTGCGCTCTAACAGGAAGGAATTCTTGCCAATTCCTAGAAAGTGCTCGCTTCCGTCTAACGCGCGACAGAATCACTGTTTGAAAAATTCACAGCTACAGCTGTGGCTTTCCAGCCGTCGACTCGTCAGCATTGAAGCAGTAACTTCCAGGTTGTATGTTACGAGCAGAAGCTCAAATAGAAGGTAAAGATATTGCTTCAGTAGAAGAATGCCCAATGCCATCTAAGTCAGAAAATGTTCTTACCATTTCCAATAAAAGGCCAAAGAAAACCAAGAAAAATGTTTACAGTTGGTCGAAGGAAGACAGTTGCATGACAGGTTCCTGAAACATTTCCCGTAATTTTCACTTCTGTTTTGATATTCTTTTGCTAATATTCCTCCACTTATGAAACTTCAAAGACAAGGAATACGTGGTACAGGCAGACAATCGCTTCGCCAATTGTTATAGATAATTGTTCAAGTCAATCGCTTGCCAAATTGTTCGATAACAGTTGTGAAGACCAATCAGAAGTTCTTTTGAGTTAATACTGTTTTGGTATGCAGATGACGGGAAAATAAAGTAGTTACATTTGCCACAAACTCAAAATCAGTATACCCCCTTCTAAAAGTTTCAAGATATTCACTGAAGCAAAAGAATAGAATTCAGGTGACTCAACCAAATGTTATTGGGAAGTGTAATAAATGTATGGGTGGTGTGGATTGAGCAGATCACAATTTATCATTGTACAGAGTATCAATTAGACGGAAAAAGTAGTATTATCCGCTGATAATGCATTATTTTGACATTAGAGAGCAAAATGCACGTCTTCTCCACAGAAAAATGAAAGCTTGACCACTTGCCTTGTAGGCGCTGAGTAGCAAGAGCTCTCTTGGAAACATACAGGAGAACTTAAAGCGAGGCACCAGTAAACCATCACAGAGAGAGAATTAGGATTTCAGATATATTATGACAAACTGGACCCCCTTGTTATCTGTGAGGAGAAGCACACACGATGCCGACATTGGCACCAAAAGTGCACAACTCGTTGTCAAAAACGTGATGGTGGATTGCACTCAAAACGATTTATCTTATATCATACAAAATAAATATATTTTGCTCAAAAATGCATTTCATTACAACTAACCCAATCTTTTCATATAAAATCCATGATATTTTCGATACGGTAATACACGACCCTTACAGCAGTGTATTATCCTACCACCATATGTAGGACGCCCAATATTTTCCAAACTGAAATAGGAAATGAGACAAAAATATTTTTATGAGTTATTTCACATCTAGTGACAACCCTTACCAACTTCTAAAAAATAATTTTAAAAAATTCAGGATAATCTGGCTTAAGCAGCATCAGAAGATCAGTGTCTCTGTCTTTCTGTGTGTCTTGCATAGTTTCCATTGCAATGCTTCTTGATACACTAACAATGCCTCTGTTTCCCATTCTTCCGTCAGATTTGATGACCTGCCTCATTTCAAGGCCATCTTGATGGCTGATACATCCCGACCATTGTGTTGTGCCAGGAGGCTTCAATTTGTCTAAGGCCTCTTCCTCCTTCCTTATGTGACACAAAGTCTATGTACATCAGCTCGAGGGTGGGAAACATGATGCATTATAAGCAGTTCTCTGGTTTTACGATCCATGATGCGAATTTCTTGCTCAGTCCAGTCCACTAGTCCGAAACTGTATTCGGATACAGCCACCGCCAAACTACCTATTGCTGATATTTTATTTCTGGAATTCAGAGCGGACTGCAGGACCAGTATCACTCTTCTGAAATACTCCCTGTATTCCCTCTTTCACTGTGTCGTTCGAGGTGGTCTCACATTCCTCAATTCCCAGATATTTTTAAGTTTTACCTGGCTCAAGATCTTGAATCACAGTGTGCGTATCAACTTCAATGCTCTCTGACGTTGTCAGTTTTCCTCTTTTTAAATTGATTTTTGCACACTTGTCAAGACCAAATTCCATGCAGATATCATTGCTAAAGTCATTCACGACAGACAGCATTTGGGAGAGAATCGCTTCATTCTTAGCAAAGACTTTCAGATCATCCACGTAAAACAAATGTGATACTGGCCTTTCATCACCATGGAGCTTGTAACCAAAGTCAGCTTGCAACAACTGTCTAGATAGTTGGATCTAACTAATGCAAGGCAGCAGAGACGATAGTCAATCTCCTTGAAAATGGGATCAGCCTTTCGGCTGCATCCTTTGGTTAAGACAAAGTTGATAGCCTTCAATAGTTAATTACGAGACGATACTATGATGTTGTTGGTATATTATTATTATTCCATTACATCACGACTAAAGATCTTATGAGTCGGCTGAATATAAAATATACTCCAGGTTGCAACCAGCTACCTAAGGAGCAGATTCGGTGAATATCCGTGCCTCTACAATACTTTGCGCAAAATGTGGGCTGTTACAAATAAAGCAATTTCTTGCACTTCCCAGTCTTTTGAATTACCTGGGAGTTTAGACAAGTTCTTACTCAAATTTTGCGGAACAAATCCCAGAGCTCCGATAACTATTGGGACGACCTGTGCTTTTACGCCCCACATTCGGCTGATCTCGATTTCCAAACTCTTGTATTTAAGACGTTTCTCTGCCTCCTTGGTAACGACGTTTTGATCGCAAGGTACAGCAACATCGATAAGTAAACACGATTTTTTCGCCAAATCCCGGATAACTATATCCGGTTTGTTTGCCGCTATCGTGCGATCAGTTTGAATTTGTTGGTCGTACAATATCGTGCACAATCCAACAGACGTCACCGGATTCGGTGAGTGTTCGTACCACTTGGGGCATGTGTTTGGAACTTCGAGGGCTTATTATTATTGTTATTATTTTTATTATTATTGTTGCTATTATTATTGTTATTATTGTTATTATTATTATTATTATTATTATTATTATTATTATTATTATTATTATTGAATAGGGAGGCGTAAGTTGGGAAGTGTTCGTGGACTTTCGCAACCATCCCAGCTATCATGTTTGTGAACAAGGAAAATCACGAAAACCCCGGTCCGGATGGCCGGCCCGAGAACCGAATCCGGAGCTGCGGATTGCGAATCCAGAGCGCTACGCACTGAGCCAATTCGCTCGGTATAATTATTACTTATTATATTTATATTACTTCATTTTAACTTGTGTCATTGAGTTAAATGTGAAAACGAATAGATTATTTTGCTTTGCTTGAAAACATGTGGGAATGAAGAGCAATCCAAATAGAAAACGACTTTCTTTGATGAATATAAAAATTTTATATTTAATTATTATATTTTTCTATTCACTTTCATTTTCTTGGTAGTGGTATCAACAGTGCTAATTGACAAAATGTGTATCCCATACGAAACAGCGGTCATTATTGCTGGTCGTAAACCATTGTTGTAACGCCGCTCTGAAAACAAAAGGGGATAATGATGGCTGCCTTTCGTTGGCGTTAATATAAACTAATATATTTATAAATTTGGGGAACATTACAATACTATTGTGTTTAATAATTACTATTAGATATATTTTTCGATCCATTTGTATTATTTGCCAACATCATAAGCTTCGTATTATTTATTATAATAACTTTTAATTATTTTACTCTCTCGCGAACTGATTACGAAGAATATTGTTAGCCTAAAAATTCGGATATGTTGGTGATTAATATTAATACTCTCAGATATGATCGTGAATATCCTGCCACCTTGTACAATAAATTCAACGCCAGAAATATATTTTCATTTAATGTTTGAAATGAAAAATCTATTGCTTGAAACTATTTTTCGCACCATATGTTCTACGATTTTATATGGGTTTTACAAAAAATGAGGACAAAAGTGTTGTTTTTTTTTTTGAAGAGAAATTGGGGTATAAATAGTATTACATTATCATTGGCAGGTACGTGCTGTTTTCTGTAATAAACTAAGTGATACACGATGTATGATCTCAGAATGTTGTGCTACAACTCATCTAAGAACTAGTGATGCTACTGAATAGCATAGACTTTCCTGTATTAGTTTTCAATTTCTTCGGTCTCGGCTAACTATTCGGAATTGCAACATACTTGATCCAGCAGCCATCTATCGCCGCTCAAAGAACATTTTATTGACATTTTCTGAATTATTCGGTTTCCTATTGTAGAACGAAATATTAATTTTAAAATATTAAAAAGCAGTAAAACTTCGTCCTAAACGGCACTTTTGTCTGAAAAATTTTGAGCCGTTTTTAACAAAATGACCTTTAAGCGCTGCAAAATGCGAAAGTTAGAGCTCTTTTTCAAAGAAAACTTTTGTGTTTCGAAAATCTTCATTTAAAATCATTTGAAGCACTTACATCCACAAATACAATAGTGCTTACAAATTGCTGGAAATGTGTGTATTAAAGGTGGAGAGCTCCTTAAAAAAAATACATTTGTGCAATTTTTGAAAAAACAAAAGCAATTGAACTTTATGTCACATAAAAGAAAGCAATTAGCGCTATACGTTCCAAAAGTTTCAATTAAAAAATATGGAGCCATTTATGAGAAAATTGCATTTGAGCGTTTCTGAAAATGCGAAGTTTTGAGCGAGTATTCACAGAAAACGGTAGAGTTCTCGAAAAACTTTACTTGACCTCATATAAAGCAGATGTACTCATAAATATAATAATGTGAACAAATCGCCGCTAATGTGAATATTATAGACGTGGGAGACAAGTCAAAAAATAAATTTTTTGTAATTTTTGAAAAAGCAAAAGTATATAGCAATATGGCAATTACGTCATTTCATAAAGTACATTTTGCATTATCCTTATCAAAAGTTTAAAGAAAAATATGTAGCCATTTTTGAGAAAACTTTTATTTTGTAATTTTTTAAAATTGCAAATATTGCACGCAACATTGCTCGAAAACTTCCATAATTTTCAAAAATGTGCACATGACCTTAATGATAGAACTTACTTTGGAGAACAAATTTTATCCGGAAGAAAAATCTCTAACTTCAATTTTGTAGTTGTAGGAAGACGCCCAAAAAATTCAAACTTATGAAATTTTCGAAAATTTAGAGTAAACCATGAAAATGAGACCTATGCCACCTAATAAGTGTATTTTACTCTATTCTTACAAGAAATGTAAAGAAAAAGTTTGGAGCTGTTTTTGAGAAAATTTTGTAAATGTCCGGGGGCTTCATATAAAGTATCCCCAAATTTTGAAGAAAGTTTTTAAAAATTGCAGCGTCACGAGTTGTCGCAGATCGACTGGGGAATATTCATTTTGGAAGAAATCGCACGTATCGTTTAAGCGCTGGTGTTGTTCACAGACGGACGGACAGAGGGACGAACTGAAGGACGTTTTGTAAAAAACCACTTTTTCGGTATCAGGGGATCCTAAAACGTGTATTTCAATTAAAATCTCGCAATCGATTTTCCGCAGCATTACATAAATTTCCCTATACTACGTGTATTACTTCATATATACATACGTATACGGGAACGTAAAATATACGCCCAAAAATACCGGTCAGAGCAGCTTGCTAAAAAGGAGGCAGAGTATCTAAAAAAATCGCTTGGTAACAGCAATATTTGCGACCCAAAAGCGAATTTTTCAATGCAAACTCATTTTATAGAAACCGGTTTTGGAACATTTTCTTACCAAAATGGTTGTTTGAGGAAGCTTGTTGCCAGAAAAAAAGGAGAAACTGGAAAGAACGTGTGAAATTGGAAGCGTTTGAATGGCCGCTAAAATCATTTACCGCTAATCTATCACCGCTAAAATTATTCAGAAGCGAACTTCGCATCCATAATCGCCTTATAAGAAAGGATATGGTCGAGGCCTGGCTTCTGCTCAGCTATAAATTGGTGAACGTCGGGTATTTTGATCAGATTCTTGGAGAAGACACAAACAGCAGCAGACATGCGTACGTTCATCGCCGTGCTACTTTTCGTCAGCGCTGTTTCGGTGAGTTTTCTAATCAATAAAATTTTATTTCGAAGATTGCTATATTACTCAAATCAAATAAACTAATGGTGAAACAAGATCAAATACTTTCTCGCATTATTGTATCTTTGCATTCAATTTAGCACTTGCGCGCGAAATAAAGGCAAATTTTAACAATTTTCTCAAATATGCCTCAATTATTTTATAGCAAACGAGTCTTAGAATAACGTAAGTTCCAATTTTTTTAAAACTCACAATATTTAAGAAAATTGCAGAAAAAATAGCTTGGCAAAAGTATTGATGTCTCCGATTTTTTCATAATGAGCTCTCCTCTTAATACAACAGCAACAAAACTATTAGTTAATACAACAGCATACTTTCTCAAATATTTTCTATTTTTTTGTAATTGTCAAACGTTCAGAGAGTTTAGTGAAAATAAGATCTTTGCCAGTGTTGTAAGGATCTCTTTGGAAACTTTTACGTAAAAATATGAAGCTGGAGACAATGTTTTTTCATCAATGAATAAATTAGCTTAGTGTGTCCCATCAAGGACAAAGGGCTCCTCCAAGAGGGGAAGCTCTCGTAAAATTCATGTGGTGAGCTTTTGCACGTAAGTATGTATTAGCACTGAATACATGCACTTTCTAACAGGTGTCTTTCATAATCCTTCCAAATTGTTCTACAACTCGCTGCACTTGACCAATGTTGCCCCATTTGTCTATTGAAATTGTCGGCCCATCTGGTTCAAGGTTGTTCTCGGCTTGTGCTTCCGATTTATGGATCCCATATGGTGTTCTGCCCCCATCTGTCTTAACTAAGTTTTGCGATGTGACCGTCTCATATCCATTTAATTCTTGCAGTCTGCTGAGAAATGTTCTTGGAGGATGTGATGATTTGGAGTCTTACGTTTGAAACTCTTTCCTGTAGCGAAATATCCAGGATTTTTCTTTCCATTTTTTTGGTAAATCTCTAATGAGCTCTTTTGTTAGTCCGTTGACGATCACGCCTGGAAAGCGTAGATTAGGGCAGGAATAATGCATGTATATAGAGCTTCTTTTCTGAGTTTCCTGTTTAGTGATTTGTCCAAGAGAATAAATTTAAGTGCCCAGAAGGCTTTTTATGCTTGGGCTATTTGCCTCTTATTTTCATTCGTTTTATTCTATACGCTGACGAGTTGGCCGGGGTACACGTAATCTTCTACATGCTCTAAGTCGGTTCCATCGATGATAATTTTCTCAGATCGTTGGGCATTATTTAATTTTGTTATAGTTCATACTTAGTCTTGCAATTTTGCTGGATCTGTTCAACTCTACAAGCATTTTTAAAAATTCTTCAGAAGAATGGGCAACGAATTCGATGCTACCCACGAATCTTACGTGAAAGTTGCTTTCCATTTATTTTTATGCCATACTTGTTGTTTAAATTAAATTTCCTGAATATGTCTTCCAGAACACAAGTGAACAGCTTTGTAGAAATAGGTCTCCCTGTCTCACTCCTCGCTTTAGTAGGAAAGTTTGTCTTACTAATTCAGATAGCACTTTGGCGACGCTTTGTCTGCATACTTTGTGCACTATTCTCACATATTTTGTTTCTATTCCCTGGTTTTGTGATGCTTGAAGGCCACTTGGATGTCCAAAGGGATAAAAAGTCTTGCTGTAGTCCACAAAATCAAGTATCATGGTAAGTTAATTTTTTTTGTCTTCTCTATGATTTGATTGATCGTTTAGAATGGTCTATTGTCCTGAATCCTGAGCAAAAACCTGCTTGATCACATGGCTGAACCTCGCCTTCTTGTTAGCCTTCTTGTTAATATCTTCGAAAAGAGTTTGTACGTATATGACAAGATACTTATGGGTTTGGAATTGTTTAGGTAATCTCTTGTCCCTTCTTGTGTATTAGAATTATGGTGCTTGATTCCCATTTTTACTTCCCCGCATACGTACGTATATACGGAGCAGTATACGTAGTATAGGGAAAGTTATGTAATGCAGCGTGAAAAAATGGCGAGTTTTCGACAGAAAAAAATCGTTGCCGGGCCGTGGTAACGAAACTGGTGGTGCTTCAGAATGGCACAGACTTTCGCGTATTAATTTTATATTTCCTAGAGTCTGGGCTAGCTATTTGGAATTACCACGTACTTGTGCCAATTACCATCTATCGCCGCCAAAAAAGCATTTTTTCACATTTTCTTAATTTTTCGGTTTCCTAATGGTAGAACGAAAAAATTAATTTTAGAATATTAAAGAACCGTAAAACCAGGTCATAAATAGTAATTTCTTTTGGAAAAATTTAGAGCCATTTTGAAGAAAATGACGTTAAGGCGCTACTAAAAATGCAAAATTGGAAGCACTATTTCACACAAACTTTTGGAGTTTTCGAAAAACGTCATTTGAAGTCACTTAAAGCACTTCACTCACAAATACAATAGCATTAGTAAATTGCTGGTAATGTTCATATCAAAGGTGTGAGAGATCTTTCAAAAATATTTCATTGTTATAATTTAAAAAATAACAAAAAACAAAAATATACCCCAAAATGAACTTAACGTCATATTGAAGAGTGCAATTTGCAATATTCTTTCGAAAAGTTTCAAGAAAAAATATGGAACGATTTATGAGAAAATGGCGTTTGAACGTTTCTGAAATGCGGCATTTTGAACTAGTTTTCTTAAAAATCGGTTCAGTTTTCGAGAAACTTTATAGGGCATTATTTAAAGCACATGTACTTGTAAATAAAATAATGTGAACAAATCGCCGCTAATGTAAATATTAACGACGCAAGAGACAAGTCAAAATAATTTAATTTTTGTAATTTTTGAGAAAACGAAAAGATAAATTTGGCGTTTATGTCGTCTCACAGAGTACATTAGGCACTACCCTCACCAAAAGTTTAAAGAAAAATATGGAGCCTTTTCTAAAAAATAATTTTTTTGTAACTTCGTAAAATTGCACATATTGCACGCAATATTACCCGAAAACTAAAATTTTCAAAACAAAGTACATGACTTTAAAGAAAGAACTCACAATAAAGAACAAAGTTTAATTGAAGGAAAAATATCTTTAATTTTGTAATTGGAGGAAGACTCCGAATAAAATCGAAACTTTTGCAATTTTCGAAAATTCAGAGTTAACCGTGGAAATCGGACCTACACCACCTTCCTAAATGTATTTTACTCTATTCGTACAAGAAATTTAAAGAAAGAAAATTGGAGCCGTTTTTGAGAAAATTTTGAAAATGTCAGGGGGGCTTCATGTAAAGTTCCCCCAAAATCTATTGAATATTTTTCATTAATAAAATCGCAGAGCTTCGACTCAGGCCAGATGGACTGGTGTTTCTACAATTTGGAAAAAATCGTAAGCGTGGTTTAGGCGCTAGTGTTGTATACATACACCGGACCGGACGGACAAACGGACGTTTGACTTTCAAATGGTTTTTCGGTACTAAGGACCCACAAAACAGGGATTCTGGCTACACCATGTGTTAGGGATTTTTTCCCTTAATTTAACAACTGGTTTTATCTACTTTTTCGTTATCAGGGCCCGGCAATGAATTTTTTCTGCTGAAAATTCGACGATTTTTCGCGCTGCATTACATAACTTTCCCTATACTACGTGTATGACTCCGTATATAAGTACGTATATGGGAAAGTAAACGTGGATAAATCCTGCTGCTAATTAAGAAAAATATCCTCTAATACGTGGCGTAGACAGAATTCCATTTTTGTCATTCCTTGTAACTGAAAAACCAAATGAAAGCAAAACGTCCGTCCGCCCGTCCGCCCGTCCGCCCGTCCGCCCGTCCGCCCGTCCGCCCGTCCGCCCGTCCGCCCGTCCGCCCGTCCGCCCGTC
This sequence comes from Acheta domesticus, assembly GCA_031308135.1. Taxonomy (NCBI): domain Eukaryota; kingdom Metazoa; phylum Arthropoda; class Insecta; order Orthoptera; family Gryllidae; genus Acheta; species Acheta domesticus. Next base: position 197,223,790 of record JAHLJT010009419.1, on the reverse strand, counting down.
CGCCCGTCCGTCTGTGCGTCCGTCCCTCCGACTATCTATTCCGTGAGTTCTTCTGGAAGAATGTGTTTACTATTTTAATTTGTTGCCTGTGTGCGAACTGTATCAGCCTTTCTCTTCCTTTCTGGTGCGAACGCCAATGCTACAAGGTCCGAATGTCTCCCCCAAAGCTCTCCAGCCAATTTCGCCGCTGAAATCATCGATAACCAGATTGGTTTGTGTTTTGAACTCCTCGAACGTAGTTTCCCACTGTTCAAAAAATTCATCAAGTTATTAATCACTGATGGCTTCTGTAGCAGTTTGTACTTGGATGATAGTTAATCTAGAGCTTTTTTTATTTATGACTAATGCCATTCTTCTCTCTGAAATATCTTCTATATCCCGTATAGTGCGTTTTGGATTATTTTTAATAATGAAGCCTACTCTTTTCTATTCGGGTGTTGTCCCATTTCAGCAGAATACATTATCATTCTCTTGTTCTATTATGGCTTTCCCTGTTTGTCTTACCTTGTAAGTCGTAAAATGTCAATGAGTTCTTTTAGGGCTTAATCATTTCTATGTCTCTTTCGTATGTTCTGAGTGTTCTTACTTTTAAGAATCTTATGGCAATTTGCTTGTTTATATTTCCCCTAACTCCTGTATTTCTGATAGCGACTATGACCTTGTTTTTCTGGAGGCCGTTCACCAGTTTAACAATTGATTATTGATAATTATTTTTCGATAACCAACTTCGTGTTGCTCTCTTCGCTCTTTCTTCCCTTGTGCGATGCCAGAAGGTTGCTTTATTTTTCACGTTCCTTTTTGTCAAGATATCATATATGACATTTTAATTCGTTTTTATTCTTCATGATGGCCATTTTATCTTCAAATAGATTTAGTTCCAACCTAACTAGGGCCTTCTCTGTCCCATCTTTGCCTATATAGCTTACCCTTATGAAATAATCATTGTCTATTTCATTAGGTCCTCTAACTTTCGCATTAAGTTTGTTTGAGGCCTCCTCGGATTCCTTGCTTTTAATAATAATGATATTTCTTTTTTCTCTTCATTGCCTTCCCTTCTACGCATCTTGCAGATTAATATTTTCTTCTTGTTAATGGTTTCTTCAAGTTGCTCCATTTTTTCATTTGATGTGTTGATTTCCTTTTTTTAAACACTGCATTAATTGCAAGCAAAAATTACGTGAAAAGTATTCGTTTCTCCAAAACATTGTACTACCCGAGCTTTTTAAATATCAATTTATTTAGAACATTTTTAATAAAAACAAACATTTCTATCTTCATTATTTTATTTTGGTACTATTGATTAATTTTGCAATTTTAGAAAACAGAGAATTCTCTAAAAATGAGATTAGCCCATTTTGTTATATTATCATTACATATTATCATTACACGAGGAAAAATTGTAAACTATATTTTGCAGCTGATTTTGAAAAATATAAATGTTTACAAACTCACTGTGTTTAATGTATAATTGGGCAATAATTACTAAATTTTTTTAAATATTGCACTTACGACCTCATTTGAAGATGTGTTTTACGCACAGATTTTAAGAAGGAAAAAATCTCCATCTGCAACATTGTAGCTACAGGAAGACGCCAATGATTTTGATGAACTGCAAATTTCAAAAAGTCTGAAATTTTAAAGAAAATGAGAGCTGCCTCGTATTATTAGGCAATCTTTACGCTATCCAAGGACACAATTTGATTGTGGTATTATTTTAAAACTAGTGGTGCTTCCAACGCACATACTTTCTCGCTCTGCTTCTATACGGTCCTTATTGCTATTCCACTACTCCATAAACCAGCAAAAGTGTACTATACCAGCAAACCATTTCGGTACCGAGACCCGACAAACGAAACTCAAATTCAACAAACCGGCACTTATACCACTACGCAACACCAATACCGCCTCTGTCGAACAGAGCCATAAAAGAATAAAACCGACCTAGAAAATGGTAAATGCATGACAAAGAAACAATTGAAACGATGGTAATACGCTTTACAAATATAAGAAGAGAGATCAAAAATGGTTAAAACTTAAAAATTTGAACAAATATATACAGACATTTCCACGACATTTATCGCAATTACTTATATTTTAGTCAAAACGTAATTCTATCAATTTTATCTTTAGGAGCCGGTAATTTTCAACATGCAAAAAACATGTCTTTCAAACATGACCAAGAAAGGAAGCAATAAACCGCATTACGAAGTATTCGTAAGCCTAGAAATTAATAATAATTTCTAAACCGTTAGGGATTGTAAGTTTATCGCATGCCTTCTGGTTATATTGTATTACAATTTAGCGTTAAAATGCTCATAATTTTACTTAAATTGATTCATACAGATATATACAAGACAACTGTTCATTTGACATATCATACGCTTCAGAAATCGAATAACAGAGTTGAAAAATTGTTTAAAAAACGCAGTTAGGGAAAACACAGACAAGTCCTGTCTATTTATCTATATTGAATCTATTCGGGAGTAGAAGTACTTCAAATGATTTTCAATAAAGTATCTACACTCTTCAATGTTTTTTTCCTGCAACATCACATTCATCAAATTAAAGTCACCCTCGAGGGATCGAACTCGGTACCTTCCTTATTGAAGATCTCAACCCGAAGGTGCATTAACCAACCGCGCTACGAAACCGACTTGCGGAACCACTGCTTATATTACAGTCAAAACGTACTTGTATCAGTTCTATCATTAGGAAGCCGGTAATTGTCAACATGCGAAAAACTTGTCTTTCAAAAAACATGACCAAGAAAGGCAGCGGTGAACTGCTTACTCCACATAATTTATCGGATGATCGGCATTTGGAAAATAACTACTGCGAGAAAGTATGTGCCATTCTATAGCACCACTAGTTTATTTATATATTTACTTTCCCTTCTTACACACGTGCAGAAAATTTAAAGAAAAAATTTGGAGCAGTTTTTGAGAAAAACATTTTTTGTTAATTTGAATCGCAATTTACGCAAAAACTATTCGTTTTTCCAAAAAATGGTACATGACCATATTTGAAGTGCTAATTTTGTACAACCGACTTTGTCTGAGGTGAAAATCTCTATCTTCAATTTTGCAGTTTTTAAACAGTTTTTTGCAATTTTCGAAAAATAGGGCCTATCAATGAAAATGATGCCTACGTCATTCCCTTCAACGTTCTTCGCACTATTCAACAACAAAATATAATCAAAAATTTTGAAGCCTTTTTTTAATTTATAAAGTCTCAAAATGGGCTTCATGTAAAGTATCCTCAAATACTAAGATATCGGTTTCAAATTCAAGAGACCTTTGAGACGAGTAAAAACCATCGGGGAATATCAATTTTGAAGAAAATCGACCGAACGGTTTAGGCGCTAGCGTTGACTATAGACGGACAGACGGACCGAATGCCGTCAATCGATTTTGAAGTATGAAGAAGCAACAAATCATGGATTTTGACTACACCACGAGATAGAGGATTTTTTTGTAAATTTAGCAACAGATTTTATCCACTTTTCTGTCACCAGACCCCTGCTATAAGAGATTTTCTGGCGAAAATTCCCCGTTTTCCGCCACACGATTACATAACTTTCTCTTCTTACGAAGTATTCGTAAGGCGAGAAAGTAAAAATTGAAAATATAGTCGAGCGTTAATGTAAAGCACCCCTGAAATAAAAACAACCTTTTCATACTCGCAGGTTCTATAGTTCCTTCAGATTGATGGAAGAATATCAAGTTTAGAGAAAATAGTCGAAACGCTTTAAATAGTCGACGCAAGCCATATATACTACTTGAGAAATTTTTGTTTTGGTCGCTAAGTTAAACTATGTAAATAGTTAGAGATTCTAGATGTGTGAAATCATGTCTTATTACAGGCAGAAACTTTGGAGAACTATAAGAGAATAATTCGTCCTATAGCGCAAGTGTGCAAGGAACAACTCGGTGCTACTGACGGTAAGTTAGAATATAGATAATTAAGCTTTTCAAATCGAATTCATAGTGAAGAGATGACGTGAAGTGGCAAGTCAAAATGTATCAACTACATTAGCTTTTCTTGCACTATGGAGTCAAGTGAAATACGTTAATCTTACTTTAATAGTTTAATTTGCCTTATGACGATTGTGGGCGTAGAATTGCCCGTGAAAATAGAGGATTAACTTTTCTTGCTACCGATGCACAAATCTCTTCTTCAAAAATCTGTTTTTCTTCACACATAAACTTCATAACGCTTCTAGAGATGAAGGTGGATCTTGTTTGCGTCTCTCATGCATTCAATGTGTGTTACCGTTAAATCGCATTTACCGCATTTAGAATGTTAAACACATGGGTAAGATTAGGTAAAGCGTCGTTCTACATTATCGATACCTATCGAAATTTCAAAACCTTGACTGTGATGGATATGTATAGATTAACATTATTTTTTATTTACGAACATTAACAAATTTAAATTTCATGACCATTTGCAAACTTTATGATTAGAAATATTGTTACAACAGCAAATAATCAATAAATTTTGATCGAGAAATGTATATTCTTACGCTTTGTGAAAAATATGTACACTATTTAAAAAAATGAATTACTTGAAAAAAAGTAATTTTGACTTTAAATACTCGTAACTTTTTAAATGTTCAGTTTCACACGTGAATTCTGTTTTTGCGTGAAAATTTACAGTTTGTATAATATTTTGGGTCACACACTCGAAAATCGAAGATTACGTAATTAGGGAAGTTAAGTTTGCAAAAACCTGCACTTTTGAATTCGTGCGTGAAAACATTGGTATAAAATGCAAATGATATGAGGATCAATGCAAAAAAACCTTTTCTTTGAATTATTTATAAGGGGAAACATTTTGCTTATATTGGAATGGATTTACACGTCAGATTTCAATTTTATTTAAAAGTTCATACATAAAGCTTAGAAATTATGTTAATTTCGGGTATAAATAAAAACCAATTCAAAGGTCAAAGATATGCACTAAATATGATGCTCTTAGGTTTTTTACGTCACATTAAACAAGTTGAAGAAATTGTAGACCAATCGGAAGAGGTCTTGCTGTTTCGTCCGCTATCACGTGAAATTACCTATATATGTTTCAAAAACTCTATTACGATTAGAATGGTGTGTATAAAAAAATATTCATCGATTGGAGGTAGTAAATCAAAAATGTTTGTTTTTTGGAGAAATTCAATCGGTTATAATCTTAGTACATTTGCATCGTAGCCGAATTTATTCACATATAACTTATAACAAAATATAACACACCATACATAACACACTCATAACAACACAAAACTTTTTCTCTACCGCAGCAGAGGTAGCGAGAAAGTAAAAAATTAAGATCAACAATAATTTCACAAAACCGAGATCCCTTGCAGGAAGAATCACATTCCACAAAACAGGTTTTTCTCGTCTAGATTTATATTAGAACTCAAACTAATATTATACTTACTTTAGACTTTTTGGCAACAAAATTAAGTTTTTGCCGACCACAAAATAGTAAATTCAACACTTATCTCAGACAGCGTACGATTATTTCAAATATCAAGATAATTCTTACGTTGGATCAAAGTAATCATAGGTCGTATAAGTAAAATGGTTACATTTTCTCTGTACTCTGGAAAAGATTCCTTCCAAATTTCACAGATATATAAGAAAACGCCCCCAGGAAATGGCGTGAAACACTTGTAAAAACATACTTGTTACATTATGGAACTACAAATTGTTTTATTTGCAGATGAAATGAATGCCATGGTGAACCTGCAAAAAGATTTGTACAATGAGAAGGCCAAGGTAAGAAAAAATGCGTTTTTAAAACAATGTCGATCCCTACCTTAATAATATCAGGTGACGTAAATGAGCGCCAATGATAACTGGTTTTAAAATGTGATTTAAAAATTAATTAATAAAAAACTGACCAATATATAACCAATAAGGTGAATTAAACATTTCTTACGGAAATATTTTCATTCTGTTTCGAAAATATATCAATTTTCTTTTTAGTATTGCATTTTTATTTTTAGTCGATTCCTTCATATAACCTCATGTGAATATTGAGGATAAGCTATAATCTTTTTTTGTAATGGTTCAACATCATGGGGAAACTGAGGATAGAAAAAAATGTTCAGTCCAGCCGTACGGTGACATCTCTGTGGTTTGCTTTAAGTTTTCAATTTCTCGAGTTCGAATCTGATTTCGAATAAGACCTTTGTTTGTTTTCTATGCACATTTTTTTTCAATGTATGTCACAATACTTAAAGGTGTATTGTAAATAAAACTTAAATATTTGACGGTTTAGAAAATAAACATATTCATTATTTTCAATATTTCAGGTGTCGCTTCGTTAAGGGTATTTAACGAGAAAGATGAAAGTATATTTACAATATTGGAATATTCCAATATTACGTAAGAGTTGCCAATGTTAAGAGAAAGTATGTGCTTTGGACCTCTAGTTTATTTTTTGGTAAATCGCCATAATGCCCGCTTTTACGCTCTTAAATATCAGGTTACGAGCTCTAACATCCAAAGGAATTGGAAAGTCCAAGTGGAACCACCTCATAAAACAATATGAACTGCCTATTATTATATCCTCATGGAAAAGCTCTCTGGCATGGCGTGGACGACACTCCCGGTCTTAGCTGCTGCAATGTGTCATTGAAAATACTGGTGCGTCGCTGCGGGAAGTCTTTGGATTCAAGTCCATATGGTGGTGTATTTTCGATACTAAAATGACACAGCTAGGTCGATTAGAGGGGAATTCTGTCAATGAACTGGTTTGTTTGATAGTTTTCCGTGGTTTCTCCAATTCATTGTAGGCAAATACCAGAGCAGTACAAACGGCCACGGACCACGCGCCGTCTTCAATTTCTCATAATAATAATAATAATAATAATAATAATAATAATAATAATAATAATAATCTTTCCTTCCTCTCCTTTTACATACACACACAAACACATTAAACATACTTCCACACACGTCGAAAGTCCAAATGAGAATTTACATCTTGTCCCTACTTGCGCGGTACTCGACTTCAGAACATTAAAGAAACGGGAGTCTTATGGAGTTTTCGACGCTATCTAGAGCAATGTTGTCAAGGTCGATGCTACGAGCGGGAGTCCTTGGCACGAGTGGCACGACAAAATGGCCCCTCCACGCAGTTGACTACCCCGCCACCAGAGGCAACGCCATCCCTTTTGAAAAACGGCGGGTTTCCTACTATTCGTTATAGTTTCCTTTCCCAGAGCTAGTGGCGCAGAGAAGCTCGTGGCATGTTACGGTGCCACGACGCTTGCCACAGCCACCAGTAGAATACCTTGACACCACTGTTCTAGAAAGCTAGGTCGAACTCAGCGTCTGTCTGGAGAAGAATTGTAGTGACCGTATGCTCTGGTCGGTAGTTTTCGTGGTTTCTCCGATCCAGGCGAATGTGGAAGCATTACAAAAACTACCCTAACAAATGGACCACGAGCGCGCGTAATATTTCCTTCCATTTCATTTTCGATCCTTACCCTTCACTTACCCACATTTATACTACAGACCAGACGGGAATATAGAGCTTATTCCGACTCGGAGGGTGCCCAGCTGGTGGGAGATCCTTAATTAAGCAAACCCTGCAAACCGTCGTCTAGGTCGGTGCTGAATCTCGTCATCCAGCGGGGGAAAATCACCGTCACCCCACATGATAAAACTACCAACTACATTTACGGGCACATTGTCCTTACTAGTTCACATGACCGAAAACTCTAATCAAAAATTTACTGGTGTAGTTACATAGAAGCGAAAACTTCTGAAAGCCGACATGTACGTCGGCACCGGATCTCACTGTGAGAGGGAAACAATCTCCTCCTGATTTAAAAAATGAACGACACTCAGGGAAATGAGGCCATGACAGTCGACACTACGACATCCAATCATTAAATATTTACTCATTTTACCACGTATATTCATTGTGAAGTTTACTGAAATTATTCCCTGTGCCTAGTGCCTGTCTGAGTGTGTGTTGGAGAGACTCGGAGTGATGAAGGATGGCAGCTGGACCGCAGTACCCGCGGAATACCGTATGGAAGTGTACAACAGAGTGTTTGCAGGCGACACCAATCGCCTAGAATTTGCAGATAGGGTCATCAACTTCTGCCACGTACAAGGTCAGTAGCAATGGAACCGTCTCAAATTCCATAATTATAAGACTACATGCCATGTCAGATGTTTCAGAAAAATTCAGAACATCTGATAATACACGCAGGAGATTCAATTATTGAATTTTTCCGCAATGTATTTCACAAACAACATTGTCGAAATAGTGATCTATGTTTATAATATCCCATAAATTCTCGTCGGAAATATGAATATATCACATTAACTGATAGCCAGATGTTTTACTCCCAATATTTTATACCATATTCTTTAAAAATTTTTATCGTGTATTGCCGTCCAAAACATTTCAGTGTTTTTTAATATATTCCGGCAGAATAGAATAGTTAAATATTTCGGATTACTTTTTATGTTCGTAGTATTTTGATCGAGATTTTCAGATGCAATTTTTTGCGTAATCCTTCGAAAATGTTGCCCCTTTTTGAGGGGCAGAAAAAAGTTGAAGGGGGTCGCTGAAGTGAACCACTGTTTTAAATTCAGTCGGAGCAAGAAAAAGAACTGAAGGTACCTTTGACATTTCGGATAACATTTGCCATATTAGGATAACAACTCAAGAATCAGTTACATACTCAAAAATTTTATTTTTGTAGAAAAAGTTGTTGTTCGGAATGGCTAGCTATTCAGATTGGAGATGGGAACGGACTTTTGGTAATGTTTTAATATATCATGGAAAGAATTCGGAACGATAAAGTTAGAGCAGGGATTCCCCAACTATTTCCTTCATTGAACCCTTTCAAAGAATTGTTTGTTTTATTGACCCCCGTTCGTTTCCTCTATAATATACATCAACATGTCACACACATCTGAAACACGAATTATCATGCCACAGACATTTAAATCCCATGTAAATCTCATGAAGATAACAATGTCTTACACCAAGATTCTGGTAAATATATCGGTATTTCAATAATCGAAGATTCTCACGCTTTTGCGTTTTGGATGTCCTAATCTCCATTGAAATGCAATGATTTCAAAATCCTTTGGTGCTTTGTGAGATCTGACAAATACATTTACTTTATAGGAAATAGCCTTTGGTTTTCCTTCTGGACACAAAGGTAACTTCATTGTGCATGCAATTTGTTTGAGCTCTTCATTTTCCTAGTTGTGGTTGGAGTAGACATGGAAATATGATATACTCATTCGTTGGCAATAAAATTAAAATCCTATTTCTAGTATATCTACCAAAGCAAAGCTTTCTATTACTCGGAAGCCAAAATGTGTTTTGCAAATGTTTCTAGCACTTTTGTTCATCACTGAACCACGTATAAAAATAGTGCACCGTGAGTATCTTAAACTCAAGAAAAATTGCCCAAATTATATTTCTACCCTTACGATACATACAGTTTGTTTTAAGACAATAAACCAAATAGTCTTACCAGCAGAAGAGAGTGTGCAATGACATATCTCTCCCTCTATCTCTCCCTCCCTTACCCTCCCTGTCCCTCTCTTCCCCTCTCCCACTCACCCTCTCTCTTCATCTCTCTCCCGCCCTCTCTCTCTTTCTCACTCTCTCCTGCATCCAGGAAAGAGCTTGGTGCCCATTTTATGCGTACAATATGAAGTTCACTTTGCTCTAGTCGAGTAGCTTACATATGGAGTAGTTAACATCGTTTTTTTCATTTTCTCTACCTCTCTTTAGAAAGCGTAATCTTAAAGTACGTAATAGACATTTTGTGTTGTATGTAGTAATGATTCTCTCTGAATTTACGTTGTTTTTCTTTTGTGTTGCAGCTGACGAGAAATTCAGGGCTACGGGCCAACGCTGTCGGGCGGGATACGACGCTATAGCTTGTTTGTGGGATCTCACTTACTAGTGGTTAGCCGAAAACTGTACCTCAAGTAGTCCTTCAGTCCATAATTACATTTTATGCCTTTCAGAATGAGGAAAAAAAATAATGTATCGCATAAAGAGTAAATAAGATATTATTCACAAATGATAGGCGACGAATAAAATCAGACGTCACGAATTTCTTTGACGGATTAATATTAATTTACATTACAATTCAAGAAATTGGATGTTTCCATAACTAGACGAGAGAGTTGAGTTTGCGGATATGGTCAATAAACCGAATCTTAGGAGTCTCGTCGTGTCATGGAAAGTCACTTTTACAGTGTGATTTGCAATAAGGTATTCGTCTCAATTTTATGACAATTGTTCCGTTTGGTATAGAGATTTAATTGAATATCATGAGGATATACTAGGAATCAAGGTATCCTTCAGGAGTTTGTGGTATTTTTTTTCTAATTGTTGTAGTTTCAGAAGGTGCTAGAACAGAAAGTACTTTCTGTACGTTTACAGGCTGGTTTTGAAAACGTTACAACTTTCGTGTCTGAATACTATGTAAATGTGTGTCTCGAAAAAAAATACTCTAATGTTCCATACTCTATGTTATCCATCATTGAGTAAATGAGAGTAATCAATTTTAAATGAACTCCCATTTTTTCTGTTGTCACTCAAATGTACCTCATGATTCATTTTCTAATGAGGATGCTGTGCATAAGAAAAAAACAGGAAATATTTGTGTACCTCTCGCATTATCTGTAAAATAAAATTGAGAAAAATAAATCTTTTTTTTAACTTACCGGATAACAAATTTGTTGTCCTTTTTGCAAATAATACTTAAGTTCAAATTGCTTTTGAGTTATTATTTTACGTTTCGTATTTGATGACGTATTTCAGTGACTTTTCATTAATCAACTAGGAAAACCCGGCAGACACAGGTCTGCCCTTCACCTCCCTCTTCCCCCTTCCAATCTTCCTCTCTCACTGTCTCTCCCTCCTTCCCTCACCCTGTCCCTGTGCCTCTGCCGCTCTCTGTCCCTCTCATTCACATTTACTTGCAGATTCTGCAAGTCTCTGAGCTGATGAGGTAATATCGGGAAGCGCCGGACCAGCAAATATGTAATAGAATGTTCAAGAAGAGCTCATTCTGTACATTGCGATATGAAAAAGGTTCCTTTTGGCCTAAAAATTTTAGTTTTTAAGGCCCTAAAACGTCTCGTTTATGAGTTTGTAACGATGAGAGTAACGACATAGATTCAAAATGCTGCTGAGTGTGCTGCGTGTTGAATTTGACGTGAATATTTAGTTTCGTTCTACAGTGCTGTTTAGTGGAGTTACAACCGAATTAACCGCTCATAAACCTTCAAAAATGTCAAAGTCAAAAAATTTACTTTGAACAGCGATAGATGGCAGGTGGCTCAAGTATGTAGCAATTCCGAGTAGCTAGCACAGATCTAACGAAATACAAAAACTAATACGGGGATGTCTGTGCCATTGTGTTACACCACTAGTTTGTAGTAATTGTTTTCTTCGTCCGAAACGTATTTTTCTTTACGAGATGTGCATTAAGGGGAACATCCGGCATTTCTTCGCGTTAGTGGACATTTGCGAAGTTATGTCACTTTCACTAAACGGTGCACAATAAGGAGTCCCGTCTACCCTACAACTAACATGCACCGCAAAGTCCTTTGATGCGCTCGGAAAGACTGACTGACCGCGGCATGTGTGCATTCGGCGAACAAGTCCACACTACAGGTATTTTCTTTGCATACGAAATATTTTATGTTGTACGCGGCATTCGGCGGAAATTTCCTAGTGTGAACGTGGCTTACAGTTCAGTGTACTGTAGCAAGGGACAGGCGGAGTTCTACGAATACTTTTTCGGAGAAATTATACATTTTGTAAATTATTTTCAACGTAGACTTAATTTCTGAAATATTATGGGATTCTTCCAAGTTACATTTAGATGCAGAATTATATTTTATTTAATTTTAAACATTTATAATAGGCGCGATAGTTTGTTAACCTTCCAGTGAGCGCGCCTATTTTACTCACATAAGCAGGCGCATAGGTGCACTGTATGCTGCCTCGAGAAAACGATCTTTTGCACCCTCAAAACTTCTTAGTTGAAGTAGCAAAAAGAAAAACTCAACTATTCATTACATTTTTAATGTTAATAAATTTTATAAAACAACAAATATAGCTACTTTTAGGTATGTATAATAAAGCCACTGAGAAAACCTTATAAATATAACAAAGAAAAAATATAACTAGAAAATTGTTATTAAAAAGAAATTAATTAAATGAAACCGTTACTGTTCTTAAATTAGAAAATCATCAATTGGTTTACATGAAGCAGTTTCCAGTAACTCAAGAAGATGCCTGATTCCTTCATTTATTTCAGAACTTCAGCAAAGAAAAACAAAAGTAAGACAAATACGAAAAAATAAAAAATAAAACTTTCAACATCTTCGATTTTGCTTCCAGTTATTGAAAATACTTACAAACTAACAATCTGAATAGGTAAAATATTCGTTTGGAGTATTAAAAATACAGGAATGGGCGCGGTAGGCAGGAAGTGCTGCAGTCGGCATTTTTTTTTATTTTCAAACCTTTACGACATAGGGAGAAGGCAAGGGAATGGAGATTTTCGCGTTTCGTTTATAATGTTGCTAAATGAGGATAGGGAAGCCCTCTGACATGTCAAATAGTTGTACTCCATTTCAAAATAAAAGCACAAAGGCAGCACGGAATGCTACTGCGCGCCCGTCGGACGGTTAACTTCACTGAAAAGGACTTTTCAAATTTTGTTTCTGAAGGTGGTTTCAGGTGAATAGCGTGAACGCTTTCTTTAGGCCTGTGTCACATGAGCTGTGTGTTGACGCGCGTTAAGTAGCGCGCTTCCCAGATTAACACAATCTTATGCGGAGCGTCCAAGAATGGTCGTGTGTCTTTTCGTATAAGATGGTATTTTGTAACATTCTGGATTCATTTCAGTTCAACTAATTTTAACGGACAACTCTAAGGAAGTTTCGTCAGAAAACCAGTAACCTCGACATTCTCGAGGGATCGGGAGTAAATAAAACTGGTGGCTCAGAAGTATGCTTTTATATTCGAAATTAGATGAAACATTCATGCAACGTTACAAATGTTTACAATTTAAAATAGTTTTAATATAATTCAAGCATTTTAGAATTAGATTACATTTTATACAGTACAACAGTTCACAATGTATAAAAGAATTTACACAAACCACTCACGTGGTAAATAATACAGAAACTAACAAAAATTATTAAACTGCATTTTTTAAGTTGAAACTTCCCATTATAATATTCAGATTGTTTGTTTTAGTTTTAAGTTCATTTCTTCAAAAGAAACTTTCTTTACATGTTAGGACATTTATATGTATCATTTAATAAACTTTTAGTATTAAACATCATAGTTGTTGCAGGTTTCTTAATTCTTTGAGGTTTTTAACTTCAGATACAGTTAATAACTGATAAGCATGTTTTTACAAATGTGTATTAAAATACTTTAAAATTTTTTGTCCATTGCTTTTTTTAAAACCTGTTTTTGAAATAAATTTAATATTGTACCTTAAAACCTACATCTTAAAGATGGTATACAGTATGAAAATTAACACATTTCTCTTTATAACTACACTGTTGATATTTTCTTTACAGGACCCAGTTCGTTTCATTCAAAGACAGTTGCTGACTCCTCTCTGAAACAGAAGTTGTTATTAAAACAATGTCCATAATTCCTCCTTTTTTTAAATTTTACTTTACAACTAACGGAATTTTTTGTTCAGAATTTTCCCTATTAATTATTTTTAAAATTTTCAAGCATCTTAAATACTTAATAAATTATATTGTGGGTAGTTTTAATTAAGACCATGAGTTTGATCAGCAATTTTGGTATTTTAATATTACACATTTGCTTGAAAGATAATCGTTCAAAGTTCTGTTTCCTAATTAAAAATGAATTTAGAAACTAAATTTGCGCAATTTGTGTAGACCTAAAACGACAGTGCGTACAGTTTTTGTTAAATGACACAAAAATTGAAGTTCCTGGTCAAATTTTGTGACTGGTGGATTGGGATATTCTTTAGGTAAATTAACACATACAGTGAATTAAATTTTACGTTCTGTAGAAGCCACTTGAAAAAAATTGCCGATTTTCTTCAATGCCCCAATTTAATTCACTCGTTAAAGGTTATGCGGATGCCTTTCTAACCAACAGAATTTTTATATTTTATTTTTTGTTTATTTTTAGTTTGTATGGTCCAAATGCATAAACTCAATTTAAAATATTAATACTTCTTACATACATATTACAACGATGATAAAATAGCTCTCTACGAATAATTTTTACCACACTTTTGCGAACAATGAGAATTCTCAACACTAACCTGTCTTATGTAATGCATCTTCCATATTTCAAAGCGCACAACAGTACGGAGGTCAGAAAAAGTCAGTCTTCAAATGATAGAAAAGGGCATTTTGGTTGAGTTGAGTTGTTACCCACGATTCAGGAACATTCATTCCCGAAGGTGCTCTCGGAAGGTTGTGATATCTCTCAAGTTACGATACCCTCTAGCCTAAAACAATTTATTCCCATCAATAAACTTAAGCTGTAGTTTCTGTATCAATTATCAATATTTTTATTTTATTTTTAGCAAAGAACTATCAAGCTGTCAATATTTATACTATTTTAGCAAATAACTATCAAGTTGTCATGTTTAAGAAATAAACATTTCCAATTAGGCCACCTTTTTGAAGGAACAATTCATGATTGAAGGTATTTGACTACTATAAAAAATGTATGTGAAATAGTGTTAAGTGGAAATAATTTACGAGCTTATTTTCAAGGACTCCTTTCCTTTGTTTTATTACCTTACTTATCAATGGTTTTAAGACTTCTCCATTGTGCTGCCAAATAATTTATTTCTTTCATGCTGAACGGTATTCGAAAACAGTAAAATTTTTAACTGCTCAATGTGAATTGATTTATAGAGAGGTCAAATATTGATGAAATATTGATTAATAGAGAGGTCACTTTGGAAATAGGCTTAATGTTACCCATGATCAATTCATTTTTTTCGTTTAACACTTAACGATAAAACTTACGATAATTCATTAATGCAGAAGTATAGGTTATGACCTTCAGCTATCTCAGCCGACTGTTCCCGACCACATCTACTCTTGTATGTAAGGAACGGAACAGCTCAGGATCAGGAAAACGCAGCCCTTGGCATTTTCATTCTTCTCGACAACTTCACATTGCGATGCAGGTAGTTTCGGGGACAGTTTCTTCACCGTCAAGGCTCCGCTGTTTTTGTAGCGAAGAGTAATGTCTCCCACCGGCGTCCCAGTAGAAAACGTCAGACACTGCGACGCCCTGAGGTATCTTCACTTTCTTCCCTTACTTCAGACTCGTCATCCAATTACGATCTGAAACATTAAAATATTTAGCACCATATTCTCAAACAGTCCCCCAAACAGTCCATGAGCCTGGTGCCTTTGCAGTGTTACTACAACACTTATTTAAAGCGCATTTTAAGAACCACTTTAGAAAACTCTTCAGTAATTTATTCACAATTTTTTTCACAACTTTTGCGACTATAGTGTAACTACCTCAAACCAATTCTACTGCGTCTAATTTTGATGCTACTATATCAGTACTATATTCTACAATACATACAATTTTATCCCTTATCTACTGCATTGCAAACAGTTTGGAAATCATGCTTTCGTTTACCTATAAAAACCAACAAGTTTATTCCGTGAACAAACACTAAATTACATTTTATTTACCGTTACTACACATGAGTATTTCATGCAAAACCAAGCAAAGAAAGACTCATGAAAATTGGGGGTAACACGTTTTCACATAATTCTCGCACTCGTCCTGTAACAGTTAAATCATGTTAAATTTATGAAAGAAAAACAAAATCTTAAATTAAAACTAGTGCAATTGTCATGCAAAATTTTTAGTATGTTTTGCTACGACGCCTGCGAGACCTAAAAATGAACGTTTTAATTTAGATATTCCTGAAAAGAAAGTAAATTATACTCAACAATTTCAACAAACAAGATTTATACGTCATGCTGACATACAAAACTTTCCACAATTTAGTTTAAAACCTATCTTATCCCAAACTCGAGCCCGTTGCTATAGCCTTTGCTAGGTAATGCCTGTTTGATCCCATCCAAAGAAAACAAAGCTAAGATGCCAATGACTCCCTCCCCCCAGACGGTACTTTTCTGCTACTTGCGTTTAACTTTGAAGGTCTGAAATTGCGATCACGTTTCAAAAGAGAAGCATAAATGAAATTAAAAACTATGAATGCTAAAATGCGTCTTATTTTAATTAATGTTTTCAAGATAAAACATTTAAACATTTTTATATAGAAATGAGTACTTCTGAATGAAATACCAGATAATCCCGAGTTGCCTTGGTTTTAATTACAGTCTTCCTTGAAGCAACCCCGCCCGTACCCGCGATGGTGGCCCGTCTCACCCGACCCCTATTGGGCGAACCGCATTGCCTATTCTCCTTCGCCCACTGTATCTGCTCCCGATCCTCGTGGTCCACTCACCCTTTCCGCCTCCTCTTCTTCAGCCCCACTCGCTCCGCTCATCCACTAGGTTCCAGCAGCACTTTTTTAAAATTAATTTTACCTGAAGGCAGATGCATAGATATTTAAACTTAACATATGTAATTTCGATATTTACTAACTTCTTGTGAACTTACAAACTATACAATAGGGAGGTGTCCCACTATGGGTCCTCTAATCTGGTACTATGTTTGCGAATTTGATATGGAAAACATTAAATGGATATTTTTGTTGGATTCTCGCTCTATGGATTGGATTTTTGTGAGTGAATTCGGAGAGTGCTGGAAGTTGATGGATGTTATAATAGAAATTTGTGGCAAGGTATGTGATGTGATCTAATGATTCTATATTGAATTCCTTGTGAAGCTGATTATTAGAAATTAACCATGAGGCGTTAGTAACGGATCTCAGAATTTGATTTTGAACGAGTCGGAGTTTGCAAATATTGGTCTGGACGCCATTATTCCAAATAGGACAGGCGTAAGTAACTGTGGGCCTTATTATGGTCTTGTATAATGCAATGGCAGTATTTTATTGTAGTGATCTGTAGCTCTGCTCACTTCATTCTGACCCACACATGCCCCGTGGCCCTCGCCCCCACCACCTCGCAACAATGCCCGCCCATATGCATTAGGGATTTAATTCAACTTAAAGGATTTTAAAAAATATTTTTGGGTAACTTAAAATTTTTTCATCGTTAAAATATTCATGCCAAATTTGGAAGCAAATGCCTAGTTCTCGCGTTTGTGCGACAATAAAAATCTTTTACATAATGAAATGTATTAGAAAGCATTTCATTATTTCTTTACTATTTTCCGAAATAAGGAGAGGTTTGATTATTTCGCGTTTGCGGACGCGTGAACTTATGGACATCATTCCCGTAAGTGTGGTTCATGTTTCATTGCGGGAGGTAGCGGCGATCTGCTTTCGCTGGAAGGAGAGATCTGGCGCTGACCTATCGTTCGGCTGGCGGTTTTTCCTCCAATCAAGTATCTCTTACCAGTGATGCACCGCCCCAGTCGGGATCAGCTCTACGCTCTCGACTGGTCACCTGACTTGGGAGGTAAGGTAGTGCATATAAGCAAGTGTGTGTAAGTATGGGAGATAAGGATAGGTCAAGGAAGAGAAAGGAAAGATTGCATGCGGTCCATTGCTGTTTGTTAGGGTACTGTTCCGGCAATCGCCTGGTGTTGATAGAAAATACGGAAAACTTTCGATCAGAGCAGCCAGCCACTCGAATTCGCAAGATAGCGTGTTAAATCGATCAAGCTATCTAGCTAGTAGTATCAAAAATCCTGCCACCACCTGGACTCCACCCCAGGATCTCCTGGTCAGAGCCACTCCAATGACATTAGTTAATGCCCTGAGCCCCTTAAGACTGAAGGCAACGCTTATACCCCCCGTCCCCTTTCCTGGACAGATGGGAGTGTGTCACGATCGTCCATACGAATAAGTGATCATGAAAGAAGAGTGTCGAAAGGTTAAGTTGTAAATAAGGAGTAATGTGAAAATGAAACCGATTGTGTGAGAAAGACGGTCACCTGTTGAAAACCTCCCTGCCTTTCACCGGACTCCAACCCACACCTTTTGAAAAAGCGTAATTTGAGGTGGCTCGTAGTTCTTGAGTCACCAAGAAAAACAGAAATTAAATTTTATAATGACCTACAAAATGAAATGTTGCCACGAAAAACTTTTTTACCCCCATTGTATATTTCTGTCATTTTATGGCTGAAACCAGTTGGATAATGATTTTCAGCACGAGAGAGATTCATTATGATACAACAAATCCCAGAAGTTTACAAATCAAACATTGACAATCTTTGAGAATCGTTCTAGTAATTGTTTCGTTCCATTGTGCATATTTGCATTTGATATTACGTTATGCTTGCTATGTTTTAATTTCTTTTATTATTAGTAAATCTTTACGTGGAATATTATTTAAAATGAATTGGATCGTAATTTATTTTGATCCTACTTGCAGATCCTACCCTTCCTTACATCGATTACCCTCCCTCCAAATTTAAATACAAGTTTTCTTAAAAAAAACTAAACTTCTCATATATAAGTGACATTCTCGCGTCAACATTCCATAGTATAAATATTATCCCATGATGCGCGACTTATCACTCCGTTGTGAAAATTTTTTGTGTATAGTTAATCATATCACTTTTCAAACTTGTTTTGTTTAAAAAGTTTTTGAGAATAATCGGGAGCCCTGGGCCTGGGCCCGGACCCTTCGGGTCCGAGCGTTCACACATTTTACTATAGTGCGATTTTTATAACACTGCCCCTCAAACCTCTATGGCCACGATGGAATATCATACGGCATTTCGCGTCTTTCTCCGTCAAGCCGCTAGAAGTCGCTTGATCCCAAGCACTGCTTGATACGGTTGGGATCATACGATTTCTGGCGACACAACTGAGAACGTCGCGAAATATCGTGACATATTCGGGCCTTGGTTAACCAATGCTACCTGCGGCAGGGTAGGGAGCTGTCCGCTAGATGGCCTTGGTTGCATTCTGCATGCCAACTACCACGAAACTATTCAATGCAATGTTGAACTCGGCCGTGTCAAACCGCCCCCACACGAGCTACTTCCCCACCTGGGAAGCCCAGCGCTCCTGCAACCACGGGCAACTTCCCCCAGTCCCCTCTCATTTCCCCCTCAAAATGCAGAAACGCGTGTACACGAGCAAGCCGAAGTGAGAAGGGGAACCTTACTCCCTTGACATACCTGGTTTAACTTCTAAAAGTTACAGTTAGTCGCAGAAAAAGTATCGTATGAAACCATGTAATTGGTGTTACTACACTTTGTTAATTTTACGATACTCGTTCGTATCGTAATACATTTCTACAAATACTCATACCGTACTATTTGTTATTACATAGTTCATAATGTACTATTTCGTAATTGTTCCAAAAGATACATAATTTATATTTTGACGTTTATTTTGAAGAGCTTATTGCCTCAAAAAATGAAAGTCCCTTACAAATTCACATATTTTTATTATGCTCACTATCCCATTCAGAAGAAAAGACGTTAAATTAAACTTTTGCACGTATTTTATTATGACAGGATTTTCGGGGCCAGCAAAATGTCTAAAGAACTTAAATTTTTTCATCAAGTTCCTAATTTTTTTCTGTAGTTAGCCGAGAATAAGAGGAAGGAAACCATAAATTTTAAGTATAGAATGTGAAATGTGACTAAAGTTTGCTGCCATATTCCAGCAGCTATCTACGAATACGAAACTCGTTTTGACAGAGATGCAGAATCTACCAGACTTGAAATTGCGCTTTATTTAACGAATGATTTAGGAATTATGCATAATGTTTTATCATTGTAACACGTTTCAGGTAACAAATTTCAACTTTTTTTTATTATTCCAGTATTATTAGTTTCAATCTGGCCAATTGCGATTTATAATAAGATGGTTATAAACCAATCACGGGCGCCTAAAATTGAAACGTTCACATGTGTATTTTTGCTATCGTCTTACCACAGATGATAACTGTTTTGAACGTAAATATTCCTTTCATGATAGAAAATGCAGTCACCAATATAGCGTCTGAAACTAACTCACCTAGAAGTATTGTTCCATTGTATTTAATCGGTTTATGACTTAATCGTGATATAGTCTAATCGAAATCCACTCGCGGTTTGAAGCTACTTTGAATAGTTCGCTCTTCGCTATGCGACTCGCAAACCTCTCGGTAAGTTTCAAAAGACTAGTGAAATTACTTCTGAAAAGTTGGGAAAGGTTTAAATGGGGAAGGTGGAATTATTTAGTAAGTGGATGGATAACTGAAAACCGAAGAAAGATCCGGTAGTTTAGGGGGGAGGATTTAAGAAGGGGGGCTCCCTTTTGTAGCTTGCGAGGTTCTGCGATTTTCAGCGAGGGTTTCCTCGAGGAACAGAGGGAGCGTGTGGGACAGATGACTGAGGAAGGAGGCGAAGTTTAGTTGATTTAAATGTTATTGAGACGTTTTCAGTTTGAATTGTGTCTAACCAAGATGGATTTGTTATCCTCTTGAATTTATTTTTGATTGTTTGAAGGTGACGGAGGAATGAAGAAGACCACATTCGGGAAGCCTAAAGAAGAGTTGGGCTTCTGATGGTTTTAGTATTATAATGGGGTTGTCAGAATAGTTCACTTTACATAAAAAAAGTTCATAAATGTCAATCTTCAAATTGTGGAGAGTATCTTTTCTCAGATGAAAGGGAGCATTTATTATTTTTGAATTAGCGTACACATGATAAGTCGCGAAAATAAAGACCTTTGGGAGTTTGAGCAAATGCCCAGAAAAATATTTTTGGGAAAATTAAAAGGTCACAGAAAATGCAAAGATTTACTATTCCGAAGATTCAAAGAACCTATGAATTCCACCTTATAAGTTTTACAAATTTCCTTCAATTACAAATGCATGAAGTGGGACGTAATGGACAACAGCTGTCACGAAGAAAAATCGTCACCAGTGAAAGATGGAATATCACATGAGATACTTAATAAAGAAAATCTTTGCCGAAAGATCCACAGCCAAAAGCCTCCAGACAACGTAAACCTCATTTTTAGGAGTAGCATATTAAGAAAATTTTATCTAAATTATTTACCTCTACAAAATATGAACTACGATTATTAAGAATTTTAATATGATATTCGTCTGTGGAATTAATTCATTTACGAGGGTCAGCAGCATCAGGAAGTGATCAGGCTAGGAGCAGCAAAATAAAATAGTTATGGTTAGTAAATAAGTGTTTTGTCGATAGTTCATTCTGAGCACTCAAAATTGTAAGAAACTGGAACAAACCGGCATTGATCGATCCAAGGTGTAGCGCCACGTGAGTAAATTGTTTTAAAGTGAAACAACAAATCAGCAGCATATTCTGTTTTGAAGTATTCAAAATAATGTGCAACATTGAAATTTCTAATCCTTAAAAAAGGATTTGATTAAAAGTCTCAACAAAAGGACATTTATGTGAGGATCTAACAAAAGGACATTCATTCGATCTAAAAAAATGATTAATTTGATGATCTAAAATGTCTCAGGAACAATAGTTCAGTGTTTCGTTTCGAAGTTGAATTCGCTACCTTAGAAATCCAAGAACACCACTCTCAGAATAACAATTCAATATTGCAAGGTTTGGAGAAAAAAAATAATACGAATTACATGAAGTTAAAAGCTCATGTTTTAGACTTGCCTGCCGAATATATCTGCAATTAAAGATTGAGAGATTATGATTCGGAAGGTCAAAACGAAAGATCAGGAGTCTTAACACCAAAGGCGTCTAAGAAAAAACTTTGCTGCCGTTCGACGCAGTTGGGTTGTCCCCCCTCTAAATCTGAAATCAAAGAAAAGGAAATTTTCATAAATTCATACTTTCCTGCAAGTGCCTAAACTATTTCTATTTACTTCTTAAAACAGTTTCTTTACAAAATTTCTCTTATACAAATATTTTATTTACAGAATTTAAATTTATCTCCAATGCAACCAATTATCATCTCGTGATATAAATTCAGTGTTTCTCTTACCTTTACCGTACATTTCGGTTCCTTGCAAAGGTTTTTACTTACACCAGAACTTCTCTTAAGTTTTCAATGAAAATCGAAAAAAAATTAAACCATTTACGTGTGATAAGTCTAACAGTCTAGAACAATTCTTCAAGAATTTTACTCCCTTTTAGATGTGGAAGTGAAGAGTACCTGAAACAAAAAAATAACAGAACAGATCTTTTTCTCTTTCGGAATCATTATCAATACATTAATTGCAGCTTTTTAAGTATTTAAACATTTTAAGGAATGTATTGATAAATTCGCCAGCGCATGAGTAAGATAAACATTAATTTGGGATAGAATAAATCTTTAATAAACTTTACCAATAATGTTTAGTTTCAACGTTAATGCTGTAAATAAGTTCAAATTACAATTTATTAAGACTACGTAAATTAAATGCTGGAAAGAGACAATTAGGGCTGAAAGGGAAGAAAATTAGTGCTGAAAAATAATCATTTATTAAAATACAACAGGAGACCAGGAAAGTTTGTTTAGTATATTTATAAGAAAGTTCAGTGAACGTCTAAAAACTGTGCGATACACGTATTAAACAGAGTTTTATTATGCATAAAAAATTATGCGGTCTTAAAAGTTTTATTTGGTCACTTGTGCGACAGATTTGCCACGTTGCTCGTGGACTTAAGTTCCTGTAAGAAAAAGAATATTAAACTTTTTCATTTACTATACTTTTACTAACGTATACATATGTTCTAGACCATAGAAAAACAATCCCACCCTGTTTTCAAGTGTGCTGTCCGCCAACTAAAATCTTTCCCACTGAAGAACTCCCGAACGATGGGCAAGCATTCAGTTTTCCTTCAGATAGGAAGACGTATTCCAATTCTCAGTTAGTTGTCCTGTAGTGACAAACTCGGCAGAAAACAAAGAATACGATTGAAAACGTACTTGCAGAAGTTATTTCACGTCTGCTAGTACATGCACTAGGCTGAATTGGAACACCTCCAAGCACTTAACCTACCCACCCTGCCTGTCAGCGTGTCCCACCTAAAACGACATTTGGGTAGAATGACCTCTACTCCTGAACGACCTAATGTACTGTCAAGAGAGGTCACCTACCATTCAACAGATTTGATGTCGCGAGGTGCTATGGCACCTCGCTTCTCTAAAGGTTTCCCACCCAGGCAAGGTTCCTGTTCGATCTCTATGACGGAATGCATGCCACTTACAACAGCGGTAATCCAGGACAACTGGATCCCTAATATGGCTAAACAAACCGCCGTATAAACTACCTGGGCCCCGCAGTCTTCCTATATTTGCCCATCCTGATCATTAATGTTTTACATTTCAAGAAAAATAGTTTATATTTAATAATTTCAAACAATCATCTTCCTTCAAAATTATGAAGGAAGCAACACATTTAATAATATACTCAAATTATGACTTATTGAATATAATATCATTACCGTTAAATTAACTAGCGCATCTTCAAATATATGAATCCTTAAAATGAAATTTATTAATAAATTAATGGATTATTCAAGCACAACAGCAAACAAGACTGCAGTAACCCAGCATTACATTAAATTAAAAGCGGACAAATACTCTTCTTAAAATTATCTGAGCGGTAGCTAGACTGCAGGAAGGAAGGATTAACCCACCCAATCTAGTTGTGTAAAATGTCAAGGCCGCAACACTGCGTCGTACTTCGTCACTCCATTAATATTTCACTCCAGTTTTCACTTTCCGTCGTTTCATTCATTATTATTTTTATTCGAAGCAGATTTTATCCGGCGGCCTCGGCGAGTGTGCCTAGCCCTGCGCCATCCGTCCTGCAGTCGGCGGGGAGGGAGGAGCGCGAGCGGCCAGGGCAAGGCCGCTGCGAAGGGACAGGCGGAGGGCAGCGGAGGGGAAGTGGAGGCTCCGCCCAGAGCACTCACCGAATCCAGCCTCCATCGGCGGCGGGACGGCGCTGCTGCTCTTCTGCCAGGGGTGCTAACCTGCCCTGTGGGAGGAAACCTAGTCTACCCTGCGCTACATCTGAACTATTCAACGTTTCTCATTTAAGTTAATTAAAAGTACTCATTGATAGACTTTTTCGAATATCCCGTTTATTTTTGTCTTTAAATATCCTGTTATATTAATTTTTGACATACTAACTAGACCAATTTAAATTTAAATTAATGCTTTAACTAGAAAAATTGTTTCTTTAAATTTCATAATAACTATGCTTATTATGACTTGCAAATAATGCTTTGTAGATTGTGCTGAAGTTTTTATTTATGAAAATTATGAAAACTTTCAAAAGTTTAGGACAATGATTTTTTTTAAAAAAAACGTGTTGCAAGTTTGCCTCAATTCTAACGCTCGTGCAAGTATTGCTACGCTTCCCGAGTGATTTATTGAGACATTTTAGGAATATAAGTTAATAGAATGTTTAATTGTATCTTTTTTTTAAAACAAATGCTTTAAGCTTATTAACTTATTTAATCCTGACTTTCCCTAACCACCTGGCGGGGACAAAGGAAATGGGAGGTTCGTCGAGAAGAGAAGAACCTCGCAGCCCAAGGTCCCGGTGCCGTGAAGTCCATCGATTGCCCTTGTCAGGCGAGAGCCCGTGTTGAAGTCGACGCACCAAAATACACTCACAAGCACTTTTGCAAAGCACTTTTGCACATCACTTTTGCAACAAAACCACTCTAAAATCACTTAAATTTTTGCGCTACCTGAATTTATTCGTAAAAATTTAACTTTTGGAACACCTAACCACACATACATACTTTTTTGCAACACTTTATTCACTTCACTTGCTTTTCTCACTTTCCAACGCAACAACTTGGCCCTCAAGAATCTACACACTGAGCGCAGTTGTGACTACCTGTGGACACCCAACTTTTGCACTTCACAAAATCTCATCACTGTTGCAACACTGAACACACACTGATTCTTCGTAACTTTCCACACTTCACAAAGATCGGTGAAACACATCCCTATATCACATCAAATTGGAAGGAATTTGGACCACTCAAGAGCCAATTTTTACACCAATGCACTATGCATGAATTCACCATGCCACCTGAATCACTTTTAAAGAATTACACTGAAATTTTTAAATATAACACGTGCAGTGCAATTCACATTCAAAATAACCTAACCACATCCACCGGCCCATTTTCTTGACGACGCGCGTTCTGCGCATCGCTTCCAAAGCTCACCTTCACCAGTCACTTCTCGCTGTTAAATGAACCAGCGATCGTCAGACCACACGCGCGCTGGAAACACTTCTCCGTGATTGGCTACTGATTTTCCGGAAAGTGAACTCAATCGTAACTCAGAGGTAGAAGCTCAAGTGAAAAATGTATGTATGAAAAGAATGAAGACATAAAATATTGTGAAAATCAATTGAATTACCAAATATTTTAAAAATAAATTATAAAAGTTTTGTTGATCAGTTTCCAACACGTTTTTGATAAGATTGTTGTTCCAGTTGAGAGAAAATGTCATAAGAAGTGATAATAACCATAAAAATATTGTAATTATTTTTCGAAAATGAAATGAATGTAAATTAAGTATATTTATCATAAATAAAGTATTTTTATAATACCAGAGAATTGAATAAATGTAAAAATGACAAACTCAATAAATCGGTCTCTTCTTTGATGTACCAACGTATCATCATCAGTGATATGCTTTCTAGCCAAGATGATAAACATGTCGTTACTAGAGAAATATTGTTGAATTGTGTACAGATCCCGAATAATAATAATAATAATAATAATAATAATAATAATAATAATAATAATAATAATAATAACTCCACCTAGGGAGTACACGACCTTGGAGTTGGTGGTGGAGCTTGAGTACCCCCATGAGCCTGAGAGCTATGTCAGTGGTAGCCTAGCTACTGGTAGGGCCTCCCTTGCTGAATAGGTTGAAGGTGAGGGGTCAGACGAAGAAGTACTCCATTTTGAGGAGAGTGGGAAGTAAGCAGAGGGGGAAGGGTCATGAACCTTTGGACTTCCTGTTATCGGCCCATGGAGGGTACAGGAGAGAAACTGGGTTGGCACACCAGGCCACTGATTAGAGTGGAGGCCCGAACCTTGCATTAGCCAGCGAAGGAGGCTGCCTTCAGCAGTCAGTGAAAATCCCGTAGGGTTTAGTAATGCCGACTGGCGATCGGAGGGACCCCTTGCTGGACCCTGCGGGGGGATGCCCCGAGGCCACTGTGGGTCGCAGTAACGGATCGCAGGAAACAACCCAAAGGTTAAATGTGATCTGTGAACTCGAACTTGCTACCTGCGAATCTTCACTTGAAACCAATGAGCAAAATGAATAGAACAAGCAATGTAATGAACCTTAACGTGCCTTGTTCTACCAATGTCCCATACCTGCTCAGAAACCGAGCTAATGTCACCTTGTCGACATCTGGCTATCCCACGGATGTTAGTCCCAGGGACCCAGAGCCGGCAGTAGCTCGAAGCCATCGTCAGAGATGGACCCGGGATGAATTAATGGAGGTGATGTGGTGCTTTTACTATGCAAAAGCGAAAAATGGGGGCTCAGAAATAGAAGTTTTTAAGATATGGAGAGAGCGGAACCCAGATATGAGACCTACCCTAGACTCAAAGAAGCTTGCCAGTCAACGACGATACATACTCAGCAGTGGTAAATTCACATCAGAACAACTTGCAGACATCCAGAGGAACGCAGAGTATGTTCATCGATCAAACCATCCACATGACGAACATTTAGAACCATCTAATATCCCTGAAAACGATGATCCCCTTCAAGGTTCATCTCTTCCAAATGAAACATTCGTCAGTGGTGAAAATTCATCTGGCCATGAGTCACACGATAAGGACATGATGCGGAACCTCCTCCGACGCGAGATAGAGCGAGTTCGTCTACTTCCATTCGAATCTCGTGCACCGTTGAGGAGAATTTTCGAAAATGCTAAAGCTAAGAGAGTGATAGAAACAGCGAATTCTGTCTTAAATGAGGTTGTACAGGCCTCAAGTAGAGATCTAGATATTACTGAAATCAATCACATCGTGTATGCAACTGGATATCTAGTATCTCAGATAATCTTGGGGCCAGCCAAGAACACCGATGGCCGACAGCCAGACAGAGTAAAAAGCTCCGTACCTCCATGGATGAAAAGAATTATGAAACGGATAGCCGACACACGGCGTGAAATATCACTCCTAGCCGAGGCATCTTCTAAGTCAAACCACACGTATAAAGTTCAACAAAAAATACTCCATGTTGAACAAAAATTCCTAATTGACAATGATACAACAAGGCTAATGGTAGCTGAAAAGCTAAAAGAAAAAATCCAAGCATGGGCTCAACGAATAAGGCGGTACAAACGTAGAATCGATTTCCGTGTACAGAACCGGTTGTTTGAAACAGACGCGAAGAGATTCTATCGCAGTCTGACTCAAAAACCGAATGGCAATGCTGCCCCTCCTTCAAAAGATGACGTCGAAACCTTTTGGTCAGGAATCTGGGAGGAAACCAGATCGTACAACAAAGACGCATCGTGGCTCCAATCTGAAGTTGATGCTGCCAATGGACTCGTGGAAACAGTGGAACATGTTCAAGAATTCTCGAAAGAGGACCTATGCCAAACAATTAAGAATATGGGAAACTGGAAATCCCCTGGGGTTGATAAGATCCAGATTTATTGGATTAAGAAATTAACAGCACTACATTTTCATCTTGCAAAGGCTGTTAATAAAATTTTAGAAAACCCTAACGAACTCCCCAAATGGCTCACTCGCGGCATCACGTATTTGCTACCCAAAGGAGGAGACAGCTCTTTGGCGAAGAACTACAGGCCAATTACTTGCCTGCCAGTAATGTACAAACTTATAACTGCAGCCATTGCTGACAAAATGTATAGGCACCTAGAGAAGAACCATCTGTTGCCAGTTGAACAGAAAGGATGTCGTAAAGGTTCCTATGGCTGTAAGGAAATCTTGCTTCTGAATAAAATAATTTTGAATGATGTAAAGAAACGAAAACGTAATTTAAGCATGGCTTGGATTGACTACCAGAAAGCCTTTGACAGTGTACCACACGATTGGATTTTGAAGACCCTGGAGATCTATCGATTTCATCCTAGACTTGTTGAGTTTTGCAAGGCTAGTATGAAGTCGTGGAGCACCAGGTTACTAATCCACAGCGGAAAGGGAGTAGTAGAAACCAGAAGTATTCAGATTAACAGGGGAATTTTTCAAGGAGATTCACTATCCCCTCTGTTGTTTTGCATTAGTTTGATCCCACTATCTAGACAGCTGTCGCACACTGACTTTGGTTACAAGCTCCATGGTGATGAAAGGCCTGTATCACATTTATTTTACATGGATGATCTTAAAGTGTTTGCTAAGAATGAAGCGATTCTCTCCCAAATGCTGTCTGTCATCAATGAATTTAGCAATGACATCTGCATGAAGTTTGGCCTTGACAAGTGTGCAAAAGTCAACTTAAAAAGAGGCAAAATGACAACGTCAGAGAACATTGAAGTTGATAGACACACTGTGATTCAAGATCTTGAGCCAGGTAAAACTTACAAATATCTGGGCATTGAAGAATGTGAGACCATCTCGAACGACACAATGAAAGAGAGAATTCGCAGGGAGTATTATAGACGAGTGAGACTTGTCCTGCAGTCCGCTCTGAACTCCAGGAATAAAATATCAGCAATTGGTAGTTTGGCGGTGCCTGTAGCCGAATACAGTTTCGGACTAGTAGACTGGACTGAACAGGAAATTCGCATCATGGATCGAAAAACCAGAAAACTGCTTACAATGCATCATGTCGCCCACCCCCGAGCTGATGTACATAGACTTTATGTTTCACGTAAGGAAGGAGGAAGAGGCCTGAGACAAATTGAAGCCTCCTGGCACAATGCAATAACCGGGATGGGAAAGTATGTAGTCAGCCATCAAGATGACCCACTAATGAGGCAGGTCATGAAATCTGACCGAAGAATGGGAAACAGAGGCATTGTAAGTGTAGCAAGAAGCATTGCGAACAAGACTATGCAAGACACCCAGAATGACAGAGACACTGAACTTCTGATGCTACTTAACATGAAATTTGAGACACAGAAAATGTTAAAGAAATCGTGGAGAGACAAACCACTCCACGGACAATACCTAAAAAGAATGGACAAGGTGCAGATCAATAAAGATCAATCATTTATGTGGCTTAAAAGGGGAAGAATGAAGCCAGAATCGGAAGCACTTGTAATAGCTGCCCAAGATCAGGCCTTGAGAACACGACATTATGATAAAGCGGTTCTCAAAATTTCCCAAGATGATAAATGCCGCATTTGTCAGGAACACGTAGAAACCATTGATCATATTGTCTCAGCTTGTCCAATTCTAGCAAAGACCGAATATTTGAAAAGACACGACAGGGTGTGTAGCTACCTCCACTGGCAGATCTGTACCGCCCTCGAAGTTCCAAACACATGCCCCAAGTGGTACGAACACTCACCGAAACCGGTGACGTCTGTTGGATTGTGTACGATATTGTACGACCAACAAATTCAAACTGATCGCACGATAGCAGCAAACAAACCGGATATAGTCATCCGGGATATGGAGAAAAAATCATGTTTACTTGTCGATGTTGCTGTACCTTGCGATCAAAACGTCGTTACCAAGGAGGCAGAGAAACGTCTTAAATACAAGAGTTTGGAAATCGAGATCAGCCGAATGTGGGGCGTAAAAGCACAGGTCGTCCCGATAGTTATCGGAGCTCTGGGATTTGTTCCGCAAAATTTGAGTAAGAACTTGTCTAAACTCCCAGGTAATTCAAAAGACTGGGAAGTGCAAGAAATAGCTTTATTTGGAACAGCCCACATTTTGCGCAAAGTACTGTAGAGGCACCGATAGTCCCTAGATCTACTCCTTAGGTAGCTGGTTGCAACCTGGAGTAGATTTTATATTCAGCCGACTTATAACATCTTTAGTCGTGATGTAATGGAAAAATAATTATAATAATAATAATAATAATGAAGTTCTCGAAATGCACAAAAACAAACTAGAAATCGAGGGAACAGTTTTCAAAATCTCAAAGTTTCGACTCGAGTCAGATACACAGGGGCTTTTTCAATTTGGAAAGAAATGCTACGCATGGTTTAGGCGCTAGTAGTGTACACAGACGGACATGTGTAGATGTCATGTGTAGATATGCGTTTAGGCCCCGTCCCTGAGCTTTCGCTCTTACCGGGACATTGTTCCGTGTTCTGGATGTGCCCAGTAATTACTTTATCTGTAATGTATGTATGTGTAGACCGTATATTATGCTTGTCCTGTGCTATACATCTGTGTTGCAGTAATTATGTTGTAAGTGCATCCACCTGTTGGTCACCTACCCCGATGAGGGCAGCAGGGATCGTCATATGGATCCTTTGACTTTCGTTACCGAATGCAGGCTAACGTCCGTCGCCACGGGAAGGCCGGTGGTTCGTCTCGTGTCCACTCCATCTCTCTTATTGCCGCAACTCTCCTTGGTTCTGATGCCGACAATCGCACCAGGCGGCTTAGAAGTTTTGTAGATGTATGAGTATTGATATAATCATACGAAAACACGTATACAAGTTAATCCAGTAATATTATAAATGAGTACTTCTGAGGTTCTTATATTATATATCTCAATTATCTAAAATAGTTTCTCGATTTTTACAAATTTTCAAACATAGTGTTTCAAAATGTTCAAAAATGCCTTTTTCTTTTATTAGTTGGTCATAGTTAGCTGTATCAGGTAGAATTCCTGAACAACGCCAGAACGGCAGACGATGCACTGCGTGCAGCTCACATTCAGTTAACACATGTTCAACAGTTTGGTCTGACATTCCTCACGGGCACGTGGGGACGTCTATTAGGCCTCTTCTACGCAGATATTCGAAAAAAAAATCCGTGGCCAGTCAGAAACTGTACTGTTTCTCTTGATAGTTTAAACCATTTAGCCTGTACAGGAAATGAAACATCTGGCACAAATGTTTTTGTCGTCCTTCCTGTGTCGTGTGTGTGGCCCACCGCCGTTGCCCCTCCTTTTTCAGCAAAATTCCGCATTTTCAGAAACGCTCAAACCCCATTTTCTCATATACCACTGCAATTTTTTTCTTCAAACTCTTGTAAGGATAGTGCTAATTACACTCTTGAGTATGAAGTAAAGTTTATTTTGAGTTTTTTTAAGATCTCTCACATCTTTAATATGCACATTACTAGCAATTTGTAAAAATTATTATATTTGTGAGTGTAAGTGCTTCAAATAACTTCAAATAAATATTTTGAAAACTCAAAAATGTTCTGTGAAAATGAACTTCAAATTTCGCATTTTTAGCGGCGCTAAAAGCCAATTTTCTTTAAAACGGAACATAATTTTTAAAAGAAAATTGCCATTTAGGACTAGGTTTCTGTGCTCTTTAATATTCTAAAATTAATAATTCCGTTCTACCAATAGAAAACTGAAAAATTAAGAATATGATAAAAAAAGGTAGTTTGTGCGGTGATAGATGGCAGCTGGCAAGAAAGTGTATGTGGCCATTCGGAATAGCTAGTGAAGACCCAAGGAAATAGAAAACGAATACGGGAAAGGCTGTGCCATTCTGTAGAACCACTAGTTTCGCGCAGTAGGCTGTAAATACTGGCAGAAGGCTTTTCAAAGATTAAATGTTCAAAATGTGTGAGTGTATATATTACAAACCCAAAGAACTGCTTTATAATTGACTTGGCCAAAAGGCTTGTTTTACTACATTTATTTCTCGAACAATATATTAGGTTTCCTATGTGCCTAATGTAGCCACATGGCAACATTTCATAAAAGATAAACTAATATTGCGGAAAATGTTAATATTAATAAAAAATAAACTAATATTGTGAAAGATGTTTCCATTTTTCAATTTTATGACTTAGACATTTTGTTCCTTCATAATAAAAAAATCGAAATTGAAAGAGTTAGTGGTGCTGAAACAGCACGTACGTTCTCGCCCATACTTTCACGGAAAATTGCGCGAAATGTCCTCAGATATTCGAAATAATATACATGCCCTTGTTTTAAAATCTATCTTTAAGGAACAGATTGCATTAAGAGAAAATCTCTTTCTTTAATATTTTAGTTGTAGGAATACAGCGAAAAAATTTTGATATTTCCCAATTTTCAAAAAATCAGGATTTTAACGAACAAGAGAATTGCACCATTCTCTTGAACGTCCTTTACACTACCCAACAACAAAGTTTTATTAAAACTAGTGGTGCCACAACAGCACATACTTTCCCGCGATATTGTGAACAGGTACATAGTATTAAAATATTGCACTTCATGAGCTACTAACATCTTAGCTATTATTTGATAACTTCAAATTCAACCAAGAAGCAAAGAACTCACTGTTTGCATCGCAGAATTGCCAGAAGCATGTGAAGACTGCAAAAAATATAAAACAAAAGTTTTGTAAAATTGTATTGGAAGAAATAAGCCTGAAAAAAGAAGCCAGGACAATATAAACATGCATTTCATAGGGTCACGATTACAGAAGAGAGTTTTAAAATAATGCAACAATACTCTACTCACTACAAATGGTACAGCATTTGGTGCAAAAACTAAATATTTTCATGCAAATATTGACATAAATTTGACAATTACATATCCTTTTCATACAGCTACATCAAGTCACAACAATGACACGTAATTCACAGAAATTCGCGAGCGCGAAATGGAATTCCACTGTTGCACTCCATGCATTGTCGATATTATCTGAGAGCTAGTAATTTTTATTTAAACTATTTCAAAACAATAATTTCTAGAAGATGAACGTGTAAATGTATAACAAAACGTCGAAATTAAGAAACGAACAAAGAAATAATGCACAGAATTACAAATTCTAATTTACGACGCATCCAGCTCTCTGAAGTGCACTAATTTTGCAGCGGTCTATTATGTTTGTCACGAAATTATAGAAAACTACTAGTATTTTCAAAAAACTAAGCCTGACATTATTTGGAGATGTAGCTTTGATAAATACATTTCAAAGAGAAAAAAATTGTATTTTCACAATTGTAGATGTAGAAAGACGCCGAAATTTTAAAAAGTTTTGGCAAAATGAGGCATTTCAACGAACATGAAACCTGCACCATTCTCCTAAGCTTCTTTTATGCTATCACAGGTCCCAATAGAATCAAAAGACGTGTGGTTTTTAAGAAAAAAGTGATTTAAAAAAGAAAACATTGTCTATGTTTGACACAAATTTTCGCAAAAAATACTCTACTAAAATACTAAAATGTTTTTGAAAGATTGGACATGACATTATTTTAATAACTCTCTTTTATGAACACATATTTTATAAAAATAATTGTATTTTCATAATTGTAGTTATGGGAAGATGCCGAAAAAAGTTTGAATTTCATCAATTTTCGAAAAATCGGTTTTTAATCAACATGAAACCTGCGCCATTCTCTTAAATGACCTTCAGTCTATCCCACAAGAAAATTTAGGCAAAATTTTTGCCAGTTTTTTGAAAATTTGAAATGCCCCAGGGGCCTCACGTAAAGAACCCTTTCCCAAATTAAAATATCTGTTTCAAATTCAAGGGGCCACGAGATCAGACAGATTGATAGGGGAATATCAATTTTGGAAAATATCGGAAAATTAGTCGATAGCATTGTTCACAGAGAGACGGACGGATAGACAGACGTAGCTTTCAATTTGTTTTTTGGTAAAAAGGACCAACAAAACAGGGAAAACTGGGATTCTGGCTACACCACGTATTGGGAGATTTTTTCCCTTAATTTAGCAACTGGATTTATCCACTTTTTCGTTACTAGAGACCTGTAATATGAGTTTTTCTGCCAAAAAACCGCAGTTTTTTCGCGCAGCATTACATACCTTTCCCTATAATACACGTGTGTATATATATATATATATATATATATATATATATATATATATATATATATATATATATATATATATAAGGGAAGGTAATAACGAGGGTGTTTTTTCTTGAAAATTTGGAAAATAACCCATGCTTCAATTAAATTATACCCCAAAATTAAAATATCAGTTTCAAATTCAAAGGCCGCGGCAGCAGCCAGATCGATTGGAGAATATCAATTTTGGAGAAAATTGGCTGAACTGTTTACCCACTATCTCTGTTCACAGATGGACGAATAGACAGACGGATGGACAGTTATAAGTTTTGCCGTAATTCAATTTTTCGGTATCAAGGATCGACGAAACATGGATTCTGGGTACACCAGGTGTTAAAGTTTTTTACTTTCCCGTATAGGTATATAGGGAGTTATGTACGTAATAAAGGGAAAGTTATGTAATGCTACGCTTTTCGGCAGAAAAAATTCATTGCCGAGCCCTGATAACGAGAAAGTGGGTAAATCCAGTTGGTGAAATTAATAGAGAACACTTTCTTCAAACACATGGCGTAGCAAGAATCCCTGTTTTGTGCGTCATTGATACCGAAAAAACCAAAAACGGTCCGTCAGTCTGTCCTGTGAATGTGAACAACACTAGCGCCTACACCATGCGTTGGATTTTTTCCGAATTGAAGAAATCTCTGTCCAATTAGTCTGAGTCAAAGTTCGGCGATTTTGAAAAACATTGACTAATTTTTGGGCATACTTTACATGAAGCTTCTAGGACATTTTCCAAATTTTTTCATTCTAAATTTAACATTCCCGTATACGTACGTATATTCGGAGTATACATGCTGTATTAGGGAATGTTATGTAATGCTACGCAAAAAACGGCGAATTTTCGGCAGAAACAAATTCATTGCGGAGCATTGACCGCGGATTTACGGCAGGAAAATGTTCATAAATGCAGTTGCTAAATTTGGAACAAAAATCGCATAACACGTGGTGTAGCCAGAATACCTGTTTTGTGAGTCTTTGATACCGTAAAACTAATTGAAGGTAAAACGTCCATCTGTCTATCCGTTCGTCTGTGAAAACCCCTGTCGATCTGGCTTGAGTTTGAGTTTAAGTCTAGCGAGAGCTTTGAGATTTTCAAAAAGATTCTTTAAATTTTGGGCGTACTTTACATGAAGCCCCCCGAACATTTCCAAAATTGTCTCCATGGATTCACGTTTTTCTTAAATTTCTTGTAAGAATAGATTAAGATGCACTTGTCGGCATGAGTTCAATTTTCATGGATAGCTCTATGATGTGCGGGTCACTACTTTCACCGGATGGTGACGTGCGGCCACCCGCTGCCACCAGATGTGACGTGCCACCCTCGGGGCTGACTGATTTCAGCGTATTCCTGAGGCAGCGCTTCACTTTGGAGTGCTGTGGTTGACTGGGAGGATTTTATTGAGATGGGGGAAGGGAGGGCAGTTTCCTCAAAAAGAAGTCTTGTTCCAAACAATGTACCATTTATTGCTGTTACATGAAGAGAGAGAGAGAGAGAGAGAGAGAGAGAGAGAGGGAAAACGATAAATCAGATGAGGCAAAGTATAGGAAGTCGAGCTCAGACGTGGCATCCTCTTACCCCATCACTCCCTGGTCCAGGTGCGGCGAAGACGACAGCAGCGGCGGCGGAGCTTTGCGTGCGAGTCATCATGGAAGAGCGTTCTTGGTGAACTGGTGCAAGTCGTTTACAGTTCTCACGTACGACTCTGACTCGCCTTTCACTCGCAAGGGCCTAGCCTGTGACTCACATGGTCCCGTCTGCTGCTCCTGGCTCCGCGGGGCCCATATATATTGGCCCTCGCTCGCATGCGGCAGCACTTTTTGAGGTTGTGCCGCCGAGATGTTATGCTTGCCGATGCCAGCCGCTAACCTTGGGTGTGGAATAATGGTGGTTCGCTCTGAATTTTCGAAAATTGCAAAATTTAAATTTTTTGGACTCTTCCTGCAACTACAAAATTAAAGATGGAGATTTTTCCATCAAATAAAATTTATTTCAGTTCCATTGTGGCAGCCGACCGAGACACATCGTGCTCCGATCGCGTCCAGTGAAACGCTGTTTTTATCATACTGTCTTTCAGCCAGTGAATTAAGTAGTATTTACTTAGTGGCAATATTCTTGTTCCACGAGTTGTGTGTGCCTGAAATCAAGTGTATGGTCAGCCGGTGCAGCGGCTACCCTGCGCAAGGATGGAGCCCTCGGACATCGGGGCTCCCTTAACCTCAACCCCGCAACCTCAGGTATCTACTCAACCAAATATGAAAACCTACGCAAATGTTATGTCAACTGAAGTGTTTCCCACCAAGGACCAGGCCATAATCATTGACTCTCAAGAAGGCCTCACCAGTAAAGATTACGTAAACAGTTTATCCTATATTATTGACCCAAGTGAAATAAGGTTCATATCCAGAATAGCAAACAACAGAGTGTGCATCTTTCTAAGCTCCCAAACTATAGCTGATAACCTCACGAACAACCACAAAATCATAAAAATCAAAAACCATGAATTGAAATTGAGACCACTCTTAACAAAGGCCAAAAGAATAATTATTTCAAACGTCTGTCCCATCATCCCACACTCAGTAATAGAGAATGTATTCACCACCAACAATATCAAACTGGCATCCAAAATTTCATTTGTTAAAGCTGGTATTCCTGGACAGGGGTTATCTCACATTATGAGTTTCCGCAGACAAGTATATGTTTCCCCTGAAGATATAGATCGACTAACTGAATCCACTACTGTGTATTATGATGGCGCAACATACAGGATATTTTTCACAACAGATGAAATTTCATGCTTTAATTGTCACCAAACAGGACACTTAGCTGGACAATGCCCTACACCTAATACTTCTAATCAACAAAAGACTACCAATTTAAGATGTACTCCCATGGAATCTGAACACATTAGGGAAAAATCTTGTGACTTGCCAGATCCAACAACCAATGGAACAAACACTGAAGTAGCAGATATACAAAGTAACCATGATCTCACTACAAGAATGCCCACAACTGATTTTTCACCACTTCCTAAATCTCTACTCTCTACTAGTGAAGCTCAAAACAATGAAGAAATTCCAACTAATGACAACATAGTCTCCCTTAATACCAATAAAAGATGCCTCCAGACTGACTCCTCCTCACCCCCCATGTCAGTAAGCAACACAACTGAAACAAATAATATGGAAAAACTCTCAAAACAGCCAAAAAAGAAAAAAAAGAAGAAAGAGAAAAATATGGAAGAGCTGATAACCCCTACCAAACACATCATTGAAGACTCTCAAAATAACTTCCCCCTTACTTACATACAATTTAAATCCTTTCTAGAGAACTCTTTCAGTGCTAATGATCCTATACTTGTAGCCAGTAACTACTCACAAGACATATCATCCATCACAAAAGTGATGCATAGTTTATATCCGCATCTCACCAACAAAACCATAAAAGGCAGATTCACCAGGATTATCAGGAAAATCAACTCAGTACTTCATACTGCAGATGAATCAAGTACTGAAACAGACTCCAGTATAGAAATCAACACCAGTCAATGAAAATTCTTCAATGGAATGTAAATGGCTTTTACCCCAGACTAGAAAGTATACAGTACCTATGTAACTTAACACACCCAGATATCCTGTGTATCCAAGAGACCAACTTCAAAGACTCCAAGCATGGTAATATCAAAGGGTATAATTGCTCCTTCAAAAACAGATGTAACACCAATCATGCCAGTGGTGGTGTAGCTATATACATTAAAGACCATATTCCATATCAAGAAGTGATTATTCAATCAAACATTGAAGTAAGTGCTATAAGGATCCTGTCACCTGTTCAAATTAATATATGTAATATCTACTTACCAAATAGCTACAAGTTTGCTGAACAAGAAGTAACTGATATTATTAA
Organism: Acheta domesticus; assembly: GCA_031308135.1. Lineage (NCBI taxonomy): Eukaryota > Metazoa > Arthropoda > Insecta > Orthoptera > Gryllidae > Acheta > Acheta domesticus. The sequence continues at coordinate 197,185,896 of JAHLJT010009419.1, read as the reverse complement.
CAAGATGCAAAAACCATTTCTCATTATGGGAGATTTCAACAGCCACAATCGAATTTGGGGCTCTAATAAAACTGACAGTAGAGGAATTATGCTTGAGGAAATTTTTGATAAACTAGATACAATTGTTCTTAATACTGGAGAACCTACTCACATCAACACCAGTAACAACAGTTACAGTGCCATCGATATCACCATCTCCTCCACCCAATATTCCTAAAAATGTTCATGGAACATCTTAGATTACCCATATGATAGTGACCATTTCCCCATTTTTATAAACATAAACAACACCCCCAATACTCATAACCAAGATCAAGCAATCCCAAGACGGAATTACAACAAAGCAAACTGGAACCTTTGTAATAATTTGATAAAAAGTACCTACCTAAAATTAACGACCTTCTAGAAACAGAAAATATCGATACTATTATCAATTCATTTAACGATGTCATAACTAAAGCTGCAAACGGATCAATTGAAACAATCAATTTAGCAAAGAAACCCAAACTAGTGCATTGGTGGAATGAGAAATGTAAATTGGCACTTAAAAATTCCAAACATGCCTTCAACAAATATAAAAAACATAATACAGAAGAAAATAAAATACAATACAAAAAGATGAGAGCTGTTACAAGAAGAACCATAAAAGAAAGTAAAGCAAACACCTGGCGCAATTATGTCTCAAGTCTATCAATACACAATAATATAAATGAGTCATGGGCAAAAATAAAAGCTATCGAAGGAACAAAGAAAGGTAAACAAATACATTTTTTACTGTCAAATAACCAAATCATTACAGACCATAATGAAATAGCAAATTCAATTTCATGTAGCTTTGCCAAAAACTCTAGTTCAAAAAACTATACAGAAGCCTTCTTACAGCACAAAAAAGAGCAAGAAAACCTTACAGAACCTACAAATAATCAAGACTTGGCTACTTATTACCATATTAATGACCCTATTGGAATTCAAGAACTTAATTCTGCTATCAACAGGACTAGGAACTCCTCACCTGGACCAGACAATATTCCATATATTCTTTTAAAAAATCTACCCCTGGAAGGAAAAGAAATTCTACTAAGAATATATAACATAATATGGAATAAAAATGTATTTCCTGAATTATGGAGATCAGCTATTGTTATACCTATACCAAAGCCTGGGAAAGACCCCACTAAAACGGAAAATTACAGACCCATTTCCTTAACATGCAATATGTGCAAAATCCTGGAAAAAATAATTAACAAAAGACTCAGATGGTTTCTAGACTTTAAAAACATCATATCCGACAATCAATTTGGTTTCAGAGCTGGACACTCAACTACCTCTCACCTAGTAAGTATTGATAATTACATCCAAGAAGCCCTTGCTAACAAACAACATGTTTTAGCAGTGAGTCTAGACATCGAAAAAGCTTATGACATGGTGTGGACCCATATAATCATGACAAAATTACAGGAATATGGACTTAAAGGCAACATATTTCAATTCATCAAGAATTTTACAAAAAAAAAAAAACCTTTAATGTGAGAGTTAATGGTAGCCTATCATCAGTACAATACTTGGAGAATGGACTACCACAAGGTGCTGTACTTAGTGTTACTCTATTCCTGTTGGCCATTAATGATGCAGGCTCTGAAATCAATCATCCGGTAATCATAAGGAAATATGCTGATGACATTACCATTCCCTGCAGAGGATCATCTATTACAACCAGTCAAGAAATTATACAATCTGCCCTAAACAATCTACTTGAATGGTCTCTCAAATCAGGCTTTAAATTTTCAACTTCCAAAACCCAATGTATAGTGTTCTCCAGACAAAATATGGAGAGTCAGCCTACATTAAAAATGGGCCTACATAACCTAAAATTTTATCAAAACATTAAAATATTAGGCATGCATTTTGACTCAAAAATGAACTGGAAAAGGCATATACAAATCTTATCTGAGGAATGTAAGAAAAGACTCAACATACTCAAGTGCATATCCCATAATAACTGGGGAGCAGATAAACATCTCCAGCTGATGACCTACAAAGCAATAATTCGATCCAAAATCGACTATGGATCCATATTATATGATTCAGCTAGCAAGAAAGACCTACAAAAACTTGATGTTATACACAACAAAGCTCTACGAATAAGCACTGGTTGCTTTCAAACCAGCCCCATTGGTAGCATCCTAATAGAAGCCAAAGAACCAACCCTAGCTCACCGTAGACAAATGCTAACTCTCAAATATGCCATCAAATCAGCAGAATCAAATAACCCTATAATCTACCACGATATATACCCAAAACTTCAAAATTACTACAAAGAACAAAAATGCTTTTCACCAGTATATACCAAAGTCAAAAACCTTCTGAGACAGTTAAACCTTCAGGAACATATACTAATGGAAAAAAGAAACAATAGTATACCACCGTGGACAATTCCTGAAATAATAACAGATATAACACTAGACACTATTCAAATAAACAAAATGGCTAAAAAACGATAGGAAAATTAAACTTAATGAAATAGAAAATAAATACCAAGACTCCTATAAAATCTATACTAAAGTTACCAATAAGAGAGATGGAAAATATGCAACTACAATTACCAAAGATGTTAAAATTATAAACAGACTGCATTCCTACTCTAGTACTACTACAGCTGAAATATGCTCTATAATGACAGCCTTCAAATTGTCACAGAAACTCAGAAATAACAAGTTTGTCATATTCTCTACTTCTCTTGAAGCAATAAACAACATTCTCAATAACTACCCTGGCCTACCAATGATAAACATTATTCATGAAATATATCATGACATTATACAATCTAAAAGAAGTCTCATAATTGCCTGGATACCAGATTACAAAACAACCCCTGAACATAATACAATGAGTCTTGAAGAAGAAAATGTAAGCCCTGAAACAGGAAGTATTTTAACAATATCACACACTTGCAAGGACTTATGGACCCACATCAAGAAAGCAATGGATGAAAAGTGGAGCAACCTCTGGAAAAACATGAAATCCAGCCCTCTACACAAACACGTTAACAATTTTTACTCCCTGAAAACCTCCAAAAAATTTTCAAGAAAAGATCAGGTGACAATAACAAGAATAAGAACCGGTCATTGCAAGTTCAGTCATCAACACATGTTAACTGGAAATCCCCCACCTACCTGCCAGCACTGTGATACCCTTCTTAACTTTGAACACATTTTAACTCAATGTCCTATGTTTCAGTACAGCAGACACACATACCTAGAAGATGAGCAAAACCCTGAACTGATGCTATCATCCATCGACTACCAAAATAAAATATTAAAATTCTGTAAAGACAGCAACATTCTTAAAGAAATCTAATTGTAATAAGTGTATTGGTATGGATACTAGAAACTAATTCTGTAACATCAAAATACCTGTAATGTCTGTCTCTACATATTCACATATATTGTAATTTGTAAATTTTCATATCTATTGTAAAGTTGCCGTGTTAATATTGTAAAGTTGTACTTAAAGTAGTCGCTAATGACCTCAGTTGTCGATGTGACTTTAATAATAAATTTTTAAAAAAAATTATTTTCCGTAGTGAGTTCTTTTATTAAAGCCATATTCATTTTTTTAAAATTTTACTTGTTTTTGCGTAATATTGCGTTCAATATGTAAAATTTTTAAAAATTACAAAACTAGATTTTCTCAAAACCGATACCTAATTTTTCCTTTAAATTTTTGGTAAGAATATTGCTTAATATACTCTATGAGATGACATAAACGCCATATTTCTCTATTCTTTTGTTTTCGCAAAAATTGCAAAAATGTAATTTTTTTGAGTTCTCTCTAACGTCTTTAATATTTACATTAGCGAAGATTTGTTCACATTATTATATTTAAGAGTAGATGTACTTTAAATTATGCCAAGTAAAGTTTTTCGAAAACTCAACAGTTTTCTGTGAAAACTAGCTCAAAATTCCGCATTTTCAGAAACGCCCAAACATCATTTTGTCAAAAATGTCTCTAACGTTTTCTTCCAATTTTTCAAGCAGATACTGAAAATTGTACTATTTAATAAGAATTAAGGCTCATTTTGGCTGTTTTTTTAAATTACAGAAATGTTAATTTTTTGAAAGATCGCTCACACCGTTTATATGCACATTTACAGCAATTTGTAAACACTATTGAATTTGTGAGTTAATATGCTTCAAATTACTTCTAATGAAGTATTTAGAAAACTCAAACATTTTCTGACTAAAAAGAACTTTAATTCTCGCATTTACAGTAACACTTAAACGCCATTTTCTTAAAACCACTCCAAATTTTCCAAAGAAAATTACCATTTAAAACGAGGTTTTACTATTATTTAACCCTTCGGTGGGCACGCCTATTTTACTCACAAAAGCGTGCAAGAAATAGCACTGTATGCTGCCTCGAGAAAGTCTTTTGCGCCCTCAAAACGTCTATTATAAATTAAAGAAGGAAGAATACCAACTCACAACTTTTATATTACATTCTTAAAGTTAATACATTTTATAAAACCCAGAAATATGGATAGTTTAAAGTGTAGAATAAAAATAGCAATTTGTTTCTGAGAATCTTACAAAACAAAGTATAACAAAGAAAAATGACTAGAAAATTGTAATTAAATCGACAAATTGATTAAATGAAACGGTTACTGTCCTTAAATTATAGAAAAACATCAAATTCTTTTCATCAAGCCGTTTTAAGTAACTCAAGAAGGTGGCTGATTTATTCGTCTGTTTCAGCCCTTCAGCAAAGAATAACAAAAATAAAACTACAAGTAGTAAGAAAAAATCAACAAAAAGCAACTTTCAACATCTTTGATTTTGTTTACAGTGATCGAAAATGCATGTAAACGAACAATATGAATAAATAAAATGTTCGTTTTTATACTAAAACTACTTACACGTGTCGGCGCGGTAAAGCACGGAGTGCTGCAGTCAGCATTTTTTAAATTCCAAATCTTCTTTACGACTGATAGATAGAAGGCAACGTGATTCACAACGTGACCGATTATATACACGTTCGGTTCCAACGTTGCGAAGTAAGAATACTGAAGCCCTCTGATATCTCGAATAGCCGTACTCCATTTTGGAAAAATGAAAGCACAAAGGCTGTGCTGCTGACGGAGTGCTGCTGCGAGCCCACCGGAAGGTTAACATTCTTAAAATAAATTTTCCGTTCAACTATTTAGAAACAAAAAAAATTATAAAATGTCAAAAAATGTTGTTTGGGTGGCGATAGACGATAGCTGGCACCAGTAGCTGGCAAGTACTAATAGTTAGCCGAGACCCAAGTAAATAGAAAACTAATACATGAAAGTTTGTGCCATTCTGTGGCACCACTAGTTCATAAATTATTTCTTTTCTCACCGATTTACTTACGTGTCCTTTCCTAAATTTAATCATTAACTTTCATCTTGTTTCCGCCCCCGCCGTCGCTTGTATTGACATTTTCGTTTAATATTTTTAAATAAAACTCGCGCTTTGCGATCATTTTTCCAACTTTTGTTGCGACCGTTCAGGTTTGTACTTAATATTATTTTCTTCACTCGCAGCATTTATCTTTGTGATAACCTATCTGACAATGATGCAATAATGCACTATCACTTGTGCAATAATACACAAGACGCTATCTTCCAAAATGAGATACTTATATCAGGAACGGAAATATCAAACAATAGTTACATGCGTATTACTCAATGATTACACTCCTATTGCACTTTTTCTATCACGTTCATACCATAAAATCACTAATCCCAAGGCTTCGTAAACGCAACATTATTGTAAATTATCAATAATAAGCTATGTATGAACTTATCAGCATAATAAATATTCTGGAAAGATAAAACATGGTTTTAGCAATTCTGTCGAGTAATTTACAGGAAAAAAAGTATTGTGAAATAATTATAACACAATATTTTTACTGTATATTACTCGACAAACTTGCTTTACCTTTTAATTATATATAAATTAAAAATTAAATATCGGTATCATAATCATATGATCTCCAAGTTTCGATATTCAAAGAAGAAAATTTACGGTCAGGCATGAGTAAAAAGTGCAAAAGCTGATCAAATAGCCTTTTATCTAGTACGATAGTGATAAAGAACAAATTTAATATATGGAATCATGTTTCTTAAAAAAAGATATATTAAATGTAGTGTTACGCAACTTTGGGATTTAATGGGTTAAATTTCTGCACACAAGTTCTATTTTCTTGAGGATATAAAAGCGAAGCTACAACACTATCTTTCTCAATTTTAAATTAAAAAAAAATTATTGTGAAAAATAGTTTATATTTACGAAACTTTTCAAATTTTAACTCACTTCATTCAAAAGAGAACCTTTCAGTATTGAAAATCAGTGCTCTTATAGAATGAATTAGGAGAAAATATTTGAACAGCATTGATCTCTTTGAATAAAGTGCCCAAAAAATAACTAGTGGTACTACAGAATGGCACAGACTTTCCCGTATTTGTTTTCTATTTCCTCGGGTTTCGGCTAGCTATTCGGAATTGCCACATAATCTTGCCAGCTGTCATTATCACCGCCCAAAGTACATTTTTACTTTCCCGTATACGTACGTATTTGCAGAGTAATATACATAGTGTAGGGAAAGTTATGTAATGGTGCGGAAAATCGATTTCGAGATTTTAACGGAAATACACGTTTTGGGGTCCCCTGATACAGAAAAATTATTGTTGTTTTTTCAAAACATCCGTCGGTCCGTCTGTGAACAACACTAGTGCCTAAACCATTTGTGCGATTTCTTCAAAAATGGATATTTTCCGGTCGAACTGCGTCCACTCGAGGCGCCGCGATTTGAAAAAATATTAAAAATTTGAGGGTACATTACATGAAGCCCCCGAACATTTACGAAATTTTCTCAAAAACGGCTCCAATATTTTTTCTTGTAAAAATAGAGTAAAATACACTTATAAAGGTGGCATAGGTCACGGTTAACTCTGAATATTAGATATGTTCAAAATTTGAAATTTGTTTGGCTTCTTTCTACAACTACAAAGTTGAATATTGAGATTTTTCTTTCAAATAAAATTTATTCTCCAAAGTGAGGTTTTTCATTTATTATATATTTCACGTACATTTAAAAAACAACAGTTTTCGCGCAATATTGCGTGCAAAATTTGCAATTTAAAAAAATTAAAAAACATGATTTCTCCAAAACGGCTTGAACTTCATCATCATCTTCACGGTCTAGGCCCAACGGCCTGTTCCGGTTCGATGGTTCACCGTTTTCTCGGTCTCCCGGGATCCTTTCCAAGAGGTCGATATTTCCATGTCTTTTGAAGAAGGCACTGTTTCTCCATTCTGTATAGATGTTGGGTCCAATTTCTTTTCTATTTTTGGATTTGATCGAGGACTGATACAACTTTTAACTCTTTTCGAATATCTCGATTTCTTTCGTGATTTGCTTTCGTACAATCTTTCACTGCCCTCAGAAACTTCATTTCTGAAGCCTGTATTCTGCTCATTTCTCTTTGTTTCAAAACCCAGCATTCGCTACCGTATAGCAGGGTTGGTATTGCCATTGTCTTGTAGAATTTTAACTGTGTTTCTTTTCGGGTTTTCTTACCAAGGGTTCTTCTTATGGTTCCACACATTAACTGGAACCGCGAGAGTTTCTTCTCTACGTCTCTGTCGTAGTTGTTTGATACATCGTTGCCTAGATAATTAAAATTACTCACTTGGTTCAGAACCTGGTTTTCTACCACTATCTTAGATCTCACTGGTTCTTTCCCGCAAAATGCCATAATTTGGGTTTTTGATGTGGATATATAACAGTTATAATATGTAGCTATTTTGCTGAGCTTGTAGATATTGAGCTGATGTTCATCTTCTGTTTTAGCAATCAAAACTTGATCGTCTCCATATAAGATGGAATTTAAAAAACAGTTTTTTGCAATCTCAATACCACAAGAGGCATAGCAGTTCCATTCATTCAGCATCTCATCTATATACAGATTAAACAGAGTTGCTGATAAGCTACAACCCTGTCGTACTCCCAGATTTATATTCAGAAATGTTTTGCCGATTTTGAAACAAGTGTCGATACATATTCTTGTTCCAGTGTACAGGCTTTTAATTACTTGGATGATATCGTAAGGTATCCCCTTCTTTATTAAAATTTCCCACAGCTGTGGTCGTCTAACTTTATCAAATGCTTTCACGTATTCAATAAAGGCTATGTGTGTTTCAAGATTATATTCTCTTCTTTTTCTATTAGTATTTTGAGTGTAAATACGCTATCTGAAGAAGATCGTCCTTTTCTAAATCCGTTTTGGTGTTCACTGATGATGGTGTCAGCTATCGGTTTCAGTCTTTCGGAGAGTATTCTAGTATATACTTTATAACCAGCAGTTAGCAAACTTATTCCTCTATAATTTCCGCAGACTGATCTATCACCTTTTTTTAAATTGGTTTTACAATAGCCACCTTCCATTCTTCTGGTATTTGACAATAGTTCCAGCATAGATTAATGAAGTACAACAGTCTCGATATCAAAGCAGGGCCACCATATTTCAATAATTCAATATTCATATTGTCTATTCCTGCAGCTTTTCTATTTCTACTCATTTTCAATGCACATTCCAATTCTTTCATACTTATAGGATCTATATGTTTTGGTACGTAATTATCTTGAATGTCTCCATTGTCCTCCGTATTACACCCCTGTCATTTGTAGTACTGCAACCTATCTTTTTCTTTGATGACATTTATATTGGCTGTGTCTTTCTCTTCTTTATTAAGATGTTTCAGCACTTTGTAAGCGTATTCTTGCCGTCCGTGAGCATCATCTTCAATACAACTATATAATAATCCCAGCTTTTCCGATGAGCTTCTCTAATCTTTTTCTTTGCTTTTGCCCATTTTCTTTTATAATCAATTTTGTTTTCTTGTGACGGAGTCTGGAACATTTTCTTGTAAGCATTTTTCTTTTCTTTTACAGCTTCTTCGAGATCCTCTGTCCAGATTTTGATGCCTCTTCTTCTATAGTTTTTATACCTAATGCCAAGGGCTTCTTTTGCTGCCGCCTCCACAGATCCTTTTATATTTGCCCATTCTTCTTCTATCTTAATGCTTGATAAATTTATTGTCAAATGATGGTGAATACGATTTACATATAAATGTGATATACTCTCATCTTTTAATAAGTTTACTTTACAAGTTAATCGTTTGAACTTTTTTGGCTTGAACTTTTTCCTTTAAACTTTTGGTAAGGGTAATTCCTAATGTACTCTTCAATATGACATAAAATCTTCATTGCTCTATTCTTTTGTTCTAGCAAAAATTACAAATATGTAATTTTTTTGACTTGTCTCTCACGTTGTTACTAGTTACATTAACGGCGATTCGTTCATATTATTATATTTATGAGTAAATTTGCTTTAAACAATATCACATGACGTTTCTCGAAAACTCAACATTTTCCTGTGAAAACTTTCACAAAATTCTGCATTTTCAGAAACGCTCGAACGCCATTTTCTCATAAATGGCTCCAAAACTACTTTTTCAAACTTTTCGAACAGATAGTGCTAATTGCACTCAAATGACGTAACGTTGAATTTGGGCTTTTTTTGTTTTTTCAAAAATTACCTAACGGTGTTTTTTTAGATCTGACACACCTTTAATATGCACATTACCGACAATTCGTAAACACTGTTGTATTTGTAAGTTTAAGTGCTTCAAATTATTTCTAATGAAGTATTTCGAAAACTCAAAAATGTTCTGTGAAAAAGAGATTAAAAGTTCGCATTTTTAGTTAAACGCCGTTTTCTTAAATGCGGCTCCATATTTTTCAAAGCAAATTGCCATTTAGGACAAGGTTTTACTTTTCTTAAATATTCTCAACTTAATATTTTCGTTCTACCATTAGAAAACCGGAAATATAAAAAATATCAAAAAAATGTAATTTGGGCGGCGACAGTTGGCAGTTGGCATAAGTATGTGGCAATTCCGAATAGCTTGTCCAGACCCAGGGGAATTGGAAACTAATACGGGAAAGTTTGTGCCATTCTGTAGCATCCCTTGTTGTAATGTGTAATTGCTATACTACTGTGTATTGGGAGATGAGTGGGAAGATGAGGGCTTAACTTGTCTCGACTGGGGCAGTGCCCCATTTGTCGGAGACACCTGGATGGGAAATCCCCGCAAGCCGACGGGTGGGTCCTCGCCGGATATGATCATCGAGCGGGCAAAGAATACTGCCAAGTCCCATGTAAACACGCACACACTCACAGGACCAATGAATTTTCCGAAAACCGTCTGAAGACGCAAAATCAATATAATGTGGAATGCGTACTTATATCTAATGAATATACATAATTACTGCGCTGGATAATTTAGATAATATATTTCTGAAGAAACTGGAAGTGAAAAACACTTTTTGATAAAGTAAACTGACAAAACAATGATTGTATTCGAAGCTGAATAAAGAGCGGCTGACAGTTATCATTTTGGTGTCTTGTGGTTCTTATATTTTCATCTTTTTTGATATTAATACTCTCTTCCTTGTTTATTTTAACAAATTGAGTAATGAAAGATGCATAAAAAAATGCGTCGTAATATCAATCATTCTGTTTTCAAAGCAGCTTTTTTACATAGAAAACAGTTTTGCAATATATTCTCAACAGAATGATTCTTGCAGGAGGTCATTGCGAAAAAAGGAAGGAAAAAATTAACAAACTGTGTAACACTGGAGGCGATTTGGTGGTAATTAGCAGCGCTAAAATTGTTCTGCAACGAATTTCCCATTCATTACTTCCTTAAAAGATAGGATACGGCCAAGGCCCGCCTTCTGTTCAGCTATAAATAAGGAAACGTCGGTCTTTTGTGCAGATTCTTCGAGAAGACACAAACAGCTGCAGACATGCGTACGTTCATTGCTCTCTTCTTTCTCATCAGCGCTATTTCGGTGAGTTTTCTGGCCAATATTTTATATCGGTTATATTACTCAAAATAAACTAGTATTGCTAAAGGTTAAATGATTTCCTCCAATATTGTAACATTGCATACAATTTTGCGTGAAATATAGGATATTTTAAAGAGTGTTTTTCAAAAAAGCCTTCAAATTTTGTCTTTAATTTTTTCTCATCCAAGGCAAAGGACTCTTAAAATGACTGAAGTTCTATTTTCGGAGAACACACAACATTTAAGAATTTATTTAAAAAAGCATTGCAGAAGCATTGTAAAAGTTTTTTTATGTTACAAGAAATCTCTTGTAACTATAACAGCAAACAAAACTAATAGTTGCTACCACAGCATTATTTCTTATATTAATTATAAGTTTTGTAATTTTCAAACATTCAAATATTTCAGAGAAAATTAGACCTTTGTCAGTGTTGTAAAGGTTTCTTAGAAAATGGAAAGATAACAAATTGGAGTTGTTTTGGAGAATTGTTTTTTATTTTGCACTCATTTCAAACAGAACTTACGCGAAAACTGTCAAGTCTTTCAAAAAATTGACTATATGACTTTTTAAAGATAATTTTTTATAACGTATTTCATACAAGACAAAAATATCTTTAATATCAGGCTATTGCACTATTAATCTTATGAAATTTTCTATAATTCAGGGATTTCGCCAAAAATAGCACCAGCTCTATTCTCTACCATCATTTGATGTATACGAAGAGAAAATGTAAATTATTTGGAGCTAATTTTTGAAAACTGATAGTTTTAAAAAGTTCCTCTATTTAACACAAAATTACGCAAAACTACTTAAATTTGCGAATTATTCTACGTGCAAACTCATTTCAAAATCAGTCTTTGACGAATAGATTTTATTAGGGAAAAAAATCTCGATCTTCAATATTGTAGTTGTAGGAAGACGCCAAAAATTTTGAAGATCTTCAATTTTCGAAAAATCTGGAATTTCAACGAAAATGACAGTATCGTCGTTCTTTTAAGCGTTATTTACGGAGACCGGGGCTAGTTGTGACAATTTTAATTTATTTAATTTTTGAAGGTGTATGAACCGTAATTTAAAACTTATAATAAATGGAACAAATAGAATAGCTTTTTGTATAAATTTCCATATAATTTTATTTAAAATAAATAATGTTTTAATGATATATAAACAATTTTATGCAGCAGTGCATTTTGTCACAACCTGCTCCTCTACGGGGCACGTTGTGACACATGTAAAATAAACTAGAATATTGTCATTTTGAAATGTAAGAAACGTCTCTACAATACTGATTCATTTATATGCTAACTTTTATTTCATCTTAGTTGTTTTCAACATCCAAATGGTAGTGAGTATAAAAATGTACTTTTTTTGAGCATTTTATATGTGTCCATATCTTACAAATTATACACTTCACCCAGTTCTCTCCGCCCTCGATGCTTGAGATGGTTCTAAACAAACAAGGCAGATACGCTCTTCATCTTCGGAACTCTCGGATATGTCTGTTTTCTATTTAATAATATAGCTCTAATTTAACTATATAGCTTTGAAAACATTGACATGTGTTGCGGGTTGCATTTGACATTAATATTTAGATCATTTTTTTAAACAAATCCTTCATATTTTTAAAGTCAAAGTGCAATTCACCACGTCTCCTTATAATTCTCTTTCTTTATAGATCTCATTTATAAAGATTGGATGCGTGTAAGAGCCGCAAAGGAAAGATACACTACTGAAATAATAAAGGGAACGATATCTAAAGAGTAGCTCCACAGTTTTCTTTAATTTTTCTTCCGATAAAACAAAAGATGTTTAAAAATGTACTGATTTTTTGTCGGTCAACTGTGTATGTTCAAAGTCTGCAAAAAGTTAACATTGCAAAAATACAATATTGAAGACACAAATGTTTTCCAAAATGAAAACTGTTCTTTGAAACTATATTGTGAAATAATTTTAGCGAAAATCTTTGTATTTTGAATAATTTCTAATGCAAAGATTAAACATTTTTTTGAAGTGTCTGGAAAGGAGAGCTTATCTCTGTTGCAGATAGTAGTATATCTATATAGTAGTCAAAGCAGTTCATTTTGCGGAATAATTCGTGATGATTGTGGTAGTGCTAAAGGAAAGAGGATCGTAAGGTGTAATCATGTACCCAAATCATTAATACGTAGAGTGAATAGAGTTTTATAAGATGAAATTTTTTACATAATCGGATTTAAATTATACATCGGAACAAGTCAAAGCTACGAGACAGCGAAAATAAATTGTTGGATTTTTAAATAAATTAGTGAAATTATTAATAAGACAAAAATCGCGGCAATACAGAAATGAAATATAGGCAATATAAATCTGGCCGTCAAATACCGCTATTCTGAAAGGTATCTTAAATAAAAGTTAAATATGGCACAGTAATTTTGTGGATGTAAGGCATATGTACTATTTGAGAAATTTCTGTTTTGGTCGGTAGGTTAAACAATATAAGTAGTTACATATTCTAGGTGAATGAAATCACCTCTTGTTACAGGCCGAGACTTCGGAGAACTATAAGAAGTTAGTTCGTCCCGATGCTGAAGTGTGCAAGAAAAAACTTGGTGCAACTGACGGTAAGTTAGAATATAGATAATTGTTTCTTTCTACTCGGCGCGACAGCCCGTATACAGCCCATGGCCTACCAGCAGCGTCACTGCCTCGTTGACGTCACTGCAACGTCACGGCCTTGGGTTGAGGGGATAAGTGTGGTTAGCGCGAATATATCCCCACGCCGTATTCTGGTCTTTTCAATCTGAGAAGTGAAATACAGCAACATACGAGTATACTAGGACATTGCAAGGAGAACGAACACTATAATCTTGCTCGACCGAGAATCGAACCCTGGGACGTGTCATGGAAAGTGAGCACTCTGACCAATGAGTTAAACGGCCAGGGCAGAATATAGATAATTAGGGTTTTCAAATCCAATTCTTAGTGAAGTGATGAAATGAAGCGGCAAATGTATCAACTCCATAACATGTTCCTCCTATATAGAGTAAAGTGAAATACGTTAATCTTACTTTAATTGTTTTATTCCTCTTTTGACGATTATGGATTATGGCGATTATGACGATTATGGGCGTAGAATTGCCCGCGGAAACACAAGATTAACCTTTCTAGTTCACGATGTACATTTCTCATCTTCGTCAAAAATCTGTTTTCCTTCACACAAAACCTTAACCGGCGATTCAGTGATGAAGATTTCCAACCTTTCGAACCATCTTTTCTTTGAAGTTCTTTGAAAGTTTGAAGACAAATCTGTCATAAAGTTAATAAGATTTTTGATATGTTTGTCCATATATATGTTTCATAAATTGTATTATGACTAGCGTAGCCGTGCGAGAACTCTCGCAAATTAAACTTCACACCCTTCCCTATCTTTCCATTCACTTATTAAGACCGAAAGTTGTTAACGAAACGTGTTAATTTGTGAAACAAATGTATAATGATAACTTCTGATGTATTTATCAAATCGAAAGAATATGAAATTGATGTTTGAAGACAAAAATTGAGTAAATTCCTTATGATAGACTAATTGTCTTGGAACAATCACAACACTTCCTTAGAAACAACATTTCAAGTATATATACAATATTCCTTGACAAATTTTCGCTTTTCTTGATAGCCACATTAACTTATTCTGATAGTTTTTATTCTTGAGAAAGCTAAGTAAAGTTGCCCATGCGAAAATACAGTATTGGGCAAGTACACCCCTACTCTTTAGAATATTATTTAATTTTATTATAGAATTGAGAGGAATAACCGTGATAATCAATCGCCTATAATATCAAGAAATTAGTTTAATTTCACATATAGTTTCACATTCTACACGTCTCAAAATAGGTGGGGTTGTATCGAGAAGCGCCGGACCAACAAAATGTAATAAACTGTCCCAGAAGCTGTCATTCTATAGATTACGGTGCGAAGAATATTTCTGTAAGTTCTGTAAGGCCTTTGGCTCCAATATTACAGAATTTAAGTCCCTAACGCTTCGTTTAGGAGTTATTAAACTAAATAGATTTTAAAAATTCTGCCAGAATGTTGCAGGTTTTATTTTACATGAATATTTAGATGCCTCTTTTTTCAACAAATCCTTCACATTTATAAAGTCAAAGTTCAATTTGCCATGTCTCCGTGAACTTGTCTTGTCTTTCATTAAAGACCTCATTTACAAAGATTTGTTGCATTCGAGAGCCACAAAATGCATCTATACTATTCAAATAATATGGGTGAGGAATTTATAACGGAAACAATAAAACGTGAAGTGATGAAGCAGCATCTGGACTATAGCATGATGTACCAACTATAATTTCATCTTTGTTGTCTAAGAAATA
The DNA here is from genome assembly GCA_031308135.1 of Acheta domesticus. Classification (NCBI taxonomy): domain Eukaryota; kingdom Metazoa; phylum Arthropoda; class Insecta; order Orthoptera; family Gryllidae; genus Acheta; species Acheta domesticus. The sequence goes on along the minus strand of JAHLJT010009419.1, from coordinate 197,170,594 downwards.
TTTTTAACATAAATTCCATGTAACATTAATAAACCTATGCAATCTGATTCTTGCAATGTTTCACATTTTTCCTTAGCACACTTCAAAAACTTTTCTCCTCTGCTTGCTCTTGCTGTGGGCTGATCTTCTACACCAAGTAAATTTTTTAACAGTTCGTAGGTGTGGAGAGAGAAAAATCACGATTTCATTAAAATATTGTGTGAGGGGGAAATAGGAAACAAAATACTGCAGAAAACAGACAAATTAGCACTGTATCTGTAATACTGTTCTTCAATGATTAATAAATCAATAAATAAATAATTAATAAATTTAACTTGCTTGTACATTTACTGGCATGCTTAAAATAACATTACTGCATGTACTACGAGAAAGTCCTCCTAATTTTCGTGTCAATTGTTTTCTGCCAATTTTCTTGCAAATGCAATATAAAGAGTGAATCCGCTGACGTGAAAAATTTACACAATCTCTACCGATAACGAAAATACTGGCACAGGTAAAACACATACCAAACCAGGATTACTGTGCATCTACTTCTTCACTATTACACGAGAGAGGGATAACGCTTCCCTTGACATGACACATTTCACTTCCATTTGGTGTGCAGGGATATTATTGTTCACGGACAGTAATAGTTCTCAATATATTGTTTTTATTACCTAACCTAAGATGATAATCTTCACTCTTCACCGTATAGAATCGTCCATTCTTTGCCAATATTACTTCCTTCTTCTTTTTGACGAAGGACGTCGAAAGATGTAAAAGCTTTCTCTGTCGATTATATTTTGACTTAGTTCACAGCCTCCTGCGCCAAGGCTTGTGTTATAAGTCGTATTGGTAATATCGATGAGCGCCAGACTAGCAAAAATGTAGTAGAGTACCTGGTAATATCTCATTTTGTAGATTACAATCTGGGAAACGATTCTTTGATGCTCATACGTCATTTACTACTGCGCTCCCAGGAAATTGTTATGGAGGTGGTGTTATTTACGTGCAAAAACGTATTTTTTTACTTTATGGTAATACAAACTGTTTTCATTGCAGATGAAATGAATGCCTTTGTGAACCTGCAAAAAGACTTGTACAATGAGAAGGCCAAGGTAAGAAAGAAATGCCTTTTAAAAATAATGTTGATCTCTACCTCAATAATATTAGGTGATGCGAATAAGCGCCAATGATTACTGGGCTTAAAATGTGCTTTTAATTAATATAGGAATGTGGTCAACATGTGATCAATAAGGTCAAACTAACATTTCTTTTGTGAATACTTTCGTTTGGTTTCGAAAATATATAAATTTGCGTTTTAGTATTATACATTTATTTTTCGAGGGTTCCACTCAATAACTTCAGATAATACTGCGCATATGCTACAAACATTCTTTGTAATGGGTCAAAATCACGTTAACACTGAGAATAGAAATAAATCGTTATTTTTGCACTGTTTTGAAATTGCATATCACAACACTTTTTGTTCCATTCCAACTAAAACTTTAAAACTTTTGAAGTTTTACAAACTAAAACTATTAATTATTTCGAATTTATTTGGTCTCGTTCCGTTACGAGTTTTCTTTTTACGAGAATGATGATAGTATATTTACATTGATGTTAGAATATTAAATTGCGTTGCCTCAGAGTTACCAATTATACGAGCACGTATGTGCTGTGGTCCACTAGTTTATTGTTTGAAAAATAGTCATGCTGCAGCACTTACACTATTAATATCGTGTACGGGACTCCAACGCCCGATGGAAATGGGATGTCTAAGTGAAACCTTTGAACAAAATATTACTCCCTGATGGGAAGGCTGTCCATTTACCTCCTACGTTCCTATTTTAAGCTATGATGCGGGTGGTACACCCGGTCTTTCTGCTCCTATGGCGCATTGAAACATCGGCACGTCGCTGCGAGAAGTCTTTAGGTTCGAATCCAGATGGTGGCGGATATTCGATGCTAAAATTCACAGCTAGGTCGAATACATCCGTTGTCTGGAGAAGAATTCTCGAAATGCGGTGGTCTGAATCGTAGTTTTCCGTGATTTCTCCAATCAACTGAAAGTGAAAGGCGAAGCAATACAAACGACCACGAACAATCTTCGAGATCTTCCCTTCCTCACAACGTCATTCCTTCTTCCTTTACTACTCATAATATCGTTCTCCCTTTCATACATACACACATGCATGACAATTCCACACACGTCGGAAAACCAATAGACAATTTAAATTACGAATTAGGGCGGCACTCTACTTCAATGCCTCTGACCCGGAGGTCCTATGGTTCGAGTCCCCACTGTGGCATGACACTAGCTAGGTCGAATCAAGCGTCTGTCTGGAGGAAAACTCTAGCGAGTGAAAACTCTGATCGGTAGTTTTCGTGGTTCCTCCAAACGTCAGACCAGTACCCAAACAATCGGGCCATGGATTACGCTCGATCTTTCCTTCCTCTTCTTTGTTACATTTCCTCATCTCTACTTACAAACGTTTATACCACAGATCATTCTGAAGCTTTAAGCCTTTTACGGTTGGGGCAGTGACCCGTTGGTGGGAGATACCTGATTGAGGAAACACGGGAAACCGACGTGTAGGCCGGTGCCGAATATCGCCATCAAGCGGGGGAAATCACAGTCACCTCCCGCGATACACTAAACATATGGAACAAGTGACCTTAGTAGTAGACATGGCCGGAACCAATAATGAATCAAGCTACTGACGAGATACCTAGAGGGTGAAACCTTCGAAATCCGGCAGTGTAGGTCCGCACCGGATGTCATGTTCTAGAGAGGGGAGAGACACCATCACCGCCTTAAAAATTAACTAAACACCGAAAAGGAAAGCCGTGATTGTTGACACTACCTCTCTGAAAGCACTAAACATTTACTCATTTTACCATACGCTCATTCACTTTGAAGTTGACTGACATTTTTCCCTGTGCCTAGTGTCTGTCTGAGTGTGTGTTGGAGAGACTCGGAGTGATGAAGGATGGCAGCTGGACCGCAGTCCCTGCGGAAGACCGTCTGAAGGTGTACAACAAAGTGTTTGCCGGCGATACAATTCGCCTGAAATTTGCAGACCGTGTCGTCAACGTTTGCCACGTACAAGGTCAGTAGTAACGGTGTTGCCTCAAATTACATATCACGTCAAATGCTTTGAAATTTTCAAAGCATTTGACAAGGCACGCAGGGGATTCAAGTATTTAGTTTTGCTGCATCGCATTACACTATCAACATTATCAAAATTGTTGTGTATATTTAAATTAGCAACGATAAAGCACTCCATTGTTTTAAATGAAGTCGAAACAAGAAAAAGTTGGGAAATCCTGACCTACAGTGCGATTTTTCTAACTCTGCCCCTCAAGCCCCTACGGCCACCATGGAATATCACTCGTCATTTCGCGTCTTTCTCCGTTGTGCCGCCAGAAGTTGCATGATCGCAAGCACTACTTGATACGATCGCGATCATGCGATATCTGGCAGCACGACTGAGTACGTTGCGAAATACCGTGAAATATTCCATCGTAAAGACGAGCCTTGAGGCGCAAAGTTAGAAAAACTGCAGTATATAGATACTCTTTGCCGAACATGTCGGGTAACATTTGCAGCATTTGATATAAACTGAGGAACCGGTTACATGCTCAAAATTTTTATTTTTCAAGAATACGTTAATATTCGATAAGGCGACTTGTCTATTTTGCAGATGGGGTCAGACTTTTTGGAATGTTTTAATAACTCATGGAAAAACATTGGAGGGATAATGTTAAAGCCGGGATTTCCAACCCAATTCCTTCATTGACAAGTTTCGAACGAATTCTTTGCTTCTTTGACCCCCTTTTCTTTTTCTCTATAATATCCATCAATATGGCACACTCACTTGAAACAACGAATCATCATGACACAACAAATTGCATATAAAAGCTTTAAATAAAGATTTCTTACACCAATATTCTCGTAAATATTTGGATTTTTCAATAATCGAAGACTTTCCCGCTTATGACTAATCGAGTTTCTAATCTCCATTGAAATGCATTGTTTTGAAAATCATGACTGCTTTTTAAGAAGTGGTCATTACAATTCTTTAGTGTGTATTGCGGATGGTATTTTCGTGGGCACGAGTATTGTTGTGAATGCGTAGTTATAATTTCTGGCGTTTTGTAAACATCATGAACGACGTATACGGAAGAAGAGAAGCGAAATTATAATTTATTATCATATGTATTGTTACCTTATATATAAAGCAGATAATTAAGTTAATTAATATTTTGTCATCAATTGTATCTTGACTTATCCTGAAAAGACGCCGCTTCCTATTGACTCCCAATTGACCCTCAATCATCACCGACTCCTTTCAAAACTTCATCAAATCTCGGAAGCGAAAATGAGTATTTTCAAAAAGTTGCTAATATTTTCATTTACTATTGAATAAAAAAGGATGTACAGTAATCCCTCAACGTTTGTGAGAGTTAGGTTCCCAAAAAACCTCGTTAATGTTAAATCCGAGAATGTTAAGTCTTTTTTTTTAAGAAAGGGTTAGGTTCTTTTTTTTATTTCTTGGGTATCGAAAAACTGTTTAAAAAAGAAAGATGAGAATGTGACAATCAACTACAGTACAACTGATTAAGCGCTACCACAAACAGAATTCACAATTAACATTCCAAAATGAAGAAATAAAATAATGTTTGAAAATTATTTCGAAGTTGAAAATGACAGGATATAGGATTTGCTATTTTTTTTGTTTCATCCCCTTCTCGCTGTTCTAATATCCAAATATGAAAGAGTTCCTGCTTCTATTCTCTATTTAATTTTAAAGGTATTTCCATGTTTGGATCACATTCGAATGCCAGTTCCACCAGATCTTGTTGATTTTAGATCGCTATCAACAATTTTGACATCGAAGTTGCTCCAGGACGCAGTTTCGCTTCCGTTACTTCTTCATTACCGTAGATGAGGTTTTCTTCACTGATGATTTCCCGAAGCTCCTCTACAATGAGCTCATTATAATGAGAGGTGCACAGATCCTGAATGGCTTTTCTATTTGGCCAAAACCCTTACCTCCAATTTGGCGCAACTGAGTTGAATTATTTTACAATTGTGTTATTCTATAAAAGTGAATTGACATTTCATCTGCGTAATTTTTGAAGAAAGTTATACTGCGAGCTCTGAGGTCTGCCGAGTTCATTTCCCAGATGATGATGATGATAAAGCTAGATGAAATGTGCTTGCTTTCAAAGAAAATGTACGACCAAAAGACCCACTCGCGAATGTCGAAGTCGCTAATGTTAAAACCGGTAGCATTTCTCTAATCGCGAATGTTCGGAGCTCGCGAAAAGCGAATCCGCGAATGTCGAGGGATTACTGTATTAGAATTTCGTAAACTCAAGAAATCTTGTGCAAATTATGATTCTACTTGTACGTTACAAACAGTATTTCCTGTTTACTTTAAGAAAATAAACCAAATCGCCTTACCAGGAGAGGAGACCATACAATGGCAACAGCCTCTGTCTGTCTCTCTGGCATTCTGTCTGTCTCTTTCGCTCTTCCCCCCTCTCTCTTTCTCCTGCATCCAGAAAAGAGTTTGGTACCCATTTCATGCGTACAATATTAAGTTCACTTTGATCAGTCCAGTGGCTTACATCTGGATGGATACAGACCATTTTTTAAATTTTCTCTACATGAATTAGGGGCCGTCCATAAATTACTTAACGCAAATTTCGAGTATTTTCGATACACCCCTCCCCCTTGTAACGCACTTCCCTATCTACGTAATTTATGGATGACCCCTTGAGAAAAAGTAATCTGATTGTATGTAATAGACATTCTTTTCTGTTTGGTTATGATTTTATTTTATTTTACATATATTTTTATGTTCCAGCTGACGAGAAGTTCAAGGCTACGGGCCAACGCTGTCAGGCGGCGTACGACGCAATAGCTTGTTTCTGGGATGTCACTTACTAATAGCCGAGAACAGCCACAACTTGTCCTTTAGCCTCTAATTCCATTTCCAGTCTTTCAGATTGAGCAAAATAGTAATATATTGCATAAAGAGTAAATAAGATATTATTCACAAATGAAAGGCGACGATTAAAAGCAAACGTCACCAATTTCCTCGACGGAATAACATATATATTTACATTACAAGCCCAGAAACCGGACGTTTCCTTAAATAGATGGAAGAGTTGAGTTTGCGGACATGATCGATAGACCGAATCTAAGATTCTCGTCATATCATAAAAGAGTTACCTTTTTCATGTGATCTGCAGTACTGTTTTCGAGACCTCAATTTTATGAAAAGTTGTCCGTTTGGTATACAAATTGAATGAACTTCACGAAAATATTGGTATACTTTTCTTTTAGAAGTTGGTATTATTTTGTTTTGTAACTGTTGTACTTTTAGTAGGTTCTAGTACGGAAACTACTTTCGATGTTTCTAGGCTTGTTTTGAAAAAGTTCAACTTTCATGCCCGAAAACTGTGTTAGTATGCATCTAGAATATCAATATTTACTCTTATGTGCCATTCCTTATTTTATCTATTATGTCTAAGGAAATTAGTGTGATGAATTTTAAATGGACTTCCAAAATATTTTATGTTTTGACTTGTATGTACCGAATACGGTACTTAATTTTTTAATGAGAATGTAGTACAGAAGAATAAATTGAAATTTATTTATACCTGCAGTGTTATTTGTAAAATACAATTGTGAAATGTTAATCTTTTTTCTATTAAATGATGAATTTGTTTTTTGCCAATAAAAATAAAGATCAATATATTTTTTGTATTATCTTTCTAATTTAAAGACATATTTAAATGCATTTTCGGCTTTATGTGCAATTCAACATTTAAAATCATTATTTAGGTTGATTGAAACAAAATTAATCAAATGGATGATTTTAGAGAATTAAATAACATAATTTAAAAAAATAAAATTAACAAAATCAAAAGTCATTATAAAGTTATCAAATGTTATCGAAATTATTTCTGGCATTTTGGAGAGCTTCCTAAAAGTTGATGGCAAGCTGCTTATTTTCACTTCTTACAGGTTCCAAGTAAACTTAAAATAATATTTTAACTCATAAGAATAGATTTCAAATAGTTGGAAGTAAAGTAGGAAGGACTCACAAACATTTTTTCTACAAATATTCCTTGTTCATTTGTCAATCACTGTGTTTTTCTTCATATATTCATTTTTTTAATTTTGGGGGCTATTATACATGAAGTCCCTGGGAAATTTTTAAAATTTTCAAAATTATTGCTCCATCGTTTTTGATTAAATTTTGTTGTTTGATATTGCGAAGAACATATAAGAGAATAGTGTAGTGGTTTCAATTTTGGTTGAAAACTCTGCTTCGTGAAAATTGCAAAAGCTCAAAATTGTTTCGGAGTCTTCCTACACCTAAAATATTAAAGAAAGAGATTTTTTCCCTGAATGAAACCTATTCTTTGAAAATATATTTTGAAATAACATCATGTACAACTTTTCAAAATCTTGAGAACTTTTCGCGTAATTTTGCGTGAAATTACGAGGGAGAAAGTACGTGCTCTTTTCGCACCACTAGCTCATGTGAACTCTGAGGTATAATTTTTTGCAGCATATTTTTTATTCAAAAGTAATTACGAGCAAAAACACAACAAGAAATTGCTATCTTGCTCCAATTGATATAACGTTACGTTACGTTTGCAGGGTCGTATGAAATTATGTATGTATTTGGCATTTTTGGGTCGATAGTCCAATTTTACCGTCCACCTGTAAGTGTCCGCCATAGTTTAATTCTCACGGTAGTGAAGTAAGAGCGACATGTGACAAAGACGACAATACGGTCAATTTTACGTTATACGGTCAATTTTACGGTCAATTTTACGTTAGTCCAAATACGGTCAATTTTACGTTAAAACCATGGAAATAGGCACTTTTCAAACGGCCATGGCTCCGTAAATTTTGATCCCAAATACTTTTCATTTAAATACGACTAAAGTTTGAAATCTTTAAGAACTTTGCTTCGCACAATTTAACTATTTCGATGCAAACGGCTGAAATTACGCCGCGCGCCATCACTATTAACGACCTACATTTGTACCGTAATGCTGTATCTTATTTCCTTATTCACTGTTAGGCTGCATTGAATATATTTGTGGAGATATCAAACGAGTTTGGAAGTTACTAGACTTTAAAAAATACTATACGGCATTTCGCATTTGGAAGCCCGTGAGCTTTTTTTCCCTTCGTGTCGCAACATGGGCACTTGCGACATGTCGCGCCCGCTGGCCTGCCCTACCCGGGCCCGCGCCACTGAAGAGGCGCACTCATTGATGCATTGCAGCTATTAACATACCTAGTGTTATTAGTGTTAACACATTAACTCCTTAATAAACACATGTCCTTCACCACAACTGTAAGCAGTGTTACCAGATGGTGTTAAGCAATTCCCCCTAGATGGCGCTGTGAAAACTCCCAAAACAACAAAAAAATCCCCAAATTCAAAAAAAAATATTATTTCATGCTTAAAATATATGGGGAGGTGTGGAACGGAAAGAAAGACGAAAAATATTATTAATTGTACATGATGATATTTATATTTTAGAGTTAACTTGTCAGTTACAGTCAAATTGAAACAATAGTAACAGGTAGCCGATCCGCATTTTACTTACCCCCACCCGACCAGTGTACCCTTCCTTCCCAAAATTTTAAAACCAAGTTGAGTTCTCATCATTGGCGAGTGTGACAATTTCACAATATAACAACTTTTCACAATATAACAGAAAATTAACATTTTAAGAACTCAATGGAATCCCCCCAAGAAAATCTCCAAATAAATTTGCCCCCTAAAAAAACCCTAATGCCAAAAAAAAACTAAATTTAGGGGGAAAACCACTAATCAGCTAACAGTGACTGTAAGCAGTAAGATCCCCATAGAATTTCAAAACAATGCTAATAAAAAATGTTTGGTAACCTTTTTCAGGATCCTGAAATATTGTAACACTACATAGGTCCCCACCATATCAAACGTGTATACGTGATATGAGCTGATCGTGGAAGAGCCGCCCTTTGCCACTACCGCCACCACTTTTCCAAGAGTCTAATTTTTTTTCCAAGAGCCTAAAATTATTCTTAAATTTTGGGAAGGAATTCAGATTTTGCAATTGAATTTCAGATTGATTCTGGGTGGGCGCTGATAGCTTTAGTCTAAAGCAAGCAGCGCCTACGATTTTGGGAAATCGAGAGGAGCCTAAAATTCGGGAATAGAGCATTTAATTAGCCTAAAATTTTGGATATGGTTTGGTTGAGATTGGTTTCTGGGCGCTGCTAGCTTTAGATGGCTGCGCCCTCGCCCACTCGAGAGATTCCTTTGTCGCCATCCTAAGACCTTTCACTACTTTCAAAAGGGTAGCGCCCATCAACGGATTAGCGCAGCCGTTGCCGGACGTTGGAGATTTGCGATTCGCAGAAAGACATTAAGGGAAACTTATTCCTACACTTCTCACACTCCCGAATATTATTTTCAACGGACATGCGCCGATATTTCTATTGGCTAAAGTGAGGCCTCACTCCCACACCTCCCGTTTAAAACAACGAATAAGAGAATACCTCTCAGGTGGATGGGTGGGAGACAGAAGTTTGGTGGTGAATGTAGTTTCCTTTCAAATTCAAATTCCGACAAATTTTGCCGACGAGGAAGCGTCAAACGGCCCCTCCGGCTCTTGAGGGAGAGCGTGGCATCCGCCGCATTTCGCGAAGTGCGAGACCTGCACTTGATTTCGTCATTTATGTAGTGGAGCAAGCATTAATGTTACGCTCTCCACATCTTGTCTGTTGGAGTGTCGTATGGTGACGGATGGTTGCGTAGGCGCCAATCGCCAGCATTTACCGCAGCAGATTTATCTGATAATCTGCGGGCGGTCAATAGCCGCCCCCGTCAACTTGGCCTGCGGTTACCTGTCGCTGTTGTCGCCGCCGTCGCTGCCACCGCTGCAGCCTTTGTCCGGTCACAACATTGCGGGCTAAGGCGGAATGGTCGCCCACTTCAAAGGGGCGTATGTAAAATGGAGACCAAATAAACCCTTCATCTTATCTCGTTAAGCTTACTTCTTAATCCTATATGTAATTTGAGGACCAAACCCTCTCAGATAAGAAACGGACTGAGGAGGCAGGAAGTTCAGGTAGGCGCGTTAAGAGGGCCGCCGCCGCCGCGCTGCTGGCCAGCATTTCCTTGTTCCTTTCCCTACACTTGCCCGGCAGAGATCCTTCGAGAGGTCCAGTGATGACAATAGTCTCATTTGCTTTTCGAGCTTTGAAGTAGCAACAGCGTTTACGTTTTTTCAAAGATGGAAGTGAAACCTGGTGTTACGCAGAAAGGGAAGGAACTGGTGACAGACGGATCTTTTGATGGCATTTGATAGATGATTTTTTTTACTTGTTTCCCACTTGTATCCTTGTATATTTACATTAGCGGCAATTTGTTCACATAATTACATTTATGAGTACATGTGCTTTAAATAATGCCAAGTAATTTTTCTCGAAAACTCAACCGTTTTCTATGAAAACTAGCTCAAATTCCGCATTTTCAGAAACGCTCAAACGGCATTTTCTCATAAAAGGCTCCAAATGTTTTCTTCAAACATTTCAGACGGACAGTGCAAATTGCACTCTTTGATATGACGTAAAGTTCATTTTATGGTATTTTTTTGTTTTTCAAAAATTAGACATGTATTTTTTAAGATTTCTAACACAGTTAATATGCCCTTTTCCACCAATTTGTAAACACTGTTCTATTTATTGAGTTAAAGTGCTTCAAATGACTTCTAATGAAGTTTTTCGAAAACTCAAAGAAAATTTCAAATCAAGGACGAAGTTTTACTGTGTTTTAATGTTCTTAGAATAATATTTCCGTTCTACTATTAGTAAACCAAAAACTTATGAAAATAAAAAAAAAAGTACTTTGGGCGGCGATAATGGCAGCTGGCAGGAGTTTGTGGCAAGTCCATTGGCTGATCTGCTGATTTCGGAATAGCTAAGGACAGATAACCTAGTAAAAAAGAGTGCAATCCAATAGTTTAAAAGCTGAGTTCACTTGAACTTCAGAAGTCTGGATTACATCAGTAACGAATCCGACAGTTCGATTTGTTCGTGGGAACTGGTTTTGATCACATCTTTTATGCCATTTTTCTTTGCTTTTAGGGCAATCTTAGAACATTTTAAAATCATTTTATTGATTTTTTGGCGATGCTTCGGGTCATCAAAATCAGCTCCCTACTCATGATTATACCTTGACGAACGACAAGATTCAGTTATTAGCGAATTGAAAATAAAACACCAATTTCCAATTAGAACTATAACGATACCGACACCATTTATATTTTATTGAAAATAATGTAATTGTTAGAATTAAAAACAAAACTTCTAACTTTTAACTTCAACTTTATTCGTCTACATTTTAATCATTCTATTAAATAAAATATTTAATACTTACGTAGTCGAATATATACGTACACGCACAATACAATTTTTCAACAATGTTCAATAATTTAACAATCACTACAAGCACTTATGAGCACTAAAATCAGTTTGGAAACGCATATAGCCGTTTGCAGGCTCAAATGGTCCCAGAGAAAGTGGATCATACCAACTTCATGAATATCACCCGTTATACTAACGGCATTGTCTTAGGGACTTTTCGTTTCACTTTAAGTTTAGTACAGGTCCATTTCAGAGGAGTCAACCGTCAATGAAACTCCCCATGTGTTGGCACATACACGCCGAAAGAGACTTTATTTAGCTGGGGTTGGCATCTTTTCATTTGTTTTATTTTCTACCAACATGTTCAAAACTGCACTCTTGCACGCTTAGAAGCTGGCGTAGAAGCACATTTTCAATTTTTAAATTGAATTTGTTGTTTTGAATTGATATTCTCATCGCAATATTTGTTTTTGAAGTTTTAAACGAGACAGTGGAAACAATGCACGTGAGTCAAAATGACGCATGCAAATCGTGTTTAAGTTAAACAATGAATATTAAATAGTGCAGCAAGATACAATGTTATTGCTCTATGTTATGGAATAGATTATTTGTGCATTACCACATGCATGTATTTTGTACATCTTTGGTTATATCTATAAATTGGGAATTGTAGCACACACGGTGATTGAACATATTTTAATTCATGGTGTTTGGTCTAATAATAAAGCCATATGTGAAAAAATTAACATTACAAATGTATGTGTATCTCTAAAATGCAGTTCATATCGATTTCACAATATTCTTTCAGTATTGTGAAGTCAGTACTCAATCAGATCACTTAGATGGTTGTGAAGAAAGCAATTGCAAGATTCATCTATAAAAAACTCATGATGGTAACATTCAACATATGAGTGTATATTTTTATACTTTGTATTGGGTATAGTTTGCAAAGAAGAAATAATAGGAAACACTCTTTACAGGGAAAGTTCTTTCAGAAAAAGAAATTTGGGAGAATATCAGAGGCAATTATGATACATTCTTTTTCCAAGGACCTTAAACTTCTTTTTTCAGAATTCTTAAAAGAATTTTGTTTGGAAAATCAAAGTAAGTATATTGTTTATAGAGGTAAAGATGATGTAAATTATCCAGGAGAATTATTTTTGTCAGCCTTATTAGTAGTAATAATAATAATATCAATAGTAAAAATAATAACAATGATATCTGTCAAAGAGAATTGCTTCAATGTATGACAAGGTACTTTGCTCTAGCAATTCATATTCAATAAATCATATACATATTTACATTGCTTTGAACATACAATTACTAATTACATACTTTGATACTTTCACACTCTCATGGAAATATATTTAGTATTTTAAATGTGGGACAGTATTTACTATGTAAACCTATATTATATTATACATTACACTATGCAATACTTTTGTATAGTATTAATGTAATTATATAACTATTATATTTATTAATTTTTTTTGATATTTTATAGTCATGGCTGACCCAAAGAAAGGAGTGTATGTAGTACACAATGAGACCAAAGATTTATGAAGCCAGGCCAGAAAGCCCATGAGCAGATCTGTAATTTAGATATCATAAGTAAAATAAGACCAATACTGCTAACATTCTGTGCAAAATGTGAACATTTTAAAATATTTATTGTCAGGATACATGGTAAATGCTGTATATTATTATTCTTGCATTTTAATTTTCATCTTTTCATATTCACCTTCATATATTCTATTAAAATGATTCAAGCAGTAATCATATAAATATTTTTTTCAAATGTTAAAAGTAATTAACAACAGGGTATAGTTGATAAATTGCAGCGAACTGAAGGGCAGACTAATTCAAGGCTTACTCCCTAATGCAGTTTCAACTGAAAATATGTGATCTCAGTCAAAGTGATTCTTCAATAAGAATGTCCTTAGAAAACCTTGCTACAGAATGGAAAAGGCCAGAAACCTTTGGAAGCAGGCTTTGAAACAGGAATCTTAATTATCTAAATTCATTGACACATTTAACACAAGGAAAATGAGATTCAATATCTTAAATTTAATAGTGTTATGAATACATTATTTAAATTTTTAAGGTGTCAACTTTGGACAAATTGGAAAAATGCAGTGGAGTATTGGAAAAATGCGGAGAAAATTATGGTTGTGTATAGAGAGAAGGATGGTGTATATTGTGCAAACAAATTGTACATCTGATCAGGGACAGTGTAGATGAAGATTTCACAAAAACTTAACTGTAAAAACACTTGTTTGCAACTATTGTGAAATAAATTTACTTAGTAAAAAAATAAATAGTGTTTTAACTCTTCTTCCTTAGTTTTCACTGTTGAATGTTGAGATAAAATATATTATTGTAATAATGAAATGGAGACAAATAATATTTAAGAAATACTCTGATTTCAATTTTTTTAAATTTCCTTCCATTAATTCTATATTATATCAATCATTAACAATCTTTGTAAGAATGTAATTTATTCCTCTAAAGCTTTCTAATTATATTTGCATTTTAAAATGAAGTAAAACATTAAACTTCTCATATTTCAACATTATGAGTTTCAGTCGAAAACTATCAAAATAATCGATCGAAATGATAATTATTTCAATGTTTCAAAACATTCATTTGATTAAAATTAACATTATTATGAGAGAAGTTCCTGATGGCAATTTCCTCGAATTGCGTGTTTGAATGTAGCGCCGATGTCTAGCTTCATGTACATTTTCAAAGTTGGCAGGGCCGAATGGCCGCCATATTGAAAAATCTTGGGACCAAAGCAAGCTGAAATCCCGTATACGTAGGCCTATATTCGCTTAAGTTAATGTGAATTGAATGATTGACGATTCATAAATTAAACTTTCTTAGAATTGTCGAAGCTTCAGTCACGGACTTTCCTGAAGGGTCTTTTCCGTACTGTAATCTAATTTGCAAGTGTTATTATACAATATTGAACACTATGCTTTATATTAAAGTAGTCATTCTCGCTGAATATTATCCATAAACCATCCACGCACAATATAAAATACAGGGAATCCAAACAAGTCAGTACAGACTGTTGCCAGTCGCTACAATTAGCAGTATTTCATTATAATACACTAATTTAAAGAATTCGTCACAGAGTAAGTAATGAAAGATTCCCTGCTCATTTCAATGGGTGCGAATCGTAGGTGCGACAAAAATATGAGATGTTAAAACTTTTACAATATATTATTATTGTTATTAATATTATTATTATTCCCCTACATCACGGCTAAATATGAATTGTTATTATTTATTATGAAATTTTGCTCCCTGGAGCCGGCCGCCCCTGCGGCCTCCACTATGGTACGCCAGTGGTCACCTTCCACTTTTACATGGAATGCCAGGTAGTCAGTCCTCAACTTACGTATACCCTTTTCTGGGTCGGTCCTCAAATTACATATAGGAGTATTCAAACATTTCCCAAATTTCACCATAAGTTCACTGACAGCAATATATAACGCTAGTTTTAGACTAAACTATTATCCCTCAATTTGGAAAAGAGCAATCATGTTACCCATCCCTAAACCGCAAAAAGATCATTCAAGATCAGAAAATTTTCGTCCAATTAGCTTACTATCAACATTTGCAAAAATCTTTGATAAAATAATTCTAACGAGAGTAATTAAATTTATTAATCAAACTAATTTACTCCCAAAATCTCAGTTTGGATTTAGATCGAATCATTCTACAACACACCAATTATTAAGAATCACAGATTTTATAGAATCAAGTTTTCAAAAGAAACAATTTACATTTGCACTATTTTTAGATGTTGAAAAAGCTTTTGACAAAGTATGGCATGATGGTTTACGTTACAAGCTAAGAATATTCGATTTCCCTATATATCTTCAAAAAATATTATCAAGTTTTCTATTACAGCGTAAATTCCAAGTTCAGGTTAACAATGTTTTTTTCTTCTGAATACAATATCCACGCTGGAGTACCTCAGGGTTCTCCACTCTCACCAATACTTTTTAATATTTACGTTTCAGATATTCCACATTTAATTAATTCACAAGTAGCCTTTTTTGCCGATGACACATCCCTATTCACTTCTCATGCAGACATTATAACTGGTCGTGATAATTTACAAGATGATTTAAATACTCATGTCACTTGGTACAATAATTGGCAAATCAAAATTAATAGTCAAAAATCTCAAACCAAAATATTTTCTTTAAAACGAATCTCTCCAACTTATCCACTTATTATTAACTATAAAGCAATTTCTTGGATTTCTAACCAGACCCCAATTACGTATCTTGGATTAAAACTCGATACTAAACTAACGTGGGAACCACACATTACATCAATAATAAACAATACGAATGTCAAGCTTTTAAAATTATACCCATTTTTGAAGAAAAATTCTCATCTTTCTTTAGATTCAGCTTTATGTATATTTAAATATATAATTCGCCCATCATTGACATATGCGTGTCCCATTTGGGGTGGTGCAGCGAAATCGCATATTCAAAAACTAGAGGCTATACAAAATAAATATCTTAGAAAAGCATTGAAAGCACCTTGGTTTATAAGAAACAATCAAATATTACACGAACTCGGTATTCTGTCTCTAAAATCCTGGATCCTTCATCTCTCAGATAAATTTTATACTTCCCTTATTTCTTCTCCTGCTTATACATCTTTTCAACTTGGAAAAACAGCTAATCCTTTCCCGCGAATCAAATCACGCTATTCAAAAGACCGCTTACATCCTCCATAGTTAACATATTTCATGTAACTATTATTTATTGTAAAAAAATATATATGTATTTTGTACTATTTATAACCACAGTTTATTTCTAAGATCATTGTATGTTCAAAAACAATAATACTTATACATATCAGTAACATGTTAGAGGTTACTTTTGAAGTTTCTCCTCAAATTGTACTATGTTAATGTAAAAATTCACACACTTGAAAGACAATCTTTTGTCGAACAAGTATAAATAAATAGATTTAAAAAAATTACATATAGGCTTAACTCTTATTCCCCTTCCGGTCCCCATGTCAAAGAATACAAAAAAAAACTTTAACAATTTCACAAAACTCTTGCAGTGTTGCGAAACACAAAATTAAAGGCACACACTGACCAAGCGATGCTACCTGACTAACACAGCAAGCAAAAACCAAATGAATGTAACATTGAAAGGTTACGAGGCACACATGGCCGGGTTGTCGAACCACACCACTGTCACAGCACCACCGCTCCTACAAATCACACCGCTGTCCAGTAGAGGGTCTCAAATGCAGAAATCGTGAAAAATGCCCTTCACCGCCGTGGATGCTTCATGCTCCCGGTCCACCATAGCTCCTTCCGCTTGGCCCACACTCCACCAGCTGTGTCGCCCGCTGTCCGCGCATGCTCTGGCGGTGCCCCGGGTTCCGACCCCGGGCAGGGCGCAGAGGGGCGGGCAGCCGGCTAGCTGGCGGCGGGGGGCGGACGTAGGCGGGGGGAGAGATACGGGCGCGACGGCGCGATGGTGTTGGTGGCGGCGGTGACGGTGGTGATGTAGTGACGTCACCGGTGTCGGCGGCGAGGGTAGCTGATTGCAACCTGGCAGGGCGGCGGAAGAACTGTCACATGCATCAAGGCGCGGGGAAACAATGATTAAATTAATGTCTTCATTCCATTTCATTGATTGATTGATGGATTGATTGATTGATTGATGATGGATTTTTTTTTAAGTGGGACGCGCGAATTTTGGAATTGGCGCCCCCATGACACCCTGGTCTAGCATGGAACTCCCATAATTTAGCGGGAAGCACTCCAAAGAGTGCCCAGGTGGGCGGAAGTCGCAGGAACTTGTCCGCGCCGAGCAAAATGTGCTAACACCCCATTTTACATACCCCGCTTCAAAGACATCTAAACAGGGTGTAATGAACTATTGCGTCACGATACGCATTGTTTGTAGTCGTAATTATTTTTTCTTTATTGCTAGGCGGGCCACGCGTTGGCCGTGTAACTTAAACTTATATGCAATTATAATGTTATTAGAGCAGAATGAATAATCTGTTTCATTGCAATGCATGTTTGCATGACCTGCTCCTTCCCGCATCCCACAAAGTTAGAAGAACAGGGCAAAATTAGTTAATAATATTCCTCCATGAATGAATGGGTGGGCAATTATTACAATATAATTAGAGAATAAATAATGAATACACAATATTTTAAATACATAAAATTTAATCAAAACACGACGAAAATGCCTAATGATGATGGTATTGTAAGGTTGGCATGGCTTTTTTCACTTTTCATTAGAAGCATAAATACACGAAAAAATTTGTCTTCCACCCTCTTCTGCACAAAAACTTAGATTATACGCACCTAAATACGCATATATAGAAATATGCAGATAAAGAGAAATATTCAGAAATATACAATTATGCTAAATAATAATGGGCTACTTTCGTTTTATGTTTGGTGATAGGAAAAGTTATTTACATTTCCTTTCGATATGCGGAATCAGTAAATATATGTAATTGGATGAAGTTGCTCAGTCTAATTATAACATCAAACTTTGTTTTCATTTTCATAAAGGTGGCAACGTTCCGCGACATCTCTTCACTGCATTACAGGTAGTGATTCTTTAAAAATATTTTCTGAAAATTGCATAATATTCTGTATCTGAGAAAAAATACAAGATAATTACAAGCATTAATTTATATCTTCATTGCCCACAAAAACATAATTCAAAAGGGGATGAGTGCAACACCGTATTTACTAATTTTACGGACATTACGGTGTTGCGAAATTTACCACCGCCTTTTCACATTATTCAGACAAGGAAGGTTTGGGTATTATTAGCTATTATAACGAGTCAATATTCCATGGAGTATATATATTCATAAAGTATTCTTGTGTGCGCACCGCCGCGGCGGGACTGAGGACCGCCTGGAACTGAGGTGTTGAACACCAAGGTAACATGTATACTGCTCAAGGAGTGAAGAATCAACAAGCAGACGCGAGCTGGGTGTCTCGAACTACAGACGGAATGTGGACGGATATTGATTTACAGACGTAATGGACGTTGTAAAATTCGGATGAGAAGTATATGTACTGAAATAGAGTCGGGAAATAGAACTTTTGAAATAGTTGTAGTTCTCAGTGAGGTTGGTGGATGGACTGAAATACATGAGAAAGTTGACGGGAAGTGAAATGAGATAGTGAATTGTTAAATTCTATGAAGTTTTTTTATTTTTTCCATTCCTTTATGTTTCCATTTCTTTCCATTATTTTGAGCAGTTGTTAGTAATTTTTTAATTTTATTTTGGAACTTGGAATTGTTTTGTCAATATATTAGAACGGTAAGCTGACACCTTTCAGATCTGCGGTGTATGACGTTGCAATGCCATCTACACAGTGTAATATCACATGAATGTCAGTAATAATACTTTTTCATAGTTTTAATAATGCTAATTGTGTAAATCATTGATTTTCCCCTTCCTAGTCACGCAATCTGTTGGTACTAGAGAAAACAATCAACAGAACGTCTTTATGTAGTATTTAAAAGATTATTTTCCGCACGTGATTCAAAATTAATTTAATTACATAAAACTCTTTATTAGATCCCATTCTTAATCTATATGTTTCTCAAAAGCCAGTTTTCTCGTAAATAATTATTTCTAAATGTAAAATGGACAATTTACCTACTTTAGATCACGCCACCTTAAAGTACGGACTAAATATCCAATGTGGCGTCTGAACCTACTTCCGGTCAGAACAACCAACTTTTGAATCTATGAATCCGACCACCCTCCGGTTGATATAATTCATACAACTGATTGTTGTTCTAGTCTCCAAGGGTCAGACACTCTGCGATGGAAGTATTTTTTGTTACGTGATAATCCTTCTGTCTTGTCTATCGTTAGAGTGAAACATCTCATTCATAAACGAGCGTGAATTGAATGCACTACTAATTGACGTAAGACTTCGTTTTCAAGTTATGGAATTGACAAGTGTTTTGGGCGAATAAAAATATAGCCTTAAAGACCTTTTTAAAATTGGGGTTTAAACCAGAGAATAACGTTGTTCTGGGTACAGCGCTTCTTCGTGCTTTCTACAATCACGGGCTATCCGCTCCTGGTGGTATAACTACTGGAATTTCGTAACCCACCACTCGGCCTTGGGTTGGACCCTTATCCCCCGCTTATCCCGGGTCGAAGTTTGCAAATGGCGGTAGTGGTCAGCAGTGGTTTACAGCTGATCAATTGGAGCAGAGCCGATCGTACTTCCATGGCTGAAAACATTCATTCGAAATCTGAGAAATTTAATTTTTCTAATTTAAAGTGGTCGTTAATTCAACTAACAAGATTTGTTGTTAACTTTCCTTTTACAAGAACAATTCCAAACTATTAGTATCATTAGTTTCTTTATTTTAACTTTTCTATAACTTAGTTAATTGGTAGGTGTTGTGTAATAAATATTTAATATTCTCAATTTATTTTCCGTCGGCTAGTTTAGGTTATATTTATTTCAGTGCAAAGGAGTGCACTGGTGATAAAAATGCATCTTTCGTAAAGAAGAAACAGCAGGATATTTCAGTCACAAGTGTCAGTGCTGAGGAAGAAAAAAAACCTTTTTTAGAATCAAATGTCAAGCATTGTTCATTATCTCAGAAAATCACACCGGTCACACCATCAGCCACTGCGAACATTTTTTCCAAGTTCACTGATGTTTTTCCGTGAACACTGAACAGTGAAATATCTGAAGATGGGAATTGCACTTACATGTTACTTCACAAGTGTGTTTGGGAACATATACAAAAAGGATGTGTGTGAGTGCTGTCTGTGGATCCTCAAATCTCCTATGCATTGAAGTAAAACAATCAATGTCATTTGCTCATCAGTTAGTGAGCAAGTGTAATAATAATTGTGAACAAGTCTTAAATAAAGTTTCAACTAGCCCTCGTGTTCCTGTAACATCATCTTGTACTAGGCCACCATTTAAAGTGAATCGGAAAATTGTGGATGATTCTTTGCAAATAGGTAGGGGCCATTCAGCAATAGAGCAGTTTCAATGGTAATTGGTTTACCATCAATGAATGTTTCAACTTTCAATTCTCATGTTCTTGCTGTTATTAAAAATAATGCAAAAATGAAAGAGGAAATTTTGAGGCTTTCATATGCAATCATACATGAAGCTTACACATCAGTTAGTGATGAAGTTATAAACTTATCAGTATTGTACGATGAAACATGGCTTCAACGATACATCTAGTTATGGAATGGGAATTGTTATCGATACCTTGACTAGTTTTGTTACTGATTTTCATGTTTTGTCAAAATACTGTGGCATTTGTGAAAAGAACAAGAGCAAATTAGGAGAAAAAAGCTGTAAATATAAAAAATTGAAAGAAATTCATGATTTAAGTGGTGAGTGTCATAATAATTTTAATGGATCTTCAAATGCAATGGAGATGGCTGCAATTGAGATATTGAGGAAGAGGGTCCTGTCTCATAATTTTTGATATACAACAATACTGTCGGATGGTGATGCAAAGACTTTCAATCAAAGACTGACACTAGTTATGCCATTGGTGTAACTGCGTTTATAGAATGCATGAGATGCTTATACCAAAAGAATAACTTAACTCCAAGGATACGGAGATCACGTTATATTCCCTGTTTGTCGAAACGGCCCTAAAGTGATCTTTTGAAAAACATCTGTGTTAATGAAGCATTTAAAATATTAATCCTAAGACGGTGTTAGTATTTCTCGTGTTAATAACGTTTGAAAGTATCAAACGTTAAAATAATGGAAGAATTTTAATAAAATGAGTAATATTGGCAACGAGATATAATTAATCACGTAGTTCATTCTTACCTGACAGATACTTCCTTTGGTGGTCTTATTTATTCTAACATAAATGTATCGATGTGTCCTTTGGAGACTTATAGTAACAATAAGTAATATACTTAAAAAATAGTTTACTGAATCAATTGAAACCAGAAAAATGCTATACTCATAAAAAGGTAGTTTAATAATGTTTTTATTGTAACTTTTCTTTTCACAAATGTGGTTACATGGAATTATATAGTAAATACATTGATTTAAATAATTAGAACTCTAAAGTTGAACTTCAATTCTTATCCATTAGGCATGTATTTTAAGTAAGTTATACGAAGACAAAGAAGCAGTACAGATTACTTATTAAATCACTTTAACTCACTCATGCAACACTGATAAGAATTATATATTTATAGGAGATCAGATAGGAAATTTTGTAGACTAATTATTATGGAATTTTCAATAAGTAATCCTTAAATCATTTGACAATTACAGACGAAGAGTATAATAATTATATTATAAATTATATATACTGGTTTCATAAAATACCAAATAGTATAAACAATAAATAAATTATAAGACATTTCTATGAATAACCTGATCTTAAACTTTTCCAGTTTTTTTATTGCAGTTGCATTCTTAGCAAATGTGTTAATTCTAGGGACACAGAACTTTCTTTTCAGGTGAGTTGAGATGTTTTTGTTTTATTTTTTGCACATGCTTATAATACTGCAACTGATCATGACATGCAACTGAGATCACATCCATCTATAATCACATAATAACTTTATAAAATATGATTATATTTATTACAAATTTATGTTAATGATTTTTAGCAACAATTAAACTCTAATTATGGAAAGTACTCTAATAAACAGTTTAAAAATATAGAACTGGTAGTACAAATGGAATTCACTTACCTCCAACAATTTGGCCACCAATGATGTAATAAAGTTGTGGTCCCTTCATCAACTAATTCTTTTCATAATCCTCAATGTTTATTTCCATTGAAGATAATTTTGAATTCATGTGATCTTTACGCAATAACGCTCTCCGTATAACAAATGGATTCTTTCAACACCAAGATATACACAAAAAACATGGTTTCAACCAAGAAGAAATTTATCATCAATTATAGATTACGTGGTGGTAAAACAGCAAACGAAAGCTAACGTTCTAGATACAAGGGTGTATAGGGGAGCAGAATCTGGCTCAGATCATCATCTATTAAGATCCTCTGTCCTTGTTAAGTACGTAAATTATGTAGATGAAGATCGTAGACAAGAAAATAGTATTCCCAAACAGAATGTTTTTAATGTAAGTAAGCTTCAGAATGCTTCAACAAGGTTTAAATACCAATTATATGTAGCTCAAGATGTTAGTACCATGCCAATGGAAAATGCCAACCTAATGTACCAAAATCTTAAAAACATTTTAAAGAATTCCGCAGAATTAACTATCGGCATCAAGGGAAAGGTACAGAAAAGATGTGAATGGTGGAATGAAGAACTCGAGGAAATGGTTAGAGAAAAGAGAAAAGCTTACGAAAAGTGGTTGTCTACAGGATGTTATCATGATAGACAAATATATGTAAGATGCAGAGTAGAGGTTAAAAGAAATGTGTCGAGAATAAAAAATGAATACTGGAGAAATAGATGTACAGAAGTAAGTAAACTAATGGGGAGTACAAGGTCAAGAGAAGCATGGAAATTTGTCAATACAGTTCGGAAGAATAAAAAAGAGCATTGGAAAGTGGATCCAATAGGCCTGGAAAAATGGAAAAGCTACTACGAAAATTTACTAACAGAGTACATGAACATTTCATATGAAACTCGTGAAACTGAGAAAAAACGTTCCAGAAATAACAACAAGGGAAGTCGGTAAGGCCTTCATGGCAATGAAAAGTGGTAGAGCTCCGGGACCTGGAGGTATCCCAATTCAATTAATTAAAACTTCCCCTTCAAGTTCCATAGATATCATGGCACAGATCTTCAATAAATGCTTGGAAGGAGATTTAGTTCCAGAAGAATGGAAAATGGCACACATTTCATCTATTTATAAGAAGGGCAACGTGAATGTGAAATGTGAAAAGTATAGGGGCATTAGTGTTACTAGTACAATTGGGAGACTATACGGCCGGATATTAAGGGAAAGATTGGAAATGGAGATGGAGGAAATGGAGAAACAGAGCGGTTTTTGCACAGGGAAATCTTGCATTGATAACATATCCTGTCTAAAACAAATTATTGAAAAACGAATGAGTGTAGGCAGAGAGAGATGGTATAAGTGGATCTGAGAAAAGCATTTGACTCGGTACCCGTAGTCAAACTGTGGGATACTATGGTAGATGAGAATATAAATACAGTTTATATAAATGCTATAAAGCGTCTATATGCAAATTGTCAAAGCTGCGTAAAAGTTGGTGCAAATAGTTCATCAGCTTTTCAAATAAATAAAGGCCTAAGGCAAGGTTGTTGCATTTCCCGAACTCTATTTAAAATGCACATTAAACGAGTTCTTCGCACCTGGAAAAGAAAATGTAAGGGTATGGGAATACCTATTGGTGGAAATTTCCTATATACCTTGATGTATGCAGACGACCAAGTGGCCCTAGCCAGTGACGAGGATGATATCCACTACATGACTCAAAAATTAATTGAAGAATATGAAAAGTGGGGACTTGAATACATCTAAAACAAAATATATGGTAGTGGGAGGAAATGGCCAGGACCTGTTAACCCATAGGGGCGTAATTAAATGTGTAAAGGAATTCAACTACCTGGGTGTAACCTTAACAAGTGATGGTCGTGATAGAAAAGATGTTTTAAACAAAACAAACAGAGGTAGGCTAGTAATAAGATCTTTACATCCATTGATATGGAATTCAAACATAAAATGAATCACAAAAATTACACTGTATAAAACTATTGTTGAAAGTCTATTCACATATGGAGATGAGTTATGGACTATTAATGCCAGGGATAGAAGTAGGATTCAAAGAACAGAAATGGAATAATGGAAGCGGTGTTGTCAGTTTACAAGAAAGGAAAGAATGAAAAGTCAAAGAAGAAGGTTGGACAGTGAATGACTACCAAAGATGATGTGGGAATACCATCCTGAAGAAAGAAGATATAGAAGAAGACCAAGAAGGAAGTGGGAGGAAGACATACGATCAATGATGGCGGCGAGAGATTTAGAAGATGATGCTTGGGAAGATCAAAACAAATGGAGATTAGGCAGCGAGAAATGGCGACAGCTGTAGAATACTCGCTTTACTACTACTACTACTACTACTACTACTACTACTACTACTACTACTACTGCTACTGCTACTGCTACTACTACTACTACTACTACTACTACTACTACTACTCCTACTAGATAGTTATTAAAAACCAATCTCCCACCACGGCCCTAAATTTGAATCATTTATTGATTCAAATAATGTGCAAACACGAACCTTAAGGCTAAATGTACCGACACTAGTTCAATTTGTCGCCACCACGTGGCAGCACCAAGTTTAGTGAATTTTACTTTACCGATTACGTCTGAACAAATGGTCCGATTTTCGATCTGTAAACGGCATTTGACTCCTGTTTATAATAGAATTTACGCTACGAAGCCCTTTTTCCAAAAAAACTAGCAGAAACTCGATTTTTAAAATTTTTCTCGTACTTCCGGGAACAATTTCAAAAATGTGGGCTTGTAGCGCGATGGCGACACGCTTCCAGAATCCAACGCCGTGTCAAACATGCAAATCGGATAAATAGGAGCGACGGTAAGTGAAATTTCGAAAAACACCTCACCCCACTCCCCGTTCCCCTTCCACGCCGCCGGGACATTGTTGGCCGGCGGCGCGGTCAAGCCGGCACGGGCGAGCCGGGCGGCGGCCGCCGCGGCGCGGCGACGGGCAAGAAGGCTGAACTTTCGGGGGCAGCAAGCCAGACACCCCGTCACTTCGTTGATGCTTCCGTCACTTCGCATCTCAAGATATTTTTTCCCCACATATGAAACTAGTGATGCTGTAATAGGGGTAAACGGTCTCGTATCATCTTTAATAGTAGTATAAAACTATTACCTTATTCACATATTCCATCTTCCTTCGAATACCATCATAAGAATGTCTGAGGTATCACTCAAAACACCGATCCCGCTTTGGTGCTGATTTCAAAAAGAAAAAATCGAACTAATTGCGTAAATATCACCCATATTCCATCTCCTCACATCGTATTTTAGATATATTGTACTTCTAAGATCTTCCATTACCATTTCACTACCGGAAAAAACAAGCGGAGATAACGCAAGAGCTCTTTTATCCTACGATTCGATTTATCATTTCAAAACGGCGTTTGTCACCTTGATAGAATTCACCTGGTTAATCCTTTTCCCAGTAAAATAGCCGAATCGAATTTTTAAAATGTTTTTATACTTGCGGACATATTTGAAAAAGTGGTAAAATAGCGCGCTGGCGAGATGCACCCTGAATCTAACGCCATATCATACACTGAAATCGGGTAAATAGACTTCTCTAGTCATGTAAAAAAATGATCTTCAGTAACGTCAAAATTCTGTTTCGCGGTACTGCTTGTCGATCTCATGGCTAAAGTCTGGCTCTAATGTAATTACATATGTTTTGTCTGTTCTCATTTTGTAATTTAGGCGAACTGTTGCAATCCTAACAAAATATTTAAATTTTTCGTTACAAATTTTGTACTGTATTACGTATTTTACATATTTTGCTGATCATTTAATATCTGCTTAACAATATATTTATTATTTGCTAATTATTAAGGTATTTTCACAAATTACCAAATTTTCTTGAAATTATTTCCGGAAATATATTTCATTCATTTTGAAAAATAGTTTTTATTTAAATGTGTTTATATTTTTGCAATGAGCATATTTTGTCTAATACTAATTCAGAATTGCTGACATTCCTATGTGCTGCACGTAAAGATTTCGAACAGAGTGCTTCAAAGATTCTCTGTTCGTGTCTGCGTTTTCTACGTGCATCTCTTTGTTTTCATTGCTGATAGAAAGAAATAAAAAAATCAGTAGGCAGAAAAAGTAGTTACTTTTAACTTCGATATAATTAATATTTTATTAATGGAATTTCAAATTGTGAACATTTATTTTACTTTATCTCTCTTCTCAATCTTCATACGAAAAGAAAGTTATATCGTGCGCAGGAAAACTCTCAAAGCCGAGTCCTGATAATGAAAATGTGGATAAATCGTGTTGTTGTATAGTAAATTACTTCCTGTAACTCGTGGTGTAGCCAGAATCCATGTTTTGTGGGTCCTTAATACCGAAAAATTGATTGACGGAAAAACGTCCATCAGTGTCTCTGGTGTATGTGAACAACACTAGCGTTTACACTGCGTACAAATTTTTCCAAACTGGAAAAAACAACAACAAAAAACAGCTGTCGATCTACTGTCATTCGAAGCTCTGCAATTTTCAAAAACGTGCATTACTTTTTGGAGACACATTACACGAACCCCCCCCCCCCGGATATTTTAAAAATTTGCTCAAATATGGCTCCAAATTTTTTCTTTATATTTCTCGTAAAAATTGAATAAAATACACATGGCTTAGGTCCGATTTCACTGATAACTGAATTTTCGAAAATTGCAAAAGATTGAATTTTTTCGGCGTTTCCTACAACTACAATATTGACGATAGAGACTTTTCCTTTCTAAGAAATTTGTTGTACATAATTAGTTCTTTCATTAAGATCATGAATTTTTTTAAAACAATTTTTGTAGTTATGGCGCAATCTTGTGTGCAATAAATGCAACTTTAAAAGATAACAAAGCAAGATTTTTTCAAAATCGGCTCCATTTTTTCCCTTTAAACTATTGGTAGGGATATTGCGAAATGTACTTTAAGAGATGACATAAACACTATTTTGCTCTATTTTTTTGTTTTTGCGAAAATAACACAAATGAAACTTTTTGAATAGCCTGTCACGTCGTTTATATTTACATTATCGGCGATTTGTTCACATTATTAGATTTATGAGCACACGTACTTTAAATTATATCATTTAAAGTTTTTCGAAAACTAAAAATTTTTTTGGAAATGAACTCGAAATTTCGCATTTTCAGAAACGCTCAAACGCCAATTTTTTCTGAAAAGGTTAGAAATTTATTGTTCAAAGTTTTTGTACGTATAGTGCGAAATGCACTAAGGAAACAAAAAAGTTTTGTTGTATTATTTTGTTGTTTTTCTTCAAAATTTACACAAATGTATTTTTTAAATATTTCGCATGCCTTGTATGCATATTTGCAGCGATTTGTAAACATTATTGCATTTGTGAATGGAAGAGCTTAAAATATCTTAAAATAAATGTTAAAAAAACTCTCAAGATTCCTGTGAAAAAGGGCTTCATATTTCACATTGCCACAGACGCTTAAACACCCTTTTCTTAAAAACGGTATCAAGTTTATGAATGAAAATTGTCGTAAAGGACAAGGTTTCAGTCTTCTCTAAAAGCAATATTTTGAATCTACCATTAGGAAACCGAATAATTGAGAAAACCTAAAAAATAAGTTGGGTGCATTTAATGGCAGGTGGCAAGATGGGGCAAGGCCATAAATCTAGCCCATGCCAACAAAATAGTAAATTTTACTACGACAAAGTCCGAATAGCTGGCTGAGACTATAGGAAATTGAAAACTAATACGGGAAAGTCTGTGCCATTCTGTAGCACCACCAGTTACTTTCTCGTGTTAGTTACTCAAAGTTGTGTAATGCTGCGGAAAATCTATTTCGAGATATTAACGGAAGTACTCGTTTTGGGGTCCCCTGAGTGATACCGAAAGGGTGTATGTGTGTTTTGACTTTTTAACGTCCGTTCGTCCGTCCATCTGTCTGTGTCTGCCTGTCTGGGGGTATGTGAACAACACTAGTGCCTAAACTATGTGGAGAATTTTTGCTCAACTGAATAAACCCCTGTCGATCTGGTCTGAGTCGAAGTTCTGCGATTTTTAAAAACATTCATTAATTTTTGGAGATACTTTTTATTAAGCCCCAGGGACATTTTCAACATTTTCTCAAAAATGTCAACCAGGATAGGTGGCTCAGTGCATCAACTGATGTCACTGCAATGCCTCTGACCGAGAGGTGCTAGGTTCGAGTCCCGACGGTGGCAGGATTTTTCAACACTAGCTTGTCAGTTAGATGTAGAATTCAACCGATGTCTGGAGGAAAATTCTAGCGACCGTCTGCTCTGATTGGAAGTTTTCCGTAGTTTCTCCGATCAACATCAAACGAATGCCGGAGCAATACCCTAACAAACGGACCTCGCGCGATATTTCCTTCCTCTTCCTTGTCCTATCTTCACACAAACACACACACACACACACACTCACTTGCACAACACTACCATATATGCTGGGAGACCAGTGGGAGGATTGGAACTTGTCCCGGCTGTGGGCCGTGCACTGCTGGTGGGAGATACCTTGTTAAGAAAGAACCCGGCAAGCCGACAGGTAAATCGGTCGGTGATTTAGAGCTTGTCCCGGCTGGGGTGGTGCCCCGCTGGTGGCAGATACCTGGTTGGGAAGCCCCGCTAGTGGACGGAAGGTCAGCGCCGGATCTCGCCATCGGCATAGCGGGCAACATCTCTTCCACCTCACGATGAAATAAACATGCATTGCACTTACGGGACTAATGACCAAAGCAGTTGACGCGCCCAAAATCACTGACAATCAATCAAAAATTACTCCAAATACTTTCCTTAAATTAATTGTAAGAATAAAGTAAAATACACTCAAGGTGGCATAGCTCTTATTTTCATTGCTGACTGATTTTGGGAAAATTGCAAAAGTTCGAATTTTTTTTCGGCGTCTTCCTACAACTACAAAATTGAAGATAGAGATTTTCCCTTAAAATTATATTTGTTCTCCATACTTAGTTCTTTCAATAAGGTCATGCACATTTTTTTGAAATTTTTAGTAGTTTTCGCGCAATATTGAGGGCAATTTGTGCAATTTTTAAAAATTACAAGAACAAGATTTTCTCAAAATCGACTTCAACTTTTTTCCTTAAACTTTTGGAAAGGATAGTACCTAATGTACTCTGAGATGACATAAACGCCATATTGCTCTATTCCTTTGTTTTTTCAAAACTTACAAAAATGTAATTCTTTGACTAGCCTTTCATTTAGTAAATATTTTCTTTAACGGCGATTTGTTCATATTAGGGAACTTTTGCCACCTAGAACGTTAAGTACTATCGATCTTTTGCGCATGCGCAGATGCACCAAAGTGATGCGAAACTTGCACTGCGAATGAGCAGAAGATCGATAGTACGTAACGTTCGAGGGTGCAAAAACTCCCTACTATTACATTTACGAGTACATGTGCTTTACATTATGTCTTAAAAGTTCCTCGACAACTCAGATGTTTTCTGTGAAAATGAACTGAAACTTCCGAATTTGCACAAATATTCAAACGCCATTTTCTCAAATTGCTTCTTCAAACTTTTCGTACGAATGCTATTTGCATTCTTTAAGTTAACATAAAATTAATTTGGCTGTATTTTTTTGATTTTTCAAAAAATAAATAAATGTATTTTTAAGTGTCTCTCACGCCATTAATATTCTCTTTTCCAGAAATTTTATACATTATTACATTTGTGAGTAGAAGTGCTTTAAATGTCACCAAATGAAGTTGTTCGAAAACTCGAAAGATTCTTGTGAAAATTCCGAAGCTTCCATTTTCGCATTTACAGTAACGCTTAAACGCCATTTTCTTAAGAGCGGCTCCAAATTTATCAATGAAAATTCCTATATAGGACGAAGTTTTACTCTTTAATATCCTAAAAGTAATATTTCGTATCTACCATTAAGAAGCTGAAAAATGAGAAAAGTTCAAAAAATGTATTTTGGGCGGCGATAGATGTCAGCAAGATGTCAGAAGATGGGGAAAGATGGTAAAACTGGCCCAGACCAAAGATATTAGATTACTATGAGAAAGTATGTGCAATTTGTCCTAAAGTACGAAAACGTTTTAAAAATTCGATTCGGTTATTTTACTGGAAAAAGGATTAACCAGGTGAATTCTATCAAGGTGACAAACGCCGTTTTGAAATGATAAATCGAATCGTAGGATAAAAGAGCTCTTGCGTTATCTCCGCTTGTTTTTTCCGGTAGTGAAATGGTAATGGAAGATCTTAGAAGTACAATATATCTAAAATACGATGTGAGGAGATGGAATATGGGTGATATTTACGCAATTAGTTCGATTTTTTCTTTTTGAAATCAGCACCAAAGCGGGATCGGTGTTTTGAGTGATACCTCAGACATTCTTATGATGGTATTCGAAGGAAGATGGAATATGTGAATCAGGTAATAGTTTTATACTACTATTAAAGATGATACGAGACCGTTTACCCCTATTACAGCATCACTAGTTTCATATGTGGGGAAAAAATATCTTGAGATGCGAAGTGACGGAAGCATCAACGAAGTGACGGGGTGTCTGGCTTGCTGCCCCCGAAAGTTCAGCCTTCTTGCCCGTCGCCGCGCCGCGGCGGCCGCCGCCCGGCTCGCCCGTGCCGGCTTGACCGCGCCGCCGGCCAACAATGTCCCGGCGGCGTGGAAGGGGAAGGGGGAGTGGGGTGAGGTGTTTTTCGAAATTTCACTTACCGTCGCTCCTATTTATCCGAATTGCATGTTTGACACGGCGTTGGATTCTGGAAGCGTGTCGCCATCGCGCTATAAGCCCACATTTTTGAAATTGTTCCCGGAAGTACGAGAAAAATTTTAAAAATCGAGTTTCTGCTAGTTTTTTTTGGAAAAAGGGCTTCGTAGCGTAAATTCTATTATAAACGGGAGTCAAATGCCGTTTACAGATCGAAAATCGGACCATTTGTTCAGACGTTATCGGTAAAGTAAATTCCTGCTGATGGTGCTGCGATCTATTGAATTTTCCTATAAGTTTTTTTCGGTACATTTAGCCTTAAACTGAAATACCAAATCCAAATAACTGATCAACAGACTAAATAGTAGCTGAGATAAGTAATGTAATAATAAGGAGTTTCACTGGAAGCACTACACGACATGAAAGAACTAAAATAAAACCAATATAAAATTATGGAAATAATAGCGCAAGTCACTCGAAATAATGACAAACGATCACAATATAGACGCACGGTTGAAATGTTGGTGGTATCTCCGGAAGTCGTCATTTTGTTGTTGCGAACGTAAATCAAAAACATGCCACTATTCGGATTATTACGATATATTTCAGGTAATTCTTGAAATGTTGGCAACAACAATTGACTACACAAAAAGGAATGAAAATACCCTATGAAGCTTTGCAGTACATCTGTCCATGCGACAGTAATATTTTTCAGAAGTTGAATTTCAGTCCTCACTTTAAGGTGGCGACAACAATTGGGAATATCTCACTCTAACGCGTTATTTTTGCACCATATTGTCATTGTGCTTGGAGAGCGAGATTTAGAGAAGGTCGTGAGTACAAGTATTTCGTAATTATTCGTAGATTTATTTTGTTTTAGTTTTTACTTCCCCGTATACTATACGTATAGTATAGGGAAAATTATGTAATGCTGCGCGAAAAAAAGGCGGATTTTCGGCAGAAAACTCTCATTACAAGGATCTGGTAACGAAAAAGTGGAAAGTTTTCTGTGAAAACTAGCTCAAAATTCCGCATTTTCAGTTCCGCATTGTTAGAAATAAACAAAAGCCACCTGCACACTCGAAACGACCAAAAGTAGTTCTTTTCACGCAGATCTCCATTATTAAAAAGCTCTAAAATTATTAAAATGGTCAGATCATTGCAATTATAATGAGTGGTTCAATCAAGGGTCTTTTGTGATTGGTCCAAGTGTGTAGTGAACTGCTGACTTCGTATTTTATTTCATAGAATTATTCATTAGTATTTAATTGAAAATTATTTTTGTTAGTTGATTTACAGTTGTTTATACCGTATTTAACTTTGAAATTGAATAAATTTCGTTTCTACAAAAAGTTAGTTAATCTATATTTAGTTTTCTGATATTCTTCGTAAGAAGAGCGAATTTCCGGCAGAAAAATTCTTATTGCAGAACCTTAGTAATGAAAAAGTGGATAAATCCTGTCTCTAAATACAGAAAAAAAATCCTCAAACACATCGTGCTTTTGTGGGTCCTTGATGCCGAAAAATCTATTGACAGCAAAACATCTGTTTGTGAATAACGCTAGCGGCTTAATCGTAAACAGGATTTTCATCAAAATTCATCTGGATGCCGTCTCTTCAATTACAAATAGATATTTTGATTTTAATGGTAGTTTCCATGAAGCTTCAAAAACATTTTTAAACTCTGTACAAAAAAAGGGCACTAAATTATTATCCCAATTTTTTCTCTGGATTTCGTATAGAACGCTTAAAAGTATGGTACAGGTCTCATGATCATTGAAATCAAAGATTTTGTTGAAAATAGCAAGAATGCAATTTTTTGCACATTTTTGTCCTTCTACTATAATAATTATGATAGAGATTTTTCTGAATTACATTTGTTTCTTATTTTTTTTAAATATATGAGTACTTTTCGCGTAATATGGCGCGTAATATCAATAATTTTTTTTAAAATGAAACATTTTTTCTTTAAAATATCGCTCCAAAGTTTTTATTTTTTTTCCACGAATTGAAAAGGAATACTTAAACGAAAGGCGTGGGTCTCGTTTTCGTTGAACTCCCTGAATTTTCGAAAATTCCAAATTTTGAAATAATACGAGAAAGTATGGGCTATTGACTCCTCCCCCACAAGTTTTAATGTATGTCATGGAATTTTCGGAGTGGAAGCCTCGAGCTTAGCTCCCTGCCCTTTGGAGGCCGCGGCGTATACACTGGGCATGCATTGACGCTCGCGAGCCGTGTTTACGCTTTGAAGTACACGCGCAATTCGACTGAAGGAACGCGTCTGTGTTTGCGGGGGTATCGCCTGTGTTTGCAGGTTTGCGGAGTGTAGTGCCAGTCTAATACGACGGCGCGGGTAAACAGCAAGAGATTTTTACTTCAAGTAAATGGACGGGAGAGATACTGGTTATATTTTAAGATGCTTCGGAAATAAATCAAAAAGGAAATGTACGACGGGAATGCGTTGAGAGAGACACGTATCTTTGTGCCGATGATTAACATTGGGAGACGTGACAAAGCAAAATGAAGCAGAATGGATAGTTTTATATTAAAATTATGAAAATTAAATATTTTAATTTTTTGTGAATACTTAGGAGTAAATATTATTTCACTCTAAATACTGTTTAATATTTATAAAACAGTCCCTTGAAGTTTAATGATTGCTGTTCAAATATTTATATAGGCTATACAATAATTAATATTAATTATTGTATACTGAAGAATATTATTTGAACTTCTAATAAAACCGTTTATAAATCATTTATTTCATCAAAATCATTTCAGATTTCAAAATCAGTGCTCTTATAGAATGAATTAGGAGATACATAAGGGAAATTATTCAAATTACCTTGATGACTTCATATACACTACCCCCCAAAAACAAATTTAATCCACAGAAATGTGTGGTAAGCAAAGTCTACCGGAAAATATTGATTTTGAAAAAATCTCCAAGAAAGAAACACCGAAGTATACACTACATGTCCGGAGACCAGTGGGAAGATTAAAGATTGTCTGTCTCGACTGAAGCAGTGCCCCACTGGTGGCAGATACCTGGTTGAGGAAAACCACGCAATCCCAAGGATAGGTCCACATCGGATCTCGCCATCAAGCAGGCGAAGAATAGGGAGTTTTTGCAACCTCGAACGGTAAGCACTATCCATCTTCTCCTCATGCGCAGTTCACGTTTTGCATCACTTTAGTGCATCTGCGCATGCGCAGAACATCGATAGTGCTTAACATTCGAGGTGGCAAAAACTCCCTAATGTCTCCAACTCCCGTGATAAAAGCATACACTACACTCACGGGACTAGTGACGTTTCCGCTGATGCGCCTGCAAACGCAAATGTGCAAATGTGCATATTTATATCCTTATTATATTACATTACTGTCTTATACATTATTATCTTACATCTCTATTGTTATCTTATAATATTATACTTCATTATTTATTAGATATAAGTAAATATGAATACAACGCTGTATAATATACATAAGGTAGTTCTGTACAAACAAAAGAATGTGAAATATCACCTTGTTATAAATGAAACTGACTGCACAATGATAGTATTGAAAGATGAATTAGGGTGGATGTTAGGAACCAGTTTGTTGTCTGGGAACTTCTTATATTTTTTATCTAGTTCTGTTACTAATACTCTCTTCCATTTTTATGTTAATAACCTGAGTAATACACGATGTATTTCCTCAGAATGTTATGTTATAACTCAGCCAAAAAAATGTACGCGGAAAAAAGTATCGGATCGTACAGATTGCTAATACAAGGGCTTAACATCTAAAGAAAATTATAAATAAAAATACATGGTAAAATCAATCATTTCCTTGTAAAGGCAAGTTTTCAAGAGCAGTTCTCACCTTATAGAGAGTGGTTTCGCAATATTTTCTAAGAAAAATGGTTGTTACAGGACGTCATTGAGAGAAACACAGAAGATAATGAACAGAGCGTGTAACACTGGAGCCGTTCTGATGGTTATTAGCAGCGCTAAAATTGTTCTGCATCGAATTTCGCATCCATAATTTCGTTACAAGAAAGGATATGGTCAAGGTCTGCCTTCTGCTCAGGTATAAATAGTGAACGTCGGTTCTTTTGGGCAGATTCATCGAGAAGACACAAGCAGCAGCAGACATGCGTACCTTTATTGCTCTGCTATTCATCTTCAGCGCCATTTCGGTGAGTTTTCTGATCAATAAAATTTCGTGTTACTCAAAATAAACTAGTGGTGCTATAGGCCAAATTCTTTCACGCATAATTATAAGTTTTCGTAAATTTTTGCAATTTGACGTGAAATATAGGCAATATTAAACAATAATTTTCTCAAAAACGCCTTAAAATCTGTTGTTTAATTTCTTCTCAGTCGGAGCAAAGAACTGAAAATAACGAAAGTCCCATTTCGGAGAATTCACAATGCTTAAAAAATTAGCAAAAAATATTATCGCGAAAGTATTGATTACAGATATCATTGCTTTAATAAAATCTCAAATAATTACAACTGGTTTTGGGAACCTCCAGAAATGCGTAGAAAAATGACCAGGCTTTGCGCTCTATTTTAAGCTTACATAGAAAAATCGGCATGGGGTGAAATTCCGAGCAAAACTGAGAAACCATTCCACTATGGCAGAGGCGATCATCCTTACAAAATCGAAGGGAGAGGACAGACATCACAAAAGATTCTTTTACGAATCACACGATAGAGGATTGGAAAGGCTTACCGTTGACAGCCTTTGAAACATTTACTTACTTTGTAAAAATGTTTAGAAATAGATTAGATCGAATATAATTTATTTTATATTAACAATATTATTTTGTTTGTGTTTGCTATTTAGAATAAGAAATGCAGTTAGGACAGTGCAGTGTAATGCAGCGTAGTGTTGGTTTTTTTGAAATATTCAGTGGTGAAGGTAGTCATGCAATTGGATATTCTGAAAACTTATATTTTTTTTGTAAATTATTTCCATTTTTTCATTCAGCAAAAACGTTGATAATTTGTTCTTTAAAGCTGTCGTTTCTGCACAGTTAATTTAGCAGCCACATCTCGATAGCCAGCGTTCTGAATGACCAATTGTGATATTTCCTATGGAATTTCTCAGGAGGTCTTTACTCTCTTTAATGTAATCATATTCCTTTCACACAATGCTGTAGATAAATGGAAAGTTATACTGAGTTGCATCAACCGAACCGTCTCTTGATAATTGTTTCTACACTAATTTGTACAACAAATACTTCAACAAATCTATAGGCATTGCCAATGTATACATGTGTCAATTCATTTTGAAGCTGCTCATTGTCAAAGAATATATTTATTTGGAAAGAAAACTTTCCTGAACGAAATGACGCTTTGTAGGTGGAATGTTTTCAATGTTTTTGTCAAGAAATTGGAAAAAATAAAAGTTTTCAAAATCTTTCTGAAGCCTGTCTCAGTCTGAGTCACTACTGTATCAATAATTTTAAAAGAAACAATTTTTGTATCTTTGAAATATTTATGACCATGAAAATTCCATCAAAATTATGTATGCCTTGATACAGATTTCAATAGTCTCTTCAAATCTAAGACGGTATACTACTACATGTCTATATTATTTTTAACTCTATGCCATATATTTTGCCTTATGATTTCTCATTGTTGAGCGAAAACTGCATTTCGATATCGTGAACCGTTTACAAGTTATGGGACTGGCGGATAGCCAGTGGGACAGTTTATGTAACACTAAATCTTTAGCTTCATTAATGGTTTCAGAAAGAAAACACGAACAAAAATCACACAAACGGCACACAAACAAATCTACTTTCCCACAACGTCAGGTGATGAGGTGAATTTGCCTGGCCGAGACGTAGGCGTGCATCGCGGTGCAAGTGCTGCCTGCCGAGAGTCTAGGCCTCTGCTAGGCTCTCAGCTCAGTGAGCGCGAGTGGGAGAGTGAGGAAGGGGAGAGACGGAGAGAGCGCGCAGCCTTGTGCGCATGAGCGGCAGAGCCCGCCGGTGTTTGTTCACTGGCAGGCTCCTCGCTCAGCTACCGGCCCCAAAGAGTGTCTCTCTGAGCCCCTGCTAATTCTCTCCCGCGTAACCCGGGAAAAGGAGTCAAAAACATTTAATTTTCTTCAACGATTTAGTAAAAAATATTGAAAATGGCACATTTAATAATAGTATTATTACAATATCATTATTGTATTACCGTTATCGTATTATTACTATTGTATTATCATTGTTTAATAATTTTTGTGTTATTCTTGTATTAATATTATTATTATCATTATTATCATTATTATTATTATTATTATTATTATTATTATCAAATTCTGTCAGGAACACAACTAGTAGGTGTTACAACAACGAACTTTTTTTCATTATTTCTATCATTTTTTTATTTTTCAAACTTTCAATTAAAAGAAGGCCTTTGGCAGTTTTGTATAGGTCACATTTTTGTATAGGTCCCATGGAAACATTTAAAAAAATTGTAGCTTTTGGACAGCATTTTTTACATTGCATTAATTCCAAGAAGAAGTTAGGTGAAAACTACCTGTTTTTTTAAATGTACTAATAGCATTTCTTCAAGATGAAAGTAAAACCTATAAATAGGGGAATATATTTCAATAGTGATAGGATGTTCTGATTTATGAGGATAACACAAAGGATTAAAACAAATACGTAAACAAGAATCAAAGAAATCAAGATGGACACGAGAAATAAAATGTAAATAAAAGGAGCGGAAGTAGGAAATGACTGAGGTGAAAACCAGAGACAAATAAAGTGTACAAGTTTTATATTGGACCACGTGCAAAATTTCTGTTCATAAAATATATAATAATAAATAGAGATTTTTCCGATCTCATTGTCATTTGTGAAGGAGAAGCCGCAGGGTTGCAAGATTGGGGATCTTTATCTTCAAAATGGGGATTTTTTTGTGACGGGGAAATAATGGGGAACATAAATAGACGGGAAATGTTTGGGAATGTTTTGGATAAATTGTTTTCATACAGAGTCGCGGCAAAAATATTATTATTTCAATTACTACGAATAAAAAAAGGAACAATAGACGCTATTCTCTCTCATTTTTATGAATCAAAAAGAGAAAAATAAGCATAAATTAAAAACAGGCATAGAGAAATAAAAACAGTGCAGGGCTTCAGCCAACTAAAAGGACGATGATTATTTGATAAGAATTATTTAAATTTCAGGCCAGCCATTGGAATCGTTAGGGAAAGCACAAGTCGTTAGCACCTAAATTGGAGAATATTTTTCTTTTCAAAATTGAGGGATTTGGTTTCATTGGAATGGTTTTTTGTGGCAACTCCGTAGCAGTGATAGAGAAAGAGCTCGCAACGCATCTGCCAACCCTACATTATGTTTTACGCTTGGATGTGGTAGAAATCGGACGTACGGCCGGCAGCGAAGTTCCTTTTACGGAATAATTCTTGACTGTTGTGGTTGAGATAATGGAAAGAGGATCGGGAAGCCTAGATCGGGAAGTACCTAAGCCATTAATCAGTTGAGTGAATAGATTTTTAGAGGACTGCAGTTTTTTTTAAGAAAATGGGATTGAAATTTTAAATTTACACAAGTGAAAGGTACAAGACGTCGAAAATAAATAGTTGGATTTTTAAATAAATTAGTAAAATTATTGATAAGAGAGGAATCGCGAGTCGCAATACCGAAGTCAAATATAGACAATATACCTCTAAAATATTGGTATTGTCACACACCATCATACACCTGTATTCTCATACATGTCTTAAATAAAAGTTAAATATGTCAGGGTAATTTTGTGCAAGTAAGGTATATGTACTACTTGAGAACTTTCTGTTTTGGTCGTCGGGCAAAACTAGGAAGTTGTTAGATATTCCAGATGTATGAAATCATCGCTTGTTACAGGCCGAAACGATGGAGGCCTATAAGAAAATAATTCGCCCTGAAGCCGAAGCGTGCAAGAAAAAACTTGGTGCAACTGAAAGTAAGTAGAGATAATAGGTAATAACAATTTGCGAATTCGAATTATATTGGAATTCGTACTGAAGAGATGAAGTGAAGCGGCGAAACAAAATGTATCAACTCCATAAGACGTTCGTGCGTTAAGGAGTGAGCTCAAATACATTAATTTTACTATAATTGTTCCATTCCCTTATGACGATCGCGAGCGTAGAATGGCTTGTGTAAAGTAAAAATTAATCTTTGTAGTTAATGATTCCACCTTCTTCTTGTATGTATACGATCATGACGATTCGGGAGACGTAGATGTCCAGCTTTTGATCCATGTTTTCTTTGAAGATTTTTGGACGTTTGAAGGCAAATCTCTTATAGAGTTAAAACAATTTTGATATGTATCTCCATAAATATGTTTCAAATAACTGTATTATGAGTAGTATGGTGTATGCCAAACGTTATTTATTAATTGGACACCATATTAAAATAAAAGTTTTTTTTTCGGAGAACTTAGGTTTTAATCTTATCGTAATCGCAGTGTTACCGGATTCTTTCATTCTACACAGGTAATATATTTTATATAAAAGTTTAATTAGTCGATATAAAATTTAATTTCATTGTTCAATTAGTAATACAAGCCAAAATTGAAATAACTTTACATTGTAATCCTACAGTACTCTATTGTAACCCGTCGAATTCATGAATTACATGAAGAAGGCAAGTATAACAATACTTTACGCGTTAATTACCTTCCGATTTGCTTAATTCTAATAGCATGAAGACGGCAAAATAACTATTGCAATACTTGCTCAGTTAATGATCCTATCTTCATCTCTTTTCTTTCCTTTTTTCTCTCAGTTTTCCTTGAGTAGATGGTCAGATACTCCATAGTTTTACTTTTGAACAATAAATATAGCTTTTCTCGCTCCCAACGGTCATTGTTTACTTTTCAAGAATGTCAATTATTACGTTAATAAACACACCTATTATTGAACAGTATTAGGGAAAGTAGAAGTGGGAAGACTAACGAGGGAAATCCAAAGAAACGAAGGCCAATGAACTTCGCTACAAAACTTTGAACGACAGATAGGACTGGCCTACTCCATGGTGCTGTAAGCTCTCTGCCAGCGTAAGATCCCAGTCAACTACTCTAGGCTCTTCAGTGCTTCCAAGGGCGCCAGCCAGCAGCTCTGCACTTCTGCAGCCTCACCGCACCAGAGTGCGCTTGTGGGAGATGTCCCTTAGCGTCCCTAGATACAGAGAGTTACGCAACCTCAACGGCTGCTGTCTTTTAATATATTTTCACCCAATATCCCCCTAGGCCACTTTCTGTAGTTGCGGAGAAATGATAACAATCGGAGGCGTGATGGAGGATTTCGAGCAAATTATCACTGTTCTTTGCTAGATTGGTGGCTCCCAACTCATTATGAACACTGCATAGTACAACTGGATATAAAGTAGAGGAATCGCCGGGGCAAAGTCATGTGCTATTCTGTACATCAAGAGACTATCCAATTCACACCTGAAACTAAAATTTAATACTTGAGTCAGACTATTGGGAAAGAAAATTCACTTTCTGCAATATATTAATTGTGAATTCAACATTTGCTCAGGCCGCTTTCAATGTTATTTGATATATCAAGATAAATTATACGTTGAGTCAAAGTAATGATACGTCACCTAAGAAATCACTATATTTCTAAATATTTCCTAAAACACATTTCGTCCGAACTTCCAAGATATCCAATAACAAAGAACGCCCTCACCTATGGGCATGGTTGGAATACCTATGGGCATGGATGGAATACCTATGGGCATGGATGGAATCAAGTGTAAAAACCTAATTTTGTATGTTATGTAATGCAGTTTTGTATGTTATGGAACTACAAACTATTATTTTTTGCAGATGAAATGAATGCCGTGATGGAGCTACGAAGAGACTTGTACAATGACAAGATCAAGGTAAGTACGATATGATGCTTTTAAATAATGTTGTGTGACGGTTGATTAGGACGCGTCCCAGAATTTAAATAAATTAACTGAAATGTTAGGGAACTGACATGAGGTATAAAATGCTATTTATTTAAGAAATCCATGGAACTGTGTCGTTAGTAGACCAATGGGGAATAAATAAATAGCGAACATTTGGTCTATAAGTAAACAACCGCACTAGTTATATTATGTCGGAATAGTGAAAAGTTTTATTAGAGAAACATTCCCATATTTGGAAAGTACAATTGAATGGGTTGACATGTGATGTGCGATCACATAAGCATTAATAGTTGTTATAAGCTGCTGTGTGGAGAAGAATTCTAGCGACCAGATGCTCTGATCCGGTGGTTTTCATAGTTTATCCGATCAGCACCAGGAAAATATCAGAGCACTACAATAACAAAAGGACCAAGGAATGTGCGTGATCATTCCTCCTTCTTCATTGTTCTATCCTCACCACTTATACGCGTTTATACTACAGACAGACGCGTTTACACTACACTACAGACCAGTCGGGACCTTAGAGATTTTCTCGGCTGTGGCGGTGCCCCACTGGTGGGAGATACCTGGTTAGAGAAACCCCGCCAAGAGACATACTGGTCGGTGCCGAATACCGCCATACAGCGAATGAAAATCATCGTCATTTCCCGCGATAAAAATTTGCTAAATGTCCGATAAACATGCGCTATACTTACGTGTCCAATGACATTTGCAAGTGCCACAAGGAGCCATTAATCAATAAATCTACTGGCGTAGATACCTAGAGGGGGAAACAATTCAAAGTTGACGTGTAGGTCAGGCCCCGGGTCTCACCTTCAAAGGAAAAGAGATACCATCATCACCCGCCTTAAAATATGAATTAATATCAGGAAAGTGATGACATTGATAGTTGATGCTATGATACGGAAAGCACTAAATGTACAATTTTACAATATGCACAATCGTTTTAAAGTTGACTGTTCTTTGCTGTACTCAGTGTATATCTGAGTGTATACTGGAGAGGCTCGGGGCGATGAAGAATGGTAGCTGGACCGCTGTCCCCAAGGAACGCCTTCTGGAATTGTACAATCAAGTGTTTGCGGGCGACAGCAGACGCCTAAAAGTTGCAGACCGTGTCATCGACTGCCAAGTACAAGGTCAGTAGTAATGTCGTCTTCTCGAATTCCATCATCATACCAGGTCAGATGCTTTGAAAAATTTTAAGCACCTGAAAAGGCACGAAGGGGATTCAATTATTTAGTTTTGCTGCAATGAATTTCACAATAAACATTGTCAAAACAGTCCCGAAATACTTGCCGGATATCTGAAAATATCCTATTAAGTGGCGGACAGACGTTTTACTCCCAATCTGTAATACCACATTATCATCTTTATATTATATTGCCTTAACATAACATTGCAGTGCTCTACACTTATTCTACCCTAATGAGATACATTGTTAAATATTTCGCATTACTTTGTATGTTCGTAGCATTTTTAGCAATATTTTTAGATTTTGTCTTTGTATAATTCTTCCCAAACGTTGTCTCTTTTAAGTGTGCGGTTCACATTGAGGCGGGAGAATTTAGAGAGGCTCTTACGTAACATTTTCCTTCAACTGTTATCTTTATATTCAATCACTATGCTTTTGTGTTGATGTATCATCTCTTTATTCTGACTTTCTCTTGTAATACATCTCCTACATACAATGAACATCCATTCATTTTTGTTGTTCGTAACAACCCGAGGCGAAAGAAATGGATGTCCTTGGAGGTGAAGGATCTGTTTGTTTCCTATTTGCTTTCCTGGTGTATAATTGCATTACAGAACCTAGAGGTTCTCTTTTCCTGACATTTTCCTAACCTGAAAGGCATGCTTTCTAGATGCATTTGGGGACGAGCATTTGTGAATGTTTTCATAACTCATAGAAAGAAACCAGAAGGATACTTAAGAAAGGGTTGACGAATTAAGGAAGGGCTCTGAAAAATTGGTGTATTTTGTTCAGGTAGTTAATTAATGAATAGTTATTCCGGGTGAATCGTAGGGGAGTCGTAAGGGAGTCGTATACCACAAAAATATCCAGAACACTACAGACGTTTTACTATTATTGTTTTGTT
Source organism: Acheta domesticus (assembly GCA_031308135.1). Lineage (NCBI taxonomy): Eukaryota > Metazoa > Arthropoda > Insecta > Orthoptera > Gryllidae > Acheta > Acheta domesticus. Next base: position 197,127,655 of record JAHLJT010009419.1, on the reverse strand, counting down.
ATTAATTTTATTATATCATTATCATATCATTATTATTATATCCTTATCAATATTTTATCATTAACAATATTATATTATTATGATTAATATTATTAAATATAATTTAGTGCGCAGTTGAAAAAGTTACAGGATCTTTCACCACTAGAACCTTTGACATAAGATTAATTTTTGGCATTATTGCGCACATTTTCTTGATAGAATGTTCCCAAGCCGACAAAGAATTGACAAAAAATATGTAATACAGAAGATTGAAGATTTGGAAATACGGATGATGTTTTGATGACTTGTGCACGGAGTAAGAAGGTGGATATTTGGGAACACAAACCTACTGTAAATAGAATCAAAGAATTTAATATTACACTCGTTTCATATCGTTAGTTGTTTATTATTACACAAAGAAACGGGCATGTTTTGCTGTCAATCGATTTTTTGGTATCAAGGAGCCATAAAACATGGATTCTCGCTGCACCACGTTTTAGTGTTTTTTTTTCTAAAGTTAGCAATTAAATTTATCCACTTTTGCGTTACTGTAATAAGAGTCTTTTGGCCAAAAATTCGCCGTTTTTTCGCACAGTATTACGTAACTTTCTCTTCAGAAATTCCTTCTTAAGCGTAATGAAGTAAAAATTTATATTTTCCGAACGTTGCTAGCACTTCTACGCATAATTTAATATAAGACAAGGTGTATTACAGTTTCGTGAACTCAAGAAAAAATGCGCAAATTATGATTCTTCCCGTACGTTATATACAGTATTTACTGTCTTTTTTAAAGAATATAAATCAAATCGACTTACCACGAGAGGAGAGCATATAATGATCAAAGCCTCTATCTCACTTCCGCATCCAGAAGAGTGTGGTGCCGATTACCACAGAATATCAATATCACTTTTTTCTAGCCGAGTGGCTTACACCTGATGGGTTATAGACCGAGGATTTCCTTACATTCACTTCTTCCATCACGAAAAAGTAAACATAATAGTATGTAATAGACTTTTTTGTTCTGTATAATTATGTTTTTTCTTAATTTACGTGTTTTTGTGTTGCAGTTGACGGGAAGAATAGGACTGCGACCAACGGCTGTCAGGCAGCGTACAATGGTATAGCTTGTATTTGGGATCTTGCTTACTAATTCTTAGCCGGAAAACGGCACCTTTAACTTACTCTTCAGCCTGTATTACCTTTCCAGTCTTTCAGAATCAGTAAAATAGTAATATATGGCATAAAAATGAAAAAAAAAATTATTCATAAATGAAAAGCGATAACAATATTTTTTCTTGTCACTCATGTGTACTGCGTATTTCATTTTGTAATGAGAATGCAGTACAGAAGAATAAATTGAAGTTTCCTGATGCTTGTTGTATTATGTTTAGAATAAAATTGTGAGAAATTAATTCTTTTTTATTTACCTTATGAATTTGTTGTCCTTTTCCTAATTAAATTAATTACCGGCATTGTTTTGTATTACCTTTCGAATTTAGAATCAATGTATAACAAAAATCCTTATAAATAGAGCAAATTCAAACAAAATTAAAGTCTAACATCTTTCATTAAAATAACTTGAACCTGAGCTACAAAATCCTACAAAAAAGCATAATACAAATTAGATGATAAACAAGTCTACTTGAAACAAAGAAAAGAAAATGTTTAAATTCAATGAATAAGTATTAAAAAATCAATATAAATAGAACTTTTTATTATAGTCTTGTACTAGAACGGTGAAAAGTAAAAAAAAGTAACTAAAAAGGACAAAAATAAAACAATGAGTACAAATCTTGCATGATGTGTCTCTGAAGTTATATTTTATCAGCTGATTCACAACCTCTACGAAGGAGGCCATGGTGATTCCGTAGAAGCAGTCTCTGAACTCGCTTCCCGCTCCTGGTGACTTTTGTTAGCGAAACTGACTGTACAGACCCGTGTTTTCACAGTTAGTTCCACGACGCGCCGCAATCGCAGACTTCATTCTTCGCTTGGTCGAGTTATACTTAATTTTTCAACAAAAACAATAATACTAAGGGTAAAGAAATAAATACAAAAACTGATTAATAATTTTCCGATTTATTATGAAAATACATATATAAAAAAATTCAAAATCCAAGCCACTACAGAACAAAAGTTATATTATATTTCACTGAGACATTCTTGCTCGTTTCGATACGGAGTTCGATATACAATGCGAAACTCACTTGAATCGAAAGTATCGTGGGTACGATTATAATATGAAAACATAGTGTTACATGTTCTCTTATGAAGTGAATTAAATATGAATTAAGGGAATCTGAAAGAGAATTGAGGAAGGAAAATATGGAAATCCAGAGTCAAATTAACAACTGGTTAATTGTTACACTATATTTAATGTTATTCATTGTATGTTAACTGGTTAATTAGTAAATAAGTAAACCTGAATCATTAAAATTACGTAAAACTAGTGGTGCTACAACAGCACTTACTTTCCCGTATTAGAGGAAACAGCTAAGTAGTACTGTAATATTGCACTTTATGCGCTACTAACATCTTCGCTTGGAACTCACTATTTCCATTGCAGTGTTGTCAGAACTATGTGAATTCTACAACTTCACAAAAATAGAATGCAAAAGTTTTGTAACCCTGTATTGGAAAAAGAAGCCTGATACCCTGGAAATATAGAAATGCCTTCCATTGGGCCATGATTAGGGAAGAGTATTTTAAAACCATGCAACAAATTCTCTACTCACTACAAATGGTACAGCACTTGGTGCAAAACTAAATATTTGCCTGCAAATATCAACATAAATTAGACAATTATAACTCCTTTTCATACAGCTCCATTAGGTCACAACAATGACACTAATTCACAGATATTCGCGAGCGCAAAGTGAATTCCATTGTTGCAGATCCTGCATTGTCGCTATTCTGAGAGATATTAATTCTTTTTACTTATTTCAAATATTTCAAAATAAACAATTTCTAAAATATTAATGTGTAAGTCTATAACAAAGTTCGAATGTAAGAAACGAAGAAAGAAATAATATACAAAATTGCACATTCTAATTTACGACGCATCCAGCTGTCCGAAGCGCAGTAAATTTACAGCGGCCTATTACGTTTGTCACAAAATTAAAGAGAAACTACTCGTATTTTGAAAAAATTAAGCATGACCGTATTTATTTTATTTATTTATTTGTCAAAAAACAGAAACAGAATGGCACAGACTTTCCCGTATTAGTTTTCTATTTTCCTGGGTCTTCTCTAGCAATTCGGAATTGCCACATACTCTTTCTTGCCAGCTACCATCTATCATCGCCAAAAGTACATTTTTTTGTCATTTTCTTAATTTTTCGGTTTCCTATTGGTAGAACAGAAACATTAATTTTAGAATATTAAAGAACACAAAAACCTAGCCGCAAATGGCAATTTTCTTTTAAAAATTATGTGCCGTTTATGAGAAAATGGCGTTTTAGTGCTACTAAAAATGCGAAATTTGAAGCTCATTTTCACAGAAAATTTTTGAGTTTTCAAAATACTTTATTTGAAGTTATTTGAAGCACTTACACTCACAAATATAATCATCTTTACAAATTGCGGATAATGTGCATATTAAAGATGTGAGAGATCTTTCAAAAAATTTACATTTATATAATTTTTGAAAAAACAAAAAAAACTCAAAATAAACTTCACGCTATACTAATGAGTGTAATTAGCACTATCCGTTACAAAAGTTTCAAGAAAAAAATTGCAGCCATATACGAGAAAATGACGTTTGAGCATTTCTGAAAATGCCGAAAATTGAGCTACTTTTCACTGAAAACGGTAGTGTTTTCGAGAAACTTTACTTGACATTATTTAAAGCATATATACTCGTAAATATAATAATGTAAAAAAATCGCCGATAATGTAAATATTAACGACGGGAGAGACAAGTAAAAAAATTTACATTTTTGTAATTTTTGAAAAAACCAACCGATAGACCAAAATGGCTTTTATGTCATTGATAGAGTACGTTTACCACTACCCGTACCAAAAGTTTAAAGAAAAAATTTGGAGCCTTTTTGAGAAAATTTTGTTTTTGTAATTTTTTAAAATTGCACATCTTGCACGCAATATTGCACGAAAACTACCAAAGTTGTGAAAAACATTTACATGATCTTTATTAAAGAACTCAATATGCAGAACAAATTTTATTTGAAGAAAAAAATCTCTATCTTCAATTTTGTAGTTGGAGAAAGACGCCGAAAAAAATTCAAACTTTCACAATTTTCGAAAATTCAGAGCAGTACGTGAAAATCGGACCTATGCCATGTTAAAAAGTGTATTTTTCTCTATTCATACAAGAAATTTAAAGAAAAAATTTGGAGCCGTGTTTGAGAAAATGTTGAAAATCCCCGGGGAGCTTCATATAAAGTACCCCCAAATTTTAAAGAATCTTTTTCAAAATCACAAAGCTTCGACTAGAATCAGATCGACTGGAGAATATCAATTTTGAAGAAAATCGACCGAACGGTTTAGGCGCTAGCGTTGACCACAGACGGACAGACGGACAAACGGACGGAATGCCGTCAATCGATTTTTAAGTGTAAAGAAGCAACAAATCATGGATTTTGACCACACCAAGAGATAGGGGATTTTTTTTCTTAATTTAGCAACTGGTTTTATCCACTTATTCGTTTTCACGGCCCGGCAATTACTTTTTTTCCGCCGAAAACTGGCCATTTTTTCGCGCAGCATTACATAACTTTCCCTATACTACGTATATCTCTCCGTGTATACGTACGTATACGGGAAAGTAAAAATAAAATCATGTATGTACCGCGGGCGTTAACTGTTTTTAAGATCTCGGGCGACAATATGTCCTCGGGCTCTTTGTCGTCACTCGATTATTGAACCTTTATTACTGCCTTGGTGCATAAAAGCTATAACGTTGGTTATCACCAGACTAAAAAAATTAAACTCTCGCGTAATAACGAATGAAAATGAACAGAAAAGTTTTATGTAATTAAAATAACAAGAATAATGATTATGAAAAATATTTTGCATAAAACCACAAAAATGAAATATCCGGAACTGTATTATTGCCTTAAACATGTGGCACGATAGCTGTGTCGAAATACAATGCAATTGCACGCATGTGATAAAATAAGAACTCTAATACGAGCCGTATTAATCAGTGCCTAGTTAGATCGTTTCCTTTGCAAAACTGATAGGAACTTCGAGTTAGTCCAGAGTTGAAATGCATAATGAGGCATTGCTAGAGCATTATCTCCGTACGTCGTAATCTGGCACTGCTAATAATAAAGGTTTGATTTAATAGCGCGAGTTACAGCGAGTTATGAAACCTACATTTCACACATTGGATTTCCTAAAAAAATGAAGCATTTGAAAAACATGATAGGTACCAGTGAAATATTAACGACTAGTGGCAATCATAAATTCTGAGGAACATTCCAAAATTGCGATTTTCGTATAAATTAAGCAAAAGAAGTTAAAAACGAGTTACTTTACTCATTTGAGCATTATACTATTTGTTGATTGTATTTGCTTGCATCTTAACTTTAATGAATCGAATTCATAAAAATGTTGTGTGTGTTGAGTTGGTACTAGAGCGGACCATAAAATATTCAAAAAGACCGAGGGCAAAAAAAATCAGGAAGGCCCGCAAGAGTATAAAATACACCATTAAATGCTTTTTTCGAAGTCCTTACACCTACAGTAATGAACTAGTAAACCATAAACGCTTGGGTGTAAGAGCGGCATGTGCAAAACCCGATGGATTCCCGTCACAGTAACTAGCAAGATTCGCCTCTCTTTTGCTTTTCTTTGTCACACAGTTACAGAAACTGAGACGATTTTAAAGGAAAGCTACAACTATTTTTCCTTCGACCGGGAATGAAACTCGGGACCACACCACGGGAAGTTCGTATGCCACCCATGAGCCATCCTAGAGGCTTATCGCTGTAGCCGAGTCGGCTAATCATGACAGTGGATTACAGCAGGTTGTGGTAGGCGAGCTGGATTGATCATGACGCGCTCTTGGTCAAGATATGTGGCGGGGCGGCCGTGAAAATGGTGTGGGGGAGCCTTGGACACGAGCAGGAGGCTCTGCACTAGTTTTAGTGACGAGAAAAATAATACATTGGAACTTACAGAAGTGGAGATAGTCGTTGTATTACTAAGCTTTTATTTGAATAAACGAGTAATATAAAGTGACAATATTGTTTAATTGTGAGAACATAACACTTATATACGAAATGGTTTTGTAGATAGTTTGCTAAAATCAAAAATCTCAAGTCATTACACAATAACTCGCTCGTCATCAAAGTTTTAAGTAATAACCAACATTATTAGTTGGGCCCATTCATATCTTCAGGTAAATCCAAAACTTAAATTTAAAAGCTCACAGCTCAAAATATAAAAACAGTTCAAATCATAAAATATTCCACCTTTAATATGAGTCTCTTTAATAGAACCACATCTGTCAATACTACGTTATTGGTTGTTACATTAATGAATTCCAGGGTTTTTGCACTTTATTATCGTAATAATGTGTAATATTACTCCAAAAACTAGTGGTGCTACAACAGCACATACTTTCCCGCGTTATTGGAAACAGCTACGTAGTACTGAAATCTTGCACTTTATGAGCTACTAACATCTTAGCTATTATTTGAAAACGTCCAATTCAACCACGAAGCAAACAACTCGCTGTTTCCATCGCAGTGTTGTCAGAACTATGTGAATTCTACAAATGAACAAAAATAGAATACAAAAGTTTTGTAAACCTGTATTGGAAAACGAACACTGATACCCTGGACAATATAGAAATGCATTCCATAGGGCCATGATTAGAGAAGAGTACTCTAAAACCATGCAACAAATACTCTACTCACTACAAATGGTACAGGATATGGTGCGAAAACTAAATATTTTCATGCAAATATCAACATAAATTAGACAATTATAACTCCTTTCAATACAGCTCCATCAGGTCACAACAATGACACGTAATTCACAGATATTCGCGAGGGCAAACTGAATTCCATTTTTGTATACACTACATTGTCACAGAGCTATTAATTTTTCTTACTTTTTATTCCAAATATTTCAAAATAAACAATTTCTAAAATATTAATGTGTAAATGTATAAGAAAAGGTCGAATGTAAGAAACGAACAAAGAGATACACAAAATTGCAAATTCTAATTTACGACGCATCCAGCAGTCCGAAGCGCAGTAAATTTACAGCGGGCTATTATGTTTGTCACGAAATAATGGAAAACTTCTCGTATTTTGAAAAAATTAATTATTACATTATTTGAAGATGTAGTTTTGATAAATTCATTGAAATTAGAAAAAAATGTATTTATAAAATTGTAGTTGTAAGAAAACGACGAAAACGAAGCGCAGTCAATTCCGAGCGAGCTATTGTTTGTCAGGTAATTATAGAAAAACTACTCTTATTTTCAAAAAATTTAACATGACCTTATTTAAAGATATGTTTTTGATGATAATATTTCATTAAGAAAAACAATAATGTCTTCACAACTGTAGTTGTAGAAAGACACCAAAATTGTTTTAATTTTTTAAAATGTTTGCAAAATCAGGGCATTTCAACGAACATGAAACGTGCACCATTCTGTTAAGCTTTGTTTATGCTATCTCAGGTTCCAATTTATTAAAAAAACGTTGCGGTTTTTAAGAAAAAATGGTTTAAACAAAATTAAAAATTGTCTATGTTTGACACTATATTTTTAAAAAAATACTGATGTTTTTGAAAAATTGAACATGATCTTATTTGAAGACGTGTTTTTAATGAACACACTTCATTAAGAAAAAATGTATCTTTATAATTGTTGTTGTTAGAAGATGCCGAAAAAAATTTGAATTTTTTCAATTTTCGAAAAATCAGAGTTTCCAAACATGACACCTACGCCATTCTCTTAAATGAACTTCAGATTATCCATCAGCAAAATTTAGTCAAAATTGTTGGCGCCATATTTTTGAAAATGTCCCAGGGGGTTCATATAAAATACCCCCTAAATTAAAATATCCGTTTCAAATTCAAGGGACCACGAGATCATTTACATCGATCGGGGAGTATCAATTTTGGAGAAAATCGGATGAACGGTTTAGTCGCTAGTGTTGTTCACAGACAGACGGACGGATGGATGGACGGACGGACAGACGCTTTGCTTTCAATTGGGTTTTCGGCATAAAGGACCCACAAAATAGATATTCTTGCTGCACCACTGTTAGGAGATTTTTTTCCTTAATTTAGCAACTGGATTTATCCACTTTTTCGTTACCAGGGCCCTGTAATAAGAGTTTTTCTGCCGAAAATCCACCGTTTTTTTCGCGCAGCATTACATAACTTTTCATGTACTCTTCGTACGTACGTATAGTTTATGGGAAAGTAATAAACACGACTTCCAACGTGATGTGGCATTCGCTGAACCGCCGCGGAAGGCTAGGCACCCGCTGCGGGCGAGGAAGAAAAAACCCCTCCTATCTTCCTTTCCCTTTCGTATCCCTCCCGTTTGATTGATTGCTGATCCCGCGCGTGTCAAATGCTAAGAGTACTGGACCCGTAAGCGTAGTGTACAATTTTCCTCATAGGTGACAGTGTACGTCTCCGCAGAATGATGAGATCCTGCGAAGATACAGGACGGGTTACAGGGAATTCCCTAACTAGACATCACACCAGCGGGGTGCCTTCCCCAGCCGAGTCGAGCTGTATGCTTCTGACTAATCTCCCAGATATGTGGTTGTGTAGTGCATGCAAATTTAAGTGTGTAGAGGGCGAGGATAGGACAAGTGGAATACGAAGGAAAGAACACGCGCGGCTCGTTGTCCGTTTGTTAGGATACTGCTCCGGCATTCACCTGGTATTGACAAAGAAAACTATCAACCAAGAAAACTACTAATCAAAGCAGCCGGCCGCTACAGTTCTTCTCCTGACAGCGGCTGAATTTGACCTAGCTACTTTGGTAGAAAATCCTGTCCCCTCGAACGCCTCGTCCTCCCAGTCAGTGGCACTGCAGGTCCATCAGTTGATGCCCTGTGCCCTCTAACTCTGTTCTCTTCCCTTTCATGCGAATGGCCTTTCTCCTTGTCACCCACAGCGACGACGCTCGTCAGCAGTGCCTGGACGGTCTCATTGTGGGAGCTGCCATATCTCACACTCCCTTGCTCGCAGTGCAGTCGGGCGACAAATAGTGGTTTTGTTAGCGGCCAGAGTGAATTCATCAACATTGTGAGCTAACTATGTCGAGATACAAGAACCAAATCGTCTAAATACGTGTCTTATCAACAGAGCCGAAACCACACCTATTCATGCTACAGAATCCTTCGTATTAAACGTTCTTTTATTCAATTAAATTATTAATTGAATAATTAAATTATTTTAATTATTAAATTACGGTATTAATAGAAGCAAAAGCTATTGGAAATATTGAGACTTTCAAGAAGTACTAATATTAATACTATATTACATAATGTAATTTTGTTATAATTATTGAGTTAACTATGAAGATAAGGAGTTGAATATAATGAAAATGATCTTATATTTCAGAATGGTTCAGATTGAATAAATATAACATTTTTTGTATGGTCGTGTGTCAACGCAAATTAATAGAACAATAATTGATTAATTTGTGGTTCTGACCAGATGTTCCGTGGCATAAAAATGTGCTACGAAATAATGTGGGTGTGGCGCGAATGTAATTTAATAAATAAAATATTAACACATACATCAGGCATATTGTATGAAAATTTATAAACCGTTCTTTAGAAACAACGGAAAATTAGACGTTCTTTAGAAAACGCGAAACTGTGACCTGTGGGAAATGTGTCCCATACACTAGAAATGCGAAATATTTTATTCCAATACTCTAACTGGAAATTAGAGTAATATGCTAAAAGAATTCAAATGTATTTGTAAGGCTCGAAAAAAAGGTCAAGATTTCGATAGTTTTTATATGCATTCAAATGATTTATTCTCTACAATGAACAATAACTTTTTTTTATTTTAACCGATGAGTCAAATGTGAAAAATTCTAAAGAGGATAGGCATGTCAAATAGTAATTCTCTGTCAACATGTATTTGTTAGGAGTAATGTGATATTCTATTCACAAAAGACGCGTCACATATTGTAATTTTTTACGATGAAATTTTGACAAATGGTTGAATGACGTGAAGTCGCGTTTTGTTTAACGCGGGAAACATATCAAAGCTGCACTGAAAGCTTACAAAACAAAACCTCTATGTTTAAAAAAACCCACTGGTATCGTATTGATTTTTGCCAACGTTTTAGGAACCATTGAATCTGAATGTAACATACACGTTATTATTAACGTTTAAATGAAATTTCCTGGATACACATTAAAGCGTATTAGATCAAGTACATTAGGGCACGTAAAGATGAACGAAATGATGGCAGATTTAGGCTTGGAAAAATTATTGAAAATGTATGAATGATAATTATATTCCCAAAACACTTACAGACTAATCACCAAATTGATAATGGAATATAAGTATTTACCAAGACATTAAGACTGCCTTATCAAAAATGAACCATATTCTATAAGCAATACATTTCAGGTCGACAACAATTACCTCTGAGTATAATTAACTGAATCAAATCAAAACATGACTTAAGATGATTTTCGGCAACAAACACGTATGCCACACATGAAACGTAAATAAATTGTTATGAACAATTAAATATGATATAAATAAATATGTATTATCTAAATATCAAAATTACAGACAAAATTCATCTAAACAGTGCATAAATGTGGACAAGTATAAAGAAACTTACTATATTCTTTATTCACATTCCATCAATTAAATTTGGGACACATTCCGTATATTCAGATTCCGATAAATGTAATCTATTAACTGATAAATTAGAAGACACATTTATTAATAACCTAATAATTAACCATGATTTTAATGATAAGATCGAAAACCATTTACTCTCATAATTTTACAATTCCTTCAAAAACTGAATTTATCACTCCTCACGAATTCCTCAAGATAACTACGAGTATTAAAATTAATAAAGCCCCAGGATATTATAATATTTCCAATAAAATGTTTAATCTACATATATTAGCAAAATGAACTATCATCTTTATTTCTATGCTTCAAATATATTTCCCACAAAGCATGAAAATTAGCACATATGCTTGTCATTTGCAAACCAGGAAATATCCCTCACTTTCGTATTAACTATCGCCTTATTACTTTATTATCTTCTCTCTCCAAAATATTTAAAAAACTGTTATTGAAACGTTTAAATGAGTATATTTTCTCGATTCAACCTATTCCAAATTAAAAATTTGGCTTTAGAAACCATTATTCAACCATTCACTAATCAAAGTTACAATATTAACTGCAAATGGTTTTTAGGCTGAAAACACACTATTGGTCTATTTCTTGATATTTCTAAAGCACGAGATAAAGTCTTGCATCAAGGTCTTCTCTACAAGCTACAAGATATTGACACCCCATTATATCTATTCAACATAATTAAAATATTTTTGCAGATCGTCTTTTTGTCGCTATACGTCTCTTTCTTCACAACAACCGATAATATTCGGGGTATTTTAAGGATCCACAGTTTCTCCTTTGCTTTTTTTAACATATCATCTGACATTCCATCTTCATTTGTACTACTCTTACCCATTACGCTGATGACACTACATTATTCTCAACTCACAAAAATCTTCTAATTGCTAGAAATACTTTACAAAACCCAACACAAAAATACGTCAAATGAACATAAAATTAGAAAATTATTGTAAACCCTTCTAAAAGTGAAACCAAAATCTTTACGCTTGATGGACCAAATACGCCTCTCCATTAACAATAAATGTCACAAATGTACCCCTATGGAATATAACCAGTCATATATTTGTGATTATAAATACATGGCAAATTGACATGGAAACACCATATTTAAAAAATATCCAATTTAAAACAACATTTTTACGTTGTATCCTTTATTAAATCAGCAGTCTAAATTAGTCTTTGACTCTGGCTTGTTATTATTCAAATCAATCATTCATCCATCCCTAAAAAGACATGCCCTATTTGGTTCAATGCTACTACTACACATATTTGAAGTACAAATAATACAAAATAAATGTTTGCAAAAAATTATTAAAAGCTGAATAGTTTATTTCCAACAAAAAAGACACCGTGTACTTCAATCTTTAAGCCAATACTTTTTTCTAACTTTTCCTTCTCCTCCCGTTTCCAAACACAACAAACTACGTTGAAATTACAATTCTCATCGCACTTAATCACGTTTTCCCAAAGATATTTTCCACCCTCCATAAGTTCACACCCACACACATACACTCATTATTCATATATTCCCAATCATTTAATGTACAGATGACTCACGTAACTTTAGCACCTCTTGCAGTTTTGGATCGGTTCAAGTTAGTGAAATACAATTTTCACGAAAGTGCATGAGGGAATGGGGCTAATTGATACATATATTCATTTCTATTTTATGATTTGTATTTTATGAGATTTTGAGGTAACTTTGCTTTTCAAATAAAAAATTGCATTCAAATAAAACTACACATATTTTAGTGTATCGTGACGAGCATAAAGAGACAAATCCAATGATATTAATATTGTAACATGTTAGTTCAGCATTTTTTGAGCAATTTTTATTTTTTGGCCTCAGATTCCCTTGCCCGAGCGCGCGTTAGTATGGGACGCTGCGTGACCTTGTGTGGTGGACTGTTACACTCAAAATATCCGTTATACACGAGTCTCGTATAACCAACTTATTGTTTACTTAAATATATTTATTCAATGGAAATAATTTATTCAACTGTAGGAAAAATTATGAATCACTGGCATCTTGCCAAAATATTGTTTTATATATATTATTCAAGACTGAAAGACACGACTTTATCTAAGATAACGTAACAAAGCATCACATTATAATACTTAAAATGGATTGTCACGAATTGCAAATATTTGCTCCCACTGGAATCCGGGATCTTCTGTTGTTCAGATAGATGATCTTCCAACACAACTGTGAAATCAAATACTACAATCGCAATTAAATGATCTCATATGCGATACAATTGGAATTAAATGTTAAAATACAATTTAAAACGAAAGTAAACACATTTTGTGCTCTTTGCCACCTTTTTGTTGTGTTGAGATTAAATTGTTTCCAGTTTTAGACAAACAATGAATTATAATATACTTCAAACGGTAAAAATAAAATCAAACGGTAAAAATTTGCCAATCCTAAGGGAATTCCTTGTAAATTGATTTGCTTTATAACCTTGTTTACACGAGAATCCAACCAAGGAGGTTGTTAAAAAAATACGTCAGCGACAGAAACACTGGAAACCACCAAAAATATACCATATTTCCTTGCAGATCTTCATTATTTGAAAGCATCTAAAATTGTTAAAATGAGAACTGCATCTCAGATCATCACAATCATAACGAGTGATGCATTCAGAGCTCATTTATGTTCTAAAAATTGTGTCCTGCCGACCTGGAGTTTTCTTATACAGAATTTTTCACTTATGCTGAATTGAAAATTAATTTTTATTAGTTGTTTTACAGTTATTTATAATATATCTAATATTGATATGGAATAAATTTCGTTTTTAATAAATCAGTTAGTAAAGTTATTTTCTTTAAGTACGTCATCAAACGTTTGTGGTTGAAACCTCATGAATTCCTCGTTCTTTGGAGGTAAAATTGATGTTAGTAAATTAAACTTCGAATAAAATTGAGGTAATCATGTACATTATATAACAATCGTACAGCGACTTAACAATGCTGGAGAAACAAACCAAATCCATTAATAGTAATTCAGTTAATGGTGTTAAGACCATTAATACGTTTCCTGGAATCAAGTATACTACACGAGCCCTCAATAGGTAACTCTCTATGTGCTTTTCCCACATACGTGGGCGTAATCATGTCGGAGCGCGTTCGCATTTGGGCACATCACGCTGCTGACGAGCAACAAACAGCGGCAGTTTCCATCGGTCTCAATCCTCCTTTTGATATCGAGGACTTTAGCCAACAGAGGCGCTCGTGGCGGCGCGGCACGGCATGCTTCGCTTGTCGGAAAAGCTGTGCAGCGCCCTCTGTGGCGACGAACGCTGGCGCATACGGCGTCCGTTGGCGCTCGCGAGCCCTGTTTACGCTCTGAAGTACACGCGCGCATCCACTGAGGCAACGCGACTGTGTTTGCAGGGACCTCGAGTGCGGAGTGTTGCGTCAGTCTAATACGGACAGACTAAACAGTAAAAGATTTTTACTTGTAGTAAATGGACTCAGATCCTGGTCATATTTTAACCCGGGAGAGGTGGCGGTTGCCGAAGTTACGTTAAAGGTGGCGCGGGGTCATTTCTGACTTCTTTAAGTTATTTCTTTATAAAATTATATTCAGCAAGAAATAAGTGCAAAATTAGTTATTTTAATAATAACCAATCATTTATAAGGTTGTATTAACTTAATGCACTATTATAAACAAACGTGCAGATGAGGAATTGAAACAAATAAACGGGCAAAATATTATATATCTTTCATTTTATGTAGTGACTCCATTTACATTTCTCTGAATATTTCAACGACAAAGGTATCAGAAAATTCAGTAAGTTTCATTTTCTTACATTGTCTCACATGAAAACAAACAATTTATTGAAAACGCTTCAAAGCCAAGCAACACAACTTGAAAAAAGTACGAAATTTAAGAAGTTTGTATTGGTTCCACAAATATTTATAAATTAATTATTACGTTTACAATTTTGAAAATCTTTCAGACAGAAGCTATAGAATGTGGTGAAAGGTATGTGGAATGTAACGCTTCTGACTCGCAAAATTAGGCAACTCCAGCTAAGCAAAGACACGTGCGGTCACAAGAGACCCCGCGCCACCTCCCTCGGGTTAAGATCTCACGGAAGTATATCATAGACGAAATGTCCGACGGGAATGCATTCAGAGGATCGCGTATCTTCTCGCCGATGATTAACATTGGAAGACATGACGAAACTACATGAAGCAGAATGAATAATTTTGTTTTAATATTATGAAATTTAAATATTTTAATTTTCGTGGATGCAAACACAGGAGTGTTAAAATTATTTCACTTTCAATGTTGTTTAATACTCATGAAATAGTTCCTTGAAGTTTAATTATTGCCGTTGAAATAATGGAATATGATATACAATATTGAATCTTAATTTTGTGGACCGAAGAATTTTATTTGAACTTCTAATAAAAACATTTAAAAATCTTCTTTGTCCTTATTTTGAACTCACAATACATTTTTATGATTTGAAATATTTCGAACCAAGTATTATGTATTCAAATTCTACGAAACAGTCGCAGATGAAATTTTGAAGAAATGTCATGCAGTAAACGTTAAGTCACATTTGCCACTTAGGATCATCTTCTGACATGAGGTTTTCCCTTCGCTGTACCGATTACGTGACACTGGTGAGACTGAACACGCCAGGGGAATTATGTCGCTGAGCTACTGCAGCCACAATTTACATTGATGGGTAAAATGAGCTTTAATTACACTCAGAATTTGACTATATCATTGTTTCTGATTGTCTGTGTATATTTGATAGAATCAAAGTAATCTTTCAGGAATGAGCAGTGAGCTCATTGAATATCAAGAGAACATTTTTTGTCAAAACACTGGTTTTATCCATGACACTGCACGGTAGCAAAAATTATCTCTTCAAAATAATACGTGTTAAGGGAATTTGTGGGTTGAGTTTAACAGTGCAATTCGTTCTTTCTATCACGTCAGGTTTTCGAGAATATTAAATATTTATTTTTCACAAAAGTCCTTTTTATATACTATCGTTTAGCATGGAAAGTATCTAATGTTAAAGCGTGGTTACACTAGTTTATGTGTTTTATGATTTACACCAGTTGATAAGTGCCGTAGACTAAAAACAGTGAGTGTTTAAAGTAGCACATATGTAGTTTTTATAACAGAATACCTCTAGATAAGCTGAATCAGGTGTTTTTACTGGGCCTCAGATCAGGAAATTAATATGTGATACAAATTTTGAGAATACACTAATAAGCTAAACAGAAAAACAAGCCTGGCATTGCTACGAAGATGTAAAAAACTTCCTAGAAAACCGAATTTCAGATTACAAAATCACAATAAACACTATGTTCGAAAACTTGAGAAATCTAGGCTGTAATAAGAGTTAAAAGATACACATACTACATGCTAACATTGACTATTTAACAGATTGTCTTGGATTTGACAACGAGGAACATGGTGAGCGCTTTCACCAGGATTTGAAAGACATTGAAAGAAGATACCACGGTGGTTAGACTGTTAACATGATGACAAACAACTTTTGGTCCCTGAGAAGGAAATGTACTTCTCATGCATACAGTGCAAAACGAAAAAAATGTCTGCCTAAAAAATAATATAAATTGTATCTTTTGTTGGTAGTTCTTGTAAAATGTATGATCATTATGTTTACAAATACATGTTTACATACTTTTAACTTACACTACTGTCTTAAGAATACCAGTGTCTTGTAGAAAGGTATAAATATACATATCAGTCACGGTTAAATATGAAAAATTTGTTTTCATTTTTTAAGAAATCTTGACACGATAGAAGAAAACTGATAATATATTTGGAATCAGCACTCTAAAATGAAGGGGGGACTTTCAAAACTAAAACATTAAACCTTTTTTTTTCAAAATGCAGAGCAGTGTAATTTGAAGAACACAATAATGAATATTGTAATGTTTTATCTAAAAGTAGATTAATCATGGTTGTAATGGTTTCCCCTTTCCGCATCCACTTAAGTACATTCACAATTATAATTCCAGATTCTTAATTCTAATAACTTTTATCACGTTCGCGCGCCCTTGTATCGGTTCCATCCACTTCTTATTCACTTACTTTGCTTAATTTATTTCTTACGCGCGCGGACGCGTTCCTAAATCACCTATCTCTTATCTATGAATTAATTTATTACTAATTTCCTTTAATCTTGGATGCTGCCGATTTCAAAAATTTATAAGTCTTAGATTCGGTGCAAGTTTCCAATACTGGATGAAGACCTGCTTTCATTTGTAATACTACCCGGTATTTCCAAAAACTAGAATGACCACTCAAATTTAAGTTTGAAAACAAAATAACAAACACCCCATGTCTGTTGCTCTTTATTTCATTACTTCCGGATATTGCACACTCTACCAAGAAAACATAAGCACTGTTCCACAATAACATCAACAAATTTAAAACAGAGAAAAATAAACACTCATTCACACAATATTTACAATACATTCATACTACGTCGAGACATGCACAATCTCCCTTGATGGCCTTTTTTTTGTAATTAAGCTTAACTTCATAATTTCAACATGCTTGGCCTTGAACATAAAGAAACTTTCGTCGCATTTTTCATACGTGTGTGCAGTTCACATCCCGTATGTGGCGATGTTTCAACTGCGCCCGTCTTCTGCGATGTCGAAGACAGCTTCCACAAGAACAGATTGCGCCGACCACCGTGTAATTAAGGTGGTTAGAGCGAGATATTCCCTAGTAGACAGAGAGTCCATATTACGTTCAAAAATATTTATTTTCGATGTAAGTGGGTATTGTGAGACCTACATAAACAAAATAGGGACTCTTATGCTGAGTTTTATTTAATTATAAGAATTAATTTTGTTTCATAGATGGAAAATAAAAATATTTTAATACCACATAAAGACCTACCGTTGACTAGTTTCTTAACTAGTACCAACCGGTCGCGGGATTAGGTAATTCATACAAGCTATTTGCTGGTTGCAATGTTTTCAGCATTATTTTATATCATGTTATGATATGGATTTAGATGAAGATTATTGTGTAAAGTACAAATCAAACTAAAGCTGATAAAATGAAATTACTGCATCATATAATTCTAAGAGCTGATTATTTAGACAATTAATAATAAAATTATAACATTGTTGGAGATAAAAATCTTCAACAGAGATTTCCAAGTGGCATGGTCTTTTGTACTAGTTTGTCTTGATGTTGCAAAATTCTCCCATTTGCGACGGTAGATGTCTTTCAAATTGCGCATATTGATTCTTCGAGATGCTAGCTACCTAAAGAAGAGTTTTTCAAAACATTTTCAACAGTTAATTTTCTCACAATTTTAAAATTTCAGGTCAGATCTGTCAGGCCACCATAAGAGTCCGTGTTAAAACAATAAACTTTACGGTCTCGTTACGCGAAAACTAGACGATGAAATCGATTCAAACTTTCCCAGAACATAGAAGAACCTCTCATCTTTCGATTAATACAATAAAAAAGGCATGTTAAACATAACACGTATCTCGCTCTAACTACCTTAAACACGACTTCGAGACTGAAAAAACTCGCAATATGTTTGCCTCCACGACCGCAAATCATTTGACGGCATAACAAAACCTGCGCTCTGCTCACCTTCGAGGCTGGAAATATTCTGACGAAAAGTATTGTTGAGATTTTTCAGCAAAACATTTTTTCTACAAAACACGTTCTCTCCATCATTTGTCCTTCTTTATTGACACTTTATATTTCTTATTTGAGCCTCTCCGGCGTCCCCATACCTAATGGTATTTGCCAAAAATTCCCAACGTTCTCGTTTTAGCTGTTTATTCGTCCGAAACACCTATATTTCCCATTATTCGGTCCGAATTTCGTAATTTCCAAGCTTACTCGCACCACCGATTCTCCGTCAATTGTCTTTTGACAACAGGCGTAACACAGTTACTCTGTTTAATCGAAAATCACGCACTTGCCGCCTTATAAACTACGCGTGCCCATGTACAGAATTGTTCTTAATTTTTCCGTAAGCTATTTATGGTCTTGAACTAACATTTATTTATCGCGGCATTCCACACACAAAAAATGTCTGCACGCCATTCTGCAGCTGCATTTGTTGAATCTACTATCATCTGTTCTCGCAAAAAAGCGTCCACCTCCCACAGTCGGCTTCCTCCGCGTCGGTTTTTTGTTGTGTAAAGATACAAATCATTACAATATGAATACCACTGGAAATGCACATTATACTCGAAGTAACGAACATTTAATAGTGACCAGATGATCTCAAGTGATCTAGTAACCAATATCGTTCAGTTGCATTAATTAGCACGGAAAACACAACTTCTGTTTGTAACTTGCTTGAACTCTACGATCATTTGAATGTCATTAATGAAACTTAACAATGTAAACAGCAGAGTGCTTGCTGGCTGGCTCCGAACTCCAGCTGAAGCATAGACTGTGTATTAATAGCTTATATTTGCAGCAGGGCAATGACAAGGCATGAGTAATTGGGAGCTTATGTGCTATGAAGCAAATATTGATCGAAGATGAGCATACAGGTCCCAACCCGACCGGCAGCTGATTAGGCACCCGGACGTGAACGATTTCTCGGCACTACTCAACCTTACTGCCCTTGCGGTGCTAAGAGACTCTCAAAATACCGAACACGAACGTGGCTTCGTGGCTTCAGACGCCACCTATGTAGTAGCATAAAATATACTTGTACTATAATTATTGAATATAACTTTACTTTCTAGCCATACTACGTACTTGACGTAGTGAAACGAAAGTATGCTACGATATAGGTCGGAGATTTTTCGACATACAAAATTGTGTTGTGAGGCCCTGATATTGGGAAAGTAAACGCATATTTTTCCCATTTATAAATTACATCCTCAAACATGCTGCGTGGACAAACTGACTGACTGACAGTCAGCCAGTCAGTCAATCAATCAGTCGTCCGTCAGTCTGTCACTCAGTCTGCCATTCAGAATGGTCTGTCAGTCAGAAATGATTTTTTCCATACAGGTTGAGTATATTTTTGCGTATTGATTTCGTGGCAGGTGATTTAGATATGTTAGCGCTGAAAAAAGGTAAATTCTGGGGTTGAAAAGTTAGAATCCTTAAAATAATGCAAGAAGAGCTTCATGTCCTTGATAAGTATGCATACATGATGCTTTAAGTCAGATAAATATCAGAAGCAATAAACGACTTCTTGGTGAATTTTATATTTCAGACACTGTTCAAGAAACTACTATTGTTGAAACCAATAGATGTTCAGAGACTTTCTCAATATTTCAGAAATCCTAAAAAAAACTCTTTTATGACAAATTATTTACAGACACAAGTGATTGAAGTGAAAACACCATTGAAGAAAATAGGTAAATATGATAAAAATACTAGTGGAGCATAATATCTCTGATACCTTTTATTCAGTTTCAGAAATTGTTCGTAAAATAGCTATGAGAATAAATCCTTACGTATTTTTATATGAAATTTTAATTTGCTTAAAATTATTACCTTTAGATGTACAGATTTCATAAGAGGGACTAACAATGTTTGGCAAGGAAGCACAAGAGGCCACACTCATTCTATTTAGAAACCTCAATTTATGTAGCCTCTACACAAGTAATGAAATGACTAGGATTCAATAATCATTCATAAACTTTAATTTATTTGTGTTTCAAAATACACACCATTTTTAATAATAAAAATAATAATAACGAAGGGAGATAGTTGTTTGCTTCTTCTGAACAGTTTGGATTTTAAACTATGGTCGTTTTTGTAAAATGCTCTTCATATACAATCATGTCCAATCGAGATGAATACTTCAGGTACCAAACTCCTTTACCGTTGCTTAAAACATTCAGGCTAAAAATCACAGATAAATTAGTAATGTCGGCGAAAGGGGCCCAGTTTGCTGGAGAAGTAGACTATGTGGCTGATCCCGACTGTACGGTACCCCTCACTGTCACGGCCTCCTTAAGTATCGTTTAGTGATAGACTCAAGGTTGTTTATACTGAACACGAGGACCGAAGGCCCGAGCCTCGCTGTGACTTCGTTCCGGGCGGGCGAAGTGAGAAAACTTACCTTTAAAAGTAATTTGGCATTGAAATGCGGCGGGGACAAAGAGTATGAGGGCGTCTCAAAACTTAACGAGCCATGAAAATCGCCTATCGGTACAATACGTACGAACGTATTGAGGTCGTGACAGCGAGGGGTACCGTACAGTCGGGATCAACCGACTATGGTTATCAGAAAGGGTGATCTCACCGTCATGATGTAATTAGCACCTGAGCGATAACTGAAACTCTGACCTCCATACCAACGTGATAGAAACATGATGTGACTTCATAACTGCTGCTTGAAATCCCTACCTCTGTCTTTGGTTCAAATGGACCGCTCTCGACACCATTGGACCTACAAAACGTTTAGATATAGCCGAGAGTGCGATTCGCTAAGCGGCTATGGAGTATTAGCGGACAACACAGAGGTTCGTGTCTTGTTTAGAAACAGCACAGGAACCGCCAAAACTAATAACATATTCTCTCGTGACTGTCACACAAACAACATTCTGTTTCAGAACCCCACACCACGACGACCCAAACTATTGAACTGCCGAAACTACTCTAAGGAGAGACGCGAGACCCGTTCGCAAACGATTTTCAAGTCACGATTCCCGTGCACCTGGTGGATCGGGAATCGTGACGTCATGACTTTCGTGCTATGCCCGCTAAATTCGAACGAGTTCGAACAAGATCTTATTTCAAGATATGTCTTGAAGGAGAATAGCATTAATTAAGGATAAAATCTGTATCTTCAGTCTTGTAGTTGTAGGAAGATTCCGACAATAACTTCAAACATTCACAAAAAATTTCACAAATTCAGGGATTTCAACGTAAATGAGACCTGATCATTTATGTAACCTTTATGCTACCCGAGTAAAACATAAAACAAAAAAATTGTAGCCATTTTCAGAAAATTTGAAAATGTTTTTAAGGCTTCAAGTTCAAATATCCGTTTCAAATTCCCCTGGTCAGAGAACAGCCGCGTCCATCAAATAGTCTTCCTTGGAGACCAGTAGGGAACTTGCAGCTTATAATGCCGCCGCGCCGGTCGACAGGGAAAACGACTAATCATTTTATTTTTAAGTATTTTTTTCTAGACCGGTTGTCCTTAATGATCTAATAAGACGCATATTAAACTACACACTAGGCACCAACACACAATCTCCTCTGCTCTGGGATGAGGCTCTCCCAACAACACGTACATGAGAGAAAATGGGCAAACAACCTTACGCAAGGCCTAACTCGAACCCCAAACCCTTCGCCACCGCAGCACTGAGTCGGTACACGCTTTTAGTCACCTTAGCCATCAAAGTCGGTCCCTATTTAAGAGCTCTTCTTCCTCTTCTTGCGGGTTTCTTAACCACTACTTCAGAATTCTGGCTCATAATCTTCTTCTTCAGTCTTCTCTGATCTTTCAGGAATCAGGAAGTAATTTCCACTTCTCGATTATCTTTCTGATCTGGTCACTTCATCCTGGTCTTTCTCTGCCTTGTTTTCTCCTTTCACATAGTTGTCATTCTAAGGATCTTTTAGGGAGTGTTTTCTCGTCCATTCGCTGCACATGTCTAAAACAAGAGAGTTGTTTATTTCCTATTTTCTCTATAATATCATGTTGCAGATTCATTATTTCCTTAACCCGTTCATTTCTAATTCTTTCCTTTCTAGATGTAGCTCTTCTGAGGAAATCCATTTCCAGGATTCTCAATTTTCATTTCTGTTGTTCTGGCAGTTGCCATATTCCTGCTCCATACAATGTAACACTTTCAATCATACATTTATATATTCTAAGTTTCGTTTTCTTGCTTATATTTGAATCCCAGATCACTGGATTCAGAGCTCCTAAAGTTTTTTCTTTCCTTAATAAGTCGGTTTTCACATTCCTTTCCAAAAAAAAACGCCCTGTTACCCTATTATAACTCACAAGTACTTTACGTCCTCTGTTGTTCTTATTATTTTTCCAGTTTTCATAGCCAATACTTAATGTGTACCGTCAAGTGTCCAGTATACTGTTTTTCTTGGTTGAGGCTTAATCTCCATTTTTCATTAACTTCTTTTATCTTCCGAGTCACATAGTCATCATCTTCCTGCTTTCTTAAGACTTTAATCGCGATATTCCGCTTTTGCGATCCTCTGTCCGCAAGCGGGGTCTAGTGGGAAGCAACAGGCGCTCATTTGTTGCAGCCGCGCGTCGGCGGCAGGCAGACGGAGGCGAAGCAAATTGAAATTGATGACGCGCGTCGCGAAGCAAAGCGAAGCGCCTGCTGTCCCCACGGACCCCCCACCCCCACCCCCACCCCCGGGGTGCGACGAGCGCAACTCTCGGGGTCTACAGACTCCTTCAACTTCCCTGATTTCCGATTCTCGCTGTTTGCTCAGTTATTTAGCACATGGCTTTAATTGCGGGTAGACGAACCAGTGGGCGGGATTTCGCGAGTCTCCGGATTTTCCTTGCGCGTGGGATGATGAATGAGAAACTGAGATTATGCAGCGACTGCTGATTAGTTAATGTCTTATTTTACGGGGTGAGACTCGGGCCATCAGGCTGGCTGTTCCGTCCGACCACGCAAATGTCACTATACTCCTTTCACCATCTAAAGGTGGCTCCACTCATGCGACATTCGCCGAGCAGCGAGCTACTGCTCGCCCGATCCCGACCAGCTGATGTGTTCGGCGAATGTTCGCTCCCTTTGATGTGTCCAAAACACCGACACGCGATGGGTAAGGCGAGCGCTGACTGTTCATCACTCGGCAAATAGCAAGCGACCCATCCACACTATTTGGGATACGGCAAGCGGTTGCTGGCTGTTCGCCGAATAGCGAATGTGTGGCGCTGCCTTAACGAAGAAAGAATGTATTACCCGGGCAATGAAATAGGAGACATGAATTTATCTCAGAGGCCTCTTTCAGTCCTGAGGATCTTTTCCGTGCAGTAAATCTATATCATGGGACAGTGGGCTTTACTTTCCCTCCGAAGGAAGGAGTACGATGAAGTTTTTGCCCTTAAAAATGCATTGGTTTTAATCGGGTGTGAATCCGATGATTGAGATGACGTAAATAACGATTTGGAGCAGAAGGAGATGTGAAGGGTTGGGTAAAGGGAGATAATTCTTCGAAATCACTTCGTCCATTACAAATTTCAAAGAAGTATCCGAAGTTGAACGTTTGTTCTTCATAATGGAAAACTATTACGTTGCGTTCCGACCACTGCACTAGAGATGACCAAACATTTCCGTTATTGACAGTGGATTTGCTACGTGTAAACATGGGTTATTATTTACAAAGTGTTCCTTCCTGCAATCGCGTATAAACAGTGTTAACATTTCTAATTCTCTACAGCTTCAGATTCTTGTGCATCTAGTTGTTTTTATTTTCTAAAATAAGTATTTTGCAAACATGTTGGAGATGTTGCTTCTCTGTGTCTGCTTTCAGGCAGTGTACACAAATCGATTGGGACGGCACAGCGCAACAACTGTTCGCTCAAAGGTTTGAGTCTCGACGGTGCGTGGGGTTATTTCACAATTGCTCTGCAGAACATTGAATTAAGCTGCTCTTTGAGAGAGAACTTTAGGGACCGGCTGCTCTGATTGGTAATTTTGCCTGCACTGAGAAAAAAGTGTCTATAACTCCCAACAACGTAGCATAGTTGAAATGAACACGTTTGTTTGAAAAAAAGGGAGACTGAACTGATTCCTGGCCATGTGAATGAAATGTGTAGGTATAATTTCCGCAATGTTACAGGAAACTGAAGACCTATTTCGGGGGTTTTCACAAACTGCCTGAATACAGCTTTCATGAGTATGTTTGATACAAACAAATATTTTTCTCGGTGTAGTTTCTCAGATCAATAGCAGACGAATGCAGGGGTGGTATTAAATGGACGTATTAAACAGAACAATCTTCTCTTTCTAATACTTGTCCCTCCTCTTTCCTTACACATACACACATATTTACGATCACTTGCATTGCACTATCGCCCATGACGGAGCTTAGAGCTTCTCCCGGTTGGGGCGGTGTCCGAATGGAGGAGATACCTGGTGGAAGAAACCCCTCTAACCGCGACGTGAACGTCCGCACCATACTTCTCGTTCCAGCCAAGGAACACATTTTTAATTGATTAGTGTTTTCTGGCGTGTCAATTTTAACGGCCACTCGTCCTGTAAGTGTAGTGCATGTTTTCCCTCGGGAGGTGGCGGTGATATCCGGCCGGTGGATAATGAGAATTCCACAACTTTTCCCTCCGGTTGATAGTAGCCCTCCGGTGGGCACTACCACCATCCGCCAATAACATGCGCAGGACATATGAACAAGGTAGTAGATGAACCGGAAAACACTAACACGCAACACTCACCGTGCTGGATACTCGGATTGACATGAAATTTCACCAGCTGATAGAACACCATGCAAAACCTACACACACAAATTTTGAAGTGCTATGGAATATTATGAATAGTGTTTTATAGGCATTTTGTATCAGGACCTTTCGTGACCTTCGCGCTTCCTCCAGCGGGCGAGCCGTTGCTTCGGCAGCGCTAGGAACGTTACGCGGCGTCTATTAGCCGGTGTCAGATTTCCTAGCGCGTTCGTTCCATCTGAACCTGCAAAGTAAACACCTGTTTTTGTCACTCCGCCTGCCCTTCAAGTAACTGAGACCTTGCCGATAGGCCGATAGTGCAGGCGCTGTGTATGAATAACGTCTGCAGAACCAGCGGCGAGCAGCGATTTCCGCCCTTCTACGGTCGGTAAGGTCAAGAAAGGTCCCAATACTAATTATCGCAAAAACATTACTTGCAATGCTTCATAGCACGTAAAAATTAGTATGTAGGTGTTTTGAAAGGTGCTGAACAAGCTGGTAAAATCTCAAGTCAATCCGAGTATCCAGCACGGTGAGTGTTGCGTATAAGCACACTCGTTCATCTCAGCGCACACATTATAACTGTGTGGAAGTTATTATTTCATTATTTTATCCCGCTTAGTGTATTAAGCGGTATGTGAGTGAATCCATTTATTTGCCAGTTCACATGGACTCATGGGTGCATTGCCTCTACGACGTGCGCAATATTCATGTTAATTTTTATGGAACATTCACGCAAGATGGATGTGAATTCATTAAGTTGATAATGAACCTCACTCCTGCAATTAATGTTCATTAAATGATTCATGTAAAGGAGCGGTGTTCACAGCGCCATTTATCACTAACTGACAATAGGAGAATAACATTTTCCATAATCAGATCAGAATGAGAAAATGTGTTCCTAAACTCATTCAGTGGTCGCTACTTATTGTAATCACGTTCAATGTTATCGTTTAGCTAATGTTGTCATTGTTATGATGTCCCGCTCGGATCACTATTATAATATAATAAAACGTTTATTTGATTAGAATTCGTTTTATGTTATCATTATTCAGAAACACATAATTACGCACAATTTTGGGACCCTCATGGATCGCGACTCGCGAAAGACCAATCAAATATTATTTTCTTTTCGGGAGCAGAAATCACGTGCACTCGATCATTTTCAACGAAAAGCAAATTTCAGGAATGCATGGCTGTTTTTAAAAACATTACTACATCTGGTGGGTTTCAAGACATCAGAGTACGTAAAAACGTCTTAACCTCCGATAGCTGCTGAATTCTGGTAGGCTTCAGAAATATTTCGATTCGATGATCGAGGCCGGTTAATTTCTAGCACACTATGCGTTTGAGACTTGCACCAATGGATTAATTGGAGAAAATCAGGAGATGCAAAACCAGAATCTGGGACTTATTAACTGAGAGATAACAATAGGGAAACAATTCTAATTGGTATATTATCAAATGAATTATAATATTATCTGTAGACAGGAATTGTGAAAATAAGCGGAGTTTACTATATATATAATTTGTAGCATATGTTTAATTTTGCAAAACAAATTTTGTGTTCGTCTTGACCTTAAGATTTACTAAATTTTTTCTGGAAACATTTGAACATACTAAATTTTATCCTTTGTGCAAAAGTATAATTCAAATGAAATAAATACTATTAAAATGATACGATATTGTTCATTTTATTTTCACAACTTAAACTATATATACAATACTTTCAAAATTCGTCAGATTTCATATTTTCCAATTATCTGGTCTTTCAAATTTAATTTTTCCAAACATGATCAATATAAATACTTTAATATTTTACTTCTTTGTATGTACACAAAATATAATCTAAAAACGTAATATTTACTTCAAGAAAACAACAATTATGTAAATAAACATTCAATTTGAATATTGGATTTTTCTTTCGAATTGTATTTTCTTTTTACTTTTTGACTTATTACTTCTTCATTTTTGTTGCCAAAAGAAGACTAGTAAACTCTTCACTCAATATTTGAACCCAAAAATTGTAAATTGAGCAAAAAAGACATGTATCTGCATTGTTTCAACAAAAGTAATTATAATAGTAGTATGATATTCTTTAAATGCGAGAGCAAAATGTGATAGCATGCACAGTATGAATTACATCGCCATAAATAAGATGGACAGATTAGTTTCACAGTACAGAAGGATTAAAATTTTCTTCATTTAAGGGGAACCACATACAATGATCCACAGTTGAAGTTATAAAACGTTCCGAAAATACTAAATAGCATTCACAGGAGAGTTTTCTTTTTTTAAACATTTATTCATGCAAGAATTAAAAATAGTTTACATGTGTATTAGAAAAAGAAAAATAATAGAAATATACGCTTTCAGTCACTTGTTCAGTCACAGTGTTTTGAAGAAACGCCTTTTAGAAGAATAGACAATGGATATAACATATTACAATTAACAACATCCATTAAGGTGAACACATTGTATTCCAGTCATTATTTCTAATACATCAGTCGGGTACTTTTCTAAATTGTTATTAAGTACATTGCACGCCATATTGTAATTTTATGAGTCTATACATTCTCGTTCTCGATTGCACTTGCACTCTTAGTCACATTTAATCTACTTTTGAACAGTATGTAAGGAGTCTAAGAAAATATTGCATATTGATAAATAAATGAAATTTAAAGGATTTCTTACAAGGGCCGGAATGGCTGCACTTTGTGTGAAAATCATTGATCACTCAACGCGCAGCCTCTTGCAGAGTTCATATATTAACTTTATCATAATCAATTTCAAGTTTGTACATCATTAGTAACATTTGTCTTCAGAATAGACTAAAATTACATAACAACTTACAACTCTATTTTTACAACCCTTTTGAAAACCTGTTCTAAAGGAATATTTTTAAATTACCCAATTCATCACATATTCATTGAAACATACCAAGAGTTATGTATATTATTATCAGAAATAAAAGTCACATTTTTAAAAAAAATACTTATGAAACCTGATTACATGCAATGTATTCCTCGTATAATAAACTCGAGGAGGACGTGTGAGTAAAGAGGCAACGAATATGGGATGGGAAGAAAGGCTAGTACTTAAAATGTAACAATTATTTTTGACCAACATTGCAATGAGTTATATCGACTCACGCCCGCCCAAACTCACCCGTCACGGAAATTAACATACAGCGCACAAAGCGCTACCCAGTCGAGATTCTTCATGAACACGTGTAGAAACGGTGGTCGCGCGAATTAAGTTTCCCGTGTCAGAAATTAAGTTTTTAAAAAGTGTTTTATTACAATAAGTCGTACTGCAATTGTATACTCGATGAAATATGATCTAACATAATTCTGACATGGAGGAGCGTGAGCAGCGTCTGAGGGAACAATGCTGGCGAGAGCTACTTGGGTGTTGCTTTTATACAGTCTAGTTGTTATTCACTAGAACATCACAAGCATAATGTCTCCTCGTATCATTTCTAGTAAACACCCTGGTCTATATTAGTTACCATTAGGAAAGGGGATGTAACTCGCGCGTCCTCGTCACTCGCAAAGGACAAACGGACCCACTTCCTTAAAGACAGTTTTCCAAAGCAGGAGGGACCCTTTCAAGCCCGCCTCACCCGTTGTGTGCGCCGATCCACGGAACAGTCGTATTAGAAACTCTATAGCCCACACCTGTTAATCTCAAGGGAGATATCGTAAAATTATCAAAATGACAGTAGAAAGGAGCTGTTTGTCTAGTCTCCGCAGCGTCGCCACGTGCGACACAAAGCTGACCAATTAAAAGCTCCAAAAAATAGGTTGATAAGGGAAGGGGTTCCCGGGTACCTTTCCATGGCCGAGCCCCGGTATAAGGGGTTCGTGTGGTTAGCCCTTCACCGTATATCAGTGTTGTCAAGGTCGATGCTACGAGCTGGTGTCTGTGGCTCGACTGCCACGACGAAATCGCCCCTCCACGCAGTTCATTACCCCGCCAGAGAAAACGACCTCACTATTGTAAAATGGCGGGGGTTACTAATAGTTTCCTTTCCCGACGCTAGTTTGCGCAGAGAAGCTTGTGGCATGGTACGGTGCAAAGACGCGTGCCACTGCCACCAGTAGAAGACCTTGACACCAGTGGGTTAGCCCTTCACCGTAATTACTGGTCTTCATAACTGTAGAGTGGGCTTTCTCATCGTCACACAGCAATACTGGGATATTTGTAAGGAAAGCGCACGGTTATAGTTTACCCGGCTGGGAATCGAACCCGCGGTTACGGGGTGGAAAGCGAGCACGCTGACCAACGAGCCACCTAGTCGGGCAAGAAGCATGCTATTCATAAGAAATGTGCTATCTATGGACTTTGAAAGAATTCGCTCTTGAGTTTGAAACTTTAGTGACGGAGTCAATGCTGTGGAACTGTCTGAAATATATTAATTATACTCTTAGATAAATATTTTGCAGTGAACAAGTAAATAATTATCGTACGGTTCACACTATATTAGAGGTAAATACTGCTGATATTCGCATATAAATAATGTATTTATAACTATGTATAAAATATTTATATTTAATATAAAGGAAAATAATTAAGACGAATTACGAATCATCTAAATGAAGACTACTACAAGTAAGATAAAATTGATATTAATAAAATGTTCAAACTAACCGAATAAAGAGATAATACTGAACGTACTTATATGAAATAAATGTCTACTCACGCTCATGTGTATACGATATTCTTAACAGAGCGTATAGGCATACTAACGTCTGTACAAATCCTAATTAGACGTACTTCATGAAGAGCGTTGAAACAAATTAATTTTTTTGGCATTTAACTGTTAGTGTCTTAAATACTCAATATAAATAATCGTTTTTCAACTGCTGAGGGTTATTCTGTTTTTCTCCTCGGTGAGAGAAAAAAAATATGCGTTCATCTGCTACTACCCTACATTCCAGAAATATCTACAACACTTTCTTCCGAGGCTAAAAAAATCACCAAGAAAATATGAAAAAATATATTATGAAGTTTACGCTATTAAGTCATTGCGATTAAAGAATTAAATAAGATTTTCGCGGTCAAAGTACTGGTAAATTAAAGATTCTATATTAAAAATATGAATTTGTATCTCCCGGTAAATTTCGTATACTTTTCTCGCAGAGAGGGTTTTCTCTCGTAATAAACCCCATTGCTGCGGGCAAGACCGTAACGAGAGGAAAGGTCACGACGGTACAACCCCCACTCCCGAAAGAGGTCACTGAAAGTTGTTCTTCTAAACTTCAATCCTGTTTTGTATTTGAAAGTTTCCTGTGCAATACTTCATTTTTGTATGCATCATACATAATAGTATGTTTACTGTGCAATACTTCATTTTTGTAGAACAGGAATAATTACATAAAATTTTCGATAATCCAAATCAATAGTTATAATTTTTTCAACAGATTATTTGGAATAAATGTTACAAATTTCAAAGCCATTTAGGTAGTGAAAGATGTTCACTTTTACCAATTGAACATGTAGTGATAAATTGCATATAACAAATTTACATATGAGACTTGTACCTGAACGGTAGGTTACTCACAATGCCCAATGTCATCTGCTACTACACTACCTTGCATTTCAGAAATATCTACTACAAAATTTCCTTACCAGGTTAAAAAATATAAACAGAATAAGAAAAATATTATGAAGTTTAGGCAATTAATTCATAGTGATTAAAGAATTAAATAAGATTTTCTCGTTCAAAGTATAGGTAAAAGTTTGGCATGTGACGTTCTGACTCGGACAAATCGTGTGCCTGTGAAACTCCAACACGTGGTAATTCGCCTCGCTTGGTCAGGCGCTTCGACCCCATCTACATGCCTCAGAAGATTGGAACATTCAGGCCGCGTTCGTTGTCATCAACTTTAATAAGGAAAACCTGAAAAAGTTCCTCATAAAGTTTTTCAATTCATAATCTCAACCTATTCGCGTTCATAAGGAACTTCTAATAGCTATAAGGAAGGTCCAGCCCTCACTTACATCTACAAAGAGTTCAATCATTGTACGATCACGCATGTAAGAAAATATCATTTTAATGATACTCTTGATGTACACTTTCTGTTAAGGTTGATGGAAAAAACTATCTCTAACTAATAGAGGTTTACCGATTTCACCACCATTTAAGTTTCTGTTTAATATACTACCACTGTGTAAGAAACTGTGTCAATTAGGTTACCCCATGGATGCATACAGACGCAAACTATATGACTAGTTTATGACCAGATTCATTAAACGCTTCAGGCAGGATTCAAGTGGCTGTGAATCCGCCAATACGACGTTACCACACAAGACGCCTCTTGCATCGAACTTATGTTAAGTATCGTCTATGAATATCAAATGGTCAGAAGCTTTTCCTTATCAAAAGTAACTTCTCATAGCTTAAGTACTTCTTCATATAAGTGACGACTACGAGTATGGCCCTTATTCTGAGACCTATATATTAGTGTGACCTCCACACTAAAACGATATGTACACTACATCCTAAATCAGTGTTGTCAAGGTTGATGCCACGAGCGGGAGTCCGTGGCACGAGTGCTACGGAGAAATCGCCTCTCCACGTATTTCATAACCCCGCTGCAAGAGACAACGCCATCACTGCTGTAACACGGCGGGGTTACTTTCAGTTTCCTCTCCCGACGCTAGTGGCTCAGAGAAGCTCGTGGCATGGCACGGTGCCGCGAGGCGTGCCACACTGCCACCAGTAGGAGACCTTGACACCACTGCCCTACATCATCCGTCTTGGCGCAGGTGAGTTCAGTCTTGGGCAGGGAGGCGAGGGTGTTAGGGGCCTGCCCCGGCGTGGTTGGCCGGGGCCAGCAGGGGGCTGGAGGCGGAGGCGTCGCTGTTGGGCGAGCGGCCGGCGCATGCGCACGGGCCCGGCGCGGCCGCGCGCGGCGTCCCCTGAAGCGCCGTCGCCTCCGCGTCGCGCTGCTCGCCCAGCAGCCTGGAGAAGAGGCCGCCGGCGTCGGGCCGGAAGGCGTCCAGCGGCGCGCAGCACTGGCCCCTGACGGGACAAGAACACATTGGCTAGTTCAATTTCAATACAATTCACGTAGACTAGGGCTTTCCAACTGACGGTCCGCGGTCAGCATGCAGCCCGCCGGATCTTTTTGTGCGGCCCGCGACTGCTAAGAAAAAAAATATACCAAAAAAATACAATACAATTGTACAATTCATCTTATTGTTATTTAATGATATATTAATTTTCTCGTATGTACGTTAATAAGTATATTGAATAAAAGTCGCAACTATTGTATATTTGCTTCTGTATAATCTCATTAGTTAGGGTAAAACTATCTAAAATTACGGTGTGGCCCGCGGCTTAACTAGAATTTGATATGTTGCCCTTAAGCCCTTCTAAGTTGGACAGCCCTGAACTAGACCTTATTTTACGTGGAGAGACTCAGGCCGTCAGGCCAGCTCTTCCGTCTGATCACGAAAATTTCGCTAAGCTATTATTGCCACCGTTAACGCTGCGAATATAGCTTCTTATTCGGATTCAGAATTAGGTTAATATTCAGATTGGGAGAGCGCATCAGTTTGGTTTATGGCGAGACGAACGTCATGGAATGCTCGCTCGCTCGATCTCTGAAAAGACACAATCCCTCTTATTAGAAGATAATATGAAGAAATAAGCAATCATAGAAGAAATTGTTCACCTTTTTACCTCATTCTCACATAAAAAGCAAAGCCTTCTTTTAATCTGTATTCCACAAAATTTCACTCGTGCCTTTGGTGTGTATCCCGCGGAAAAGCGGTTTTTCCTTGAAAACGTTTTGGAGCGGCGCGAGTAGTGCCAAGTTTGATAGATTAAATAGAAAGAAATAGATTAACCTGTTTTCATGGATTGTTAGTGCGAGCTCACTGAAGCTCGTTCCCTGGGCGTAACAAACTACTTTGAATTGCCTGTTTCGGCGTTTGAATTTGGCGACAATGCTGTCATAGGTTAAAAATGGAGATCTAGTGTATCTAAATAATCTCTGCACCAGAGTGCTCGGCTACGGAAACCGGTAGGCGCTGCCCCCTGGCGAAGGGAGATGAAACTAACAAAGGAGATCGAATGTGAGACGTCAAGAATGCCAACCAAACAAAGAAACTTTATATACCCGCTCTTTTCGCAGCCATCACGCGGTTTTGGAGGGAATTTTTTCCCTCCAATTTGGAGGGAATTTGGAGGGAAGTCCGACGCGGTACGTTTAAAATACAAATTCTGAGCTAGTAATAAAGGCCAAAGATTGTTATGAAAAACCAATCTCCCGCCACGGCGCCAAATATGAATCATTTGTGATGCCAATGTGCCAACAGCCACCTAGCGGAGAATGAAGGTGGGGGTTCGGGTGGCGCTTCTTTTAGGTTTGAGGATCTTTTACGTGCAGTAAATCTACAACATGGGACAACCGGCTTTACTTCGAAGAAAGGTTTTTCGCCGATGGAAGTCGTACGACTTATTTTTCACGCTTAAAAATCCAAAGTTTTGATTAGGTTTGAACCCGCTAACGCGGGTAAAACAGCCCGATACACTAACCTTTTATCACCAATGCCGCAGGGTTAAAAGCATATTCGCAGTGCAACGTAAAATATATACACGCAATCTCTTTTTTTAAAGTGTTATCCAGAGTTAATCATTTCAGGTGGAAAAATACAGCAGTGTAATTTTCACTACCAGGCGAAGAGTACAAAACGTCTGCTTTGAAAAACTTGCTTATGTGGAATGTCAGTAATACGAGCCGGACAAAATGCATTCCTTTTTTCTATAGTTCTCGCTGGTCTGTTTTTGCAGTTTTGGAGGGAGTGCGCACTTCCGATTTGCTTATGAAATCTATACGTATGTCTCTGTTAGGGTCAGAATTTCGATACCGCTCACTCTCGGCTGTTCTCGAGCGTAACGGTGAGTTCTGAAGTGAGTTCTGAACGAGTTTTCTAGTAGTTTCGATGCATTTTGCTCGTACAAAGCTCTCTTGCAAAGGTGGAAATAATTTTTTTCATGATTTCAATTAATTTTCAAAACAAGGAAATAATTTCATAAAAATACAATAACATCACTTCCATCTTGGGGTAGTTTTAATTGTACAGATATGCAGTGGTGACTTGGACGATCAAATTTCTAGAGAAAGTATGTTTTCATTTTAGATTTATTCATTATTTCGTAATTCCGGGTGACTCGACTCAACTACGCTTCAAGTGCTGGGTTTATCAGTCTTTTGTAGTGTAAGTTTTATCATATTAAATTGGTCACTCAAAAATATACGAAAAAGTGTCACGTTCATAAACATTTACACTACTTAAAAAGATTTAATTCTGAAGAGCAGATTTCATTTAAAAAATCTCAATATTAAAATTGTAGGAAGGTACGGAAAAAATTTAAACCATTGCAAATTTCAATAATACAGAAAATTTAAGAAAAAATATATCTGCTCCATTTTTTACACTCATGCATGTTCTATTAGGGAATAAATGTAAAGAAAATCTTCGGAGCCAGAAAATTTTGGAAATGTAATTGAGGATTCATGTAAAATACTAAAATAAAAATATCCGTTTTAAATTCGTTGTTTCTCGAGTTTGGCCAGATCGACCGGAGAAGATCAACTGTGGAGAAAATCCGTTTATTTGCTAGTGTTGGACAGATGTTTCGTCATGAACTATTTTTTTGGATACCAAGGACCCACAAAACATAAATTCTGTCTACTCAACGTATTAAAGGATGAAACTTACTACATGTAGCAGTAAGAATTATCTACTTTTTCGGCATCAGTAATCGACAATACGAATTTTTTCTCGAAAAATATCCACTTTTTGTTGCAGCTATATCGTACTTGACAACTTGAGTACGAAAAATTCGAAAACGTAGAAAGGAAGTTACAAGATCAATGAATTTTAATTTTTCATTGTCAATGGATATGCAGGAATCACATGATTAATAATTAATGTTTAAGGATTAAGCATTACTGAACGGTTTCGTAAGATTTCTGCTCCTAATAATACTTGTAAACGGGATTGCAACATGCTTGCGCGTGTGAACGAGTTTTTATTCAGTTTTCACCCTAAAAGTGAACGCCGTACTATTTTGGTCACGTAGTTCAGTTACTCTTTCCGTTGGATGTGGAGTAAATAATGCATGTAAGATATATAATAGAAGCGTGTGAACAATAATCGTTGAGAACAGATCCGGTGACGCCTCCAGTATTCGTTATATGTCTTTGCCTTTTCTACTGCTGACGCGGAGGAGATGTCCCGATAACAAACCTGGTGTAGGTATTATTCGTTCCCAATAATGGCTGCACCGGCTTAGGTGGCTCAGAACATCAACTGATGTCACTGCCGTCCCTGTGACCGGGAAGTCCTAGGGTTCGAGTCCCGACGATGGTCAGATTTTTTGACACTAAGTCGAATTCAGCCGCCGTTTGGAGAATTGTAGCGACTCGTTACTTTCATCGGACGTTCTCCATGGTTTCTCTGATCAACACCAGGCGAATGCCGGAGTAGTGCCTTAACAGTGGTGTGCGCGCCGACTACTCAAACGGCGCGCGCCAGCAAAACCCAAAGACTCGGTCAAGAGGGCGCAGCACTAACGCGCTGTGCACTCACCGTAGCGTAAAACTTGATTTCCCATTGGCCCATCGGGGTATAAAAGCCCGGTGGACAACGGGTCAGGGGAAGTCAGCTACGAGTCGTCAACCTGTTCAGCTACGAATCTGCCAAAAGTCTGCCAGCGAGCAAGGGAGGACCAGCGCACGCAACCGCCAGCCCGAGCCAACCGACCGAGTCTACCGACTCGTCTCGCCGAGGCAACAGCAACACACAACGCCACTGCCTCGCCATCCCGGGCGCCGGCCCCGCCGCCGCCACGACGCTCTGCCAGTGACGCAGCCACTTCCCGGCCTCACCACGGCCGAGCGGACAGCCCCGCTGCCATCGCCACATTAGGCTAGCGACGTTTCCGCCTGGCATCGCCTGGGTGGTGCTACGGCCTCACGGGCCTACCTGGCCCCCGCACTCCAGCCTCTCGGCACTTGGGCGACGGCTCCGCCGCCGCCACGACTCTCAACCGGCGACACTACCTGCTCGCCGCGGCCGTTGTCACGGCCCCCACACTGCCACTCACCACGGCCGTCGGCCGTAAAAACGGAGCAAGTGGCTCACCCAGTCCGCCTCCCGGCGACCATTGTATTTTTATGTTGTGAAAAATAAATGTTGTGAGAAACGGAGTTTTTCTTTTGGATTGTAAAGACACAACAAACAGGTAGGACGCGGACAGCGCGCGATCAATCCTTTCTCTTCCTTGTCCTCTCCTCAACCTTACTTAACCTTCCAGCGGGCGCGCCTAGAATGTTCACACCAGCAGGCGCGTGTCATAAATGTTACGACATTCAATGACTCTTGAAAAAATCAAAGAAATTGTAGAACAATGGAATTTTATGTCGCATTATAATATATAAAAATGATATTTACTACCAAAAAACATCCGTTGATAAACATTGTATTTAGGATCAGAAAGGTCATGTTCCGATCCAGTGTCGTGCTGATGCTCATCTATATTTTCAACATTCATTTACTGTCATTGTCACTATCCAATTCATGATCTTCCTCCGATCAGACAGCTCTTGAAGAATATTCTGATTTTCGTTCACATGAATTCTTTATCTGGACATTTCACAGAAAATTTCGATTAGGCCAAATGCCAAATTATAATACAACATTTTAGCACAACAGCCGGCGCGCAGCGTAAAGTTTACGTCACTATACACTTATCCCGAATAGAGCGTTACAAAAACTGAATATAGCGAGCAAACTAAACAGTGGCTGCAAGGATGCATCACTAAAGATACCTGCAAGGAATACCAAGAACACAGAAGTCCTTGACAACAATAAGTTGACAGCAAAACAAAAAATTTTGCTATTGTCATAAAATTTACGACAGCGCTCCCGCTGGAAGGTTAAACATACATTTTCATGCCCTACACTGCCATGCATGTCGGGAGATCAAAGGAATCTTAGAGCTTTTCCCGGCTGTGCCAATGCTCCGCGGGTGGGAGATTTCTGACCCGCAAGCTGACGTTGGTCGGTGCCGGATCTGATCAGTCAGCGGGGGAATCTCAACGCCACCTCTCTCCATAAACATACACTGCACTTACGGGACTAAATATCTTAGCAGCTGACACGCTCGAAATCACTAATCAATCAATGAATTGATAATGGACGCTCCGGAACTAGCATTTTCGAACATAGCGATCTGAGCGTGTTGGTACCTTCATCGAGAACATCGGAAATTAGTGTTCTTGTGTCGGGTTGTATTGATAATAATAAATGGTATTAGAATCGGAATGCGTTAAACAGATGTTTGTGGAACATTAATTTATTCTATGGGTGTACTATGTATTCGGTACCGAGTAGATACGTAAAAAACAACGTTTTTGGAGATGTTGGTTGGATCCTTAGGAATGATCCTTGATCCTTAGAAAATAAATGAAGAGGTTGGTAAAGGATTTCATCATAGAAGTGGAAGTTCTATATACGTAGGTGCCAGCCAGATTCAGGAATGAGAGAGAAGAATTCTATTTTCAATTATGTTTAATATGTATGCATGTACACACAACAGGTTGAAGAGCATAAATTTTGACGAGAACCTTTTGACAAGGGGATAAACTCCATTGTAATACAAGGTGACAAGGGTTTTCTCCTTTGAAGTTCTTAGTTTTTTAGGACCGCTAATATCAATGGCTTTGGATCAATGCATGCGATTGATGTGACACATCAATCGCATTCATTTTTCATTACTTTTAAAAGTTATCAGTGAAGTATATTTTTATATTCCGTAGGTTTTTCTCTTTTCTGTAACTACTTTCTGTACGTCTGTGCGATTTCTAACAGACGTTTGTCCTCTTGCTGTATGTGAAGGCATGAGATTCAACGCTTAGCCGCCTCGTTTCATTATTGTTAATTGCACGAACAACCATGACCTGTTTGAAGGCTGTGTATATTTCGCCGGCGGTAGTGCGAATTGGCTGTCGCATCGATGCCATCTTACTGGCGCTTCTATGTCCTTTTCCAAAAGCATCTGTATTATCTCCTGAGTACCGGGCTTTCAGTATCAGACCTGGGAATTTAAACATGTACATGCAAACGGCTGTGGACTTCGCAGGGCAGTAGTATGAGTATGCCGGTTCTACGCCACCATAAAAAATCACAATTTTTAATCAAAAAGCTAAGGTAGACAATTTTCCAAAAAGACAATTTTCAAAAAATCAGCAAAAATCGATAAAAGTTAATTTTGGTAAAATGAACGCATACAAATCAAAATCAAATTTCCAAGATCGTACACACTTTTTTCATAATAATTATCAAAACGCTATCAATTTTATACCATTTTCAACAATCTAATTCATCCCAAAATCAAATTTCAAAGATCATACACACTCCTTCCAAGATCATACAAACCATAAGACAGATACACAATAAAATAACAAAATGTTGAAAAATTAAGAAAATCCATAGGGTACTACCTTTGACCCCCGAAAATGAACGAAAATGATTAAAAAAATTCTGTTGAATATAAAAATTGATAAGATATAAATAGGAGTATTGAAACGATGTCAAAAAATATTTTTTCTTCTAATATAAATAGGATGAATACTACTAGTGAAGAAAGTTTAGAGAGTGAGACTAGAAATAGTCAAGCTAATATTTGCCCTGACTTTAACACCATGTCAGTTCGTAAATTACAAAAATTATGTGAAGCAAATAACATCTATGGCTGCACAACTCGAAACAAGGAAAAACTAATTTCAAGATTAACTGATTACTTTAACACACCATACGATTCAAGAAACCTATATTCAATGTCACTTTTACAACTTCAATCGTTCTGCAAAGCAAATAAAATTCAAGGTTACGCAAAATATTCGAGAGACGCTCTAATTAAACACATGATTCAATCAGACGTTAACCATATTTACTTACACAATTACCTTTTTACTATAAAGATGATGAGAATACATTCATCAAACCTGCAACACGAGACAAATTAAATGCGGTTAAGAAAGAAGAATCCTTTAAAAGTAGACTTGAAACATGGACATTCGAACAAACAGAAATGAAACCTTCTGATGATCCTGTTATAACATTTTTAAAACGAATAAGTAATGGTATGATTAAGAAAATTCAAAGTTCTCTTTACAAACGCAATGGTCTTAAGACTAATGTGCTATTAACATATGATTATAAAAAAAGGACAAGAAATACAAGAGTTTAACTTTAAAACCAAAAATGAAATAATCTTTGAATCGACCAATTTAAAAAGATGCATGAAACGAATTAGAACACAATTACTACGAGAGATGAACGAGTTCCAAGGAAGAGGTTCTGGTTGGTCTCTTCATAAAATTAATATGCTTGAATTAAGACTTAACCAATTCAGACCTTATAGAGATAGTTCCTACTTTAATCTTCCGAACTTTATTAAATCGAAAAAAGCCGTACTTAATATCAAAAATAAAGACAACAAATGTTTTTTGTATTGTTTAAAAGCTTATGTACACCCAGTTCCAAGTGATCAACACCCTCAAAGAGTTTCTAAATATATTAACATACAAGATGATATTGATAAGGCGTTTGAAGATATAACATTCCCAGTAGCACTTAAAGATATTCGAAAGATTGAAAGAAGAACAGGATTAGAAATAAACGTGTTTGGTTATGATTCGAAAGAAAATATTTATCCTCTATACCCATCCAAAGCAAGAAAACCTTCTGAAAAATGTGTTGATCTCTTACTAGCAACTAAAAGACCAAAAAGACATTATTGTTTAATTCGAAACCTTTCTCGTTTAGTAGCTTCTCAAATAAGCAAACATGAACATAAAAAGTATATTTGCAGAGGTTGTATGCTTCACTTTAACAACGAAACTAAATTTAATAATCATATACAAGACTGTTCTAATAATGAAGCTGTAAAAATAATAATGCGAGAAGAGGGTTCAACCATTTACTTTAAAAACATTCAAAATATAATGCGACTACCTGATGTGATTTATGCTGACTTTGAATGTCTAAACTGTAAAATCGATTCTAATAATCAAGATCCTAATAAACAAACAAGAAAATGTCAAAAACATGAACCATGTAGTTTCGCTTACTGTGTTATTAAAAATGGATCATTAGTCGATTTTAAACAATATAGAGGCTCTGATGCTCCCAAACATTTTCTTGAAAACCTTATAAACGAATCCTTAAAAATCGAAGAAGTATACCAACAATGCATTCCTTTAAATATGACTGAAGAAGAAGAAGCTTTATTTGATAGTTCAGAAAGATGTACTTACTGTAAGCGAGCATATACAAGAAATAATTATAAGACTAGACACCACGATCATCTTACAGGCGAGTTTATAGCACCAGCTTGTAATAACTGTAATCTTAAACTTAAACTACCAACATTTGTCCCAGTGTTTATGCATAATCTTAGTAGTTATGATTCTCACTTATTTATCAAAGAATTAGGATGCACAAGTGAAGATATAGATCTAATCCCAAATAATGAAGAAAAATATATAACGTTTACTAAACATGTTCAAGAATGTGGTAATTTAAGGTTTGCTGACTCGTTTAGATTTATGCCCAAATCACTTGCCTCTTTAGCTAAGAATCTTAAACCAGAACAAATAACACATACAAGAACAATCTTCGAGGAGGATGAATCATTAGAACTTGTAAGCAGAAAAGGTGTTTACCCTTATGATTATATGGATTCATGGGATAAGTTTAATGACACACAACTTCCAAAAATTCAACATTTTTTCAACAGTCATGAGCAAGAAAACATAACAACAGAAGACTATGAACATGCGAAGAAAGTTTGGAATCATTTTAAGATGAAAACTATGGGTGACTATCACGATTTGTATTTGAAAACTGATGTGTTACTATTAGCTGATGTCTTTGAATGTTTTAGAACTACATGAATGAAAGCTTATGATTTAGATCCAGCATGGTATTATACAAGTCCTTGGGGGTTAGCTTGGGATGCAATGTTAAAAATGACTCGAATAAACTTAGACATGTTAACGGACTATGATATGATTCTAATGATTGAAAAAGGTATAAGAGGCGGAATTTCCCAATGTTGCCAAAGATATGCTAAAGCCAAAAATAAGTATATGAGAGACTATGATCCAAATGAAGAAAGTACTTACCTAACCTACTTGGATGCGAATAATCTTTATGGTTAGGGAATGAGTCAGTTTTTACCTTACAAAGACTTTAAATGGCTAACTAAAAACAAATAAATGAACTTGATATTGAAGACATACCTAAGAATAGTAAAACCGGCTTCATTTTAGAAGTAGACTTAGAATATTCCCAAAAGTTACATAATAAACATAAAGACTTTCCATTAGCTTTAGAAAACAAATGTCCGCCAGATACTAATCAACCTAAACTACTAGGAACTCTATACAACAAAGAAAAGTATGTAATTCACTATAGAAACCTTCAACAATGCTTAAAACTAGGATTAAAGTTAAAGAAAATCCATAGAGTAATTCAGTTTAAACAATCAGCTTGGCTAAAGAAATATATCGACTTAAATACACAAATGAGAACCGAAGCAACTAATGATTTTGAAAAAGACTTTTATAAACTAATGAACAATAGCGTATTTGGAAAAACTATGGAAAACATTCGAAACCGAGTTGACATTAGAATTGTTTCTGATGCTAAGAAGTGTCTTAAACTAATATCAAAACCTAATTTTAATCATCGAACTATACTTACTAAGTCATTGGCTATAATTCACATGAACAAAACCAAAGTATTCTTTAACAAACCAATATATGTAGGTATGAGTATTCTTGAATTATCTAAAGAACTTATGTATGATTTCCACTACAACATAATGAAACCGAAATATGGAAAAAACAT
Source organism: Acheta domesticus (assembly GCA_031308135.1). Classification (NCBI taxonomy): domain Eukaryota; kingdom Metazoa; phylum Arthropoda; class Insecta; order Orthoptera; family Gryllidae; genus Acheta; species Acheta domesticus. The sequence continues at coordinate 197,085,482 of JAHLJT010009419.1, read as the reverse complement.
TAATATTTGCTATAAGGATACTGACAGCTTAATTCACCACATTAAAACACAAGAATTTTACAAAGATATGAAAGAAATGATTGAACACTTTGATACAAGCGAATATCCCAAAAATAATGAATACAAAATACCATTAGTTAATAAGAAAGTCTTAGGTAAAATGAAAGATGAACTAGCAGGTAAAATCATGACAGAGTTTGTTGGATTAAGATCGAAAATGTATGCAATTAAATATGATAATAAAGAAACTAAGAAAGCTAAAGGAGTCAAAACAAGCACTGTAAAGAGTTAAACTTCGATGACTATAAGAACTGCTTAACACATCAACAAGAAATCTATAAGTCGATGAAACTAATTCGAAGCAAACAACATGAAGTTTTTACAATCGAATTAAACAAGCTCGCCCTTAGCTATAAAGATGATAAACGATACATATTACCAAATGGAATAAACACATTATCTTGGGGACATAAAATTGAACAAGAAGAATAAATCAAAAAAGAATGAAAAATTAAGATATGCAAAAGGTACTACTCGAGACCTTCGAAAATGACCGAAAATGATTAAATAAAATATGTTTAAAGATAAATATTGAAATGTTAGTTATGGAGAAAAAATCTACCCTACAACTTAAACAATACTGTAGAAAAAATGGAATCCGTGGTTATTCAAACCTTAGAAAAACAGATCTAATAGCCTTAATCAACAAACACAAACAACAACCTCAAAATAATCTAACCGCTTTAGTAAAGAATCAACAAAGTATTAATAATAAACTTCTAACGATTGTACCAAACGGCAAACTAGTAAAACTCTATGATGATGATGATGAAGAATTAAGACAACATGTAGTTAAAACACTTAGAAGTAAAAACATTAAATGGGAAAAAGTATCAACGTATCCCAACCTATCAGAAAACTTTATAAGAGAATTTAAAAACGAATTAGATTGGTCTAAAATGTCATATAATCAAAAGTTTAAGAAAGAAGCCTTTATAAGAGAATTCAGTCACAAAGTCGATTGGAAAGCTAACGGCTGTAAACAAAAACTAAGCGAAGATTTCATTAGAGAATTTAAAGATAAAGAATTCAATTGGTTACATTTTATTAACTATCAAAAAGTGTCAGAAGATTTCATTAGAGAGTTTCAAGATAAATATATGTATAAATCCCCAAGCAGTTGGTCAATGATTCTAACGCTCAGGAAAAACTTTTCAGAACAGTTTTTAAGAGATTTCAGCAACAACTACAACAACAATACGTGGTATACGGTTTGTAAATATCAAAAGTTAAGTGAAGAATTCATTCGAGACTTTAAAGACAAAGTTGATTGGGATGCTGTTTGCTCTAACCAAAAACTTTCAGATGATTTCATTATAGAGTTTGCAACTAAAGTTAATTGGCGCACATTAATAAATAATAATAAGGTATCTAATGCTCTAATCGAAAAACTCAATCGTAGTATGTATAAAAGTGTTGGGAAATAGAAAAACTTGTAGCATATGTTTGTTCGTTAGACGTCGTATTAATAAGGTAAAAACAGTTTGTAATCATTTTTTCTGCGAATCATGTTTAGAAACCTGGCTACAAAATAAAAACACCTCGTCCAATATGTAGATGTCAATTAAAAGTTACACCATTCGAAAGTGATGAACATAATTTTAATAATCCGCATAGTTTTGAATGGGATACTGACTCTGAATTTGAAGGTGAAATACGTGTTAGAACTCGATATGAATCTGATTCTGACTAACAAAAAATCTTTTAAAAATTTTTTTTTAATTATATAATAAATAGGATCATGGAGTCCATTATTAATAAACTCAATCAAATCAACAAGCCTAATGTTCCATTCAAGAGTCTAAACGAAATACCAAAAAACAAAACACTATTAATCAAAAAGATCGAATTAGAAGAAACTAAACTTGGAAATAAGATTGTTGTTTTCATCCGTGACTACAAGATGTTTTTGCCAGATCGTTATATTGAACTGTTTGATGAACAAACCCTAAATATAATTAACGCAGGTAAAGAGCAACTATATCTCGTTTATCAAGGTAAAATCAAATTGAGTGGAGGTAGAAGTTTCCATAAGATTGAATTTACAAATAAATCAAACGAAAAACACTTAGAACCAAAAACTAGTGACAGTGAAGATGAAGAAGATGATGAGTAAATGTTTTTAGTTTTAAGATCACTCTTTTATGGCATTTAACCATAAAAGTAATTTAAACAACTACACTTGCTTTATTAATCCATGAGTTATGAGAACTATCAAAACCTAACCATTTAACAAACACTTTATCACCTTTCTTTCTCAATACCTTTTCAACCAAATAAACATCTGAATATTTGGTCTTAAGTAATTCAGGTTCATAAAACAAACCTTCTACATGATCTCCGTTTAAATCCTTTATTCTATAAGTCGATGGATTAGATGGTATGGTTTCATAAACCTCAAATATTTCAGTTGACCAATTAGGAGTATAACCTTTTTCAAACAAACCTTTAGACTTGCTTATTCTTACCTTATCACCAACTTTGAATTTTAACTTAACTTCTCGATACTCATGATTATAAACAGTATCTAATAACATTTGTTCATCTTTTTTACTAACATCTTTAGGTTTCATACCAATTGTTGAATGAACTGTATTATTGTATTCACTTACAAGTTTCGATAATGACTCAGACCATTTATACGTTCCTTGCATAGAAAATAGTTTGAACATTTTTTCTTTCAATGTTCTGTTAAATCTCTCAACTACTGCAGCCTTAATACCACTATGTGTTGAATAATGATTAATATTGTTTAACTTCATCAGTTGTTTAAAATCCTTGTTATAGGATTCTCTTCCTTCATCTGTATGTACGTTTTTTGGTATTCGTTCTTTAAGCACAGTTTCAAATGCATTTACTATGTTCAAACTAGATTTGTCTTTTAAAGGTATAACCCACGCAAACTTACTGAATACATCAATTATGGTTAGTAAATACTTAAAGCCTTTATTAATTTTCGAAATACCTTTCAGTTTTCCGCTATCAATTTCAACTAAATCAGCTTGCCAAAGATCAATACCATTTGTAATAATGTTTCTTCGTTTGAAGTTACTTCTTGTTGGTTTATGTAATTCTTTAACAATTTCTTTCTTAATGTTAATTGGCTTCTTTTCTTGTTTAATTTCGATTGGATCATACTCTTGCTTAATATTTACATCTATATGTTCTTGTTTAATTCCTTTACCGAACTGACATTTTATAGAACCACATTCGTTGCAAGTACTTTTATGTATAAACCTACCATTAGATGTTAATCCCTTTCTTAGAGAACCTTTAACAAAATCAGTTTGTTTCTTACACTTTACACAATTCATTTATTAAATAATTTGTTAAATAAATGAGTGGATTGACGTTACTCTTTAATGATATGTTGACAAAGGAAAACTACATTCTCGAAAAACGACTGAGCTATCCAATCAGACATATTGATGCTTCCGTTTCATTAGTTAGTTTTTATTCAGCTTATTTAACTCCAAATGTAACTAAACAAAACAATATCTTGCATTATGATGATGATAAGCAAATCGAAATTGAAATAGGACAATATAAGAACATAGAAGAACTAGCAAAACATATTTAATCAAAAGAACCGTTTAATTCAACAAACATTCAGATAAAAGCTAACACAATTAAGAATAGAGTAGAAGTAATATCTGATTTCAAATTAAGGTTTAATCAGCCTAACTCAATTGGTAAAGTTTTAGGTTTTGAAGAAGATGTAGAAGCTAAAACAAAAAGCATTGGTTAAAGAGTTCCAAAGATATTACCTTTCAACACAATTAATGTTCACTGTGATTTGGCTGATGGGATGATATTTAATTATGATGACCATAAGCATTCAACATCTAACATCATTTCAACTTTCAACATTTCAAATATTCAATTAGGTCGTTTAACCTTTTAACGACCGAGTTTTTTCCCTTCTGCACTCCGTGCGGTACCGACTTTTTTAAATAGACGAATTTGCTTGACCCCAGTGGAGGTTTAACTGCAGTGAGTGATGACAGCTACCCCCAAGTGTTGAAAGTCCTTGTTGATAGAGATTTAAAGGGCTTAACTAAGTAAGACAGTATCCACTTTTCCTCTGCAAAATTAAGTAATATTTTGAGCAATGATCCTATTAATTTTTTCTACTAATTTTCATTCTTTACTCCACCCACCCAGCCTGTGCAATGAAGTTTTCCGCATTTGATGTTTAAATTGCTTTTAAATTTAGTATGTTTCAAAAAAAAAAATTGTTCCCACTTGCAAAGAGGTAACCTACATAATACTTTATGAAAATCAATTACAAAGTTGGAATTTGAAGAATCTATTTTTCAAATAAAAAATATTTTTAAAATATTCAAAGTAGCCGTTTAGGATATTGAATCTATATAAAACTATGAAAAGTATGATTTTTTCAAAGTTTTCTAAGTGGTTTGGGAAAGTAAAAAAACAAAAATTATTTCTAAAAATGTAAAAGTATTTTATTTTCCTTAATTTTATTTTAAATGCGTAAGAAATGTATTTCGTACACCACTGATAAAGCTAAATCGTAGTGATCTAGTATCTTGAACTTAATCATTGCACGAAGATGGTCAGCTTGATAGGAGCTGAAAATGTTTAATTATATTGGCATGGATCATCTTCCAGACTGGACACAGATGCAGTCACTGTCACTGTCCAAAAGTAACTCAATTTTGCGAGTTGTTAGCGATTGTTCTCGACAAGCCATTTTTACTTCAAAAAGCACAGGACCCAAGCACAAGCAGGAACTATTAGCAGAATACGACTGCGATCGCACGTGAGAAGCGTGGGCCGAGGCGGGTTTGTTAAGACTGGGGTGTTAAGGACAGGAGATAGTAGACAGTGAAGCGCTATATATAAGTACATGGGCCTAAAGAAGAAGGCGCCCCTAACAAAAGAAAAGCTATGATAAGCTGAAGAGATATTTATATGGAACCACATCTTTGGTTTATGCCAATACAATAAAATATTAAGACATTGCAAATAATACAATACAATACAATAGAAAACAAAATATGAAAACGATATATTTATTGCACTGATATAAACTTGATTTTACCTTATTGTTATCTGCTACTGTAGAAAACAATCTTTCTAATACAATTTAATTATTACATACGAAGTTAAAAGAATATATTATGGAACAAATTTGTGAAAGTTATATGTACATGCCCCATGAAACCCAAATTCCGTTATAAATTGCACACAGAAATCATCTCTTCTGTTCTTACTGTGGTATGTGAACTTATTATAATTTTATTGCTGTTAGAGCGGTGTCTCCAGGCGAATGTTGAATGGCGATCAACATTCTCCTATGTTTCTCACGCTGCGGCGCACTGTAGAAGCATGAAAAGTCAGAGCAGCCCACGCTCCCTTTTCGCGCCTCAAGACCGAACTCCATCAACACATCCCTGCCGGATGGCGTAGGCCGGAGCACCGAACGTGAGAATCGCCGCGCCGCTGCTTGTCACCCGTTAGCAAGCGATAAAAAAGAGCCGTCGCACGCCTCTGGAGGTCAAGCGAAAAAGATCCCATTGGTACCGCTGGGTTGAAATGCTCTGGGAAACCTCTTTCCCATTAGTCTTTAAAAGGTTAATATCATTTGAACCAAAACACCTTTTATATTTTCCTCTCAATCAAAGAATAGAAAGAATACGTGTTTGGTTTACTGATGAAAATAACAATCCGATTGATTTTGATGGAGCTAATGTAACAGTTGTTTTAAATATTCAATTGTGAAAACTTTTTTAAATAAATATGAGTAGAGAAGAGCTTGACGATGAGAATCGAAACAGTAGGTGTAAAAATTGCTTCTTTTCTTTTATACACTTGATACATGAGTTTCTGCATGAGCTTGTAAGAAGGAGAGTTGATCGATGATTTGATTTAGACATTCTTTTATGGTTTGATCGCCATAAAAGCTTTATAATAAATGAGTTGCAGAAAGAAAGTTGATTGGAATATTAATGTACGCTTACCTGAAAAACAAAAAACAAAACGTAACGGTGAACTATTACCTGAATCAATTCGTTGTTTAATTGTTGGTCCTTCTAATTGCGGCAAATCCACTTTAATGATTGACAATTTTATTCTTTCTCCTGGGTGGTTAGATTGGAAGGGTAAACACTTATATATATTCTCGACAAGCTTAAATCAACCAAAGTACTCTCAATTACAAGACTATTACAATTCAATTGAAAAAGATATAGGTCATTCAATTGCAACATTTTCGAGAGAAGATATACCCCTTGACGATTGTAAAATAATTCTGTAGTAGTGTTTGATGATTATATGTTAGTGAATCAAAATAATGTGCGTGATTTCTTTACACGTGGTAGACATAAGAATATTGATTGTTTTTATTTAGCTCAAATATACACCAAAGTACCAAAACAATGTGTTAGAGACAATGTGAACTTTCTATGTATATTTAGACAAGACAATACAAATTTAAAGCATATTTATGATGATTTTGTTTGTGGTGATGTAACCTTTGATGAATTGAGAAGTATGTGTAGTGAGTGTTGGATGAAGACTATGGTTTTATGACGATTGATATGACGAGAAAACTAAAAGATGGTAAATATCGTAATAAAAATTAAAGAGTTTCTTTTAAAATAATCGTGTTTACGTTAATGTTATGTTACGTTTACGTTACGTTTATGTTACGTTTATGTTACGTTTACGTTGTATTAATTATTTTGTATATAATAAACGGATAGTAAGATGAAAAATCCTTATGAAGTGAAAAAAGCTGAAGAAGCAATCAAAATGAGAGAATACTTAAGAGATAGATTTAAAGGTTGGACGAAACAAAGAGTTAATGAGTATGACAAATATAAAAAACAAGAACAACCAATGATTGATGCCATTGGTAACCTTGGTGAAAGACTAGAAAGCAAATTAGATAAAGCTATCGAAAATCAAAGTAAAGAACTAATCCCATTTCGACAGTTTCTATTAATTAACACAAGTGGAGATTTGGAAGTCAACAGAACATTAAACGATTCGGAAGTAGATAACGTGCTTCGTGATTATGCTACAGAAACACAAAAAAGAGAAATGAAATACATAGCAAGTCAAATGGCTCATGATTATCAACAGGCTGAAGAACAAGATGCAACTCCAAAACGAAAAGCTACTTTTATAGGACCACGATTACTAACATATCTGAACAATTGTAATGACAAATATTTGGTTTAAAATCGTTTGGAGCTGAAAAACATATTGGAGAACATCCTGTAAAATTTAGTACTTTAACAATCTGTGGAAGACAGTATGATCAGTTAAGTGTACAAGAAAAAAAGTATGAAGCTACTGATGGTTTAATGAATCTTCTCACTCAAAAGGATATTACTATGGATGATCTTGACTCAAATTTGAAGAAGATGATTTACAGAATTATGCTGAGATTTTACTTGAAACAGACGCAATATTTTGTAAAGGTAAACCGAGAGCAAGTAAAGGATCAAAATACAAATCAATAATCAAACACATTCTAGGAAAATACTGAAGAAACGTTAGCTCATCATTCGAAGGAGAATCAAGTTTCGAAACCAGTGCACCAAGGAGTAAAAAAACACCAAAAAGCGGAGAAGGCTTGTGAAAGAATATAATGAGTTACCGGTTGAATATGTTTGGATGAATGATGTAAGAGAATTAATTGATCGTTTAGCTGTTATTGACGGCGAAGAAAAAGCAGGTAATAATAATTATCGAAATGAAAAAGTCTCTAAAATGAATATGCTATCTTCGAAATTTAATGATTTTCTAATTAATAATCCTAAAGGCACATCGTACGTAATAAAATTCTTAAACATGTTACCACCATCGTTTTGGGAAAATAAGAAATATGGAAAAGGAATAATTAATTGGGCTTTAAATAATCTTAAAATGCCTGAGCTTCATATTCCTGGTTATAACTATTGCGGTCCGTTTACTAAGCTAAAAGAACGATTAGAAAGAGGTGACGAAGGTATTAATAATTTGGATGAGGCTTGTAAAGAACACGACATAGCTCATCACGAAAACAAAGAATTAAACAAAAGACATGAAGCAGATAAAGTTCTACAAGACAAAGCATTAGTTAATGTATTTAGTAAAGATTCAGATTGGAAAAAAAATTAGCATCAGCAGGTGTTGCTGATATTATGTATACGAAAAGGAAAATGGGATGGGGTTTATAAATAGTTGTTAAACTTAGATTATGCTTTTATGAATAATGGTTCATAAAAGTTTTTTCTTTAAAAAAATGGCTGTCAATGGAGCTTCGTTTAAGTTGAGTGAGAATGAGTTGAAGACGTTAAATATTGATCACATTTTAACCAAGAAACAAATAAGCGAAAAAGAGAAATGTTTAGCAAAAGGACAAGGTATGACTTTGACTTTAACTGTTGCACAAATGAAGATATTATGAAAAGAAAAGAAACATGTTGGAGGTTTTATTTTTACTATTCCTGGAATTCTAGCTGCTATCGGTGCAATAGGAAGTGTTGCTGGTGGTGCTGCTGCAATTGCTAAAACAGTTTCTGACGTTCATAAAAATAAGAGCAAACTTGAAGAAATGAAAGACACAACTTGGCTATGGAGAAGAAAGGTACTGGAATAAAGAAGTCAAAAAACTTGAAGACAAAAAACTAACTCCACACTCTAATTATGATATTGTTCAAATTGCTAGGAAAATGAATATAAAGAATTTTAGAGGTGTTTTTATGGCTGATGAACTTCCTAATAATACGTTAACAAATGAGTGTGCCGTAGTCAATTTGGATGAATCACGAAACGAAGGAACACATTGGGTTTGTTATTGGAAAGAAGGAAATGTTTCATACATATTTGATTCTTATGGTGGGAGACCTTCGAAAGAAATAGTTACATATTTGAAGAACACAAGAATATTTTATAATGACAAAAGGATTCAAGATTTTAATACTGTTATTTGCGGACATTTGTGTTTATTTGTTTTGAATGAGCTTTCTAATGATAAGAGTTTTGATAAGGTATTAAATATGTTAGTTTAACTTTTATGGGTAAAAATCCATAAAAAATTAGTAAATAAATGTATTTAAGTGTGTTCGGTAATGAGTCAGAAGAAGGTAGTTCTAAGGAAGTTGACTTATCAGATGTAGCTTCTTTAGTTCGTAGTTTGAAGGAAAACATAGATAAACTATCAGATGATTTAATTAAAAGGGATCGTATTGTTACAGAAATGAGTAGGGGTATGAGTGCTGTTAAGAAGAATTTAAACTTCGAATCAGAACGTATTAATGTGAAGAGGAAGAAAATAACTAATTTGAAAGATGGAACTGAACCGACAGATGCTATTAATAAAAGTGAAATGGAAAGTATAATGAACGACCACAAAAAAGAAACTGAAAGTTTGATAAAAATATTACCTAAAGTTGGTTCATCAGGAAATTATAACTTTCATGGTAAATTATTAAGGAAAGTGGGAGCAGGCCTATTAGAAGACGATGTGGTTATTAAGTCTCAGCTAGATAATGAAATTAAACAATTGAAAGAAATAACATCATTGAACGATATGACAATTAAGTCTCAGCTAGATGAAGAAATAAATAAATTGAAAAAAATAATAGAGGATAAACCTACATCGACTGAACTTCCTGAACCAATGGAATTAAAAGACCCTATTCCTTTGGATTATTTTCAAAAGAACATTACAAGTATTCTTGTGCTTCATGGTACTTTAAAAAGTGATGGGAAATTTGAATTTTTTGGTTTGCCCTTTTTTGATGTTATGTATAACGGCTGGGTGACAAGTATATCAACAAGCATTCCTAGAAGTGATTTAGAGATTTATGTAACAAGACCACCTGAGCCATTGATACTAAGAGATGTTTCAGAGGTTTATGTAACAACACCACCTGATTCTTCGAAAGAAGTCTTGACCATTTTAATCCTTTTAAAGTTTATTTCCAAAAAGGTGATCGAATATATGTTACTATCAAGGAAGGATTAGGATACTCCGAAGGATATAAGTTAATTGCTCATGCTACTGTAATTGTTAAGACGACTGAGTGAAGAATGAAACTATCTTTTATGGATAAATGTCCATAAAAATTAAAAAATATTTATAATAAATGGAGAATGTAGAAAGTTATGAATTCGAGTCATTTCCGCCAAATGACCGAACAAAAGGAAATATCAATTTGTACAATCAAAACATTGACTTTGACATAAATATTGGCGATGGCTTTTGTTATCCTCACCACGCTCGTTGCTATATGGAATTCGAAGTTGTTCATAAAGATGATGGGTCAAATTTTACTACTTACCCTTCAAATATTAAACTGGTCGAAAATTTCTTTCCTCATATGTTTTCAGATATAACGATTAGGAAATACGGTACAATTATTGAAAGAATTGATCATCCAGGAATTGTTTCAACTACTATGGTTAGATCCTATTATTCGTCAGATGACACTAAAAGAGTTAAACATGTGTTTCTTTACTGGTGAGAAAGTTCAAAGAAGGAAAATGAAATTCTCTTTCCGCTTAAATTGTTATTTGGTTTCTTTCAAGATTACCAGGAAATAATGTGGAAAGGAGGTTTACAGATTTCTTTTAGACGCGGTGCGAATGATGATAATTGCTTATTCAGATGAGGTGACGCATCAACGACACCAAAAGAAGGAAAAATTGTAATTAAAAACATTTCAGTAAAAATGCCTATTGTTGTTTATCAATCTAACTATGCTGATCAAATAAGAGGAACGATGTTGAAGAACCGAAAAACATCTATAACATTTGGAACTAATCAGTGTATTGAATTTTCAGGTTTAAACGGTAAACAATTTGAACTAGATTTAACAACGCAATTCAACTCTAAGGAATTTGATATGCCTGATTTTGTATTCGTCGTATTTCAAACTAATCGAAAAGAAAATCAAAATGCTGACTCTAGTCTATTCGATTATTGTAAACTAGAAAATTTGTATTTGAAAAACAGTAAGAATGAGGTTTTGCCTCTTGAATTTTGGAATTTAGATATTAATAAGAAAATGTATTTAAATGCTTATGAGGCTTACACAGCGTTTCAAAGAGTTGTTAGAAATCGTACTAAAATGTTATTAGATCCTGAAACATTTATTGATAAAAGCCCTATTTTTGTGATCAATGCAAGTAAAAGAAAAAGAGAAACAATTAATTTTAGAAATAATATTAAACTTTGTGGAACACTTTCGAATAATATGCCTGCTAATACTCATTGTTATGTAAACCTACTTGGAGACAAAACATTGATTTATGATTTGGAGAATGAGAAAATAATTGAAAAGTTTTAGATAAGTCGCAATTCTAATTATATAGTTGTTTTATGGGAAGGCTCATAAAACTTATCAGACGTGTTTTAATCGCGGTAGATTTTCTTAATTTTTCAACATTTTTGTTATTTTTATTGTGTATCTGTCTTATGGTTTGTATGATCTTGGAAGGAGTGTGTATAATCTTTGAAATTTGATTTTGGGATGAATTAGATTGTTGAAAATGGTATAAAATTGATAGATTTTTGATGATTTTTATGAAAAAAGTGTGTACGATCTTGGAAATTTGATTTTGATTTGTATGCGTTCATTTTACCAAAATTAACTTTTATCGATTTTTGCTGATTTTTTTGAAAATTATCTTTTTGGAAAATTGTCTACCTTAGCTTTTTGATTAAAAATTGTGATTTTTGATGGTGGCGTAGAACCGGCATACTCATACTACTCAGGGCGGTGCAGGGAAGAGACCATACAACACATGGTCGTTTGCTATCTGACCCTAAGCAAATTCCATCCTGATACAGTACATCAGACTAGGAAGATATGAAACGTGTGTTATCAGTACCGACAAACGGCTCTTAACAGATCGCGCGCAGTCATTACACACACACACACACACACTTAAAAGAATTACTATACACGTTGGGAGATCAGCACTGCTGGTTGGTTAGAGCTGGTCTACGCTAGGCCAGTGCCCCGCTGGGGAGTGATACCTTGAGAGATAAATTCCTCGCTAATGTACGTGTAAGAGCCGGATATCGTCCTCCAGAGGGGAAAGAATTATTGCCACCCCCAAGATAAAGCATTCACTCCAGCACCAGAACGAATGACCATAGCGGTTGAAGTGCTTGGAAACATAAACCAATCCAATCTGTGTTCCTGATACTTTAATTTTAAAGTAACTGTAATACGAACCATTGTACATTATAATCATGCCAAATCAATGCTGGTTTCATGTATGCTCAAAGAATAATTCAACTTATAATTATTTTCGGTGGAGCCCAAGGACGATGATGCGCATGCTAGTCTCTCTCGCTCAAATGCCAATTTTCCCGCGGCGGCCCATTAACACAAACGAGGAAAACCAATTGGCGGAATAACCATAATTCTATTTTTCTTGGTGGGGAAATATCCAAGAAAACGTAGCAATGAAGAAGAGCAATGCATGCACGCAGGAATCCAAGCCTCAAGATGGCAGCACCATCAGGATTCTATGAGATATTTAGGCTAATAACCAATAATTTTCATATTTGTCTTTAAATATTGAAGAAACTAATACGACAGATTTTCGCCGGACAGAAATCTTTGGATCAGACCCCTCTAGCCTCTCCGTTCTCCTACGTATGTCCTGTTCTACCTACAACGTTCTGCTTATCCCGACCCATCGCAAGAATTATTTTTCGCAGGTTCCCGGGGCAATGTCCCGTTCCCACCCTGTGCATTGTCAATTCTACTTACTACCGGCTTGAGGCCCACCCTCCTATAGGATTTTGGAGGTGGCCCGTAGGCCCATCATGGTGATGAGGGTGATGTATGGTGGCTGGGTCTGTCCCATTCCGCCACAACCATTCCACAACACTAGGGGAAACGGTATCATCCGAATGAAGGTGAACCGTCCGAGTGTAATGCACAATAGATGCCTTACACAGATGGTCTTACGCCAGCCGATGGACCAGGCATGATGTGAGAATAGTACACGATAGAGGGTGAAATATGATAGGTGAGAAATCCAATCAGGCTAAAACACGTAGATAAATCACGCCTACGCGAAACTCCATTCGGTGACCTGCTGAATCAGATTCGCTACTGAACTCGCACCTTAGTGGCGTGGTCATAGGGCCGGCTCATTTTAAACTGCGTTGAGGGTCTGCTAAAAAATTTGTTGACATGTAGGGCTTCTAACCTAAAAACACGTTTTGAAATATATTTGCCGTTTTTGAAATTTTTAAATTTTAGTCTGTATGGATTGAGTAATTCTGTTCTAAAACGTGGTTGCGAAATTGTACATACAAGTTTACTCAAAATAAAACATAATCACATTTTACAATTGCTTTATGTTAGTTAAAGATCATTTATCTACAAAAATAACCGATACTCGAATCGTCTACTCCGAATTCAGAGAGCTCCTAGCACACCAAAAGTAAAACAGATATAATTATTATACTCTTAGATTGCCAATTAAATATCCGGTAAAAGTCACACACATTAAAAGAACATAATATAAAAAAATAATAAAGGGTAAAATGAAGTCATTACAACTTCCAAGCGAATGTCTGATTCAGTTCACCAAAACTCTGGAAATTTCCCCCGCAGGCGCACACAACAGCGCCACGCGCAAGAAAATCCGCCTCCGCCGCGAACTGAAATTCGCATTGCCACGTCACAATGGCGAGCGAGGTTATATCAGGCGATGCGACGGTTCTGGTGGGCGGTGCCACATCAAAGGGTGGCCGGCGAGCGCTGAAGGCGGCTGTCGACGCTCGGATTACATGCAGCGAAGCGCGCTCTGCCCGCCGCTCCCCGCCCGCCGCTCCGCCCTCCGCCCGCCACCCGTCGCCCAGAACCTTCGCCGTCCGCCGCCCCTCTACCCGCTACCCGCCACCCGCCGTCCGCCACCCCTCTGCCCGCCGCTCACAACATTCGCCGCCTGCCCGCCGCCCGCCACTCCTGCCCGCCGCCCATTACTTTCACCCTCTACCTGTCGCCCTGCCCGACGTCCAGAACCTTCGCTGTCCGCCGCCCATCTAACCGCTTCCCGCCCCCGCCCCCTCGACCCGACGCCCACAATTCGCCGACTGTCCGTCTACGCCGACCGCCCGTCTTCGTCGACTGTCCGTCCTGGCCGCCCGTTCACTACCGCTCGCCTTCCGCCACTCACAACCTTCTCCGCTCGAAGCCCGCCTCACACAGCCCCCACCTGCTGCACTGCACGTCCCCGCTGCGTGAACGCTGCCCCCCGCCACCCAACCCCAGCCGACGGCCGCCTCTCCACTTGCATCCACCAGCCCACAACCTCCGCCACCCACAATCTCTACCGCCTGCCCGTCCCCACCGCCCACAACCCCTACCGCCTGCCCGTCACCCGCCATTCCCTGCTACCTCCACGCACCGCACCTCGTCCTCCCTCACTATCATTGCTCCTCCCAACAGACAGCATAACTCCCCTGCCACCAACGTCCCAATTGGCCGTCACTGACGTTGCTTTGTGAATGCGGCAGACGGTTAGTGATCGTAGTTCACAGCCATGGACGGCGCGTGTTGGGTTGATGCAATATAAGTGCATTTATGAATTTAAAAATACATTTTTGTTCGAAATTAAAGCAACATTCACTATCAAATCCGAAACAATAGTGTTCTTTTCTGATGCCGTCTTTTGTATAAACGTGCTTTGCCAAAATGGCACCCCCAGCACTTGTAGTGTATTAGGGGACCGAAGTTCCAGGGTGGGCACCTAGGCGCTAGCCTCTTATCCGCACCCTCAATGGGTGTACAAGTTCACCCTCTGACTAACATCCGGATCCCGCCGGAAAGCAGTTAGCTTTCATGGCAACCTCCCCAAACAATGCCTGGGTCTAAGGCTCAGAGCTACTAGCTATCTGGGCTAGTACCATAGTCAATATTGCCGGTATGACATGCCACTCACATGCGCTGGGACACCAAGTCCCTACTCTATGCCCAGAGTATTGAGCCACTGCAATGACAAAGCCAAAAGGACAACTGGGGGCCATACGAATTAAGATCCGAGCAGGTCGGAGCACCCATCCCGTCTCCCCACTGCCTACACTTTTAGTCTACCGACTTGGGTTAGACCATAACCAAGGCAAGGTGACGGTAGGAAATTTCCCGCCGGACTTTTACATATGGATTCCAAAGTATCCCGAAAGTTGTCCCTGACCCATTCCTGCCTTAAGGTCGACTCCCCAGGGGCCCAACTGGTGGGTTGCCGGGTTGAACCGACAACCAGGAAATTAGCATCGCCTAGTCACTGCCTACAGGTTAGGCTAACGACCTGAGTGGGACCGTGAGACTTAGGATCCTGGTGATCGTCTATGATTCTTCACCAGAGATCGTGCCCACCTACGCAGTCACGATCCCCCCTGATCAATGAATAATGTAAGGAGCGTTTTACGATGGAATAAGTAGTTTATCAAAGTTGGAAAATACAAGGAAGAGGAAGCAAATATCGCGCGAGGTCCGTGGCGTTTGAGTTAGATAGTGCATTCATTTGATGTTGATCGGAGAAACCACGGACATCTTCCGATCAGTGGTGTCGGCCGCTAGGTTAAACTATTCCCCAGATAGCTGTTGAATTCGACTTAGTTATGTAGCTGGTGTCAAAAATCTTACCAGTACCGCGATTCGAACTGTAGGACCTCCCGGTCACAGGCACTGCAGCAACATATGCTGATGCTCTGAGCCATCTTTGTCGGTTCTCATTTGTCAAGTGCAGTTTCCAAAATATGGAAAACTGGTCTTTGGTCCTACATTGCAGTAAGTGGTTCCAAAAAGGTGTCTAGTTGACCAGTGGCTGTGAGCAGAAGAAAACGGGAATGTTTTGTTTTGAATTTTATAAATATTTGTTTATTAACCTTCATATATGATTCAATATATTTGTCGAGAAGAAAAATAACATTTCTTTCTTTAACATTTCGTTTTTGTATTTTTAAGATATCACTAACGGTTATATGACAAATGATCTATGTACATGGTCAACTTCATGGAGAAGAATGGGTTTGAACTCACAAAATCTTAGAAATATACTCTGAGGATATATATGAAGAAAGATATATACAAATGTGGGACAATACATCAATTGTAAGAAAAGTTATTATTGTAATCAATCTTGAATTAGAAATCATCTCTAATTTGTTTTTTTCTTTGACTATTACCTTAAAAAATTGCTACGATATTGAAAAAGAATCTTAAAAATCATCAACGTTTTTATTAATTACTTCGAATAAACCTGCTATTGCATTTTGAACTTTTTCATTACGTAATCTTTAATGCCTAATAAAGGAACGAATAATAATGATCGTAAGGTTTTAACATGCAACATTTCAAACAATAGTAACAAAAACGAAAAATGATTATATTAACACATTATATAATTTTAATACGTTTAGTTTTGCAGGCTGCTTATGTTTGCTGCATTCTGGTACGAAGTTTAACTAAGCACGAAAGTTGCAAGTGTTGTTGCCGTCGGGCTGCGTTGTGTGACTGACAGTGGAAGCAGGTGACGAGCAGCAAAACCGTGCGCTTCTCTGGTGAGCCGTCCAGGGCCAGTCCAGGACTCGCGACGAGCCACATAGCTGGGGATGATTAATGGCAGCAACATCCCCGAAAAGGCAGCTGCATGGTCAAGAATTTTAATTCCCTAATTTTCACTCACGCGGTGTCGCGTGAGGGCATTATAGTAGCTATCCCGTTAAATTACATGATTTGTTATTCGATTTTCTCATTAATTTTCGATAAAATGTTCAATCAAATTACCGAAACTAAAACTCCTAAGTTCAAAATGTTGTAAAACTTTCCTACAATTACATTATTGAATGAAAATGTTTCCCTCATAGTAACATTTTTTTAAATGTAAATAAAAAGGTATTTGGAAAAATCTCACCTATCTTTTCTGGAAAAGTTGGTTAACATAGAGCATAATAAACTCTGACATAAGTGTGACTTCCTTTGAAACGTTGAAGTTTCAAAATTAAAGATTTATAACATTTTTCGAATATTCCGCACCTTGCGTGGTTAAGAGAAAGGTTTTCAACAGACGGCTGCATTATTCGTAAGATGCAAGTTACAATCGTCTCTACAGGTAATTCGCTAAGAAAAGATTACGGTTTAATGACATATTTTAAAAACCATCGTCATAAATTTCCATATGTGTGCTACTGCTGGCCAGAAAATTCTTCTTCTTCTTCTTTTTCAAAACTGTGTCAAATATATTTAAGTGCAAAACTCGAAGGTCACAGATTATGATATAATGGAATCAGCAGGTGCGTTTTGAATAAAATCGATTAGCCCGCAAACGAAGCTTTGCAAATTTAAAACGGGTCTTTTAATTTTTAGAGGTATTTTTCAGAAACTCGCCAGGTCATATTCCAAATTTTCCCCAAAATGAGCCCTAACTCATTTTACTTTTATTTTATTGCGTAAATAGGGAAAGATTTTCTTACGAAATGGCGCAGATCAAATTTTTAGTTAAATATCTGAGTTTTAGAAAACTTCAACGGTTAAAAAGTTTAAGAACCTCTTCCTAACTATTTTACTTAAAACAATATATTCATAATGTAATATATTGTATTTCTCAGCATTATATTTTTAAATCACTGCATGTGTATGTTTTTAAAAGGTAAGTGACTAGTGGTATATAGCAACAATGATATGGCTGAACGAAATCAAACTCAATGGTTTTCAAAAAAGTAGCACTATCACTGCTGCGGAACCACAAATTAAATATTCTCATTTAACACTGCAGAAACCAAATATTTATGTGTGTGGTGATCGGAGAAACCTCGGAAAACTATCGATCAGAGCAACAGACTGCTCTATACAGCAGCAGAAATCTCCTCTATACAGCGGCTGAACAAGACCTAGATATCTAGCTATTGTCAAAGAACCAGCCACCGTCGGGACTCTAACCCAGGACCTCCCGGTCAGCAGCTTCCTGGGAATGGCAATAAATAAAAACAGAGCAGAGATGTGGAATACAGCTAGCTGGCAAAGTTGGATTGATCCGACCCTAAGCTGTCAAATACCCATGTATAGATGGAAATGTAGATAAGATCTTTACATATCATGAATATAAAAAAATACTGTTCCACAATGCAACACGTGAATAGCAACTACTTAATTGCAGGAGTTTTCTTCCGTAAAACCTTGTTGTTGCATGTCATCACCTGTGTCGCAAGCAGCAACGCACTGAGTATAATTCGATCAGTGTGCGCAGATTGAGAATAGGCGGATAAAGACAATATTTTCATTTTTCTGTCAGAATCAAAACTTGTTCTTTTTCTTAATTACCGTATTCTTGGGTATCTAACAAAATCACAGACACTTCCCAAAAGGCCGGAAGCTGCACAGTTTCCTTTCAATTATTGCACACATTGGAAATTATTAATATACATATTCAGAAAAAAAAATCAATTCTGTGGTTACCATGTTATTTTTTTTTCGAACTAATCCAACATACTTAACCCATTTCTGCTTGAATTTTTATTTCACGTAAAACTAAGAAAATTCATTGTTGATTTACACTTTTTGACTATAGAAACACAAATCAAGAGCTCACATGTTGAAATTGTTTATAGAAACACAATTATTGGGTGTTACATATATGTAACGCTAGGCAGAAGAGGGGATAGATTTAGGAACATATACCTCACCGTACCAAAATCCTATTTCTTTTATGTTTATACATCTATACCTTCTGTATTACACAAGAAGTGAATATTTTACTATCTGTGGAATGTTTACACAACAATCTACACACATTTATGTCACATTTTTTACACAATATCCTTGTTGAACTCGTGCGGTTTGTTGCTGCACATCGCATTCCATTCATGTCTCGTATTTTTGCGACTAAATGTTTCTTCTATTATATCTAAGGCCATACTGCACCCTTGCACATGCTAATGAGTTTACTGACCTGGTGGGACCTTTTGGGACTGATGTATTTGTCGTGAGATAACATGTGTCTACATAACGCCGGATTTGTGTAGAGTAGTGTTTGTCCCGTGTAGAGTGAATTTTTTTCTGAGTTTATCCATCAGTGCTTTAAGTTTCCACATGTTATCATATTTATCAACTTTGTGTCACATGAATACATAAATATCATTATTATTTCAAATCTATCACTTCTGATTGTGCTGCATACTATGGAATTCCTCATATCAAGTTCTGAAATCCAGTAACACCTTCTTGGGAGTGGAGAGTACTCTGACAGAAAAATAATTCCTTCAACTCCTTTCGTGATAAGTTATTTTAAAATGTGTGCAATTTTTGAAAAGTGCATAATTCGTTTCTTCAGAATTTACAAAAAGTCTTATTTTGTCATTCCAAACCAGTTCTAAAAGTTTTACGGGAGATAAATTGAGATTATCACTTGTAATAGTTTTCTGGAAAACGAATTTTCCACTTATATGTCCACATTTTCATAGTCATTATACCCATACGGCACCTAAATCGTGCCTTCCTTCCCAAAGTTGCACGATAACATGATCAGAAACACTCTTGAAAGGCAGTAGATAACATGAGGTATAATCTGCCTAGCGTTACATATATGTAACGTAAAATGTTAAGTTCGATAACTTTGAAGATTTAACACATTAACTTCTTAAACAAAATTTATTGAATTCTTAAATATGTTTACTAACATAGACAATTGATATTAAGATTTTAAATTTATTCAGGAACCTTTAAAAAAATACTAACTTTCTGAAGGATGCATGACACGGGAAATGGAAGCTCAGCTTCAAATTCAATCAGCAATAAAAAGAGAACGACATCTGAGAAGTAGACAGATACTGCTGCGTAATCAACAATAGACTCTAGCAAACTGCATGGAGATAAAAATGAAACTTTGAAAATCTTTGCAACGTAGCCACACGTTGCCAAAACTAACGTTACATATATGTAACGCTAGGCAGAAATGGGTTAATACACAAACAGTTTTTTCTTTCTTATTTTTTCCCTCAATATAAGATACTTTATTTCGTGCAGAGTTTTTTTTTCATTTTTTTCGTGGCGTCAATTTGACGTGTCATTATAACATATTTAAGTAATGACATAAGTGTGAGGAAACAAGCTGCAATATTTTAGGATTAAAACAGAAACTACGAGAAAATGTGTGCATGTTTCTACAAAACATATATATCCAATTTTACCTTGTTTTAAAACGTCAAGAGGCAAATTAAGAAATTATTTGAAAAGTTTATATTTCCTTTGAAATATTTTTTCTAATATTGTTCTCAGAAAACTAAAAAAATATCTTCAATGAAGACTTACCTAAATCTTTTTGTTCTAGGGCGGATCATGATGATGGGGCACAGTACATAATTTTTTCGCATAAATTGGAGTTTTAACTTTTGTGATTTTTAAGTAATGACTTAAGTGTAAAGATGGAAGTTGCAATGTTGTAATATAACGTAACCAATACTACGAGAAAATAAATGCTTTTGAATCAAAGCAGATTTTTTTCATTTCTTCTGTTACGATTTTATGGATATTCTCACATGATCAACAATGAAATAATGAAGAATCTATCGAAAACATTTCACATTTCAACAAAACATTTTTGCCCAATATTACCTTGATGCAATCCATAATATGTTATTTATTTCATTACTATGGTCCTATTAAAATAAGTTGGTGATAGACAGTTGTGCTTCTAAAACTGTAGCTTCAATATGAGCAAAGGATTTGGTTACTTTTATAAGTATATATTTCGAGTGTTTATTATCGTGTCCCAGGAACACATGCTCAGTGGTACGCAACTTGTCAACGACGCTTCTTTCCAATCGTAAATGTCAATCACCAACTTATTTTAATCGGACCATGCAATACTGACCAGTAAGTTAAAAATTGTTTACAAATATATATTTTTTCTTTTAAATATATTTCATGGTAGTTTTATTTATTTATTTGTCAAAAAACAGTAAAAACTGTATATGACGTGTGGGGAAAAACTTTATCTGCGCACATTTTCTTGAGGGCCAGAATTAAAAAAACTGAGGCACATTATGAATGAGGACTTACACAATATTTTTGTTGTCGTGCGTGCCGTATATGAGCCCGGGCCGGATCATGAGGATGGACTCCCTGCTGTGGCTGGAGGCGGTGCAGGAGCCGCGCTTCTTGTGCAGGCGGCGGTCGCCCGCCACGCGGCGCGCCTCGCGCCAGCGCCGCACGCGCCGCGCCACCGCGCCCTGCACCTCCGCGTTCAGGAAGCAGTAGAACAGCGCCACCGCCAGCCCCTGTCAAGTGGAGCAGCACTTATGTCAAGTGGAGCGGCACTTACGTCAAGCGGAGCGGCACTTTCGTCAAGGGAAGCGGCACTTACGTAAAGGGAAGCGGCACTTACGTCAAGGGGAGTGGCACTTACGTCACGTGGAGCAGCACTTACGTCACGTGGAGCAGCACTTACGTCAAGTGGAGCGGCACTTACGTCAACAGAAGCGGCACTTACGTCAGGGGGAGCGGCACTTACGTCAGGGGGAGCGGCACTTACGTCTAGTGGAGCAGCACTTACATCAAGAGGAGCAGCACTTAGTCAAGCGGAGCAGCACTTACGTCAAGTGGAGCAGCACTTACGTCAAGTGGAGCAGCACTCTCACTCCTCGCTCTCTCCCGTTCTCTTAGCTCAGCACTCTCACTTCCTCTCCCTCACATTATTTCTTAATCTCGCATTTACTCCCGTTCTCTTACGTCAAGACAAAGAGCACTATCGCTCATTGTCTTGTACCGTATTACTTTATAGGTGTTGCTTTAGAGCGCGGATTAAGTAAATTGAAGAGTTTATTACTGAATGCTAGTAATGAAGGGAATTGTTTAATTTTTTAAAAGAAAGACTGAATGTAGAAGTTGAGACGATTCAGACTTGCCTTCCACTTTGTCGGCAAAATCAGTACCATTTTGAAAAAAAACAATAAACAAAACATTGACCGGACATGAATCATCATGGGTATTGACTTTCTGATTTATAATAGGACCAACATTGTTTGTTTGTAAGTTTACATGAATTCGTGCCTATACTAGTTATAATAGTATTTTACCCAAATAGTTCGTAATGTTCAGTTTATTGCATGAGTACATGTTTTGAAAATGAGTGACGTTAGACAAATTTTACTAACACAATAAACCATCAGAATAAACGAGTCGCAAACATTCTTTTTATTATAACACAGTCAAAGTATAATTTTGAAAAGAACTTCTTCGAACTTCATCAGAAATACATCACGGGTATTTGACATCTCTGCGAAAAACCGGAGGTCAACTCTTCTGTTTATCATTGCTACCCCACGATTCTCTCGCTTCGATTCGCTCAGTGTGTGATGATGCAATTATTCGTTCCAAGCACGGGAAATACATCATCACCTGTGTCGTAAGACGTCATTTTATTTACGATTTCTTGTAAAGAAAAAGGTCATTGAAAATGCTAGAATACAAAAAAACAACAACCTTTTACATGCACATTTTTCTTATATACCTTCTATAAGGACGTGTTCTAGTCCTAATTTGCCCACCTGAAGGGATATGAGCACTGCACGGGTGTAGCGGAAGATGACCCCCGCCGCTCCGTTGGACAGGAACTGAATTGTGAGGATGTAGGTGCCTCCCAGGAGAGGAAACAGCACCAACAGCGCCTTCGCCGCCTTCAAATATTGCTGCATCTCCGCGAAATACGCAGAACGCAACTTAGTGATCAAGATCTGAAAACAGCAAGATATTCCTCAAATGATGCCTCAACCTCATCATGTTTCAAATCATGTCAAAACAGTACAACTGGTTTAGAGGGAGAAAA
Organism: Acheta domesticus; assembly: GCA_031308135.1. Lineage (NCBI taxonomy): Eukaryota > Metazoa > Arthropoda > Insecta > Orthoptera > Gryllidae > Acheta > Acheta domesticus. The sequence continues at coordinate 197,062,610 of JAHLJT010009419.1, read as the reverse complement.
GTTTATAAAATTATCATTCAAAAATAAGTATCGTACTATTGGAAAGTAAATTCAATATAATTTTAAAACTTCTTTATCTTTGTTTAATAATAATAATAATAATAATAATAATAATAATAATAATAATAAAGACACAATATACTTCATTTCATATTTTCTATAGAACTATGCTTTTCTTCCTATTTGGGTATTATCTATAAACAACTTACAGCTTTTACATTATTTGGATATCTTCGACTGATGGGCAGGCAATTTGCTATACATATGTGTATGGTATTTTGCTTTGTTAGGAGCTAAACTCAAGACGTAACCTGTAGGAATTTAATACAGAGCTAGCGGACACATTTTTTTCTTTCATCCTTTGGGTCTTGCCTTCATTTGTGTATGTTTTGACCTACAGAACGTTTTTCATTAGATACGAGGTGTGTCACCCTCGTAATTAAAATAGCACAATATTCGCACATTCTAGAATACGCATTTCGGAAGGGAGATTGGAAACCACGCGGACTACGAACTGTATGAGCATTTTCAGAAGGTCGCACCTTCTGATTTGTTGAAATACCACATAAAATGATTTTTCTCAGATCGTTTTACATTTTCCTGGAGATAACATTAGGTAATGAGTGTCTTCGTTTAATGCTTGATAATTATAGCAATTATTCGATTAACCATCAGAAATCGCTAATCCATGTCCTGCCTCTGAGTCATTCATCTATACGTATGTTAAAGTTAACTGGAAAGCAAGTGCAGGCTACAGTTATCCAAAGTTTTGGAAATAAAAATTATGGAGTATTAAGTCATTAAACAGAGTTGGAAAACTTCCTGTTCCTTTAGTTCCCAAGATAGGAGTAATATTTTTTGACGAAAATAAAAAAAGACTTCTTGTAATTAATTATCATAATGGAAGAATTCACATATTTTCAAACGTTTAATGTTTTGCAGCTGTTCAGTGTATTTGTACAAAATATTATAATACAGTCTTATCATTATTTGAGGCAGTTTGATACAATTGGTTTCCCACAGAGATTTTTCGTTTTTGAGAAAATTAGATGTCTTTGCTGCTTTCCGTCTCGCAATTCAAATACTCTGCGCTGCAGTGCGACACGCATTGTAAATGAGCTTTTAAGACTTAGAGGTAAGTCTTTACACTTAAGGAAGGGGTAAACTCGCGCTGCGTAAATATGTGGAGCGAAAAATATTTGAATGGCATGTCTAGAAGCTGCACGGAAATCGTAATGTGGTGTACGTACCGACATGATAAATACCAAAAACATGAAGTTCGTGATGAGTACTATAACAATCGGTGCGTGAATAATCCAGTCGTAATCGCTGGGTCCTATCCAAGGGCAATGTCTTGCAAGTTGCTGTTCCTCCTGAAAATAAAAATCGTCACAAACCATTTATTTATTATTGGTTAGAGCAATTTTAAATTACTCTTTACCATGTAATTTAACCGAACAGTGTGTATCGTTTTGCCCACACCGAAAGTAATACCGTATGCTTATGCGTGCAGAGTTACGTACGTACAAAATTGATTTTTTCTTGCGGTGATAGCTCTATAACCAGAGTGAAAACGCGAAGGTCGATCACCACGAAGTGTACGGGAGCGCATGCATCAAGGAAAAGGGTTCAGACCGGGCGCCGGGTCGCGCAGGGCTACCACGATTACAAATCACTCACTTTGCGAGGGGTGCCCTTCACGCGTACCTTGACGCTGCTTCATTTTGTGTCCAACTCCACCGCGAATACATTAGGAATTGTGATACTAGCCCTGGTATGTACCGGCAAGAATAGACATTTTGAGCATACTTGCCGACAAAATCTACCAGAGTACATACTTATTACTTGCTAAGGTGAATTTAGTTGCGAAAACAAATGAAGGTGGAGATGGTGTTATATTTTTTTATTTCATTGTATTTTCAAATTCAGACTCACAATTCGACTGTCCTCTGATCTTCCACGCAAGCTGAGCGTGTGTTTCGTTTATCATTCACCCGTTCGTCACCCCGAGCAGTCTTTCGTCGAGACATCGTCAAAAGATGACTGATGGGTAGTGATTCCGGCCGCTTCAACTGCGAAGTCTCATAAGTGCAGTGCATGTTTTTTCCTCGGAAGGTAGCGGTGGTCTTCCCTTGCTGAATGGCGAGATCCGTCGTCGACATACCGTCGGCTGGGGTTTCCCCAACCATGTATCTCCCACCAGCGGGGCACAGCCCCAGCCGGGATGAGCTCTGAGCTCCCGGTTGTGTGTTAGTGTAGTACATATTAGTGTGGGTGTGTGTGAGTAAGGGGTGAAGATAGGACAAGGAATGGGAAGGAAAGATCGCGAGCAGCCCTTGGTCCGTTTATTAGGGTATTGCTCTGGCATTCACCCGGTTTTGATCGGAGAAACTACGAAAGACTACCCAATCAGAGCAGTCGGACGCTAGAATTCTCCTTCAGACAGCAACTGAATTCGATCTAGCTGAAAAACTTGTGTATAAAATCCTGCCACCGTCGGAACTCGCACCGAGGACCTCCCAGTCTGAGGCACTGCAGTAACATCATGCTCTGAGTCACCTCTCTCAGTTGGTCAAAAGAAAAAACGATCATTTCTTGGTCCTTGGTACAAAACCAATTGTGCTTTTTATTTTCAACTATGCAATAATTTCAAGCATAGTACATGTTATTAGAAAGGGAATATTAGCCTTGTGCTAACAGCTCGTACACCAATTCGAGCGACGTCTTGCAAGGCACACAATTTCCATATTTGTGTCGTTTCGAAATCAACGTTTCGGAATGTGCAATGTTGGTTGTCATAATAGTAGGAAATGGTGTGGCATTTACGATGCTATCATCGAAATCAATATTTGATGTAGGCTCCTCATCGTAACTGTTTATTTTGGCATAAAGCTTTTTCGGCCGCATTGCGGCCATCTTCAGTGCTCTTAGAGGCGGCTGTGGGCCTCAGTCCAGACAAGACGCCTCTAAGAGCACTGAAGATGGCCGCAATGCGGCCGAAAAAGCTTTATGCCAAAATAAACAGTTACGATGAGGAGCCTACATCAAATATTGATTTTGTTGGTTGTCATGTTTTTTAGGACGTTCAAACATTGTGTTACTCTTTGTGTGTGGATAAAAGGATAAACGCTGTATATTTAGACTAGTCGCAGGAGATGGAACAATTGACTGAAAAAAGACAACTTTTACATCCACTTTATACAAATGATCAGTGTGCACTTCATTCAAAAATGTCTACGTGTCTACAATTATGCCAACACTGACTTTGACTTCTCACTTCTAATTTTATACTGTTTATTCGTGACTTTAAAAAGATCAATCGTACGTACACTGAAGGTCAAATCGCGTGAAGAAAATTAATGAATATAATGTGAGGACAAGTTAAAAATAATTAAACGATCCTATTGAAACGATGTTTATAACTTGAGTCTGTTATTGATGTAAGAAACTGCGGCAAAACACCAATCTGATCAAATTGCTCCTCTAGATAGCAGCTGAATTCGACCCATATAGATAGCTACAGTCAAAGCGCTGTCACAGCCGCAATTTAAACCCTAGATTCACCCCGTCAAAGATGCTGTAGAAGGCACGATATTTCCGCTCAGCTATCGCACCCCATGTTACGCTCAGAAAAAAATGACCTTGTTCGGTTACACTCAACTGAACACGCGAATTTGTGAATTGATGGAATCGGGGTGGTATAACGCCCAATATCAGCGCGACTGCACGAGAGTTCGTCAACCAGCTCAGATCGTGCCTTTTTCTATGTCTGTGAGATAAAAGGTGCGATCAAGTTCAAAAATGAAACAAATGGCTTTCTAAGAGCATTTCTTCTTTTGATGCCTAATTAGGAAGAAAATTATTATTTGGAATTACGTACATTAAACATAATAATATTGAGTTTTTAGACATTTGAGCCGTAATAAATAGTTTGTTCAGTAGTTGTTTGAGCTGCATACTTTTATTTCCAATCAACACTTACACGTTTACGTGAATTCTCCAAGAGAATCTAATATACATCAGCTCAAATCTCCCATCCCAATATTTCTTCCACAAACTCACCCTGACTTTCCTTCTGTCATATATGTTACATAAGTCTTAGCTATTAGGTTGTCGGGAAGGGTTGAGTAATTTAATTAGTTTTCGATACTTTGCAATATGAGGAATGTAAATGAATTTCTAAAGGACCAACCCCGGGATACAAGAGTTTTGGGCTGCGAACAAACAATGACGTAAATCACAAAATTTTAAACTTCGCATTCTGTCGTTGTATAAAGTAAATAAAGTTGTTGTTTTCCTGTGATGTAGCCTTACAGGAAATTGATGATGCTACTGTTCCTCAATTACCATTACCTCTCAATATTTGGGTGTTTGAGAAGTGTTCACGTTAGTGGCCTCATCCGGACTACAAAGAAAATAAGTTAATGAAGAACCTGTAATTGGGAAGCTTTGATTTGTTGAAAAATAATGATATAATGAATAAAATACTGTGGATGACTATATCTACAAACATTATAATCTCGAAAGCACGAAGTGTCACGTGTCAAACACTGAATCATCGCAGAGGGCGAGTGACAAGGGTAAATGTGTCCATTGACACTTCACTATAAATATGTTTAGAAAAGTACGTAGAATAGGAAAATACTTACGTTAGGGTGATCACTAGAAACTACATCTTCACAGAAGTACTTTACGAGCGCCCACAAAACGACAATAAAAACAGGTATTCCTGAAAATGATAAACAAACAAAATGTTTTTATCAGTAAGGTCAGAAACAATTTAACATTAAATATTATATTACTCGATAAATAAAGTCTTATAAAAGAAAATTCTATGTTATTAATAAAATATCAACGCAAATTCGTCGTTTTTGAGACTACAAACATGTATCATATTCTTTCGTCTCTTTCATATTTTTTGGGGAATTGAAGTTTTCAAATGTATTGTGGCTTTCCTTGTAAGTCTGTAAGCAAGAAATCTTAGTAATCGATGTGAGAGATAATGATTGAATTTATTAGTTTCATGCGTGTGTTGATAAGTAGGACTGGTCACACACCATTTAGAAAATGAATATCCGGAGGCAAATCTCTTACTTGTATAACCAATCTAAACGTACAAAATTTTTAAAAATGAAAATAATGCTATTAGAAAATATTCATATTTAATTTTTGTACTTTGGTGTATTGTATATTTGAACCATTATTTGATAATTAAAGAAAAATTATATAATCATGTTTATTTACAGAATAATAATCCTTCACGTTACAAATTACATCCACAAACAGTATTATTACAGATTTAAATTATAATATTGTAGCGTCATAAGCTGGACTTGCTGCTCAGAGATGGGCTTGCAAGGTAGGGGCATGAGGGACATTAAAATAGCCTCGCGAACACAGGCCATCCTCTGAGACTTTCCAAAGGGGAGTCTAAGGGGTGATGGCGGGTTTGCGTGGTTTCGTGCGCAAGACTGGGTGGCGGCGGCTAGGCAGGTCCAGAGCAGAGCGGGGGAGGGAGAGATGACGTAGGAGGTCATGTGACTCGGCATTATATAAGGCCGTGTCGAGCGGGAAGGGAACCACGTGTAGGAGATTTTCTCCCTGTAATCCGCAAAAACTTTATCCGTCCAGGCTGGCGCGGAGTGCGCTATGCACAAGTGGGTGTTCGATGTGCTCGAACAAGGCAAAGTGGTTCACCGTCGCTATGCGCGTGTAGAGAGAGAGAGAGAAAGAGAGAGAGAAAGAGAGAGAGAAAGAGAGAGAGAGAGAGAGAGAGGGAGCAGTGGTTAGCTCTAACAACACATTAGAGTGATTCTGTAAATATGTGTAAATAAATTTGTATATACTCACTCGTGTCTGTTCCATTTTGTGGCGTAGATCCCTACCCACGACATTACAATATGGTAGTAAATAAAATATTTTTGGTAATTGACACTTCGTTGCGAAAATCTTGTTTATACAAGTAGAAACTACCTCTGTATCTAGATATACACGTTTTAACCAATCTTGTTATATAATCTTGGAGTTGTAAGTTAAATTGATGCGAGAATAAGACAACAAATAATACAGAAGGTTTTTTTGTTGTTCGGTACGTGAAATCTATTGAATCATTTGAAACCTAGAGTTTTTAATTTGTTAACTAGAAATCAAAAATAAATCCATCTTGCATGTTATTAATATTCCAACTTGCGTTTCCCTAAAGAACTGGTGGTGCTACACAGTGGAGTATCCAGTAATAATTTAAATTCAGTAACATATATGTTTATTTTTTAACAAAAATCGATGATGTCCCCACAAAAAGTATCGGCTGTATCCGGCCCTGTTACTGCAGAATGTCAAGACTAGTGCACAAAGATACTAAAAAACAGTTGTTTTAATTTAGCTCTGATTCTTTGAACATTTTAAAATAAATTACTAATATACATTAAGGCGTGTTATATAACGATACAAGCTCAAAGATAAAAAAATCTAGAGAAACTAGTCTAAATGATGTGAATTTTGCTATGTTTGGACGAGTTTGAAAGTTGTCACAGATATTTGCATTACTCAAAACACGCAACAACGTTTGATCGTCGTAGTATGTTTTGCATGGTCCTTAAAGACAGTTGAAAGTTTCACACTTTTAAATGGAGTTTAAGCGATCAGCATAAAGTTAGTCTTTCGTCATGCAGGTGTCGGTCAGTTATCTTTTGGCATGCAGTTATCGGGCAATGGTGCGGAAAGGATCAGACATTCATTTGAGATATAACGACTTGTAGCGTCGGATGCACCCAAATGTATGTAAACTCAATCCAAGCTTGAGGGAGGATTCTGCACATCTCGCACTCTACTTAGTCCAGATTTTTCAGGACCTTCCTGTGACTAGCTTCAGACAAGCCGACTATCGTATTCAAAATCCCCCTCCTACTGGTAGAGACTGTGCATATAATTCCGATACTTTATCAAATTGTAAGAACACTACTTCCGTCAATTCACTGACACAATGTACAGGGAAGACCACACACTTACAACCACGATAAGAAGACGCTGTTAGTCGCAATGTCAGGAAATTATCTATAACTACGAGCAGTTAAGAGTTGGGATGTACAACAAAGTAGACTCGAACACTCGTTGTACTCTCGTTAAGATTTAATTTTCTCTCAGAGCATATATGTACTCACGGAATATTTCGCAAAGTTATAATAAAAGGGAACTCACCCCAGCCTATGAGTACGTACACTCGAAGTTTTAATTTCTCGGTGGTAAATGTGACTACCACTAGTAGGAATAAGTAGAATCCTGTAAAGAGAAATGCATTAATTATTTTAATTTGCAGAGGTTATTCAAGTGCTGAAACTAGTTTTCACATGCTCCTATTAAAAATGCATTAAATATACATAATTAATTATACAAAATATATACTTTGAGAAAAAACTATTATAACTTTAATTGTAGCTTTTAAATGAAATATCATAATACTTTTACTCACCTTCCACAAACATCCAGAAAAAGTTTGTGAGATAAAAATAATGGAATAATGAGGCGACGAAGGCACATACTACGTAATTACTAGTAACTTCCTGTGAATAGAAATAAATTTATGTAGACCCTTCACATTTTCTTTCAAATACAAATAATACACTCATGAATGATCCAATCTACCAATTGACAAACACAAACAAACATGTTGATGAAACCAAATTGTTTTACTATGTTAATAAATTATGTGCCAAAATTGAAATACAGATTTTTTCCGACGTATGCAAATCGATGTCCTTTGATTACATACGAGAAAATAAAATGTGTGTATAAGTTCTAATGCAAAGGTAATTGTTATCGAAAATATACTTCAGTTGTACATGCTATAAATGTTAAAAGAGAAAGAGGGAGTGTTCATATTACGTGAAGCTAGTCTCATTCGATTTTCTCTAGGCGAGGTTCAAATTGACTTGGTTTTCTACCTTCTAATTGGCAAAATAACTACTTCCAGATGAACCATTATACAGAAGAAAAATATCAAAATCCTTAGAACTCAAATTTCTGGACATGGTAAGGCATTTAATCTATAATAAGCGAAGCGATATATCAAGCGTTTGTCGAAGCGAAATATTTCATTGCTAAGTTTACAAGCGTGTTCATGTTCAGTGAAATATTGAAAATTTTAGAATTTTATTGAATGCGAAAGATACTTTCCACTCGTAGGAAATTAAATACAATCCATACCTCCAAAAACTCTCATTGTTGAGACATAGGTCATTCTATTTCCCTAGACGATCCTGAGGTGATCCTGAAACGCCCGGGTTTGAATGCTAAATTGTACACATTTTTGAACTCTTGAGTCTAACTTACCAGGTCAAAGTACATGACTATCCAAATAATTTCGAAGAAAATAAATGTCCACATCAAATTGATATGAATTGTGTTGCGAAGACACTTTAAATCTCTGAAAAGAAATTAGATATTAGTAGAATAAACAAATCTCACAAAAATAATTAAAAATTTCTCCAGTATTTTCTTCTTGAGTCCATTTCACAAAACCATTTTGAGTGAAAGGAAAAGAGAGGCAGATAGCGTCAGAGAGGCAGAAAGAGAGAAAAAGAAGGAGAGAGCCAGGGAGGAAGCGGACACGGGGAGAGCCCGAAATCGTCAGAGAGAAAGACAGGGGGAGAGACTGATGGAGATACAAAGGGAGAGATATTTTGTGCGACACGAATTCTTCAGAAAAATCTTAGAGATACATATAGGAATTGGTTGGAAAAGATAAATAAGGAGAAAATACATTTTTTTCAGTTTTGGCAAAGCTGTTAAATTACTAGAAGAGAAACCGTATTATATAACTATTACTCCAGACACGATCCAACAAATCTACAGCATAGAACAAATTTATGCGTGAATTCTTTGAAAGAAACATGAAAATTATATGCATAACCTGCTGACACAGTGTGAACGCTGACATCTGTGATCATGCACGACTGGGTGTATCCTTGGTAATTACAAAATCATTGTATGTCGTTTAAGAAAATCATTTCATAAACACGCCACTTTTAATTCTTTCCAGTTTTCACTTATAACATATTGTGAAAAAATAAATAATGAGTCCTAGTCGTTCGCAGAAATTTAGAAGATAGATACACTATTCAGTGAATGACGTATCAGGATTACACACAAGGGTTACGGAATGTTTCTTCGTTGATTTATAGAAAACGTAAGAGCAGTGATGATGTTCAATGGATTTCTGGTAGCCTCTTATTCAGTTCAATGATGCCTTATTTTACATGGAAGGCATAAGCCATCATGCCTGCTCTTCATGAAAGTTTCGCTACGCTCCTATTGCCAACTCGATGGAAATGAAGGTATCACTCGGGAGACGGAGGGACAAAATGGGCCATTAGAGGCTCTTTTTACCCCTCTGAAGAAATGCTTACGAAGGATTTCTTCGGCCTTAAAAATCCATGTCTTCAATGGAATCTGACCCCGCAAAACTGAAGTAAAATAGCCCGACACGCTAACCAGCACTAAAGCCTCATTCGCACTCTGAAGTACACAATTAATGAGAAAAGTTTGACCCTAATTTCTGTACAAAATCATAAGTATTAATTATCCACAAATCCGTATTGAAATTATCAAATTACTTGGGGTATTTCCATAAATTCAGAAATCCCGATATATCCAGAAATACTTTCAAGCGTAAATTATATGTAACGTTCAATCTCGTATGCAAAATATAATGCAAAATAACTTTCAGACTAACTGCGTTAATGTTTGCATTCACAAATTTGTGATCGACAGATAGAGTTCTCAATTACAAGAAAATTATTTGATGGATGGTTTAGTATGCCATTCAGAAATTAAGTCATTAAATAATCCTATTGTAGGTAACGAACTTTTTTATCCAGTAACTCTCTATGAATGCTCGTCAAAACGTGGTTATAAAATCGTAAATACTATACAAAATTAAAACTTATACAAGCTGAGGATGATGAAATTAACTTCGGCCGGCATCTGACAACGAACTTTTAGAGAAAAGAAAGGGAGACACATATAAAGTGATTGAAGAAACGGAAGGAAATCCTGAATAGGCAGGCCAAAGAACTAAGTAATATCGGAGAATTATGTAAAACTTACTTAAAATAGTGAAATATTAAGACAGAGATGACAAGGGCAGTTACTGATAAGCAAAAGCCTGAGTGAAAGATTATGCCCTCGACAAAGTCTCGAACCACTTCTGGACACTCGGAATTCGTACGATTGCTCCAGGTGCCATTGAAGAAACACACACGCGAAACGTTTTCTGAAACATAAAAAATGATGTTCTCATGGAGGTGTTAATATGGATATTAAAGAGAGGAAGAAAGTGTGAGGTTCCTTTACCAGATATGTCACCTGATTTAATGCCGGTGTGGAAGTTGAGGCTCTCACCAGAGTCAGGCCACACTTCTCGACACGCCTCGTAATTCGTGTGATTGTTCCAAGTGCCATTTAAGAAGCATCGCCGTGAAGCGTTTTCTGAAACATAAAAAAAGTTCTTATGAGGATATTATTATGATTGTTATTGCGGATGAGCAAAATGTTAAACAAACATTGCTTGCGTTTATTTTCGTTATGCGATTAATCGTAAGATTTGATCTAACTACCGTTCATACTGTATCTTTTATTATTTTTTAGGGTTCAAATTCACATATTAGTATTCCGACAAATTTGTCAATGAGTTCAATAACCAATGATGCAACTTCTTCGCTCAACATTTTTGTTAATAATATCACAAAATGTGTGAGAAATTAAAATGAAGTCCAAATCTGACTAGTTTCATAATTAAAATGTTCTCTCAATATTACTTCTTGCGAACACACACGTATCATCACACACGGGCAATTACTTCCTTTTCTGCTCAGATAGTGAAACTAATGTCAACAACAAAGTCAAAAATCATTGGATCATACACATTTCTCTCTGAGTTGTACGAATTAATCAATTACATCTAACATTAGCCCCATTTAAACTCTGACATTAGCCGTATTGAGAGATTCTTACATATGCAGTTTGTAGTGCAATAAATTGTTTCATTAATTGTTTCTATAGTTTGAACTTCAATTGAACTTCAACATAACTTCAACTCTTTATACAACACTTACTCTAGCTTGAACTTCGAAACGAGTAGTCCTACATCTTACATAAACGATTTCAACTTCCACTAGGCAGTCAGTCAGACGTGCTGTCAATCGATTTCTCAGCACCAAGTCTCACAAAAGAAGGATTCTGACTACAAAATGCGTTAGACGAAGTACGTATTGTACTTTGGATGTAGGCATGTAATGTATTTGACATTTTGGGGGGATTGTCCGATTTTGCCGGCTAGTTAAGAGAGTCCCCCATGTCTGGGCCTAGTTTAATTTGTATGCTTAGGTGACTGACGTGTTCTCTTGACCGTAATAAGCAAACTCCGCCTGCCTGAGCTTTCCTCCTTCACACAGCTACAGAAACGGAAAGAATTTTGAAGGAAACTACTACTTTATTTTTGTCCTGTCCGGCAATCGAACCAACGATCGCACCTTAAGAAGCTAGTATGCTGCCCATGAGCCACTCTAAGGCAAGCAAACCAAGCAATTTACTAAAAATAAAAATGTATCCACACTTTTCTTACCAGAGCACGTCAATAAGTCTTTCGAAGATTCGCCGCTTTCCGGCACACGATTACAATACTTTCTCTTCTTACGAAATAAGGGCGAGAAAGTAAAAAAGTATCTAGTGATGCTAAAATTGCACTTACATTTTCGTACGAATGATACCAGGTAACCGTTATTCTGATATTACAATATACTAAATTTTCGGGTTCATATGAAAATATCAAACGACAGAACCCAAAATACCACGTAAATTACTAATGTACAGTCAGAAATTTAGAGTAGAATGTCAGGAGAATGAAAACAATCCACAGCCTCCTCCTCAATTAGGTTAACAATTTTCCTTATTCGTATATTTCCTGATGAACGCTTCGTTTTTTGTTGTTTGGCACTACAGTTTTGTCAATATATTTTCCACGAAGTCCCAAAGGTTACGCTTAAAGTAAATTGAAATGCTAATTATATTTCTAAATATCGCCGAAAGAAATGTAATGGTTTCGCATATAAGCGACAAAAACGCAAATTTATGAATCGATAGAATTGGGTGTATTTCACCACTTACCTTAATCGCATGCGACCCCGCAATCGCGCCAAGCAAGTCAAGTGTTTTTAGAATAGGACAGTGCGTTAACTCGAAAGAAAAAGTTGATAATCAAAGAAGCTACAAATACTGAGCGACAGCTATGAATAAAAAAATTGAAGTGATCAGGAGAGCTCAAAGCTTGTATCATGTGACTAAACGTAATTGAAAAATAATTGATGACAGTAATCATGGTTCTGGGAATTAGAAATTTCCCAGTACTTTGTAACTCTAAGCTAATGCCTAAACTTCATCCCAATGCTAGATATATACCTCGGAAATAAACAAAAATGCTGTCGAAATCGATACAAAATAATGGTCTTGAAACGTAGATATCTCGTGACGGCACGTCAAGCACCTGTTGCGACACGACCTTTTGGCGAGGGCGCGCAGAGGGAAGGAGCTAAAAAAAGAGAAAAATATAGGTATGATATAGCAGAATAAGAATTGAGAGAAGAAACAAAGGGACGGGTAGAAGAGAGAAAGTGCTAGAGTAGTGGGAGGAGGCGGCGTGGTGTCAAGCCGTGGGGCCAGGGCGGAAACAAGTGGAGCGAGGGGAGCGAGAAGGGGTCGATGTTCGGTACGATGGAATGGAACAGAGACGGAATGGGGGTGGAGTGCCGGTGCGGGACGGGGAGGTGATGTGTGTGTGTGTGAAAGTGCTGGGCAGAGGCGAGGAAGGGGAGATGGACGGGGGAAGCAGGTGATGAAAATCAATGGAAATGCGTGTGTGGTGCAGCAGGGTTGGAGGGGAGAGATGAAATGAAGGTGGGAGAGAGAAAGGAGTAGCGAATTGGCAGCAGGAGGGAATGGTGTACGTCAAGGGGAGCAGGGCGAAGAAGGGTGGGGAGCGGCAAAGAGAGATGGGCATGGTGTTAGCTACGACGGAACGCGGCGGGGGCGAAGAGGGAAGGGAAGGAGAGCGAGAAGGACGGGGCAGAGCGTGGGTGAAGCGGTGATGCGGGGCGAGGAAATGGTGGTTGCGTGTGGCTGTGTAAAGGCGTGGAAGGGGGCGTGGTGGAGAAAGAGTTGAGCGTGGGGTAGATGTATGTACGACGATGGAGGGAAGGCGAAGTGCGACGCGGGCTGGGCGGGACCGCGACATGACGCGATTTGTGGCGTGGGCGGCGGGAACAGGGGGTTCGGGGCGGGACGTGACGCGGGTTGTAGTGTAGATGGAGAGGGAAAAGGGGAGCAGGGCGGGAATAGTCGCGGGATGTAGCACGGTAGGGTGGGGACAAGGGGTGTGGGGCAGGGCAGGGCGAGACGCGGGTTGTGTTGTGGATGGAGAGAGAAAAGGGGAGCAGGGCGGGAATAGTCGCCGGATATAGCATGGGAGCGTCGGAACAGGGGGTGCGGGGCGAGACGGGGGGGTGTGATGTGGTAACGGCGAGACAGAGGCAGCGGGGCGGGGCGTATGGAGTGTGGCGCGCGGATGTCGGTCGCACAGACGTGCCAATGATTTGTGGGCGCCCTCTCGCTCGCGGTTGTCCCCTCTAATCCCCGGCCGACCCCACGTCCCACCTGCCCCCATTACGCGTAATCTCGTTCGCCTGTCCTCGACAGCGGCCCCCTCCCGCGGACCCGGCGCGCCGCTTTCCGTTTCAAAGAGGCGGAAACCCCACAAGTGGCCCTTTTAAGCAAAGGAGCTTTGTTCTCTCCAGATTAACGGAATGTCGATGTTTCACTCTAGAAAATAAAATGTAAATGCAGTACAATTCAGATAATTTTAAAAGTAGTCGTAAATATTTCCATATGATTAAACGTATTGTAACCTATATAAAATTAAACAACAGTTCGAGTAGGGTGATCGGATGGGTTAGCTCCGAGCTAGCATTATCGCTGTTTCTGAAGCGATTTTGACCCGGAGGTTCAAGGGTTCGAGTCCACATGGTGCCAGAACTTTTGACAGTACATCGTCGTTTAATAAACAATACTGCGTTACTGACGTTCTTGACACCCATGATTTCATGGCATTTTTGGCATCCCTGGCATTACGGGTACCATTTAATAGCGTAATAAATGTAATTTAACACTGTAATTTTTTATTGTGTTATATTACATTCCCGACACTACCAATTGGAAAGAGCTATGGCTGTCGGCATTAGCGATCGAAAAAGAAACAGAACTGTCAGAAAGTTAGTTATGCGGTAATGTTTCTTCAACGACGATATAGTGTAGTTTGATCGAATTCAGTTGCTGTCTGGAAAAGTGTTCTTGTGGCTGGCTGCTCTCATCGGTATTTTTCCTTGCACTCACCGATCAATACCAGGTGAATACTGGAACAACACCCTAACAAATTGACAAAGTATCGCGCGCGGTTTTTCCTTCTTCCTTGTTCCATCCTCGGCTCTTACACAGACTTATACTTAAAGGCACCACACGACAACAGGAGGACTACAAATGTCAGGAGACCAGCCTGGAGATAAGAATTTTTCCAGCTGGGATGGTCCCCGTTGGGGAATATAGGCTAAAGGGGAAGTATAACATAAGCTGACATGTAATTGGGAGGGGGGCGGTATCTCCTACTAACGGGGTACCGCCCCAGCCGTGACATGCTCTAAGATCCCGACTGATCTCCCGGCATGTGTGGTGATGTGGTGCTTGTAAATGTGTATGGGATGAGGATTGGACAAGGAAGAGAATGGAAAGATCGCGCGCGGTCCGTGGCCCGTTTGTTAGAGTACTGCTTCGGCATTCGGCTGATTTATTGGAGAAATCACGGAAAACTACGGATCAGAGCAGCTGACCGCTAGAATTCTCCGCGACTGAATTCGATCATGCTAGTGCCGAAAATTCTGCCACCGCCGACTCCAAACTAGGACTTCCTGGTCAGAGGCGCTACAGTGACATCAGTACAAAAGTGACATCAGTACAGTGCAGTGACATAAAAACAAAAGCACTTGTAGCTTCAGTGAAGCGTTTTTCTTTCATCAGCGGCCCGTCGTGGCCGCCGCCGCCGCAGCGGCGTGGGCGCGCGTGACCCGAAAGGTCAGCGCGCGGCGAGGGCATCTGGGCACTGCGGAGCACGCGTGACGTCACGGCGCCCACGCGCGACGAGACCGCGCGCCCGCGCGGCGCGCCGCCGCTGCAGCCGCAGAGCGAGCGCTGGAGGCGCCGCCACGCGCCGCGCCGCCACGCCCCGCCCGCGCGCGCGCACGGAACCACGCCCACGTGCGGCCGGCGAACGCACGCCCCGCCCCGTCCCGCCCCGTCCCGTCCCTTCACGCCCCGCCCTGACCCATCCCGCCACGCTCACCCCGCCCCACCCCCGCCTCAGTACCGTCCCGTCCCTCTCTGTCCCGCGCCGTCCCACCCCGCCCCGCCCCTCCCCGCCCCGCTCCGTCCCGTCCTGTGCCGTCCCACCCCGCCCCGCTCCGCAACGCTCCGTCCCGTCCCGTCCCGCCCCGCCCCGTCCCGTCCCTTCACGCCTGCCCTGACCAATCCCGCCACGCTCACCCCACCCCACCCCGCCCCGTCCCGTCCCACTCTGTCCCGCGCCGTCCCACCCCGCCCCGTTCCATCCCCTGTCCCTCCCGTCCCGGCCCGCGGCCCGCCCCGCCCCGCTTCGCCCCGCCCACATGGCGAAGCGACGCACACGACGCGGTTCTGCACGTGCATGCATTCTGGATTAAAATGCATATATCAATGAGGTAATTAATATGGGCACAATATATAGAATCAATGTATAAAATATGAAATTGTTTCTGAAGTTCATTCCCAACGGTCTAATATAAAGGAAATGTGGCAATGGGAATGTGGTCATTTGGGGAAAAAAGCGAGGAAGAGGTAAAGAGCACAATTGCGTTATGTAAAACCTTTGGAGAGACGTTTCGGATTTAAAGTTGTTGCTTCAGAAAATATCTTGACTCCACAAGATTGAACTCTGGTTGTTCTTTATCATTATCATAATATTCAAAATTGGAGAACTAGCTTATTGTTTGAAATATACTTCTAATAATTCTTCTTCTAAATATACTTATTGTTTGAAATATGCAAGAAATATACTTTTAAGATTAGAATTAGAAGAGTTTGAAGGGTAGTTTGTAAAAGTATGAAAGCACATATGAGAACAAGAATTTTTGCATTTCAACTGAAAGCAAAATACTAAGGCAACAAAAGATAGGTCGCGGCAGCTTGACAAGATCAAAATCAGGTATAGATATAAGTAGAGACAGAGTTTGCATGTAATTACGTATATCTTTCTTTTGGTTATTTAAGGTCGCATTAACTACTAGGTCGTCAGCGACCACTATTGGATTTAACGTTTTGGTATGAGGATGAAAGGATGTGGTTGAAAGGACGAATGAAAGGGTGAAGCGATCTCGGCCACGTACGACCACGTATATTTTTGTTCATCGGTTAGGATTAAAGTTTTGTCATGCGTTTACGAATTGGGCTCTTTGATGCGATTTGTTTTATTATTCATATACATCCATATTTCCACGTACGTTACATACATTCTCATTTTGAAAATTTCTATTTCTTAGCATCCTTCAATATTTTATATACTGTACGTTCCGTATTAATTCCTTCATTATCAGTACACAGACTCAGCAAAAGCCCATCACATAGAACCACAATACAAAATAAGTTTCAATTTCACATTTTTCTCAAGAAATTCTCCGAATTAGATCCCGATTAGAGGAGACCTGTGGGTAATCTCAGGCCCTGTATTAGTTTTAAGTTTTAATTTACGTTAGCTATAAAGCCATTCAACATATGTATAGTTAATGTAAACTGGCCTATTTATTCACTATCTTTGTAACTAAATGAAAAACAAAAAAAACCTTCCGTATGAAAGCATTGGAACATTATTCTTGAAAAATTGATTTTAATTTTTAATGCAATTTGAAGTTGTAAATCGCGTCTAAAAGTAGAACTAGTGTACAGAGAGTGAGAGAGAGAGACAGAGAGAGAGGGAGGGGGGCGAGTGGCGAATGACCTTGGAAGGGAGAGGTAGCGGTAGGGGAGAGATCAGGTCAGGGGACTGGTTAAGAAAGGAAACCGATGCAATTCTAATGAATAACATTGCATATTTTATTTATTTATTAAACTATTAATACGAAAGTGAAAGATGCTAATTGATTAGGACTGAATCAATTATTTATACAAGTGTCTTGAGGCTAATGAAATGAAATAGAAACATGAAAATTAAGTTATATGAATGCGTTTTACACAATGCGCCTCTTATTCTGGTGAATTGTAACTGTTCAGTTCCTGGCGTATATATTCACAGGTCACGCGGCACGAAATGCCCAAGTGAAACTTATACCTTACAGATGCAGATGCGGTGTAGACCTCTGTATTGCACAGCCGGGTCGACGTCGGAATGCACGCTCCCGCAGGGCCCAGCAATGGCAGAGCGCATATGCAGCGCCGAAATAGGACCGCGGAACTGGACACGTGCTCACAAATGGCAGCAAATGGAAGGCAGCGGCTCACGTAGCCAGCTTTCAACAGGCGCCCGGGAAGACGAATGTCGTACAACACGTACCGATGTAGAGTCGGTATGCAAGACTAACGCACTCGAGAGCGCATAAATGCACTGCTGAAGCACAGACCTAGGTTTGCCGAAAGCTTTTGATTGATTGATTGGTGTTTCCGGACGCGTCAACTAATTTGGTCATTAGTCCCGTCAGTGTAGTGCGTGTTTTTCCTCGGGAGGTGGCGATGAACTTTTTCCCGCTGGAGATCTGGGGTCAACCTATCGTCGAATAGCGGGGTTTCCCCTCAACCAAGTATCTCCCACTAGCGGGGCACCACCCAAGCCGGGACAAGCTGTAAGCTCCCGACCGGTCTCCCGGCATGTTAGTGTAGAGTAGTGCATGTTAGTGTGTGTGTGTAAGAGAAGAGGATAGGACAAGGAAGAGGAAGGAAAGATCGCGCGCTGTCCGTGGCCCGTTTGTTAGGGCATTGCTCCGGCATTTGCGTGTTGTTGATCGGAGAAACCACGGAAAAATACCGATCAGAGCAGTCGACCGCTAGAATTTTCCTCCAGACAGCGACTGAATTCGACCTAGCTGACAAGCTAGCGTCGGAAATCCTGCCGCCGTCCGGACTCGAACCTAGGACCTCCCGGTCAGACGGACTGCAGTGACCTCACGTTGATGCACAAACCGAAGGCAATGTATAGCTTGACTAGAGTCTACAATAAGTGTGTCCACTTTGAAACGCCTCAAGGGTCAAAAATAAATCCTTTAATACGGTTGGGGGCCATGTTTTCATTACTCAATCGATCCACTACTGACTGCCCTGTGTTGTTGAACTCGGCACTTTGCCCGGCTGCTTTGAAACGGGGTAGGCTGGAGGGATGGAACCATGTGCGATTTTAGGCCCTGCCTCGTAGTGAAATACCTTGGGATGATTTAGAATTTCTGAATTTACTAGAAGAAGGTCCTTACCCCAATTTTACATTAAACGGAATGTTGATCCCGGCAGGCTAGGCACATAATGTTCTCGCCGGTCACGGATAAAAGGGACTTTATATTTGAATTATAATTTTCACGGGCCACAATAAATAGTATTTTAATATTCTCTAAGTCTACACGTTTTAAGAGGAAATACGGGTTACTCTTTGTCTGAACATGTAATACTAAATGTTATATACGTATCGACATCTAAGAAAATTCCTTCAAATTCTTATTCCAAAACCGAAGAACGAATGTTCGTTTGCATCTGTATTCAGAATGTAACGTGTATGTGGTTTAGAGTTGGGTTTCCAGAATTTGAGAAAACGTTAACAGAATACATTTCCCCAATATAGTAAGTGAGGCAGTTTTTTAACAACTATTTTTGGGGTTATATAAATAAAACATAAAGCCTCGTATTGGTCCCATTTCTATAAACAACAATGAGAAGAATTCGAAGGAATATCAAACTGAGAGCTCGTCAAACGAAGCGCGGGTATTTCAAATATGCTATTTCAAAAATGTGTACAATTACGTTAACTCATTATTTTAAACAATCATCATAATTCTTAAAGTACTGATTTTTTGAAACAAATTTCATACAACAAAATGAATCTCTATCATCAATAGTGTACTTTTACAATCTTAATTTTTGTTTGCAATATTCGAAATTACCAACAAAATAGACAACTTACGACAACGAGAGTCTGTACCATTCGTTAGCCCAACGTTTTTTACATTTTCCCTTCGTGTGTATAAGTACAGGATTAAACTAATGGTGCTACAGAATGGCACAGACTTTTTCGTATTAGTTTCCTATTTCCTTTGCTCTTGGCTAGCTATTTGGACTTGACAAATACCAGCTACCATCTATCGCCACACTAAATACATTTTTTAAAATTTTTCTCAATTTTTCGGTTTCTTAATAATAGAACCGAAGTATTATATTAAGAATATTACAGAAGAGTAAAATCTCGTCCTAAATGGCAATATTCATTGAACAGTTTTGAGCCATTTTGTACGAAAATGACGTTTCAACGTTACTGCAAATGCAAAATTTGAAGCTTTTTTTCGCAGAAAACTTTTGAGTTTTCGAAAACTTTTATTAGTAGTCATTTGAAACAATAAAATCACAAATGCAACACTTTAACTCACGTTTTCAAAACTTTGTATATGACATTTGTGAAGGCTTTGAAAACTGTATCTTGTAGTTTGATAGCATTAGAAGTCATAAAGGAGGTGAAAGGTCTTTGTTAAAATCGAAATTTGATCTCCTTCGAAAATGAGATCTATCTTTTCACTATGTAGAGCAAAACTCAGAAGTCAGTGCCTTAATGCAGAAAGAAATGTATGCACATAAGAGAATTAAATATTTTCATAACCGATAAAATTGGAAGAAGTATTAATTTTCTAAACGTTAATAAACAGACAATAATTTTTATAAAGAATCTTGGAGAAAATCGTCTGAACGGTTTAAGACCTACAGTTCACCACAGCCGGACGCACAGGTAAAATGACGTTTTGCCATCAACCAAATTTGTGACATGAAGAACAACAAAATTTGAATGCTGACTATACAACGTGCAGGAGAAAGAATTTCACTATGAACCAAATCGCCACATTCCGCTGCGGCAATACAATATGATGAAGCAATCATTACGTGAGGACGTGGCAAAGAGAAAGTAAAACGAAGTCTCTCAGAACAAATACATTAAATCAAAAGCTTTCAGGGCGGTCAGAGTCTGAGTTACATTGCTGCACGATAATCCTCTCGAGTGTAAGGCTTCTCAGTTGCGTAGTTCGAGAGCACAAGGAGAGCAGCGAGGGATGGGTGGCGGGCAAGTCCATCGGCGCTGGCTGGGCACTCGGGCAGAGAGCACTAATGGGCCCGCTGCCCCGCATCATCTTCCCTTTTAAAGCCGACGTCTCGCCACCACGACCCATTCCATTCGCACGGGATCCAATGTCACACCGCCTTTTTTCGGTTTGGTTGCACTTGCGTTTACGAGGAGAATCCTTACAACAGTGTTGTCAAGGTCGACGCCACGAGCGGGGGTCCGTGGCACGAGTGCTACGACGAAATCGCCCCTCCACGCAGTTGATTACCACGCTACCAGACACAACACTATCCCTTTTGTAAAACGGCGGGGTTACTAATAGTTCCCTTTCCCGTCGCTAGTTGCGCAGAGAAGCTCGTGGCATGCAACGGTGCCACGACGCGCGCCACTGCTTTCAGTAGAAGACCTTGACACCACTGCCTTACAACCAAAAATACAATGAAGGCAGTGTTGGTCAATGGAAAATAATAGAGTATACAGTTGCTTGCCAATGTTTTAGAATAATATATTCTTCAACGAGCGCGTAATGATGGCTATTATTCACGAGTTGATGACGCTTCTACGTCGCTCTTGCCGTAATTTCTTCCAGTGAATAATAGCCATTATGCGCGAGTAGAAGACTATACTTTCTCTACGACCTTGAAATTTTCAGAATGCATTTTGAACATATTTTGTATTATTTGGAACTCAAGTATCAGGATTTAGTGTAAGCTATTAATTTTACTTCATT
Organism: Acheta domesticus; assembly: GCA_031308135.1. Taxonomy (NCBI): domain Eukaryota; kingdom Metazoa; phylum Arthropoda; class Insecta; order Orthoptera; family Gryllidae; genus Acheta; species Acheta domesticus. Next base: position 197,041,452 of record JAHLJT010009419.1, on the reverse strand, counting down.
GTGTATGTACAAATGTGCTTCTTAACACTGAGTAATGTAACGAAAAACCCCTCTCACACTTGTACTGATATCGATCACGCCCACTAAACAGGCGCCAATGCAACGAAAAAACCCCCTTTCCTATTTACTAAAACGCCCTACGAACTGGGCACTAATGTAATGAAAATCTCCCCTCTCAACTCCTATTGTTGATCACGAAAAACTTCCTTGCTGATCACCTGTAATATCTACAATGCACACCACTGTGCCCCCCCTTTTTACTATCCGGAGTTTTCCTGTTTACATAAATTTATCAGGGCGGGCCGTGATTTGTTCTCTACAGAACACAAGCGCCACGCCAATGCAGGGACCAGGATCAGCTAGCTATGTGATAAAAACACCGGTTACGTAACATCAAAACGAGAACTCAAAATCTCGTTTGTTTATTTTCTTTTAACCAACAGAAACATTAATACCCTCATAAAAGAATCAATACCACACAACATCAACAAAACACGATATCATAAAAATCACAAAAATCAATAAACATATTATACCCAAATGTTATTACGAAATAATGAGCTCAATACTGTGGCCACACCCATTACATTGCAATCCCCCCAAAATGTTTCCAGTTTTGGCTTTGTAAACCATTTATTCTTCCCAAGAGCAAAGAAATCAAAGTCATTGACTTCACTGGAGTGTTGCAAAACAAAAAAAAAATATTCCACTTTCCTTGCGTTGTTAACCAAGCGGCGACCAGGTCCACACACACACGATCTCACGCCGTCATGCGTAAGAACTCTGCTCCACTGCTGCCTGCTAGCGCCGAATTACCAGTGCCCCCCAAATTGGCACTGACCACGGCGACGATATGCAAAGACGCGCTCGAGTCTGCTGCACCTCGGCACACCTCGTTCGGCGACACCCGCTTCGATTTTTCAATGGTCGAAGTAACACCAGTTCCAAACATTAGTGGAAAAACTTTCAAAATTCACAAAACTCAAAATTAGGATCGCGCGTGGCATAGCTTTATATATTACCACTAAAATAGTTCACATCACACGGCATACAGTTCCGCCACCTTGCGAATACAAGTCCGAAGGAGCAACACCTTCTCGAAATTTTATAAGTTCGCGTGTTAAAATAATATCACGAGTGACGCGGAGTACAACTCGCCACGAAGTTATTCACTCCTCTCACAGTTTATAATAGTTCACTAGTACGAGTCCAGAAGAGAACACTTCATCAAAAATTACAAATCCAAATTTTTTTAAAATTATTTTTGCAACAAGCGACGCGGATTCTGCCTCTCGCTACCAAGCTATTCCCTCGTCTCTCTCCCATTGTTGTCCTAAAGCATTTATAGCTTTTTTCCGAACAAAACAATAGCGCCTCTACTGTCTTCTGCTTTATAACTTATAAAAATAGTTTATTATTAATTTCTAACACTTCCTGGATTGTCTTATTATATTGTAAAATTCCCAATTAAAATTTCGTATCCATTCCACTTCTTAGACATCACTTTTCTCGCTTCGTTTTGTTAAAAGAATGCTTTTTCGTGCGTCTCATGCCTACAAACATCGCTCGTTTATTTCTCAATTAACTCATGTAACATAATGTTTATCTATTAATGTTCGGCGTCCTAAAATTGTGTCACCACGTTTATAATTTGGCCCGTATTCCACGGAATACTTTGGTATATGCCAAATCTCGGTAGACACACTAGTTTTCGTTTAATTTATTAATATATCCAAACTTTTCTGAAGGGACGTCACGACCATTGTTGTTTTAGTTCTGTAACATGTTAAAATCAATGTCATGATCACAAAACTCGCGATATTATGCGTTTCTGTGACCCGATTTAGCTGAAACAAACTTTATTGTGTTCCTTATAATTTTGTGCGTTGACTAGTAACATGCAACCATTAATTAACCACGGCGTTCACATGCTCGCCTGAAATACTCGTTTTCTCTTAGATCACCTTCACTTGTTTTTCTATATTCCGCTCTGGAAGTTTCTACATAAAGTTCTATACCCGGTTCATAAACCAATGGTCACTTCATGTTATCTACCTATTTCATTTGTAATAGATGGCTAAACTATTACAACTTCCCCTCCCTAGACGTCGGTCACTCGCTGACGTAGTCACGATGTACCGACTTCTACTACTCTAACTCAGCAAACTCGTCATGTCTTGATCAATTGTTGGCCTCAGTGGCACCTGCTACGCTTCACACTTGCGGTTCTAACCCCTGCCTATCGTACGTGCACCTGTTGCACCACCTTGACCGTAGCATTACCTATTGTACATTCACCTGACACAAATTCGCGATTTGTACCTGTCGCACTTTCACTCACTCACTATTCCAATCTTGCTTTCTTACTTATAAACATGACTTACATACTAAAACTACAACTAAAATACACTTACATACTTAACACAACAAAATATACACTTAACAACCGTTCTTCTATCCCCCTTGACTTCTATCGTTCAACCATTTCTTTATACGGTTTAATATTAAACCAGTTTTGGACCCCACAATCATGTCCTTGGTTCGACAAAACAACACTGTTATTGTCTAGTACCTTTTCAATTACGTATGGGCCTTCAAAGATAGGAAAGAACTTCCGAAACAATTTCCGCTCGGACGATGACGAGTGAGGCGACTTCACCAGAACTTTGTCACCTACGCGATACACCCCCCGATAGAACTGCCCTTGAGCCCCTTTTCCACGACTGGCTGCCTTCTTCAATTGGTCATAGATAATTTGATGGTTTCCCGTAATCGCCCACTTGAAACAGGACTGCGCCCAGCGCCGATCCGCTACTGTCCGTCTGCAGATACATTCGCCTACGGAAGTCGGGGTAACGTACCACGTACGTCTCTTCAAAAGCCCGTAGCAGCTGTTCGTAAGCTTCCTGGCATTGTTGCGTCCAATTCCACCTGTTCCCCTTGCGAAGCAAGTGTAACAGCGGCACTACCTTCTGTGAGTAGTTCTTAACAAATCGAGAGTAATAGTTTAAAATACCGAACAATCGGCGAAGTCCACGGATATTCTTAGGCGGTGGCAACTTTCGAATCATTTCCTTTTTACATTCCTGAATCTCGATCCCCTCACCGGAAATTTCGTGTCCCATAAATTGTACTTTAAGTTGACAAAACTTACATTTTTCTATATTTAATTTCAGGTTGTAGGTTCGAAAAATCTCAAACAATTGCCTTAAATCTCGCAAATGCGCCTTTAAAATCTGGTGAAAATAACACGATGTCATCCACATACGTTATTAACGTCTCCTTCAACTCAGCCGGGATGACGTCATCCAAGTAGCGGATTAACGCCGCCCCCGAGTTCTTCAATCCGAATGGCAACCGTGTAAATGAATATACAGTTCCCTCGAACCTAAAACTGATATATTTCTGGGATCCGGATTCAACTGCAATTTGCCAATACGCTGACGAAAAATCAAGGGCGCTAAAGATAGCCGCCCCTCCTAACTTCACGATCATATCATTAATGGTGGGTGGTGCTTCGTAGCGGGGAATCGTTACGGCATTCAACTTTCGTGCGTCGAGGCAAATCCTTATACTGCCATTCTTCTTTGCCACGACTACTAATGGACTTACATATGGAGTGATAGCCCTCTTAATGATGCCCTTCTGTTCCATTTCAGCTATCAATTGTCGCACTTGTGCCCGGTGCGCGTATGGGATAGGGTATTGCTTCGTCACAAACGGTGTAGCATCACTGATCTCCAACCGAAATTTATAACCTCTCACTGCCTCTGATGACTCGTGAAACACGTCTACAAACCTTTCCAAGAGTTGCCGAATTTCTTCCGGGCCGTTCTCTTTGTCAACGACACCTTCCACAGCACGTTCTACGCCCTGGAGAACCTCTTCCATCGAAGCCTGCACTTCGTCCCCATCGACCGCCGCCTCATCATCTTCAGCGACCACTAAGCCACCACCAATACAACCTCGTAACCGTAATGTAATTACACCTGTGCTTACGTCTACGACGGCTTGGTAGGCCCTTAATGCGTCCATTCCGATGATAATCTCGCGTACGAGTCCTCGGACCACTATTGCCGCTACCTCGATGGTCAGTCCCTCCACGCAGAATTCCAACCAAACTTGTCTTCCCGTGGTACTTGCTGCCTTCCGGTTCGCCATCACGACCCTTAGCTCCCGCGTTGGTAATTCAACCAGCTCTTGTCCATCCCTCTTCAACTCCTCACACAATTCTTCAGATATTGCACTGATGCTACTTCCCGTATCTACCAACGCATACACCTGTCTCCCATAGCACGTGCCCTTCAACACTAAACACTTGCTCGGCTTCGCACCTTCCATTGTTTCTTCACGAAGCAATTCATCTCCCGCGACCATTACACTTGTTGTTGCTAGTACCGTAACCTGATTCCCTTCCACGTCATTTGGTTCGGGCCACCCTCCCGCACCAAAGCTATCTAGTTTTCCGGCCTTCTGTCTACATTCCTCTTCGCTTCCGATTCACCTTGGTTCATATCTTGACGACCCCCACCATTTTCTTTTGGTTTTGGTTGCTGTTGTGACGGCCCACCTTGTGGCTTACCTTGTCTTGGCGCTTTCTCTCCCGTGCGCACTTCAACCGCGCATACATTTTCCTGTCGGTACTTCGTGCCGTTATATCCATTCGTACCGCCCCCATTATTACCAAAGCGTGACCTCTCATTTGGGGAATCTTGGTCATTTCCATCATTCGTCTGATCGAACCGACTAACACGCTCGATCAGCTCATCTATTGTTTCCGGCATATTATTCCATAACAAGTTACGGACGTTACCCGGCATCTGTCGTATCAATATTCTAATAATTTCAGCGGGATCGAAATTCTCGCTACAAATCTTGAACGCACTTACTTTGCGCGTCACGAAATCGCACATGCTTTCTGCACTTCCCTTCCGGTACTTTTCCGACATCAAGCGATATCTTAACTCGAACCGATGATGCTGGTTCCAATAACGCTCTAAGAATTTCCCCCTCCACTCTTCATAACTTCTCGGAGTCGGTGTAAGAGCCTGCCACCAATACTGGGCCTTCGAACTTAACGCCTCCTCCACGAATCTTAATTTCATCGTCTCAGGCGTACCGTTCACAAGAAAATAATTTTCTAACGCCGTTAGAAAAGAATACGGCTGTTCCTTGCTTTCTCCGTGGAAGCGTAAATAATTCGGGAGTGCCGCGTGACTGACAACGTTCCCAACATTCGCAGACCTCTGCGCCGCGTACATACGTTCTTCTAACTCAGTTACCTTTTTGGAGAGCATTTCATTGACACTTCTTGTTTGTTCTAATTCATCCGGCCTCAGATTACTGATTTCTCTTTGAACTGTTGACATAATGTTCTCGCCTATCCCGTTCATGGAATCCTCGAGTAATATTAATCGCGCGTCCTGCCGTTGTGTTGTTTCTTTAACGACCTGCAAATTTTTGTTAATGTCATCGAACTGGCGGTGATGTCCGTCTACCACCTGTTGGACGGCTAATACGGACGACTTGACTTTGCCCACTTCTGCGCTAAATTGCATATTAACGGATTCCTGGACTGCGAACCGCGATTCTATCTTTTCTTCAGCGATCTTCGCGTCGTTTTCCAACTTGGAAATCTTCGCAAACGTCTCGGTTCTCAAGCCACTGACGTCGTTCCGGATTGCCAATAATGCAGAATCTAATGACTCCATTCTGCCCTCTAATTTACTCTCCAAACTGATATTATTCTCTACCATTTGCTGGCGCAAATTAACATTACTTTCTTCTATCTTGGCTTGCAAATTGTTTTCTCGACGGGCATTATCCGATTTTATTTCTGCCATTAACAACTGTAACATAGCATTCAGACTCGACTCTGTAACGCCTCGTTCTTCAGCTGTGGTACGCGCTACTTCACCGGGATCATGACCCCCATCCCCCACTACCTGACCAACAGCCATTTCATTCGCGACTAACGCGACATTATCTTCCCCTTCGACCTCCAAATTTGGTAACCGCTGATAATCCTCACCATCGTCACAAGCAGATATCGTCTCGGAATCAGATCCTTCCCTGATGCTAATTAGTTTGCCACTTCGTGTTTCCATTTTTTTATATTTCTTTATCACGTGCTAGCTATTAACAACCTGTCCTGGTTTCCTACCCCGGCGTTGCGTTTGCTAATCACGCCCCACGAATTGGGCGCCAATGTAACGAAAAACCCCTCTCACTTGTACTGATATCGATCACGCCCACTAAACAGGCGCCAATGCAACGAAAAAACCCCCTTTCCTATTTACTAAAACGCCCTACGAACTGGGCACTAATGTAATGAAAATCTCCCCTCTCAACTCCTATTGTTGATCACGAAAAACTTCCTTGCTGATCACCTGTAATATCTACAATGCACACCACTGTGCCCCCCTTTTTACTATCCGGAGTTTTCCTGTTTACATAAATTTATCAGGGCGGGCCGTGATTTGTTCTCTACAGAACACAAGCGCCACGCCAATGCAGGGACCAGGATCAGCTAGCTATGTGATAAAAACACCGGTTACGTAACATCAAAACGAGAACTCAAAATCTCGTTTGTTTATTTTCTTTTAACCAACAGAAACATTAATACCCTCATAAAAGAATCAATACCACACAACATCAACAAAACACGATATCATAAAAATCACAAAAATCAATAAACATATTATACCCAAATGTTATTACGAAATAATGAGCTCAATACTGTGGCCACACCCATTACATTGCAATCCCCCCAAAATGTTTCCAGTTTTGGCTTTGTAAACCATTTATTCTTCCCAAGAGCAAAGAAATCAAAGTCATTGACTTCACTGGAGTGTTGCAAAACAAAAAAAAAAATATTCCACTTCCCTTGCGTTGTTAACCAAGCGGCGACCAGGTCCACACACACACGATCTCACGCCGTCATGCGTAAGAACTCTGCTCCACTGCTGCCTGCTAGCGCCGAATTACCAGTGCCCCCCAAATTGGCACTGACCACGGCGACGATATGCAAAGACGCGCTCGAGTCTGCTGCACCTCGGCACACCTCGTTCGGCGACACCCGCTTCGATTTTTCAATGGTCGAAGTAACACCAGTTCCAAACATTAGTGGAAAAACTTTCAAAATTCACAAAACTCAAAATTAGGATCGCGCGTGGCATAGCTTTATATATTACCACTAAAATAGTTCACATCACACGGCATACAGTTCCGCCACCTTGCGAATACAAGTCCGAAGGAGCAACACCTTCTCGAAATTTTATAAGTTCGCGTGTTAAAATAATATCACGAGTGACGCGGAGTACAACTCGCCACGAAGTTATTCACTCCTCTCACAGTTTATAATAGTTCACTAGTACGAGTCCAGAAGAGAACACTTCATCAAAAATTACAAATCCAAATTTTTTTAAAATTATTTTTGCAACAAGCGACGCGGATTCTGCCTCTCGCTACCAAGCTATTCCCTCGTCTCTCTCCCATTGTTGTCCTAAAGCATTTATAGCTTTTTTCCGAACAAAACAATAGCGCCTCTACTGTCTTCTGCTTTATAACTTATAAAAATAGTTTATTATTAATTTCTAACACTTCCTGGATTGTCTTATTATATTGTAAAATTCCCAATTAAAATTTCGTATCCATTCCACTTCTTAGACATCACTTTTCTCGCTTCGTTTTGTTAAAAGAATGCTTTTTCGTGCGTCTCATGCCTACAAACATCGCTCGTTTATTTCTCAATTAACTCATGTAACATAATGTTTATCTATTAATGTTCGGCGTCCTAAAATTGTGTCACCACGTTTATAATTTGGCCCGTATTCCACGGAATACTTTGGTATATGCCAAATCTCGGTAGACACACTAGTTTTCGTTTAATTTATTAATATATCCAAACTTTTCTGAAGGGACGTCACGACCATTGTTGTTTTAGTTCTGTAACATGTTAAAATCAATGTCATGATCACAAAACTCGCGATATTATGCGTTTCTGTGACCCGATTTAGCTGAAACAAACTTTATTGTGTTCCTTATAATTTTGTGCGTTGACTAGTAACATGCAACCATTAATTAACCACGGCGTTCACATGCTCGCCTGAAATACTCGTTTTCTCTTAGATCACCTTCACTTGTTTTTCTATATTCCGCTCTGGAAGTTTCTACATAAAGTTCTATACCCGGTTCATAAACCAATGGTCACTTCATGTTATCTACCTATTTCATTTGTAATAGATGGCTAAACTATTACAGTAAATATTTAAAAAACTAGAGGATTTATCCTGTTGAGAAAGTTTTTTAAAGTAAGCTAAGAAAACGTACTCTTTCTCCAATCCATAAATGTTCTTTTTTCGATTGTTCATAACACTTCCTTAATTTTTCTGGCAATAATTGCAAAGTTGTCGAATTCGCTATTTACTGAATTTCAGGAGGAGTACAAATTTCATTTTCACTGTCGCTGACTTCAAGATTAATTTTTTGTTGAATCATCAATACGATATGTAATGAGAAATACAAGTACAAATGTACAGTTTATCATTCACTTGTCTACTGCGGTTCAAAAGAAGCGCGAATCGCAAAGAGAAAGCAATTTTGCCCTTGTATTCCGAAAATTATAAGAATGTGATTGGTTGATAGATTGTGTAATCAGAGGGGGAATTCCAATGATGTGTATATATACTCCTAGATAGATGACTCTCGCCTTGGCAGTGAGGCCACCCAAGGCGCCATTTTGCACGGCAAAAACCTCGTCCGTATTGCCGAAAGCGGTGGTTGGTAGTGAGTTTTCTCTTGAGTGATTAGTGAAACATTTTTTCTTTTGATTTTTTAATGTTTTCATTTTTATCTTTACTTAATGTAATTGTTATTTTCAAAATTGGCCCAGGAAATCAATTATTTTTTGCCTTTGTTTTATCCATGTTTTACCACTATAAGGTGGGTTTTACAATTTCCTGTAGTGGAATCTTAGTCTTAAGTGTTCATGTTTTGAAAATATATTTTAATCTATTCATTTATTCTGTTATATATGTGTTGTTCTATTTCCTGTTATGTAAAATTAAAAGAAACATTATTTATTATTTGAATATTTTCTTGCAATAGTGAAAGGGATCATTTGAATATTTGTTCCTGCGAAACGTTTTGTATTCATATCCAAATAAAAATGTCTGCCCATAAAAAGTACATATGTACTATATTTCTCTACGTGTTTTCATTTTAAATCTCTCTGCCACCTCTCAAATCCAACAGTTATTTACAACTATCCATTAAGAGAGAAAAAAGGGATATTTGGAGTGAAACGCAGTTTTTTCTAATCACATGAACAATAAGTACGTCTTTTTCTTATATTTGAAAACGGAATATTGAAACAGAGAAAGAATCCTTAATAATAAAGCTGCCGTAGTAATAATAATTTACTGTCACGTGCAGTATTAACATATAAATTGAACTCTTCTGAAGTAGTATAAGAAGTTTGTGCCTGTAAGTCATCATAAAAAGCTTTACTTTCTTATGATGGAACAGAACCATGTTAATAAATACAATGTATACGTGTTACACTCGTAAAAATCTACCGAACTGTCATGGGCTGCATTTGACATTCGAAATTTTTGCCGTGCAACATGGCTCCCTGTACGGCCTCACCTCCGCCTATTGGGAAAAGTGTGGAGTCAGCCATCTAGTGGTATATGTATACATCATTGGGGAATTCACGTGTGTGTGTAATCGATATCCTTCGTCGATTAAATATACATTAGGAATACGCATATTATTAAATGGTCTTAGAGATAGTACATTTCCATCATCAGGGTGACAATGTAAAAGATAAAAAAAAATAACGTGTTAATTAACCGTTAAAAACTAAACTTTCTCATGAAAATTACCATAAAAACATGAAAGGAAATAATAAAATATAAATTAAATACTTTGCTACCACAAAACAACAACAACAAAGAACAACACGAGCAACATAATCTTCCAGGTGGTACACCACACGTAAAGTGAGAAACATTTGCAAAGGAACACTACACCACCACCACCACTACACTATGTTTGCTAATGGCAAAGTGTAAGGAGGAGGGAGAAATATCTAAACGATTAACAAATGTAGAACCCTTTCATTCTGGACGAGTCAGCTAGCAGCGGAGACAACGGCAAATTTAAAAGCAAAAATATAAACAAAACGATGAATTTATTTATTTGTTGTATTTTATAAATACTTTTTGTTTTAAGTGGTCCAGATTTCAAAATCAAGATATCCATTTTTCAATTACGGACGTAGATGTCAAATTGTAAGTTTGTTTTAGAGTAAAGTATACGTAATAATGCAAATTACATATTGGGCCACTTTTAGGTATATTAATTATTAAGTATAATTAATTATTTTAAATCAATGTAGATTTTAGTTTAAAATAGCTTCAAAATAATGTGATTACTACTTGGCACAATGTATCCTCAATGGGGAAATGAAGACTTTTTTTTCGTAAGTTTTCCATTTTTTAAAAAATACTTCGAGTTAAATCTAAAAGTTGTAATTTTTCCTGAAGTTTGGTATGATAGCGGTCTAGCATGTGTGCAATTTTCAGATTTTTATCTGGTCCCCCAACAGAGATATTACAGTTCAAAATTGGGAAAAATTCCAAAATTCCAGTTTTCAAGAGGATGTAATTTTCATTGGGTACGTTATATACCAATGATATTTTACAAAAAGTAACTATACTGTTGTGTGTAAAAGCACAGAAAAAATTAAGGCTTAGATTCTATTCCTTCTTTGAAAAATTACTCTCTGAACATCGAATTTTGTTCATTCGCGTTCCATAGATTTGGTTGCAAATATTTCCCAAATAAAAACATAGAAAATAGGTAAAAAATATTTCGATTTGCAGGCCAAAGTATGCTGAATCGAATGCTTTTTATTCTAGAATGCTAGAGCAACCGACAGCTGAGCAATTTAGGAAAGAGTAAATGTCTGCGAACGCGAAAAATGGCGCACGGCGCGAAACAAATATGGCCGCCATTTGTAAACTAGGTATAATAAAAAAAGTTAAAGAACAGCCAAAACATAAGGAAATTTATGTACAAAATATGAATTTTTTTCGAGATGGTCGAGCGACCAGTGCTGGACCACTTAAAATGGATTGACCCGTGTGCATTGGGACCCCCTACTTGACAGATGTGTAAAAAGGAGGAGCAGTTGTAATAGGAGCGTAGTCTGGTTTGAAAAATCTAGACATGTGTGCCTCGTAGGCTTCAATACATTCTGCAATGTTTGTACTAATTACATTTTCTTACTGCATCAGTCATGCAGCCTCGCCTAGTTAGTGTGATTTTCATTTTGTGTTATCGCAGCATTGCAAGAGTTTTGAAAAATTGTTAAAGTTTTTTTTCTATTCTTTGACAATGAGGTAAATATTCTGTCTACAGCACTACTTCATTTGATGAATTATTCTTGAAATTCTGACAATCAAATATACGAAATTTGTAATGTGAAAGGTACAAGCACGTGCAGCGCTTTATGCTCATGCTACATTTTTCTTTCACAGCCTTTTTTGTAATTCTTTATCTACTATTATGAATTTCCAATTACCATTAATTTATATAATTATATTTTATATTATATATTATATAATTATATTTTATATTACATATTATATAATTATATTATAAATATTACCATTATTTATTTATTACCATTAACCATTAATTTATTATGAATTTCCATTATTCCAATTACCTTATTTTAATGGTTTTGGAAATGGTATATCCATAGAAAACTACATTGGAGCAAATTAACGATTGAAGTTCTGATCGTATACGTGTTCCAACCTGCACGCGGAACTTCTTGCCCCTTCCAGTGAGAGCCACAAAAGCTGAATTACACCACACGAGGACGAAACTGGAACCAACACACAAAACGTGAAATTCAGGATGAGATGCGGTCCAAAGACTCTTCACACGTATATTCGTTGCCCACGCCAATGGCCCCTTGGATTCACATAAAGTAAGGCACTACGTTCTTCCTTCATTTTGTAAAGTGCGGAGGTATTTTCTACGCTCCAGTGCCCACTGCAAGTACGAATCCCTCAGGACAAATAGCATCGCAATTTGTTTCCTCTGTAGTCAGGCCGCTTCAAAAAGTTCTTTCCGAACATTGAGGAGGAGAAAATCCCGTACACGTGCGGGAAAGTTTATTTTGCGGTCCACGTACCATAAAAACACTTTCCAACCAATAAACTGCGAAAATTTTCCTCGCAAATTCTTTGGTGGTGTGACGCAGCACACAGTGTGTATTGATCGCGCAACTTTTCTTGATTGTACACGCGCTCCCTAGTTCTTGTTCAGCACTGAATAGTACGGCTGGTTGAAATTCTAAGATCCGACTCGGTACGGCACACACCAATTTACAATCCCGCCAACATTTACCTTGCGTCTTCGAAATAATACTAATATTTATCAAGCTACGCTTAGGTGCAATAAGTTCATAACAAAAGTTGGTACGTCCTTTTAAGCCGTGAGGTAGCCAGAGCTCTCCTCTTTCGGCACCACCCTCTCGCGGGGGAATATCAAGAAAACGTACAGATATAACGCTGATCTTTTTCTTAACAACCGGTTCTCTCCAATGATTTTAATGACTCTTTATGTTGTTGTTTTTCAATAAAGGAAACGGTTCATTAAATTGAGTAGCGTGCTTCTACAGCAGTTTTAATGTAGCATTCTTCTAGGGATTTAAGAATACAGTGATTTAAGAACTTAGCAATTCTTCCTGAAATTTACAAAGGAGACTGCAGTGCTAACGGATTCTGTGAATATTCTGTACTTCTCTTTTTCCAGACGAAAGGGTCAGCGACCGTATGGTGTTGAAGACATAGACAGTATTTCACAAAATTAGCGCGTCTTGATCTGAAAGAAGCTTGCTCACAGAATTAAATTTTGAGAAGTAAAATATTTTCAATTTGGAGAGAATTTCTTTTGCCAGTTGGTTCGTTAGTTCGTGTCTCACGTGAAACTGGGCAAATGAGTTATTCGATCCTTCGCGTGACCACCCTGATAGAAGACATAGAAGACCTGTGAAATCACTGTAACTGCTTCGTCACGTCTACGTCATCGTAGGAAGTGTTACGGTGATTCGTAGAGCCGATGAATTTTAAAAGATTTTCTTCGTATTTATTGTGGTTTGAAATGCTACCAAGTATTTCGAGAAATTTCGTGAATTCTGTATACTTATCACAGTCACTGTGAACATCATTTTGGGTCAGTTTGTGTGTTTTCTGGACAAAATCGTGAGGATTCACCACGCCTCATTATTGTTCTGTGCCAAACTGTAAGGGTAATTACATAAATGGACCCGGGGTAACAGTTTTTCTATTTTCCAAGGGAGCTAAAACTTTCGCAAAAATGATGAGAGCAATTAAACGTAATTTTGTTCCTACAACCTACAGCTGGGTATGTAACATATCCCAATTTGTTTTGCTTATTTTTGCATGGCAATTACAGTAGTGCTTCAGAGATCCTGTGATTAACAAAGAATAATTTATTTTTTTTAGGTTTGTGGACAAATGTTTCATTGATGTCAGAATATTACTGACATTAAAAATAACACAGACTTTTAAAATAAGGATGAAATCTTAAATGTTAATGATTATTTACAAACAATATTAGTACAAGTGACATTGACCAAGTCATTGAATATATTCGAGGATATGCAGTGAATTCAGTCCTTCAGAAACTTCAGTGTGAAAATTGTAAAGATAATTTAACAGTTAAAAAAGACATTAGTCATCAGAATGAGGCAGTGAAATTCACTATCAATCTAAACAGGGGACAACTCATGATGCCTTCTCCAAGAGTGACGGAAATTGTTCCATATACATGTGTAGTTGTTTCAAAGCTTTGTTTTCAATATGAGGAAATATTTTGAAAGGTAAATAAACAAAAACAATTTGCTACATTCAAAACACTTAATGCATTAGCAAATGATGCAATATTTTTAAATGATTTTGACGCAAATGATAATAAGGGAACGAACACTTCTCAAATGATTATATGCAGTATTGTAAATATTTTATTAAATAATTACTGCAAACTAAGACATGACTTTGAAAAGGTTAATTCCTCATAAAAGAAAAAGAAAAGAAGAAGAAGAAAGTTGCAAGTTTTCAAGAGAAGACTGTAATTATCGTTAAAACGATACTATGCCCATCATTGTTTGTGTCTTTTTATATTTATAATTATTAAATGATCAGATGGACATGTATCTATTAATACTTTTCTTATTCATAGTCTTTCTTACATTGTAGAAAATTACCATTTCAATTTTGAACTTTGTGAATGTAAACTGTTATACATTATTATTGTAATTATGACTACATAAATTCTGATAATTGAAAGTTTTGTTCTCGTTATGCCTTATTCTTTGCTTATTTCTACTTTCACACATTCATTACATTGTCAGTGAAATCATTTTTCGGTTCAAAAGTACACCTTCTTAGGTGTTTTAAGAAATTTAATAATGAAATATTGTTGTAGTCAAACGAGTCGTGAACTTCTATTAGGGTTTCGTATAATGTAGGTAGTCATTCGCCTGCCAAGCACGAGAAAGGGGCAAGACGAGATGTAACCACCTGTGTGACGTCACGATCCATTGCAGAGGCCTTCTATCACGATGGCCACGCCCTTCGCCTCCACCCTCCGCGACCTTGAACAGTCACTGCTCCTGCTAATGCCCTCGCCCTCCGCTCCGACTGCTGGTGGGAGCTACCAGCTCTGAATTTCCATTTCTGATGTTCCCTGGCATGTGCATAAAAGTTATACAGCCTGGTACAGGCTTGCATAGTAGTCCTTTCTTTTATCCACTTTGCAAATCACTCTAGTACATTTTTCACGGTCCCTTAGATCGTTTTTCAAGACTTGTTTAGGTATGTTATAAATCGATTTTACATTAATAAATTAGTTTACAAAATCAATATCTTGAAGGTAAAGCAGCAAGTATTCTCACATGATAGATAAATTGTTGCAAACGAACTTTTTTACCCAGAGTTATAATAATTTTAACCACTGGACTGCGCTTATTTAACAAGAGGTTCTTCGAACCCCAATAATTCTAACAACAGGTTCTAAGAACCTCATTAATTTTAACAACAGGTTCGCACGTGCAGGTAGGAACCGGATAAGTAGGTAGTTGTTGCATTCTCGAACGTTAAAACAGTCGAAAACAATACGATCATATGCGCCAGCGCAGTTCACGTTTCCCATCACTTTTGTACATTTGCGCACGCGCAGAAGATGGAGATTGCAGTCGATTGCTGCCCGCTAAGTCGTGCTAAAACTCCCTAATGACAGCACTGCGTCTAGTACTCATGTATACTGCGATTTTCGTAATTTTGTCGCTGACAGAAATCACCTGTTCACGGTTTCATCCAATCGGGAGCATGAACGTCACCATAGTGACGTCACTCTCGCGAAATATAAGCTCCTGTTTGGATGGCAGCAAAACAGCGGATTCCTGTCAGTGAAAAAGTCACGAGACCATTGCAGTGGCGCGCTCTCCAGCAGCACCTACTTACAGGAACTAAAATACGGCGGCCAACGATTCTTCAAACGTGCGTGGCTGCAGCGTAGGTTTGCGAGGAGGCGCGTAATGTTACAATGTCGATGTTCACACTTTCTTAAGCGGTTTCGTATACGTGTATATTATGAACAACTGAAAATTTAGAAAAACATATTCGTATTTCTCAGAGATTAGCCAATTTGTATGTGCGGAAGTTGGCGAGCGTAACCCGCAGCTATCTGTACCCGTGGACACTAGCGCCCTTCAACAGTAGCCCCCTCCAGCTTTGTCCCCAGTTTTGATGGAGAGTCGCAAGGCCCTTGTCTAGTACTCACGGGTGACGTCGTATCGGATGCCGTTGAGCTCGTCGAAGCAGGGCTGCGCGGCGAGGGCGCCGGCGCGCGTAGGCGGCCAGCACAGCAGCCCGTCCCACAGCAGCGGGCAGCGCGCGCCCTCCGTCGCCGCGCGGCGCGCCCACGCCGTCGCGTTGGCGGCCTCGCATGCCGCCCGGCGCTGCAGCGCGCCCTCGTCCGGCGCCAGCATCTCGCTTCGGGGCGCGCACTCACCGCCAGCCGCTCGGCGGGGCGCGCGCGCGGGTGCAGGGCGCAGTTGGCCTACGCATTTGCTTTTGGCTCGCGGAGGCGGCGACAAATGGAAATGGATGTTCCAAGACCTGAAATTAGAAATTTCGCCAAATTACTGCATACCTACTCAACACTTCTGAAAAAATATTTTACAAACATTTACAATATTATATTAGTGTATATTAAGGGGAGAGGGATTTGTAAGTAGTGTAAAATTAATGGTGCTACAGAATAGCACAGACTTTCCCGTATTAGTTTTCTATTTCCTTGGGTCTGGGAATTCGGACTTGAATCATACTCGTGCCAGCTGCCATCTATCGCCGCACGAACTACATTTTTTGACATTTTTTTAATTTTTCGGTTTTCTAATGGTAGAACGAAAATATTTATTATAGAATATTAAAGAACAGTCAAACTTCGTCCTAAATGGCAAAATACTGTGAACATTTTGGAGCCGTTTTTAAGAAAATGGCGTTTAAATGCCACTAAAATTGCGAAATTTGAAACTCTTTTTCATAGAACGTTTTGAGTTTTCGAAACACTTCATTAGATGTTATTTAAAGCACTTTAAATCGTAAATACAATCATGTATACAAATTGAGGGTAATGTGCATATTAAATGTGTGAAAAATCTTTAAAAAAATACGCATGTGTGTAATTTCTGCAAAAACAAAACAAATACCCCAAATTCATCTTTATGTCATAATAAAGATTGCAATAAGCACTACCCGTTCGAATAGTTTAAAGAAAAAATGAGAAAATAACGTTTGAACGTTTCTGAAAATGCGGAATTTTGAGCTAATTTTCACAGAAAACGGTTGAGTTTTCGAGAATCTTTACTGCCATTATTTAAAGCACATGCACTCATTAATATAATAATGTGAAAAAATCGCCGCTAATGTAAATGTTAACGACAACGTAATGAATTTTTTGAAAAAAACAACAACAACAACAACAACAACAACAAAAGAATAGAGCAATATGGCTTTAATGTGACCTCAGAGAGCAGAGGTGCACAAGCACTCCATTTGAGCCCCTTCTTGGGGCGCCGGCAAGCCCGCGCCCCGCGCCCCACCAGAACCAAGAATGTTGGCTTACTCCCTGACGAACGTGATTTCCCTTAACGTTACTGTTAAGAATCGTCGTTTCAATGCTAAGTGCGAGCACGAATTTTCATTGACGGAGAGAAATGGATCAACAACGTGTCTCGTATGTCAAAAGATGGTGTCTGAGAAAAAGTAACAGCTAAATGTTAAAAAAAACAGTTAAAAAAGTATGGTCAAGTGTTTCACAATCAGATATTTCTGAACTAAATTTATGAAGTGTTTATTATTATTAACAATGAGAAATTGTTAAATTATCTGTTCTCGTAATTTATATTTTCAAAATCAATTGCAACAGTAAAGATTAATCATGAAATGTGTCGAAGTTGTCGAGAAATTTATTCTGAAATAATAGTATATAATATCTCCCCTCTCCAGAAAATACAGCCGTTGTTTAAAGTTTTAGCTCAACATAATTCAACACATTTCCGTCTTAAGAGCCGCAGGGCTTTCCTCACACCGAGGGCTCGGGCAGCGATCACTTGCCCCAAAAATGAAAGTCTTTCACTAGAAGCCGATAGGGCCCGGTGGAGCTGCCATGGCCGTCGTGGGGCGCGTTTCTGGGGGCCTTGTGTAAACCAGTCATAGAGCAAATTTAGCACTATCCCTACTAATGTTTAAAGAAAAAATCTGGAGCCGTTTTTGATAAAATCTTGTTTTTGTAATTTTTTAAAATAGCAAATATTGCACGCAATATCGAGCAAAAATATTGTAATTTTCGTAAAATCTCGAACACGGTTTTCCGCAGCATTACAGGACTTTTCAAATACTCCGTATATACGTACGAATACGGAAAAGTAAAAATTCCTGTAACGTTGTGTAGCCAGAATCCCTTCATACAGAAAAATCGATTTACGGCAAAACGTCCGTTTGCCCGTCTCTCCTTCTGTCCGTTCGTCTGTCAGTCCGTTCGTCCGTCTGTCAGTCTGTTCGTCTGATTGTTCGTTTGTCCGTTCGTCTGTCCGTCCGTCCGTCTGTCTATCTTATCACAACGCTAGCGCATAAACCGTTCAGCCTATTTTCTCCAAAATTGATCGTTACGGCCAATCGTTACGGCTGATGTCGCGGCCCCTGAAATTTGAAACTAATATTTTGGATTGCTTCCTGAAGTGCGTTGTCTAGCGGCTATCTCGTAAGACTGCACAAGAACGAAGGGCAAGTAATGATAAACAATGAGTGAACTGCGTTAAAGAAGTGTGGCCGACACATGTGTGCAACATGAAACGGAGTATGCAGTAGAGCCGGACCCGACGACACTATGTTCCAACCGTTATCTGAGACCATCGCGCAGAGACCACAACGTCCTACAATTCTAATGTAGACCCTGTCTAGTGCTGAAATGTACCGATGAAGATTATTTACTCAAATACGCATGTGTTTAATTCTTATGAAAGATGGCACAGATAACGTAGTTTTAGTAATTTCGGGGAACAATTTCAAATGTTCATAAAAGTGTTGTTCGTGTATTATGTTATAATCCCCGACGTGCATTGCAATGTGATTTGTAATAAAGCGAAGTGCTGTGCCAATAAACGGAAGAGTGAAAATTGACCAAAGTTGGTTTCCGTATAGAAAAATGAATTCTGTTTGTAGTTTTCAACAACAAGAATGAATTAAATTTTTGTGAAATTTAAGATTATATTAAAGAGATTTTCACGGCCATTGAACAGGTTACAAATATAATAATCCTATTTGAGATATTGTGGCTACGGGATTTTTTAATAAAATCCTAATTACACAAATAGAAACCCTATGGTTTGAAATGTCCAGGAGTTTCACATGAGGGAAAGTAGGCAAAACAAAGGCCTCTTAACAACATTTACTTTCGTTTGCAATGTAGAGAAAATTACAGCCAGTCATCGGTCGGAGTCTAAAAATGGCCGGCTGCGGCAGATATAACTAAAATATACAAATAACATTCAGTCCGAGGAGGGTAAAAAGCATATTTTAATTTACAGCCAGTTAATAATGGCACCTACTATCTACCATTTCAATTAATACGATCTCGTGGGCTACAAATATACTCTTAGAGCCAGTTGTTTTGCTATCACTCGCGAATTTCTCGGTTGGTGGCCACCTAGTGCGACTGAAACAAAAATCTCATAAAGCCTTGTGATTGATTGATTGATTGGTGATCCCGGGCGCGACAAGGTCATTATTCCCGTACGTGTAATGCTTGTTTTCTTTGTGGTATATGGTGATCATGTTTCTCTACGGGCTGGCAAAATCCGGAGCCAACCTACAGGTCACCTTGTGGAGTTTTCCCCCAGATATCTCCAGCCAACGGGACACCGCCCCAGTTGTGACAAGCTCTAAATTCCCGAATGATCTCCAGGCATGTGTGACAGTGCATATAAGTGTGTGTGTGTGTGTGTAAGTAAGGAGTGAAAGTAGAACAAGAAAGAAAAAGAAAATATCATGAGCGGTATATGGATTCTTTGTTAGGGTTTTGCTCTGGCACTCGCTTCGTGTTAATCGGAGAAACCACGGAAAACTACCGATCAGAACAGGTGGCCTCTAAAATTTACGAGTCACGGCCTGAATTCAACCTAGCTTTTTAGCTAGAGTCGAAAATCCTGCTACCGTCGAGCCCTCGGCAAACTTCTACGAAGCTGCAAACCCTTGCACCGAGAGAGGCAGGGAAGTAATGATAAAGATGGAGACAAAATCTCTCCGGAAGATGGCCTTCATCCGAACCGCAAATAACAGAGCTGAGAAAAGCGTCTGAGACTTGCCCTAGGAAAGCCACTCAGAGGTCTCATCCCCTCGCAGCCTGCCTGATCCTCAACACGACGACTCACCAATGCTTTTAGCAGAAGCGTGAAGTTCACAAATCCTTTCCACTGGATAAACGACTTCAAGGCTTCGGTGACTTCTTGTGTTATTTTCTCCGGAGAAGCTCTTTTCGAAACTCTAAAACTTAGAATTCCGAAATGATTCCAACATTTCCGTACAATTGTATAGCGAAATGTGCAAATACCACAGAAAATTTTTAGATTTTGAATAGTGCGATACACGATTTTGGAAAGTGAATCTACTAAATAAGCATAATATTGACCAGCATAATATATATCGTGTGTAATGGTTAACCTACATTTATTTTGGTGTGGTTGTGTAATAGGTAGGGCCTTTTTATCAGCATTAGGGGCCCTTGGGCCTAGGTTAATGTGGGTGTCCCCTGTTCTTACTTTCACCGATCACTCCCCCAAATTCGATACGGAAATGTAAAGAATATCTTATCAATTCACATTGTGTTTTGTTTCTGTTTATATTATGTATCTTGAAAGCATTTCTTAGTTTTTCATTTTGTTATTATTCAATCAAAAAGTTTAAACATGTATTTATAAGTACATTGAAAAATTCTCCTTTTTTATTGAACTGTACAATTTAAAATTGAAACGCATCAACCATCAACATTCAATACTATAAATATTGTCCAATCATGCGCGACACATCACTCCTTTATGCCCATTTTTGCGTATAGTTTAATCATACATCATACGAGGAAAACCCTGTAGTTCATCTCCCTCTTTCCCCTCCCATCACCGTTTCTCACTGTCTCTCCCTCCCTGCCTCACCCTGTCCCTTTCTGTCTATCCGTGTCTCTCCTTCTGCCACTCTCTGTCCCTCTCATTCACATTTACTTGTAGATACTGTACGTCTCTTAGCAGGCAAGGTAATATCAGGAAGCGCCGTACCAGCAATAATGTAATGGAATGTTCAGGAAGAGATCATTCTGTAGATTACGGTGTGAGAAACGTTTCTTGCTTTCCGTGTTTTCCAGATCTAGAACAGCTTTATCAATAAATAATCAAACGGGAGACATGCTGCGGCCAAGTCTAACACCACAATTTATTTTTGGAGTGAAGATTTGGCCTGTCTTCGGTTTGTAAAATATTTTATAAACTTCATACACCTATTCATAGCAAAAATGTCCATCTTCAGTTTTGAAGTTTTAATTTTTCTTTGCAATTAAAAAAAACTAGCAATATCTGAAAATGGGACTAGAACCGTATTTTTTACCGTCCCTTATTACATAGGTGGACAAAGGGTTTTAAAAGGGTTTTTGAGAAAAAAATCGTTAATTTCCCGTTAAATTATTGGGTTTTACTGCCAAATATACCTACATTCCAAGTCTTTACTTTCTAATATTCTGCTATTCCATTACTCTTGTAGTCCTCATTCGTTTGCCTGGATCATCGTAATGTGCTTATTTGGCTTTTTCTTTCGAGTTTTTCAATAATTAACTAGTGGTGCTACAACAACACATACTTTCTCGTATTATTGGAAGCAGCTACGTAGAATTGAAATATTGCACTTTCTGCCCACCTAACATCTTAGCTATTATTTGAAAACGTCCAATTCAACCAAGAAGCGATCAACCACGGTGTAAGATATATAGTTTTGTTAACTGTCTTTGGGGCAAATTTTCTTAAGCCAGTTTGAGGCTTGTTCCACGCTTGTCCATAAGGTCGCGGTGTAAGATATAACTTAAGATGATACCTTAAACTGTGGCTCTTACACATTACACGACCAATCACGACCTTACCCAAATAAGACCCAAAGCTCTCAGCACTTGAGAATTAGCCTCACAACTGTGAGAATTAGCCTCACATGAGCTTGAGTTTTAGACTGGGAGTGAACACACCTATATTTCTTACATATTGCAAACAACTCACAATTTCCATGTTGTCAAAACTATGTGAATTCCATAACTGCATAAAAATATCATACAAAAGTTTTGTAAACTTGTGCTGGAAAAAGAAGTCTGATGCCATACAGATCTACGTCACAACAATGACACATAATTCACAGAAATTCGAGATAGAAGAACGGAATTCAATTGTTGCATTTCTGCATTTTCGATACTCCCTTAAAGAACGAGCAATTTTATTTTCATTACTTGAAAAGAAATAATTTCTTTGAAGATTAATGTGTAAATGTGTAGCAACACGTCGAATGTAAAAACGAACAAAGAAATAAAATACAAAATTGCAAATTCTAATTTACGTCGCATCCGGCTGTCTGAAGCGCAGTAAAATTGCAGTGGGCGTTATGTTTGTCACGAAATTATAGAAAAACTACTCGTATTTTCAACAAATTAAGCATGAAATTATTTGAAGATGTAGTTTTGATAAATATTGAGAAAACCAGCTGCCATCTAGCGCCGCCCAAAGTACATTTTTTAACATATTTCTAATTTTTCGGTTTCCTAATGGTAGAACGGAAATATTAATTTTAGAATATTAAAGAACAAAAAAACCTCGTCCTAAATGACAATAAAAATGTAGTCCTTTTTAAGAAAACGGCGTTTTAGCGCTACTAAAAATGCGAAATTAGAATCTTTCTCACAGAAAATTTTTGAGTTTTCAAGAAACTTAATTGGAAGTCATATGAAGCACTTACATTCATAAATATAATAATGTTTACAAATTGCTGGTAATGTTCATATTAAAAATTTGAGAAACCTTTCAAAATAAGTGGAAAACTTTTAATTTTTGTAATTTTTGAAAAAAAAAAAAAGAATAGAGCAATATGGTGCTTACGTCATCTCATAGAGTACATTTAGTACTATCCCTACCAAAAGTTTATGGAAAAAAGTTTGAGCCATTTTTGAGAAAATCTTGTTTTTTGTAATTTTTTAAAATTGCACATATTGCACGCATGTGTAAAAACTACTAAAATTTTCAAAAAATGTACATAATGAAATAACTCAGTTTGGAAAAGAAATTTTATTTGGAGGAAACATCTCCATCTGCAATTTTATATTTGGAGGAAGACGCCGACAAAAATTCAAACTTTTGCAATTTTCGAAACCGTCATGAGACTCACGCCATTCTCTTTCATGACCTTCAGACTATCCAACAAAAAATTTTGTCAAAATTGTTGGCGCCATTTTTTTGAAAATTTTGAAAATGTCCCAGGGGCTTCATATAAATACCTTCCAAAATTAAAATATCGGTTTCAAATTCAGGTGGCCGTGAGATGAATCAGATCGATCGGGGAGTATCCATTTGGGAGAAAATCGGCTGTACGGTTTAGTCCCTAGCGTTGTTCACAGACAAACGGACGGAATGACAGGCGTTTTGCTTTCAATTGGTTTTTTGGTATCAAGGACCCACAAAATAGGGATTCTGACTGCACCACGTGTTAGAAGATATTTTTCCTTTAATTTAGCAACTGGATTTATCCAATTTTTCATTACCAGGGCCCTGTAATAAGAGTTTTTCTGCCGAAAATTCGCTGCTTTTTCGCGCAGCATTACATAACTTTCCCTATACTACGAATATTACTCGGAATATACATACGTATACGGGGAAGTACAAATCTCCGATTTCGACGAACATGTGACCACGACCATTCTCTTTAAAACAAATATTTATTTCTGAATCTAAAATATACATTTCAGTTGCCGTTTGGCTTGATGTAAATTCTATCTTTCTATACTATTGCTCTATGACTACTTTCTATACTACTGCTACTATTTACAATACGTACATTGTTGATTTCTGGCGATATATACTAATTTTCAGTTCTCTGACACCGGGGGCACACGCTTTCTAAGCGGGGGCTCCAGGTTGTCGTCTGGTTTTGCTGCATCTCTTTTCTGTCGATGTTCCGCAGCTAGATTCTTGTGACGGGGAGGGAAGGGGGGCGCCTCTGCGGACTCCTTCCCACGCTATCTGTTGGTACTCACGCGGGGTCAGGTGTACATTGCCAGTGTGCGTGTAGTAGCACGCCGCACTGCCGTCAATGGCTTCAGTGATTTTTCATTCTCTTAAGGGTTTTAGCGTGTGACCGTCTGCAACTTCCTTTAGTGCAGCGTCACTATCCGCACGCCATTCTCTCAGTACCCGCACAACAGGTGGAAGCACTTCGGCGCTGTGGTATAGAAAAATTCACGTTAGAACAAGCAAAAGTGACAGTTCTCTAAACAAGTGAACATCACATGTTATTCAGAGAAGTATCCCTCCGCCGCGGCAGCTGTTCAGAAACACGTGCACCAGTACGCACCTTACATTCAAGACTCGGTTTTAATATAAAAATAATACTTATCACGCAAAGAGTAAATTCCATATGTGTATAAAAGAAATAAATTTTTACAGAAGAGCACATAGCTCTGCACATCCTAATTTCAATTATGTCTCGTGGCGCACTATATTTTCGTCGGACGAGGACATCACAAAAGGAAGCGTCGAAATCATTTACAAGTTAGCCAACTGCAAACGAACCAATCGAGGAAGGAGAGTTCAATGGGATCAAGGACTCAACGGCCACAGAACCTTCGGTTATGTTGCCAGCACTGGCTGTCAAAATTGCTTGTTCTTACATGAATCTCTCTTTAACCGACGGTAATGAGGTGGGCCCGGGTGGCTTCGTATTTTTGGCGTTTGTCTTCCAACTGCTGCTAAGTTTGCCCTCTCGTGCGTCAGCCACCGCGACGTCCACCACGAGTGCCATTCTGCCCCACGCGAGTACGAGGTCCTGGCGTTTGCTGCCCACCACTACCTGATTTTCTCGGAGTACCTGCCACCCTGCGCAATGGCTGCCTCTTTGTAAATGGCCCCGATGTTGTTATGTTGGGCATTCCATAGCGGCGACAGGGCGGCACAGTGTGGTAACGTGGCCAATGTTCTCGGCTGCTTGTTGCCCGTTGCCCCACGTCCACATTTTATTCTACAACTTTTGGTCATGTTACCTGTAGTAGTTGGAGGGCAGAAGTTGACGCTGGGGAGGAACTGATCCTGGCCTGGAATAGGAACAAGCGTTTTTTACGCTATCCGCAGATAAAAATTGATAAAAATATTGACGCCGCTTTTGAGGAAACTTTGAAAATGTTTTTGAGGCTTTGTGTGAAGAACCCTCAAAAATCACAATATCCGTTGGGTAATTTTTGAGCCACGAGTTCATTCAGATCGATCGGGAAATACAAGTTTTGAAGAAAATCGGGTGAACGATTTAGGCGCTAGCATTGACCACAGATGGATTTTTCACCGTCAATCGATTTTTCGATACAAGGAACAAACACAACATTGATTCTTGCTACCCCATTTATTAGAGAATTTTGTTCTAAATTTAACAACGGGATTTATCCACTTTTTCGATACCGAGCTCGGCATTAAATATTTTCTGGCGAAAAGTCGCCGTTTTACGGCGCACGATCACATAATTTTCCTTTATGAAGAACTTTGTAAGGCGAGAAAGTAGAAAACAAAAGAAGGTAGTCGCGAAAAGAATGAGGCATACCTGAAAAGCTAGTCCAGACTAAAGAGTTTAGAAAACTAACTACTGCTGGAAAGTCTGTGCCATTCTATAGCACCCCTAGTTCCCTTTATTTGTAGCAATTTTTGGAGCATTTTAAAGATATATGAGAAAAAAATTGAAATCCAAAATAAATGTAAATTAATTATTTGATTTTACAGGTAATTTCAAGATTTGTTTTATTGCCCTGAACAATTATATTTTCGCAATTCCCTTCTGAATACTTGAATTAAAATATTGCGAGAGAGCAGACTCACTGTACAACTCGCTGGCAGTTACAGGGAATATACCTACTATCCACGAAAGCTCACAATACCTCTGAAGAGACAGGGGGTTGACTGAGAGAGCTTCGAGTGGGAGCACTTGCAATTAAGAAGCTAACAATAGGCCCCACCCAGCCCTCCTCATTATTTCGCCTACAAACGCAGAGCCGAGGAGCTGGCAGCGCTGAGACGGATCCTCGCAAGCAGCCAATTTCCGCGCTCGTGAGCTTAGGCCCCCCCCCCCCACCAGGTCCTCACTTGTCAGGTCCCGACGCCTCGGGTCTCGTTCACAGGTGATCTTTTATGTGAATTGTTGTGCATATTAGCAAAACAGTTTTCAAATGTAGCTGTACTAAATTTTAACTATTGGCACGTAGAGTAGGCCAATGTTGATAAAATTGTACATTACTGAGAATGACGGACAGACGTTTTGAAAAAATGCAACTATTTTTCGGGTTCAAAGGACCCCAACACGTGTTTTCCTCTTAAAATCTTCAAATACTTTTTTTTAATATTACGTAATTTAGTTAACTTTTCCCTATCTTAAATTGAACGATCTAATTCCATCACATGATGATAATAATAATAATAATAATAATAATAATAACAATAAAAATAACTCCACCTAGGGACTACACGACCTTGCAGTTGGTGGTGGAGCTTGAGTACGCCCATGAGCATTAAAGCTATGTCAGTGGTAGCCTAGCTACTGGTAGGGCCTCCCTTGCTGAATAGATTGAAGGTGAGGGGTCAGACGAAGTACTCCATTTTGAGGAGAGTGGGAAGTAAGTAGAGAGGGAAGGGTCATTGTTAGCACATTTTGGTCGGCGCGGGCAAGTTCCTGTGACTTCCGCCCACTTGGGCACTCTTTGTGGTACTCCCGCCAAATTACGGGAGTTACATGCTGCCCCAGTGTGTTATAGGGGCGCCAACTCAAAAATTCGCGCCTCCCACTTTAAAAAAATCAATTAATTAATTAATGTATTAATCAAGAAATTAATTAATCATTGTTCCCCCGCGCCTCTAAGCATGGGCATCGTATTCTGCCGCGCGGCTTCACCCACGCCGCCGACATCGATGACGTCACGTCGACATCACCACCGTCACCGTCACCGCCGCCGCCGCCGACGTTGCCGGCGCCGCTGCCACCACCACTACTGTCGCCGCCCGTATCTCCCCCCGCCTCCGTCCGTCCGCCCCTCCACCCCCGGCAGGCCGGCTAACCTCCCTCTGGCATTTTCGCCCGGTGTGATTCTCGGGGCGGTGTCAGAGCTGGCC
Source organism: Acheta domesticus (assembly GCA_031308135.1). Lineage (NCBI taxonomy): Eukaryota > Metazoa > Arthropoda > Insecta > Orthoptera > Gryllidae > Acheta > Acheta domesticus. The sequence goes on along the minus strand of JAHLJT010009419.1, from coordinate 197,014,412 downwards.
TGGTTAGCGGGGGAGAGTGCCGGGGGAGAGTGGTAATGGAGTTGGGCCAGGACGCAACGGGCAGTGCGATGGACTTGGGCGTGAAGCATTCCCGTCGGCGAAAGGCATTTTTTTCTATGTGCTTGAGACCCTACTAGACAGCTGTGTAAATAGGAGGAGCTGTGGTACTATGAGAGTAGTCTGAGAGTAGATGTGTGCCTCGTAACCTTCAATACATTCTGCAATGTTTACATTAATTTAATTTTTCTTACTGTATCAGTCTGGTAGCCTCGATTAGTCAGTGTGTACCTTTCATTTTGTGTTTTCATAGTAATGCAAGAGTTTTGCGAAATTGTTAAAGTTTTTTTTGTATTCTTTGACAGTCATGAATCTTTGGACTTCCTGTTGTCGGTCCATAGAGGGTACAGGAGAGAAACTGAGTTGGAACACCAGGCCACTGATTAGAGTGGAGGCCCGAACCTTCCATTAGCCAGTGAAGGAGGCTGCCTTCAGCAGTCAGTGAAAATCCCGTAGGGTTTAGTAATGCCGACTGGCGATCGGAGGGACCCCTTGCTGGGCCCTGCGGGGGATGCCCCGAGGCCACTATGGGTCGCAGTAACGGATGACAGGAACCAACCCAAGGGTTAAGTGTGATCTGTGAACTCGAACTTGCGTCCTGCGAATCTTCAATTCAAACCAATGAGCAAAATGGATAGAACAAGCAATGTAATGAATCTTAACGTGCCTTGTTCTACCAATGTCCCATACCTGCTCAGAAACCGAGCTAATGTCACCTTGTCGACGTCTGGCCATTCCACGGATGTTAGTCCCAGGGACCCAGAGCCGGCAGTAGCTCAAAGCCATCGTCAGAGATGGACCCGGGATGAATAAAAGGTGATGTAGTGCTTTACTATGCAAAAGCGAAAAATGGGGGCTCAGAAATAGACGTTTTCAAGGCATGGAGAGAGCGGAACCCAGATATGAGACCTACCCTAGACTCAAAGAAGTTAGCCTTACTCAGCAGTGGGAAATTCACAGCAGAACAACTTGCTGACATTGAGAGAAATGCGGAGTGTGTACTTCGCTCGAACAATCCACATGACGAACATGTAGAACTTGAAAATGATGATCCCGTGGAAGGTTCATCTCTTTCCAGTGAAACACACGTCAGTGGTGAAAATTTATCTGGCAATGAATTACACGATAAGGACATAATGCGAAATCTCCTTCGGGGCGAGATAGAAAGAGTCAACTTCCGTTTGAATCTCGCGAAACGTTGAGGAGGATATACGAAAATGCCAAAGATAAAAGAGTGATAGAAACAGTGAATTCTGTCTTAAATGAGGTGGTCGAGACCCCAGGCAGAGATCTAGATATTACTGAAATCAATCACATCATATATGCAACTGGATATTTAGTACCTCAGATAATTTTGGAGTCAGCGAAGAACACCGACGGCCGACAGCAAAACAGAGTAAAGAGCTCTGTACACCCATGGATGAACAGAATTATGAAACGGATAGCCGACACCCGGCGCAAAATGTCACTCTTAGCTGAGGCATCTTCTAAATCTCACAAACGGAATATTTGAATAGAGTACAGAGAAGAGCGAGTAAACTTATTTTCCGAAGCAATAGGAAGAAAGTAGAATGGGAATCTCTAGAAATCAGGAGGGTTAAGGCAAGACTGTGCTTTGTGCAAAGCGTATGCCGGTTATCCAGCATTCAGTTCAGGCCACAGAGAACAGATGTTGGAAAATTTTCCTTTACAAATAGAACAATAATGGACTGGAATAAGTTGCCTGCGACAGCCTTGGAACCCTTTCCTCAAGGTGTTCAAAGACTTAAAAGTAAATTAACCAAGATATTTAGTAAGTAAGTTAGGTTTATTAAAACAGTTATTTTATTATTATTATTATCATTATTATTATTAATTACTGTTACCATCATTAGTATTGTAATATTTATTAAATTCATTACTTTATTAAATTTATAATTATATTTTAAGTAGTATTCCTATTGAAGTATGGTGACGTGTTGTGAAGTGTAGTGCAATACTGAAGTAGAAAGAGAAGTGAAGTACAAGTGTTGTGAAGTGAAGTGAAGTGGAGTGGTCGTCAGTGTAATACAAAGTCGTGTATTTATTGATGTAAAATATCTGTAGAAGACCGCCATAAAATAAAGAATTAATGCGGTTATTATTGTTAAAGCCTTTTTTGTCATCACTGTTATCATATTATTATTAATATTACGGTCTTTAAATAATTTTAAGTTACATTGTATTTAATTCTTAATTATAATATGTAATTTTTAATAATAATGTAAATTTTAGTGTTCTGCCACTAGGTTGCATAAACCTATTTGCGGAAATATCTATCTATCTATCTATCTAAATCAACGCACACCTCTAAAGTTCAACGAAAAATATTCAATGTTGAACAAAAATACCAAATTGAAAATGACACCAGCAGGCTAATTGTAGTTGAGAAGCTAAAAGAGAAAATTCAAGCATGGGCTCAAAGAATTAGACGTTACAATCGTAGAATAGATTTCCGTGTACAGAACCGGTTGTTTGAAACAGACGCGAAGAGATTCTATCACAATCTGACTCAAAAACCGAATGGCAAAGCTGTTACTCCTTCAAAAGATGACGTCGAAGCATTTTGGGCAGGAATCTGGGAGGAGACCAGATCCTACAACAAAGACGCATCTTGGATTCAATCTGAAGTTGTTGCTGGCGATGAACTTGTAGAAACAGTGGAAGATGTTCACCACTTCTCGGAAGAGGACCTCTTCCAAGCAATTGAGAACATGGGAAACTGGAAATCCCTCGGGATTGATAAGATCCAGATTTATTGGACTAAGAAATTATTAATAATACATTCTCATCTAGCAAAGGCTGATAATAAAATTTTAGAAAACCCAAAGGAACTCCCGGAATGGCTCACACGCGGCATCACGTATTTGCTACCCAAAGCGGGAGACAGCTCTTTGGCGAAGAACTACAGGACAATTACTTGTCTGCCAGTACTGTACAAAGTTATCACTGCAGCCATAGCTGACAAAATGTACAGATATCTAGATAAGAACCATCTAATCCCAGCTGAACAAAAAGGATGTCGTAAAGACTCTTATGGCTGTAAGGAAATCTTGCTAATGAATAAAGTCATCTTGAATGATGTAAAGAAACGCAAACGTAATTTGAGCATGGCTTGGATTGACTACCAAAAGGCCTTTGATAGTGTACCTCACGATTGGATTTTGAAGACCCTGGAGATCTATCGATTTCATCCTAGACTTAGTGAATTTTGCAAGGTTAGTATGAAGTCGTGGAGTACCAGGTTACTAATAAACAGCGGAAAGGAAGCAGTAGAAACGAGAAGTATTCAGATTAACAGGGGTATTTTTCAAGGAGATTCACTATCCCCTCTGCTGTTTTGCATTAGTTTGATCCCACTATCGAGACAGTTGTCGCAAGCTGATTTGGTTTTAAGCTCCATGGTGATGAAAGGCGAGTATCACATTTGTTTTACATGGATGATCTGAAAGTGTTTGCTAAGAATGAGGCGATTCTCTCTCAAATGCTGTCTGTCGTGAATGACTTTAGCACTGACATCTGCATGGTTTGGTCTTGACAAGTGTGCAAAAATCAATTTAAAAAGAGGGAAACTTACAACGTCTGAGAACATTGAAATTGATTCGCATACTGTGATTCAAGATCTTGAGCCAGGTAAAACTTACAAATATCTGGGCTTTGAAGAATGTGAAACCATCTGGAACGACAGAATGAAAGAGAGAATTCGTAGGGAGTATTACAGGAGAGTGAGACTGGTCCTGCAGTCCGCTCTGAATTCCAGGAATAAAATATTTGCAATAGGTAGTTTGGCGGTACCTGTAGCCGAATACAGTTTTGGACTAGTGGACTGGACTGAGCAAGATATTCGCATCATGGATCGAAAAAACAGAAAACTGCTAACAATGCATCATGTTTCCCACCCTCGAGCTGATATATATTGACTTTATGTGTCTTAAGGAAGGAGGAAGAGGCCTCAGACAAACTGAGGCCTCCTGGCACAACGCAATAGTCGGGTTGGGGAAGTATGTAGTCAGCCATCAAGATGACTTTCTAATGAGGCAGGTCATGAAATATGACCGAAGAATGGGAAACAGAGTCATTGTTAGTGTTGCAAGAAGCATTGCGAAGAAAACTAGGCAAGACACGTCGAATAACACAGACACTGAACTTCTGATGCTGCTAAATATGCAGTGTGAGACACAAAAAATGTTAAAGAAATCGTGAAGAGACAAACCATTCCATGGACAGTACCTTAAAAGAATGGACAAGGTGCAGATCAATAAATATCAATCATTTATGTGGCTTAAAAGGGGAAGAATGAAGCCAGAATCGGAAGCACTTGTAATAGCTGCCCAAGATCAGGCCTTGAGAACACGACATTATGATAAAGCGGTTCTCAAAATTTCCCAAGATGATAAATACCGCATTTGCCAGGAGCAAGTAGAAAGCATTGATCATATTGTCTCAGCTTGTCCAATCCTAGCAAAGACCCAATACCTGAAAAGACATGACAGGTTATGTAGCTACCTCCACTGGCAGATCTGTACCGCCCTCAAAGTTCCAAACACATGCCCCAAGTGGTACAAACACTCACTGAAACCGGTAACGTCTGTTGGATTGTGTACGATATTGTACGACCAACAAATTCAAACTGATCGCACGATAGCGGAAAAACAAACCGGATATAGTTATCCAGGATTTGACGAAAAAATCGTGTTTACTTATCGATGTTGCTGTACCTTGCGATCAAAACGTCGTTACCAAGGAGGCAGAAAAATGTCTTAAATACAAGAGTTTGGAAATCGAGATCAGCCGAATGTGGGGCGTTAAAGCACAGGTTGTCCCGATAGTTATCGGAGCTCTGGGATTTGTTCCGCCAAATTTGAGTAAGAACTTGTCTATACTCCTAGGTAGTTCAAAAGAGTGGGAAGTGCAAGAAATTGCTTTATTTGGAACAGCCCACATTTTGCGCAAAGTATTGTAGAGGCACTGCCAGTCACCGGATCTACTCCTTGGGTAGCTGGTTGCAACCTGGAGTTGATTTTATATTCAGCCGACTCATAACATCTATAATCGTGATGTAATGGAAAAATAATAATAATAATAAAACTACCGTACCCGTGTGAGAACTCTCGCATGTCAAAGCCCACCTTTTCCTTATCCATTTGTATATCCTTTCCATTAAGAAGGAAACTTTTTTATTTGTTTAAAAAATGTATAAACGTAACTTCTAATGTTCTTATAGAGTATCAAACAAAAATAAAAATGCAATTGATGTTGAAAACAAATGTTCTATAAAGGTTTATTCAGCATTATAGAGGGATGTTCTTGGAATAATTCACACTTCATTAAAAACAACATTTGAAAAAGTATTCAACCTCACTTGAGAGTTAGTTTTCGCTTTCCTTGATAATAACAAAAATAATGAAAAGGGTTTTTACTCTTGAGAAAGCAAAGTAAAGTAGTGCGAAAATTCCAGATCAGGCAAGTACAACCCTACTCTTTGCAATATTGTTTAACATTCCTTGATTTGTTATGAGGAACAGAGAGGGTTTTTGAGAGTCAGAGTGCTGGCAAATACTATAAAGACAATACAGGACACTTCGCAATATATCGAGAAACCCTGATGCACGCTCCATCTGGTGGCAGAACCTGGTACACCCTAAGCTCAGTGCTCTGTTGGTGTTTGTTGTCTGCTTGATTTCTTTTCATTTTATTGTCTTACTGGTCGATTTCTGGAAAACATATTTTACAACACTATTCTTTACATCATTCTATGTATGGCAGGAAAAAGTTATGTGGGTTTTGGCTTTATTATGAAATACAGCAGAACTCGCGTTCGTTCTTCACATTTCCTCGTGATAAAACCAGGTAAAAATTGAAAGAATCTTGAACATGAATGATGCTTGTTTAATACAATTTGACTTCTCTTTGTAATAAAATGCATTAAAACTATAACATAATTAATTGGGAGACTACTTGCACATTTCCATACCCAATTGAATCATGTGTAACAAACATTGCAGAAATGGATAACACTGAAGATATTCCTACTAGTTTAGTACAGAAAAATGCTGAGTCCTGTGTATGAGGCTGGTTGTGTAGTACCGTGCCATATGATAATTGTAGAAATGCTTAACAGAATTTGGATGAAATGTAGAAATTAAGAAACTCGCATATTCTGATTAAACAGTATGTGAATGCCTTGCTTTTCTTCCCAAATAAATTCGCTATTAGTTTTCTATGACTTAATATGTTTTCAATAAACACTTTTTAAATTATTTACGTCAAAGTAAACTTGACGTAAAAAAACAATTAATGCAAATCATTAATATTCACTTGCAGAATATTTTATGTAAGGGTTGTAATAATCTGTATGAAAGCAGAGGTATCAATGTGCTTTTTGAAGGAAGGAAGTGAAAAAAGGTCAAATGTATCAGTGGAAATGTTATGACAAGAACAATCGTGCATTTGTAACAACTTTATTCGTTAAAATAATGTTCATTATATGTTCATTAAATGGTCAATGTTCTTATGTCCATTATAACACATTGTACATTATAATTTCCCGTTATTTGGGACCTTCAATATAATTAAATTACAGCGAGAGTAGGTAAAAATAAGACTTATTTCGTTAGGTAGATTTAAAAATATTTGTTTCTTCCGTAAGAATCACATTGACATTTCTATTTGGCGCTACTTTACCAGGTTCTGACAATAGGATCGCTAGTGGGAACTTGTTTCCATCGGTTGCGTGGAAAAACGGGGAACTGTCCTGTATTACCTCTATAGTATTTGGTGCTAGCTTGCTGGGGTGTGAAAATTCAAAAACTATTTGTGATCTAAACAGTGTTGGATTATTTTCTGCGTTTTTACGTACCTCAAGAAAAGCAATTCCGAGCCAAAAAAATAATCACACTAATATTTTCACCTTTGAGTATTAAATGCCATTTATTTCCGTTAGAAACAATTTAGTAGGCTTAGACATCACTTCGGTACATGGGAATGTTGCTCAAACGATGTTTGCAAATTGAATATCCTAACAAACTGACTCCTTGAGTTTAATATCAAACGGCGTATTATTTACAATATGAGTTTGCAGCTGGGCGTTGATGTACATACTTCATTTAAAACGTGTGTTTGGACCAGTGGCGTAGCGTGAGTTTTGGCTTAGGGTATGTAACTCGGGAAATGAGAAAATAATTTAAAACTTTAATTATAATTTAAATATTTCTCATTCACCAATACCATTTCTGTCACTTTGATCAACTAGAGCACAGAAAACTGATCCAGTAAAAGTAATAATAGCTCACGTACTTCATGTAGTTTACTTGTTGAAAGTTAGCAAAAGTTGACTGAAGTTCACGACCTAGCAAAATATAAATGTATGTCCTCATACTTTAATAATAAGAGGACTATCAAACCCAATGATTTTCAAAATTGTCCAATTCATATGATTTCGAACCTAGTAGAATTGGCATAATTTATAAGATGGAAAACGATGATCTAGTTATAGGAAAGAGAAAATCAATCAATTTACAGACATGTAAAGAAAAACAGTTGACAGTTGTCCTTTGCTGCTTAAATCAAGGGTTTCATCCAGTATGGCGGAGACAAAAGAAACTTTAGAAATTTCATTTTTAATTTCATGGGACATAACCGTGCTCACGCTTGAAATCCAATGAATCTGAGTTTCTTGGTGAGATTGCACGTAACACTGGAATTTTTATATCATCCTTGTCAGTTTTATCATATTTAATTATTTCACTTATGTATTCCATGAAATTTTCTCTATTTGATGATCCCCATGGTGGCCACCAAAATTAAAATTTGAAATTCCCTGACATTTCCCTGACTTTCCCTGACAAAATTATATCTTTTCCCTGACATATTTTCAAATAAATTTATACATTATATATATATATATATATTGTGACCGTACTTACCCTCGTCGGTTTCATGGGTGCACATATCATAAATTTTGTGATTGTTTATTTGGGCACAGGGGTTCTTTGAAGGGGGATACTTTAATCATCATTATCTGAGTTCAAAGAATCTATCATCACAGAAACAGGATTTATTAAGAACAAAAAACATCTTCACATTAATAACATAATTTACATCATTGACCTGGTCGCAAATCCTTACTGAATACAGATTAAATGGTTTACACTATACATCTCCGACTATTCCTATCATCTTTACATTTATTATTTCCATTTATATAACCTCCATTTCTCTGCAAACTATATGCCATTCGTGAACCACTACAGACACTGTTGCGCTCCTTACTACTCAGTGAGCACCCTGAACCGGCATTTTATATTCGATTACCCATCTATTCTTGTTCATAATTATTGTTACTTATCTGCCTTCCACTACCGTCGTCTTCCACGCGGCGCGACCGCGTGCCCCGACTCGTTGCCGAGAGGTGACCTTGGCGCCAACGATGTTCTGCCTGCCCACGCGTCGCCGACGGCCCGTTCTCGTACACCGGCGTAGTTTCACCACAATTTCCTTCTCCACACGACGAATTTACTGTCTCAGCTCACACGGCTCCACCATGTAATCCCGCATCCGCACAGCTACACCGACTACCACTGAACAGCATCGCCCACGTGTCCGTGCAATGTTCTCTTCTCTTGTCAAATTTCGTGATTATTCCTTCCAAACACTTTTACCACAATCCTTACTCGCAATCATCATTAAGTCTATCACAATTCTCCTTCCTTTAACACCAGCCGTCCCGATTATTCTCGATTTATCCGTACATTACCACCTCGCTCTCGTGTCGCCATCACGCCTCTCTCCTCACTGCTCGCTGTTCGCTCCCCAACTAACGCTTCCGGTCCGACCGACCAATCCCCCACCTTCCGGGCGCTCGTTCACGTCTCGGCCCGATTCATCCCGCAACTATTCATCAACTGACGCGCCACATTTGAACGTTGTGGTGTGCCTAATATTTACGTTTTGACCATACGGTCAATATATATATATATATATATATATATATATATATATATAATAAATCTGTTGTCTAATGTATATTACCTTTATTTATTTTTAACATAAATAATTAATTCTATGAAAATATGAATATGTAAATAATAATGATTTAGACCTTTTTTAAATATAAACTTCTTTTATTTAATTAATTTGTGAAGTAATTACATTCTGGAATTGAACATTTTTAATCAAGATGTTCTTTGTTACAAAATACAACATTTTATCGACAGGCACATACATACTTAAATAAATATTTATAATTTACAAAACATATTTTAAATATAAAACTTAAAGACTTTTATACAATAATTGTATTTAATCGACGGTATATATAATATATAACTTATAAGGTGCAACATTTTAAAATATTCCTTGCTGTACAATAGTTTACTCTCTTCTTTTTCGATTTTCGAGATCTCTTTTCGTGCATTTTCGAATATCCTCTTTTTTTGTTTTCTAAATCTTTCTTAATTTCGGCTTTTCTTTTTTTTGCAAAACGTTGCGTTTCTTCCTCAGTTTTTTTGTTACGTTGATCTTTTAGGGTCTCTTTATATCGTGCAGAAGCGTTTTTTGCAGCTAAAATCATCGGTTTCGTAACTTCAACAACCTCGATACCTCCAATATTTTGAATAAAATCACATATGAGTCTCTGAGCAATCAGCGATTCTTCTTTTAAATTTTCGATGAGGCATTCTCGATTTACGAAAAATCCACGTTCCAGTGATGCATTTCCATGAGACAAAACTAGTATCATTTTTATCAAATCTCGTAGCTCATTCATTTTGTCTTCTCCTAGATCATTCAAGGTTCTCATCCAGAAGTCATCAAGTCGCGCATCTAATCTACGATAAACTTGGCACCTTTCTTGCATGGCATCAAGTTTGCATAATTTTCAAAACTGCATATTTATAATATCCGTATTTGTACCAGTTATCCAGTTGTTGGCAACAACAATTTTCAACACTAAGTCTAAATTTGCAAAACGTTTACTTGAAGATGCAATATTCGCAGGATCAAAACATGAAATACCTTTGGTTAATTTAAAGTTTAGAGGCGATCGTGTTTGCAATTTTAGGATCAGCTTTTGAAGAGTTTTTAAACAATCTCGTTTAAAAAGTAATTTATCTTTGTCAGAATTTTTTTAGCATTCGTCATTGCGCTCTTAGTTGCATATCCAATTTGAATATCTTTAACACTCAGCAAATTCCTTTCTTCTTGTACGTCGATGTTTTCCGCAGATTTACTGTTTACCATATTAGATTTTACAAATTTGTACATTAAATCCTTCATAACATTTGTCAACGAGCTGTATAAAAATGGAGCCAAAGGTTGATCAGACTGAAATTCGCGTAAAAAGGTTAAATTGATGCAGCAATAGTTTGAAAAAAAGCAATTTTCGGACGAAGCAGAGGATCATTTAGAGTTTCCTTCACAATTTTAAAACTAGCACAAGAAGATTCCTTCTTTCGAACAGTGATATGTTCAATATAAGTTTTCACGTGTGGTAAAATGGTGAGAGCTCTCTTAGCAACGTTTCCGTTTTCCAGCCATCTAATAGCACAGAATTTGAGAGGAAAACTATCAGATCCGGTGATACAAATGAAGTCAGCTCTTCTTGCAGGGACATTCTTAAATAAATTGTACAGTGCCCTGAAAAATGGAATAATATCCCAACTAGTACAACTGATACCAGCTTTAAAGGCACAGTGTAATGAATGAAGACCGCAGCTTCCCAGATCTAACAGAATTCCACCATCTCCTACTGACTCTTTCAAATCCTCTTTAAATAATTTCAGGAACTTCAAATTAACGTTTGGTCCATCCACGGAAATCTGAATGGTCTTTTTGAGTAAGTGAAAGGGTACTTTACTTTTAAAAGCATTTAGCAAATCAACAGATGTCGTGTGTCTTAAAAACGTTGAGTCCCAATAGCTGACAACAACCTGATTAATATCGTTATCCCATATTTTAATAACAATATCCATTTGCTCTCTTTGTGTAATTTTATTAAGGCTTTCATCAAAGCCAAAAACAATAAAATTACTTAAAGTTGCCTTATTTTCCACCTGATCTTTAAAATAAGACGCTAATCCAAAACCAGCTGTGTATGATAGTTTAGTACGTTTAAGCTCCATAGCCTTTGCAATCTCACTATCGGGAAACATATTTGGAAAAAGGTTGACATCGTTTGCTGCAGAGCGGACGGAATTATGACCACAGACAGTGCGCAGTACCCATAAAATTTCTGCCTTAGTCGTAGTTTCTTTTTTCAAAAATATACTCATAGACTCTTGTTTTTTTGAAGTTGACATAAGACGAGTAGCTTTTTATTTAATCATTTACTTAATCACTATTTACTTAATCATTTCTTTATTTATGTATTAATAATTTATTATATATAAAATTGTACATTTCATTTCAAACAAATTGTAAAACTGAAGAAAACAGACGTAAATATGTTAACGGATTTTTAATCGATATATTTTTATTGGATCATTATTTTAATTAAATCATTGTTATTTTATAATTAATTAAGTAATTACTTACGTGTAAAAACTATATTTACAATAATTTTTCTGAAAAATAATGCACTTCAGATTAAATCTTAGGTTCTTTTTTTCCGGGAAGTACTTGCGGAATGAAGTTAGGTTAAGTTTAAATGCCAATTACAAAAATGTAGATAATGCCGAACTTTTGATGTTTACATCACCATACAAAAAAACCGCGTATAGCTGAAATTGGTAATTCTTAGATAAAACCAAACTATGTGATAAAACAGAACTCCGCCAAATAAATTTTGCTAAAAAAACAATGTCACCATAATGTATACTATATATAACATAAAATAATAAGAAAAAATGTATTTTATATAACAATTATAATTTTTTGATCACGACTGAAAACATTTTCCCTGACAATTTATGAAATTTCCTGACAATTCCATGACTTTTCCAGGCACAAGTAAATTTCCTGACTTTTACTGACTGGTGGCCACCCAGATCCCATATTTTCGTTATGGCTAGAAAACACAAGCCCTTGTGTCCCAAAAAAGCAGTCAACTCGAATGAAGTGTAACAGAATATCCCTATTTTCCCTTATATCCCCGTTGTATTGCTCAACATAGCCCAGTGGCGTCTCCTGGCTAGCAGATGTGGGGATGCGATCATGATATTACAGATTGAACGCATAATTCCAAATATTTAAAGTATGAGTCATTTTACTTTACTCTGAAGTATTTTAGAAGTGTATGTTGCAAATTAGACACATTCTGAATCTTCCTTGAAAATCATCATTTTCTCATTGCATGCACTAACTTACATAAACAAAACAATAAAACTAAAAAAATAACCACAAACAAGTACATACCTAATTTTTGAACTCGAGATCTATTTGCGTTGTCTTGGTTGACCATCACTATCTACCTTAAATTTTTCGGAATAGGAGAAAGAACTGCACGGAATTTCACGAAACCTACGACACAATGAAACGTTTCACTACTGTTCCCTGCCACAAATAACTCACCCACTACCACAAATGAACTGGATGAGCTCGCCATGTCGCACACGCACACACACTCGCAAGTTTTATTCTTTCGCGTTACAATTTCGAATTAACGATTCTCTTTAACATATCACCAACTGGGCAAAGTAGTCTATTTAACGCACATTCAGTAGTAAACAGCATTTACGGTAGAACGCAGGACACACATGACGAACGAAATAACATCGCGCGCACCGTTTCGAGTTCACGGATTGTCTCTGTCATACCATTTCCTTACATGATGGGAGTGATCTTGTTCTGTCAGGCCTGCTAACACACATCGAGTTACCCAGTTGTACTGAATCAGGTTGAAATGTGCTTAAGCATAGTTGGCAGACTTGCTTGACTTGTGAAGAAAGACAGTCGTGCCGTCAGCCCCCCGCTCCCCGCTCCCGGTCACAATAGTGGCACGTGACTTCTGGGATTCCCAGGCGTGCTGCCGAACTATGAGAGAGAGAAGGGCATCAGAGGAGGGGGTATGGAAGGTTATTGGGAGGGGATACATGAACGCCAATGAGAAGCCTTTGATGTGAGAAGCTATGTCACATCTCCGGCAGTCGAAACTACGCAGCTTGCACACAGCGCATGGCCGTGAGTTCAATGACCTAGCCAACGAAGTGAGGTCATTCAAGGGATGTTTGTCGGCCCAACACATCCAGCGAGGGGACTAACGCCTATTCGACCGCGCACGTAAATGGCGGGAGGGGATAGAGAAACAGAGGAAGATAATTAACAGAAGAAAATAAAATACTTTACTTAAAATATTTTTAAGTGATGGAAAACTAGGGGATGTAACACATCACTCGCATACATTGAGCCTACGCCACTGACATAGCCTGTGTTAGCTGTTTAAATAAAATTCTATCCTCTCATATTTTTTTCAAATAGTTTTAACTGTTTCTCATGTGCTAAAATTTGTCCACGGCATACGACAAATTTTACGACTCCATAATTATGTGGGCACTTTGGATCGCGTTGTGCTCGCCATTCTAGGGCATGTGGATTGCACAGTCACATATCCTTGTGCATTCAACCAGCACAATCCCTAACCTAAATTGGCTACAAATATATAGTTGCTAAATGCATTAAAATAAGGTAATAAAACTTAAATAAAACGACAATGTTCATTTATTAACCTCGTTTTCTTACAAACACCCAAGAGAACAATGAAGTTTCGTAAAACGACAGCTTTTTCGTAGGCACCACGGTAGGCACCCTCGATGTAATGTGTCATTGTGCATTTGATTCTCAGCGCAGGCTAGGCGGCATTTCAGACTGATTCGTTCATCCTTGTGAAGAATAGAATTCTCAACGGCGCAATGTTTGAAATATAATCAAATATATTGTAGTAGAAAAAGAAAATAACAAATTGACAATTTACAATCATTTTAAAAAAAATAGCTGATATTGTCAGGATATGTAATACATCATCCACATCCATGGACGCTACGCCCCTGGTTTGGACTGTGATCGTTAGCAGTTGTCGAGTGACTTTCGCTATTCTTTCTATAATTTTAAATTTAGTTGCTTTTGTAAATCAATTCACATTGTATTGTAAGATAGTGCATTTTGATTTTTGTTTTCCATTTATTTCAAGCGATTTTACTTTACCTATTTAAAAAGATTGTTCGTTGTGTTGTGCCATAGCACAAGTTTTCCTCTACTACCTCCGCGTACCCGTGCGAGAACTCTCGCTGTTAGACCCAACACTCATCCCTATCTTTCTATTTCCATTCTAAGAGGAAAAGTAGTAAACGAAGTGTTTCTTTATTTAAAAATATGTAAAGGTAACTTGCAATGTACAAACAAAATATCAAATAATTTTTTTAAAAAAAATACAATTTATGTTTAAAAGAAATTTTCAATAAATATTTATTCAGTATCATGAAAACTTTTCTTGGAACAATTCGCAACACTTTCTTAGAGACAATATTTGAAGTAATTATTCAATATTCTTTGGCAGTTAGCTTTTAGCTTTTCGCGATAATCACAAAAATATTAACTTTTCATTTTGAGAAAGCTACGTGTCTGAACCCGCTGATTTGAAAATTTCATCGAATGATAACGAAAGTACTGGTACAGCTAAAACACAAACACAGTCTTCACTCTTCACTGTACATCCACATCTCTTCATAAATAGGTACACAACACTTACAGACCACGGCAAAACGTTAATTGAATGGTTTCACTATACGCATAAGAAAGAATCTTCATTGGAATCAAGCCACTATACTAGTACTTCTAGTTGTTGCTGGAGAGCAAATCTTGAATTAATGATTATGCAAATCAACTTCGTCAGACTGCACAAACTACGGTGTATACAGAAAGCGTAAATATAAGAGTGAGGAATCCAAGCCTTCTAAGGGTGTTCTCACAAAAATAGCTATCAGCAATAAGGGCTGAAATATTAGGGTGCATTGGTAAAATTGAAGCACCGAACCGAAAATTGAATTGAATGTCTAAGAATGTCTCATCTTGTAGATTATGATGTGAAAAACTTTTCTTTGCCTCAAAATTTTACTTTTTAAGGTTTATAACGCTTTGTTTAGGAGTTATTTGCCGATATAGATTGGCAAGTGATGCAGGTTGCATTTTACATGAATATCTCGATGCGTTTTTTAAAACAAATCCTCCATATTTTTGAAGTCAAAGTGCAATTCGTCACGTCTCCATGAAATTCTCTTTCTTTAGAGACCTCATTTATAAAGATTGGTTGCGTGTGAGAGCCGCAACGGAAAGGTATACTACTGAAATAATACAGGAGACGATTGTCTTTATTAGGGGCGAGGCTCAGGCCATTTGGCCTGCTCTTCCGCCTAACCACATTAAATACATACATTATTTCATAAGCTATGAAGAAGATCTAGGGGGGCAGGATACTTTTACATCTGGGAGAGAAAACTAGGGAACATCCAGGCATATGCCTTAAGCGATTGAGTAAACCCAGAAAACCTCAATCAGGATGGCGGCTGAAGACCGAAGACATTGACAAAAATAGTAAATCTAAATACACTTAATACATTCAGTAGAAAAAATAATAAATTACAATGTACATTAATTAGACGAAAAATAATCAATGGTAATACAAAAATGGCAAAATTATGTAACAAAACTTATTCAATAAGAATAAATATTGCGTAATGTTAAGTAGTGACACAGTAGCTACAACAATATGGTAACATAATCAAATTGAGAATTATAAGATTATAATATTTTCAATTTCTATATCAGTTACTATCAAGCAAAAGTTATATTATAAGATGTCCAGCGAAAAGAAAATTTAATGTTTTCAGATATCACAGACAAAAGAAATTTAATTTTAAGGCAAATAAATAGTAGCACATAAACATTACACATTTTATGATGATTAAAAACAACCGTCGATTTCTTGGGAATGAGAGTTCAGTTAAATTAAAAAACCGTTGAGTACAAATTAAATTATAAATCGTGGATTTGGCCTTTAAAGGCCTTTAAAGGCTTAGTGACTTCCCGCAAATCAACAGACATTTTTGTTTAGATGCTAAAACAATTACTTATTTTGTGTGTACGTTTTCAATATAGCTAGTTATTAATATTATTTTGATTCTTTGTCATTTACTTTATCCTGTTTTCCAAGAAAAGCGGACTTGTGCACTTTTTACCAAGAAATCGACAAAAATATGAGACAGTAAAAGTGAAATTAATTACTAATACCACTAGGCAAAATATTTTTCATTAATAATTTGAAATAATATTACACTACAATCAGTACTTAGTAAGTTTGAGCTTTGTAAATTTTATGGCAAAAATGTTAGAGGCTAAGCTTACATGCCTTGGAAAAAAATAGAGCTTTTAATTGCTTCTTAAAAGAATTGACAAGGAGTGTGTTTAATGTTCTTTGGGAGAGAGTTCCAAGCTCTCGTTACGCCTACAGTAAATGACTTGTTATCATAATTATAATTATGTTTTGGTATTTGTAATAATAACGATTTATCGAGTCTAGCGGATATAAGAGGCCTGAACCGACTTGTTATTTGCAGTAGATGTTTTGTTTTTAGTAATTTGAATAGAAGACAATGAAGCATCCGCCAGTCGCTTAGCCACAATATTTTATTACATTCAAACGTTGTCGATACGTGATCGTATTTTTTAGACTGTAAATAAAACGAATACAAGCATTTTGAGCTCTTTGTAACCGTGTGGCAAGTGCTAAATTTAAATCGTTATACACAACGTCGCAATAGTCGAAGTGCGGAAAGATGAGGGATTCTATTGCAATTTTTTTAATATTGACCGGCAAAATCTTTCCAACAATCCTAAGAGAACCAATTCGTGAATAGACTAACCTTGTAACTTTATTTACATGAGAATCCCAATTGAGGTTATTGTTAAGAATTATTCCAACGTTTTTGACTTCGGAACATTATCGTACGATGATTTTATCTAGAATAACATTTTCTATACGAAGATTATCAACTCGTGATTGAACTTTTTTTGAACAAATTAACATGGTCTGTGATTTAGCAGGATTCAAGGAGAGGCCGTTTAATTTTGTCCAATTCAGCAGGGTTTCTAACTCCTTATTGGTTCTATCTACTAATTGTTTCAATGCAGAGGGTCTTCCGCTAATATAAATTTGTAGACCGTCAGCATACATATGATGTTTACAGAAACTAATAGAATTTGGCAAGTCATTAACGTATATTAGGAAAAAATGGCACGAGAATGGATCCCTGGGGGACACCCTTTGTCATTGTTTCTGTCAATGAGTATTCCTCCCCGACAATAATAAATTGCTGACGGTTCGTAATGTAATCTTCTATCCACCGCGTCGAGGCTAATGAAACGTTTAAGTTCCTGCATTTTGTGACTAGGAGGTTAATGGTCAACAGAATCAAAGTTTTTACTGAAATCTAATAGCGTTAATACAGTTATTTCTCCATCATCCAGGGTTTTCCTCAGATCTTCGGTAATTTCAAGTAATGCGGTTTGTGTGCTTCTACCTGACCTGAAACCGGATTGGTACGGATTTAACAATCCATATTCTGCTAAGTATGAGTAGATTTGTCTATGAACAAATTTTTCGAGGATTTTTGAGTGTCGGCAGAATACTTACAGGCCGGAAATCGTTGAGAGAGGAAGGGCTTTGGGACTTCGGAAGAGGATGAACTTTGGCTAATCTCCATGCCTTTGGGAAACAAGACGTAGTTAGTGAATAATTAATAATGTGAATAATAAGGGGAAGAGCTACATCTGCAATAAGCTTCCACTTAAGCATGATAATCATAAGTTATCTCATGATTTTTATCACACTAGTATTTAAACGTTTCGGGTTGGCTTAAAGTACCACTCAATCTCCTGCACAAATCCATTCTCTTACGAAGGTTCAAGTCGGATTAGTGTTGTAAAGTCAAAGTATTAACTGGGATCTCCCGCATTCTACTGCGAACTATCGGCGCCTCAGTATACTTCAAGAAAAACATGCGTTTATTACCGCTTCCCTCGCCACTTTTCTCACTGAGGAGCTCACTCGTGCTTCCCGAAAGTGCAAAGCAGAGAGCTGCCAGGCTTGTCATTTGCTCGATCGCACTCGCTCGAGAATTTAGCCTCCAGTACCGTTGATGTCACTGCAATCCCTCTGACCCGGAGGCCCTAGGTTTGAGTCCCAATGGTGGCAGGATTTTCGACACTAGCTTGTCAGCTAGGTCAAATTCAGTCGCTGTCTGGAGACGAATACTAGCGGCTGGCTCCTCTGATCGGTAGCTTTCCGTGGTTTCTCTGATCAACACCAGGCGAATGCCGGAGCAGTACCCTAACAAACGGGCCACGCGCGACCATTCCTTCCTCTTCCTTGTCCTATCCTCTCCTGTCACACACACACTTACACTAACTTCTCCGATCAACACCAGGCCAGGCGGAGCAGACTAGCAAACAGGGCACGGACCGCTATCGATCTTTCCAACCTCTTCCTTGTCCTATCCTCTCCTCTTACACACACACACACACACACACACACTTACAGTAACATGCACTACACTATCGCACATGCCAAGAGACAGATCGGGAGCTTAAAGCTCGTCCTTGCTGGGACGATGCTTCGCTGGTGGGAGATACCTGGTTTGGGAAAACTCCGCTAGTCGACTGTAGCGCCGGATCTCGTGCTCCGGAAGATCATCGCCACCTCCCGTGCAAAGAGCACACATCACTTACGAGACTAATGACCTCATTAGTTGCACCCCGAATCACTAACAACCGATCAATCTTAGTGAGGAGTCCCCTCGTGTTTCCCTCATGTAGGGAACTGCGATGTAGGGAAGTGCGAGGCATGTCATTAGCTTGCTCGTACTCGCTTGAGCATTTCGGTCTGGGGAAGGGAGAGACCCCACGCCTACTGCAGATGCGCTTACTGCTTCTCCGCTTGTGAAATACGAGGAAAGGCGTGGGTGGTGCCAAGGCACTGGGAAACAATGAGTCTGGGAAACAATGAGTCTGCTCGATGAACATCGTATGTCAACAGAGTTCGCTTCTTCAAACTTATACTCCGTTTAAAAAAAAGTAGCACTTCATGGTTGGAGAGAAGGACTGTCATCCAATCTGGAGCTTCCTTTCGACTTACATTGTTGGTACTGGAGCTTCCGATTGAATGACAATGCGCCCTCGCTCCTTCCAGCTCTTGAACTTGTAGTGCCACCATGTTTAAATTGAAGTGGCATCATAAATTAATACTATATAAAATAATAATAATCAAATAAAGTGGCATTGTCAATTATTATTTCAGTCACTTCTATTAACTTTAATGAAATTGGGGTTATAGAAATGTTTCCTTCACAAACATAACACTTACAACGTAAAAACATCGTTTTTAAATATATTTGCATTAATAATATTGTTTAAAACATCTATGTGTCTGTGAAAAAAACAATATTTTGAAAACATCGACTTTGATGTCGAGCAATAGATGCTCGTGTTTCAAGATCGAGCGAATTTCGCTCGGTGTCGTTACGAGCAAAACCCTGTTCTACTGTCCTGATATCTAGCGGATTATGCGCGAACTGCTCGTGCAAGATCGTCTCGTGCAGTACTAATGCAATGTGTATGTCGTACATTTAAATTCGCCGCGCGAGCGGTGGGTAGCAAGTTAAATAGCGAAAGTAATTATTACTTTCTCACTATTTCTTACGCAGTTTGGAGAAAGAATTGTAATACAGCGGGAAAAAACGCCGTTTTTGACAGAAAAACTCTTATTGCCGAATCCTGTAAACAAATCGTAGATAAATATTGTCCGTATACATGACAATTACTTCTTCACATTAGGTAGACAGAATGCATATTGTTTTGTGGGTTTTTAATACCGAAAAATCGACTTACGGCAAAAGTATCTCCGTCCGTCTGTCTGTGAACAACGCTAGCGGTTAAACTAATAAGCAGGATTTTTGGCAAAATTGGTATTCCGCAATCGATCTAGCTGATGTAGCCCCTTGAATGTGAAATCGATATCTTAATTTTGGGGGTACATAAAAAACCTGAGGCATTAAAGAAAAGCTCCAAATTCTTTGTTCATACTGTAACCGCTCACGTCGTTTACATTATGAAAAATATAATTTTTTTTCGTAGATACGTCTCTCGTTATCTACAGATCATGAAGTTGCTAGGTAAACCGACATAGAACGCTGGAAGACGGAAGAAAATTCTTTCCGATAAGAATCCGGAAGTAGTTCAAAAGACAGCTACGGGAAGCGCTCGTGACTCATATTTTAAGTCGAGATAACGAAATCAGCCACTGGAACAACTAGACTGACCAATCAGAATTTAGTAGGCAAAAATTGCTGAATTTTAAGCTAGAGAAGAGAGATTCTGTCATTTTGCTACTAACGAGTGTATGGAACGTTACCCAGAGAGAACCATTGGAATAACGGATCACGCTACTCTAGGAAATCATCGTTTATTGAAGCTTTTAGAAAAAGGTAATTTATTCAATTAATATGATAACTTATTCTAGAGAATAAGAAATGAATTATATATAAAATATGAGTATATTTAAAGAAGAATTTTTAGGAATGAATAGCAAGATTTATACTACGTTCGAAACTACGAGTCGAAAACGAGTATAAACCTGTAAAGGGAAATAAATTAAAATAGAAATATTATTATGAATATATGATTTATTTCAGCTTTAATGAGAACGCTTGGACTTATTTGAACCTAATAAGATCAACGCTACATTCGACGCAATAGCAATGTCGACAGAAGTGACGAAAACGTAAGGAAAGCAGCCATAATCTGCGAACCTATATTGGACGACATGAGAGGCCACATAGGAAGGAGGATTTCATTTATTCGGTCACAGCCTAGAAGAGCAGGGTAACCGACGGAAATTCTTCGTACCCAATTGTAGCTACGGACGACCTCGGAAAAATGTCGAGACATCGTGCGGCGCGGGAGACCTTGTGAGTCCGTCTGATTCATTCCAAGTTATAGATAGTCTTTGGTCAGATTGCAGAACTATTTGATTACGTTATTTTGCGAGGTTATTGACTGTAACTTTACTCGACTACTGTCGTGAGCATTAAAAAGACGTGTCCGAATGCCAGCTAAGTAACACAGTATCGTTACTGAATTCAGATACTCAAAAAGTATTACTGTGAAATTAGGAGTGTATTTTTTCTGTGTTTAATCTGCAACTAGTTTTATGTCAAGTAACTATTAACACAATATAATATGTGTAATAATTGAAGGAAATTCTTGCCATGACAATAAGTTATTTGGTTGAGTAACGTATTATGATTGAAGTAATAACAAAGTTATTTAACAGTAAACTTAAAATTTTGTATACAAAGAGATCTCATAGAATCAAGTAAAGCTAATTTCGTTTGACTTTGATTAAGCTAAATATCGTTTATCAGAAAGAGTTACATTTTTTTCGAACAAGTCAATTTGTTTGTTCTGTGTAAGATGTTAGAAAATTTAGTAGTGTAACATATTTTCTTTGTAGAGTATAGTATTGGTATTGGTATTATCGATTCGCATTGTATATGTATGTTATTTATGTGCATTGCATATTGTGTATGTATTGTTTTTGTCTGTTTTACAACAGTTCAGTGTAATTGTATTTGTGTGTGAATAGGATAGTACAGGAATTCTGTGAATTAAGGCTGATTGTTTAAACCATTTGAAGAAAGTAGTGAAAGAGTTTCAGACTGTAATTCAGCTCAGATTTTCATGATATTTTTGTTATCAGTTTTACAACTCTGATTCTAGCAGAGTACTTTCAGACAGTTTCTAGTGTTCAATGTATTAATTCTTTGAAAAGAATATATTTCTTTATTTTTTAAACATACGACAATCTTGTTCTAATTATATCCAAGTGCACACGTCTAGAACCCTATCCCTTGAAAAGGAAGTCAGTGGAGAACTTTCTTATATGTGTGTATTGTGGCTTATTATTTACTGGAGCCACGACAACGAGTAATAAGGGATCATTTACTCGAGTCACTCGTCTCCTCCCACGATTAAGGTAATTTTATCTGAATTGTTGGACAGGCTAAAATTTGATGACGAATTTTGACCAGGTGCTAGGGGATCGTTTGTTTCCCCACCTATCACGCCCCCACCAACATAGGGGGGAGGATTTATTCCTTTTTAACATAGGAAGGAGGTGACAATACTTTGCCCTCGGGTAGCGCAAAGGAACTTTAAGTGAATGGTGGAGATCTCATTTTCGTTAAAGGCTCCGCCTTTTCGAAAATTGCAAATGTTTTCAATTTGTGACGTTTTTCTGTCATTACTATATTGAAAATAGAGATTTTTTCTTCAAATAAAATTAGTTGTACACAATTAGTTCTTTCATTAACATCCTGTACTTTTTTTTGAAAATGTTAGTAATTTTCACACAATTTTGAATCCAATATGGGTAATATTTAAAAAAGTATTAAAAACAAGATTTTCTCAATGATCGTTGCAATTTCTACCTTTAAACTATTGGTTCAACTAAACGCATTGTGCAAGATGATATAAACAACGTTTTTCTGTATTTATTTGCTTTTTCAAAACTTTTACAAATGTACGTTTTTACTTTCCCGTATACGTACGTATACACGGAGTGATATACGTAGTATAAGGAAAGTCATGTAATGCTGCGCGAAAAAATGGCCAATTTTCGGCGAAAAAAAATTAATTGCCGGGCCGTGAAAACAAATAAGTGGATAAAACCAGTTGCTAAATTAAGAAAAAAAATCCCCTAACACGTGGTATAGCCACAAACCCTGTTTTCTAGGTCCTGGATACCGAAAATCCAATTGAAAGGAAAACGTCCGTCTGTCCGTCCATTCGTCTGTCCGTCTGTGAACACTGCTAGCACCTAAACCATACGTACGAGTTCTTCCAAAATAGATATTCCCCAGTCGATCTGATTCTAGTCGAAGCTTTGAGATTTTGAAAAAGATTCTTCAAAATTTGGGGCTACTTTATATGAAGCCCCCCGGGGATTTTCAAAATTTTCTCAAAAACTGCTCCAAATTTTTTCTTTAAACTTTTGGTAGGGATAGTGGTAAATGTACTGTATAAGATGACATAAAAGCCATATTGGTCTATGGGTTGGTTTTTTCAAAAATTACAAACATGTAAATTGTTTTACTTGTCTCTCACGTCGTTAATATTTTACATTATCGGCGATTTTTTTACATTATTATATTTACAAGTATATATTCTTTGAGTAATGTCCAGTAAAGTTTCTCGAAAACACTACCGTTTTCTGTGAAAAGTAGCTCAAATTTCCGCATTTTCAGAAATGCTCAAACGCCATTTTTTCATATATGGCTGCAAATTTTTTCTTCAAACTTTTGTAACAGATAGTGATAATTACACTCTTTAATATGAGTTTAAGTTTATTTTGAGTTATTTTTTGTTTTTTTCAAAAATTATATAAATGTAAATTTTTTGAATGATCTCTCTCATCTTTAATATATACATTATCCGCAATTTGTAAAGATTATTATATTTGTGAGTGTAAGTGCTTCAAATAACTTCAAATAAAGTAATTTGAAAACTCAAAAATTGTCTGTCAAAATGAGCTTCAAATTTCGCATTTTTAATAGTGCTAAAACGCCATTTTCTCTTAAACGACACATATTTTTTAAAAGAAAATTGCCATTTACGGCTAGGTTTTTGTGTTCTTTAGTATTCTAAAATTAATATTTTCGTTCTACGAATAGGAAACCGAAAAATTAAGAAAATGACATAAAACGTACTTTTGGCATTGATAGATGGTAGCTGGCAAGAAAGAGTATGTGGCAATTCCGAATAGCTAGCGAAGACCCAAGAAAATAGAAAACTAATACGGGAAAGCTGTGCCATTCTGTAGCACCACTAGTTTGAAAATCCTTTACGGAAGACGGAACGTAGACTTAACCAATGATGATGATAAACTTGTATGAGAAAGACTGTGCCATTTTGTGCCACAGGAATAGTAGTTGAATGTTGAAATTGCAGATGAAATTTGCAAAAGTTTAAAATTGTTCGGCGTCTTCCTACAATTACGATAATAAAGATTTTTTCTTAATGAAATCCTCTCATCAAAAATATCTTCAAAATAGTTCGGCGCAGGATCCCGCCATCCTGAGGGAGATCACCCCCCCCCCGCGATAAAACATGCAGTACACGTACGGGAGTTATGACCTTAGCAGTTCCCGCTCGCGGAATCACTAATCATTAAATCCATCTGATTGTTGGGAAATGTTTTTCTGCATGAAACTCATTTTAATTGCCGAATTTGTGTTGAGATGTTAGCTTCTTAAGAATTAATGTTTACGTGTAACATTCTTAGATTAGATGTAACAAGTTTTACACGTGATGACTTGAGGTGCATGAAAATGGTCAGAAATTGCTGTATAATAATATTACATGATCGTTACTAATGATAAGAAGTTTGTGCTGTTGTGGCACCACTAGGTTTGTAAACATATTTATGTTGATGACTGAAAATCATATACTCTAATACTCAAGATTTTCGAAGGAAGATAACACAAACCTTTCATTCATATTGGTTCAGTTCTTTAAGATACTTGTCTTATTATTTATTGGGTTGAATTAGTATAGATTAGATTAAATGATGTTTAAGCTGTTCAAAGACTTATCTGCCACAATTTATAATCTAATCCGGATCTTTTGGTATACGGGAGTAATATATATGGGATTCTATACAATCATGTTGAATATTTGAATCATTATCTAGGAAGGAAAATTCGTATCTCTACAAAACCAATATATCACTAACCTCGCAAACATTCATGTGGATGCGAATTCCACAGATAAGATATTGATAACTGTATCGCGGAGTTATTTCGAGTTCAGAGTAAATACATTCTATCATTTATTTGCATTGGCAATTAGAAGCACTATTGCAGCAATCGCTCATCTCAATGTACTCGTTTATATTCCTTATCCAAAGTACTCCAAATGTTGCCAAATATAAAAGTACTATTGGTAAGTATTAGATGTTACTTAATTTCCATGGGTTAATAAAGTAACTTGAGAGCAACTTTTGCACTGACATAATAATAATAATAACAATACTAAGGAAAAACGCGAATCTATAACTTTTCAATATCAAAATGAGACCAAATAATTTCAAATTGGGTATTAACACACTCAAAATGAGAATAAATACGTGCAGATTGGGTTTAAACACAAGCAATTTCAAATCGAGAAAAAACATCGTTGAATCGGGTAGAGTTTCATTTGTTGTTAACAAAACTAACCTATACTTCACCGTGAATGATTAAGGTAATTGCGTTATCATGATTTACATAAAGAAAAGGGAAGCTGAGAGGAACAAAATACAAATTTGTATCATCAAAAAATATAACAAAATTATCAGGCAAATAAAAAACTTGAATATTCGCATGTGAACTTTTTGATAGAGATGATCTTTTGTTGACCATAAATTTATTTTCATTAACAATAATTTCACATTTAATTTTGATTTATAAGACCAAATATACACGCAATCACCGGTTGAATATTTTGTTGTTATTCAGGAGAAAATCACACGGTTTAAATTGTCTAAGAACAAGAGAGTTCGTGATATTGCAATATTTTTAATCTGCTTTATTCGCACATGAAAATAACCAATAACATTAATATAAAAATGCTTAACACACACAACTTTTGTAAAGGCACTGAAATAGAACTTCAAATAATGTACTGGGGTTATGATACAGAAATTCAGGATCTAATTTTCTCGCTGCATCTCGGCAAAAACACAATGGCTCCCTCTTGTTAGAAGATTTATATGAATCAGTGATCATTGAAAAAATAGTTAAGCTTTACCTGTATTGGGCGCGGGAAGAAACGGTTTGGCATTAATTTCGGCTAGCAAATAGTGGTTAATACTTCAACACCATTTTTAAGTGGGAGAATGTTGTGCCCTCTTTGAATCGCTGTCTGTCGGAACTCGTTGCCAATTGTCTCGAGTTTAAATCCAATTGGCATAACACGCTTAAACACACGCACTCATGCTAGCTTCCATATGCCGGGAACACGACTGCTATGAAATCACTGTTGTGAAGTTTGACTTTTATAGCAATGTCTTAGTCGCGTTTTCCACAAAGTATAGAAGCTTCTAGAACAATAATACTACGCTGTCTGGCTTGCCAGGTGACCAGTAAGTGCTGTAGCCTGGCGGTCATGTTTGAAAGCCTGAGCAAACAGTTAAAGATTTGTTGCGAAAGATCTTGTCTCCCAAAGCACCTCAAGAAAGAAGTAATTCTGTTCCTATGTTCAGAATTAGCGCCCGGAATCAGGGGAAAATCTCCACCGCGCCACGTTCAAAATGTACGTTCTGAGCTAATAATTAATGCCAAAGGATTGTTATATTTGATTTGCTCGTAAGACGCCATATTTCAATCATTTTTAGCCGCTCGTACCAACAGCACTGTATAATGCAATTAAGAAATTATTGTAATGTGTTTCGTATACTAATAGTAGTATGGAATTAAATTCTTTCATATGTTTCGTGACGTAATTCAACAATAATATGACACAATGAATCACGATAATACATTTACCATTTAGAGAATCTTTATACTATGCATAACCTGCATTAAATGTGTTAACGTTAACTATTTACTGAAAGTTTAAGTATTTTATTAATAATATTGAAAGTACAAAACAAGAATACACACCATTAGCGCATCGAGGATAACCAATATGCCGCTCCTTTTGCACCAGAATTGATTATCTCTATCTGCTTCACAACTGGCCTATCCGGGAAAGAGATAAATTGAAATTTGTAATATCTCCCAATCTACTTATGGCTATCTCCTAGCATTCATATTTAGGCAAATGAATTAAGAAGAGAGGATGTTTTTACAATTCCCAGCAATATTCCCGGAAGGTGCTTCCCTTTTCTATATGTGGATACGTCCTTTAGAATTTAATAGTCATAGGAAAGCTAATGGTTTTTTCCCTACCTCTCGGAAATTGTGAATAATCTTTGTTTCTTAATAAATTCTTACAATTTTTTAAATACTTCTTTAAATATTTTTTAAATAGTTCTTTTAGCACAGCATTTGATTCTGTTTGATTTAGTTTCATTTTTTGTCGCTGGTTGGTGTACACTGCGATGATGCGTGCACTATAACATCCTTACGCTCCACGAAGATGTAATGATTTGAGCATGATTCGGTGGTTTCAAAGGAATGATCTGAATGCAACGGCGTTGAGGGCACCCGGGGAGCTGTGGGGGCCTGCAACGAAGTATAATAAACTTGGACACCATTCTAAATGCTCGAGGCACCAACGCCCTAGTCAGGCATATGGAGTTTTATACGAGGTGTCGCAAAGATCCAAGAGAAGAATAAATGTGTCCCGTTTCTATGCAATTGCTTTCGTAATTTTAGAAAGAAAGACGCAATTAGATATCTGTCACCCCTTTCCTTCCGATTCCACACTTCTCTTTTCTCTTCTCCTGCCCTTCTTTCAGTTACCTTTTTCTAAGGCAGCATCTTTCACTTCATTAATGTAAATTCTTCATAAAAGCTATAATTTATGAATTATATATATATATATATATATATATATATATATATATATATATATATTAGTATTTATTATTATATATAGTATTTATAGCCTAATTGTAGGTTAGTTTTCTTTTAATGAAAGAAACTAATTGATGGAAACAGGGTTATTTAATATGAATTTAAAACGTAGTTGCAGGAAAGAGAACATCCTTGCAAGAATGTAACTGAGCTAAATATTCACTCACATTAACAAATATAAGAAATATATTTTTACACAAGAATATATTCATTAAACACCATTTTCTATCAAGATGAAGTACTTTACTCATGATTGCACCATTGTAACAAATCTCTTACAAGACTCGTCATGCAATAAGTCATTTTCATATTTATGAACTCTTGAATATTCACAATTTCCTGCATACTCTCACATTTCTTTTGAAACAGTCCAGTTGTCACGAAAAGGAAAAATGTTGCTCTGTGGAAAAAATCAAAATAAAACCACATTCTCTTTTGTGATGAACCTCCTTGTAATATTGTAAAACACTGGTGCGCCCAATGGGGGGAGGGGTTCTGAAGCCCCCTTAGCCCGTCCCCACTAGAAGGCTATGGCAACATAAATTTCTCTTCCTACGAAGTAACTTCGTAAGGGCGAGAAAGTAAGATATAGCTAGTACTAATTTTCTATACAATCGTAAGCCATTCAATATATCTGTTGTTAACGTTTGTGCTAATTATAAGTCAATAAACAAAACTATATTTTATATTTAGAATGAATAAAACATTCTTTATAAGAAAACATCAATCAGCTAGCCATGATACTCTACCCCTCTCTCCCCGATAAAAGTCTTCAGTTCAGCTTTGTTGTAAAATGAGGTTCAGAGTAGAAAACGTTTTTAAAAAATGTTTCTTTCCCTACTCATTAACTGGCCATAATCCAGGTGTGAATGAGTAACATTTTGAATCTTACCTTATAATTACAATAAATATACTAAACTTTAATAAATAACACAAAACGCTTCAAAATTGCAAAGGAAAACTTGATAATTTTCACCATCATATCCTTGAAATCAGAGTTGATTTAGAGTGAGTGGTTAAATAATTGTTAAGAGAAGTATTCTGAATACGTTTTGCAAGTAATTAGTATATTCATCTTAATAAAAATGTGGCAATTCTATTACGCTAATATGTATGTGCAAAAATATATTTCTACAAACAAATTTAGAGAAGTATTTCTGAATATCACGAAGAATGTGAAAAAAGTGACAGTGAGAATATATAGTTGTGTACAAACATTTTCACTGTTTACGGAATCAGATAAGAGGCGTGTAATATTGCATGTCATAAATCATACATTTCTTACAGTAATAGGAAAAATTATCACTTGTTTCATTTTTTAAGAAACTCCGAACAATTATCATTGTTATAACATTTCAATAAGAATATTGTCTGTATTCATTAGTCTATATTAATGAATGATATGGCCACAGATTTCTCAACAGACAAAAATGTTTATTGCAATTTTGAGGTAGCAACGTTTCGGGGTATATTTTCTCCATCTTTAATCTAAAAACAGTACAGAAAAGGAGATAGAATCCAAAAATTGTAAAGACTATGAATAAATGAATGAATGAATGTAGTTACAAAAAATTATAATACTGAAAAAGTTAATCTAAAGAAGAGTACGTAATCTTAAGAAAAGTACGTGATATAATACAAAAAATTACCTGAAAATTGTAATAAACATTTTTGTCTGTTAAAAAATCTGTAGCCGTATCATTCAGTAATTATTATTGTTCTCTGAATTCACTTATCATCTCTGAGAGTGAAACGAATGCATCCCATAAACACTGCAAAAACGTTAAAATAACGTTTGAAAAGCGACTTACCAATTGTTCAATAGGTGAGATCAACGGAAAGGTATCCAAGCACACAAAAGGCACCTGCACCAGCAAATTCCCCCGCGAGGCGACGCAGCACAACAGAAGCACGTGCGCCAGCGCCGAGAGGCAGATGGGCGACAGGCAACGGACAATCACGGCCGCGAGAGCGCAGCGCCAACTGAAAGGCCATCCGCCACCGCCACCGCCACCGCCGCCGCCCGCCCAGCGCGTCAGTCGCGCCCTCGGCCAATGGGGACACGCGCGAGGCGGCGCCGGCGCCGGCGCCCTGGCTGCCAGGCCACCGCGTCGCCCGCCACGTTCATAGGGCGATTTTCACTTTCCCGTATACGTACGTACATACAGAGTAATATACATAGTATAGGGAAAGCTATGTAATGCTGCGCGAGAAAACGGCGAATTTTCGACGGAATAAAATTAATTGCCGGGCCGTGAAAACCAATAAGTGGATAAAACCAGTTGCTAAATTAAGAAAAAAAAATCCCCTAACACGTGGTGTAGCCAGAATCCTTCTTTTGTGGGTCCTTGATACCGAAAACCCAATTGAAAGGAAAACGTCCCTCTGTCCGTCCGTCTGTGAACACTACTAACGCCTAAACCATATGTGCGATTTCTTCCAAAATGGATATTCTCCAGTCGATCTGGTTTGAGTCAAATATGTGAGAATTTTAAAAAGATTCTTCAAAATTTGGGGCTACTTTACATGAAGCCCTCCGGACATTTTCGAAATTTTCTCAAAAACGGTTCCAAATTTTTTTCTTTAAATTTCTTGTAAGAATAGAGTAAAATACACTTATCAGGTCGGCGTCGGTCCGATTTTCATGGATAACTATGAATTTTCAAAAATTGTGAAAGTTTAAAGTTTTTTCGGAGTCTTCCTACACGTACAAAATTTAAGATAAAGATTTTTTCTTCAAATAAAATGTGTTCTCCAAAGTGAGTTCTTTGTTTAAGTCCATGCCCATTGTTTTGAAAATTTTAGTACTTTTCGTGCAATATTGCGTGCAAAATGTACAATTTTTAAAAAAATATATATAAACAAGATTTTCTCAAAATGGGCTCCAAATTTTTTATTTAAACTTTAGGTTAGAATACTGACTAATGCATTCTATGAGATGAGATGAACGCCATATTGCTCTATTCTTTTGTTTTTTTCAAAAATTGCAAAAAAGTAATTTTGTTTACTTGTCTCCCACGTTGTTAATATTTACACTAGCGGAGATTTGTTGACATCATATTACTGGGAACAAGTGCTTTAAATAATGGCAAGTAAAGTTTATCGAAAACACAATCGTTTTCTGTGAAAACTAGCTCAAATTTCCGCATTTTTCAGAAACACTCAAACGACATTTTCTCGTAAATGGCTAAAAAAATGTTCTTCAAACTTTTCGGTTGGATAGCGATAGATGGCAGCTGGCGTGAGTATGTGGCAATTCCGAATAGCTAGCGCAGACCCAAGGAAATAGAAAACTAATACGGGAGTGTCTATGCCATTCTGTAGCACCACTAGTTTAGAATACAATTCTTTACCCGAATGCTACAATACTATATTTTATAAATTTAATTTGAAAGATGAATGACAAGGCCTGGTAAACTTACAATTAATTCAAACAAACATTTTCTAATTAGTGAAATCTTCCTTGCCTATTCCGAATGTGAATGGATGCCACGTGTCTAGCGCCATTAGTATTCGTATCATGACTTGGAAATGAACCGAAAGGTCGTTATGAGGCATCCCTTCGTCTGACTCCTCCGCTGAGGTCTGTACAGGTTGGGTGACCACACCAGTAGTAATGATTCTTCAACCAATCAACACTTGTATCGCTGTCATAGCCCTCATCATCATGGGAGCACGGCAACCCCCTCGGTTGCACGGTCAATATTACTTTAAGGCGGTGTCTCCTGGAGGAGGATTTTTCTATAGTTGCAAAATGTTTGAATTTTTTTTTCGGCGTCTTCCTACTACTAGAAAATTGAAGATAGTTTTCCTTCAAATAAATTTTTTTCTCCATAGTGAGTTATTTCATTAGGGTCATGTACATTTTTTAAAAACTTCCAGCAGTTCCAGCAGTTTTCGCGTAATATAGCGAGAAATATGTGAAATTTTAAACAATAACAAAATCAAGATTTTCTCAAAAATAGTCCCAAATATTTTCTCTAAACTTTTGGCATGGATAGTTGTTGGGGCTACTGAAAGGCAATGGGCTGGAAATTAAATTAGCCACCCCTCAACATTACTGGGTCATTCCATGGAAAAAAGTAGGAAATCTGACACTACATCTCAGAATTTAAAAATATTTTGCCACCTTACTTATCATGATACCTGCTTGAACCAGGTACAATATTTTTGTCTCATCAGCCATTGTTTAGCAACAATGAGCACTTGAAATATTAGGTTAACAGTCTGTAGACATTCCGTTATGATTTTTTTCCGATGATATGCAAACAAGCAAAAAATATGAAAGTGACACTATTTGTAGAAGAAATGTAAAGGATAATTCTACGCTAAAGATATATTTTTTACCGTGAGTCTTTAACAATTATGAAGTAAACAAATTCTAAAAATGCAATAAATGAAAAAGTAATGTTTTTAAATTCTTGAATTTTGGAAGAAAAATTGCTGAAACTACTTTCAAGCTACTCTGTCAATTTCATCGTGGAATCTTGAATGGTTTTAAAGTTATGAATAAAAGTATCTTACCGGCGCTCCGTGAACGAACTCAGCTGCTAGAGCCGCCGCGCCTAACCCTCTTCGTCAGCACTCGGCGTTACTTTTTTCCTCCGCGGCGCGATGGTGGATTTCGCAAAACCACTTTTCGAGGTGTTAATTTTGCCGTACGAGCTACATGAAGAGATACGCCAAATTCGACCATTCTTTTGTTTACTCCAACTTTTTAGTAAACACGTTAAAATCCCATATTTCTCATTAGCTGTTTTCACATTTGAAATTTTTTCATTGAATTGTGTCAACGTTTATTCTCCTTCATTGCTTTCTGTACTCACATGAAATAATTCAGAAACTGCTTTATATACGACACTCACCTTTCTCTTTGCGTACGATTTCTCTCGGGTTTGTTTTCGCAATGACAATGATGATTGACCCAGAGGATTCAAAATGTTTACATTACTGATAGTGGCTTCCTCTGCAACTCCTGGGGCCACGTACTCCTCTTCACTTGACGTTTTCACTTCGCTGTCTGTTTCAGTTGAGTCACTAAGATCTGCATTGGGCTTTTTGGATATTTTGTGACGACACAGATCGCATATTGCTTCTCCTACCACTAAATTTGATATTTTCTTCCGCATCGCCTCTGTTATCTTTCTCTTACCCACCCGACTTTCGTGCTTCTCAAGTCCGAATGGATTGCAGCATGAAAGTCTGTTAAACGTATTCACAATCTTTGGCATTTTCTTTGGCAATCTTTCGCGTGTTACTGTTCATGTATCATTGAACAGTAACACGTGAAAACTAAGCCTGCAAACTGGTGTCAGGATCCCTTCGAAGGTATCGATGGATATCCCTAGGGAATGAACTTGGTGGTGTCTGCCTACGGCCTTGCGTCACCCCTCACTGGGCAAGGGCACGCGAATTTCAACATTAAGAGCAAAATGCACGTATACTTTTTATTTAATAACTTACGCATTTTTTAAGATTCCATCGCGACAGTTTGCAGAATGGTTATTTATTGGTTCTTCTTGCAGTGTGTAAAATATGAAAGAAAAGAAAATATTACTTTTGAAGAAAAATGTATTTGTTTAATTTATTAGTATTTTTTATTATAAACAAATACCTCAATCCTTAATATATTATCAATTGATTAAAACATGATCATTTATCTTCAAAATAGGGTGCTCGTTTTTAAAGTTTTATTCATTTTATGAACGTCATAATTATTTTCATTATTGAGTATATTGTGTCATCGTCCATGTTTAACCCGTAATTGTTGCTAAACTGCTAAAGATATTAATTCCATAAATTGTCTTTTAACTGTTCATCATTAGTAGATTAATGTTATAAAATATGAAAAAAATCTGAGTCTCACTGTCAGAAAACCAGAAATTTGGCATGGAATGACCCACTTGATGCCAGCGAAAACGATATTTACAGAGATGGCATATCTCCGGTTCTTACTGAAAATATTTCTTCCTCTCTTTTCCAGCTATCTCATATCCTCCATCTGTAATTCCGAAGACAGTTTTGTTACCACCACATTATGTATTTCACACGAACTTAGATTATTTCTGCAAATCTCGACAGCGATATCCTATATAACTTCCAATAAAACAACAGCAATAGAGATAATTCCGATTCTCGCCCATGATACGCAGAACGTCATAGAAAATTTTGGAAAGCGATAACTTGCATATTATTCCATGAAATATTTCATGATCATTCTCGGGGTACTTAAAATATCACCTACATCATGCACCGGCGTGTGATTGACTCTTCAGCCAATCTTAATCCAACATTATGCACTGGTGAGGGATCGGCAGTGAGTGTCAAGTTGGCTTGCTTCATCACGAACTCATCGTAAAATAAAATTTACCTACATATTTACAGTTTTATTACGTGTATCTCGTGTCACGCAGAGACTGGGCTCTTTGTGATAAAATCGTTGGAAATTGAAACGGAAAAAACTTTTGTGAAATCTTTCGTTGAAGCGAATGAGAGATACACGAAGGTAATTCTTTTTAGAATTTAAATGTGAACACAAATTAAAGTCCAAAAGAAGTGTAGGAGGCAACACATAAAAGGAAAAATTGATTTCTGTTTATGTGAATAGTAAAAGGAGAGGCTGATTTATCTCAACTATGTTTATCTACACTTCACTTTTTAAATCGTTTTTAAAACTCATTGTTTTATTTACGGAAAGAAGATACTTGGAGACTGCGAAGAAACAAATCAAAAAGCCAAAAATGAAAGCTAACAAAAGCAAAAAGCCTCCTTCAAAATGCAATCTAGTATACTCTGTGAGGAAATTAGCTGTTAGATAAACTGTTTTTGAGTCGTGAAAAATCGTAATAATAAATTTGGACGTTCTATAGTATATCGCGTAGAAACAGGAAATGATTCGTTACATGTTGATACACAGTATTATTTGATTGCAACACCTTTCAAAGAGGACAGGGACACAAAATATAGACAGAATCAGCGATGTAACTATTTTGAGATTTCTTGAAAATAGAGACGAAGAATATCAATTTACCATTAAAAAAGTGTTAAATGTGATTGACGGTGATTTACTTCCATCTCCAAAAATTGTTAAAATACGTCTTCTCGAAAAGGACGGGAGCGATAAACAGATGTCATCTATTTTCCATTATGTTGTATGTTTAACGGATTTGCAGGTAGTCCGTGCGAGTGAATGCATCCCATATGATTCTCTGAGTCTTGGAATGTCTATCGTTCAACAATGACGATTATTAGTTTTGAAACTGATAAAGTGAAACTAGAGCAGTGCTGCAAAATCTGGTGGCTGGAAAGACCTATTCCGCCGCTTTGACCATAGGCTCAAAAAGTAACCGTTATGCGGCGCGTTTTAGCGCGTAAATCGGTTTTTAGGAAATGAAAGGTGAACCATGCATTGTGTAGGAAATTTTATCTATTTTAATTTTGTAAATATCAATAATTTTTTCCATATAACTCTTAGTTTGGAGGATGTAAGCGAAAAACTAAAAAGGCATACATTTTTAAGTTATTTTCCAATTTTTCATGTAAATCAGCTTTTTTGAGGTGGAAAATATCAATTCGAATTCGGCACTCTCAAACACATGTAAAATCGTTGAGAAAAAATCCGGATTTTTTTTTTGGATTAGTCACTTTTGAGCATCAGTCGACTGGACTAATGTACCTATACGAGAATGTTAAAATTGAAATTACTTTTATCAAGTTGAATATCTTCATCATCTTACATGGAATAGAATGGTATATGTTTAAATAAGTTGTAGGAAGTCCTAAGATTTTAAAATTTACGTTCAGTGAAAAGTCTATTCAACACATTCCTTGAAAATTATCCCTTCATATTTGAAATTATGAAATAATTCACGACCAAAAGTTACTTTAGAGTCACATAATAACCAAGAATAATCTACTAGTAGAAAAACACGTAATTCAAATTTGTAGTGACGAATCAATACACTTAATCTACAGAACAAATACAAATTACATTTGATAGGAACCATTGCCAACTGACAAGTCAAACACATGGTATGGAACGCGTAAAAGTAAAACACTTAAGGTAATGAAGTAATCTCTCCATTAACAACAAAAGTAAACTTATAATTTAAACATTTATATCGATCAGCATAAACTTCAGCACTTCCTTTTCAGTATCAGCACGAACGCAGCTTTTATGTGCTCCCAACATACGTAAAATTTGCTCAAAGCAGAACCACAGGTGAAGACTTTTTTCCGTTTTAGACAAGATTCCGCTTGATGCAATGTACTGCAGAGTTTCTGAATGTTAGGACTGCGATTTAAGTTCACATTAGGAATAGCAAATTTCCTCATTGTACACGTTCCGCATTAAGAAAGTTTTACAGTATTAAAGTAAAAGAGGCTGAAGACAGGATTTCTCTCAAATTAATGCTCAAAATGAACGCTCATTCTTGGAGAAAATTTGACGGAAATCCGTTTCCGAGAAGAAGCCACCAGAGTATTCCCGAAAACTGATAATCTTTACAACTAAGTGTTGTGTTCAAAGTCAACACAACAAAGAAGTGAATAAATTATGGTGGTAACAAAATTATAAAAAGTTAGTAAAGAATTGCTGTTCAATCTTAGGTCCAATAAAATAATTAATTTCCATTGCTTATTTTCACAGGTGATTGACATTAAACGCAGCAATATCCGATTCCCTTTTAGAGAACAACACTGGCATGCAACTTCAATGCGTCAATTCAGACCACATTGTTAGTGCTGATCAATTCCCTCCATTTATTACATCGTTACGTACCTTCTGTATTATCGAAGCCTAAATATTGTTATGACCTACGAGACCTACATAGACTGAGCACGAGTATTCTGAACCATCGTCCATACATTTCTAATATGACGGAACTTCCTCCAATTCTACGAAGTCTGGCACCGCTTTTCATTGCTACAGCTCTCATTGGTCTACATCCCTACTCGATAACATCACAAGGACGAATCACGCGTCGAGCGTGCCGAGTGGGATATGTTCTTGGATTTGGATTCGTCCAAGAAATATTACTCGCGTATAGTCTCGTACAAAACCCATACTTTCGTGCTAGATGGGAAAATCTAAATGTCCATTCTCTTCTGACATTGGTGATTGTTGTAGTTTATGGCAGCTTTCATTTTCATTTGATTACAACTTGTACAAAGTGTCACGCAGATCTTTTCGATTCTCTGCTGCAGAATATTGCCGCATTAGTGAGGAGCACTAGTAGTGAGCAACCACACATTTTTAACTCAAAGTTGGTGATCACAATGATCATTGGAATGCTAATAAACAGTATAATAGTGGGGGTCCTGGGTTGCGTCGACTTCACAATAACAAGTGTATTTTATCACACAAATTGGATAGCATCTATGTGTTTCATAAGCTATTCATTTTGCACGTTAATACTTATCATGAAGCACAGCTTTGAACAAATTAACAAGGACATCTTGGCGATAGCTCAGAGTTTGCCAAGAGAAAGACAGATGAAGTGTCTTATCCCTATAAAACCCCCGTACATTTCGAACAGTGCTTGGAACGACCATTTACTTGTGAACAGTTGGAACCACAACACTGCAGAGGAAAGAGTCGAACAACTGAGAGAAATCCACTTCTTAGCTCAAGAGACGTGCTTGCTCATCGAACGTGTGTTCCGTGTCATGTTGCTGTTCTTTTTCGCGTACGTGAGTATATCGGTGGTGGTTTCTTTGTACGTCGTGGCGGTGAACTCCAGCAAAGGGATTTCAGCGCTGTTCACCGCCGGCCTTGTGCTGCGTGTTGTTTTTATGTGCCCGTTGGGAGCGGCTGTGGCTGTGGCGGCGGGTTCCGTCGAGCAGGAAAGCGGAGGTAGGAATTTGATTGATTGATCGTTAGTGGTTCCGGGCGCGTCAACTGCTAATTTCGTTAGTCCCGTAAGTGTAGTGCATGGTTTTTGCTGGAGAGGTGGCGATGATCACCCGCTGCATGAGGTCTGGCGCCGGCCTACCGTCGGCTAGCAAGGTTCTCCCCAACCAGGTACCTCTCACACGGATTGCACTGTCCCAGCAGAGAGAAGTTCTATGCTCCCGATCGGTCTCCTGGTATGGGTAGTAGTGCAGTGCACGTAAGTGTGTATGTACGAGTATGTAACGACTGAGGATTCTGCGGGAAAGAGGAAGGAAAGATCGCACGCGGTCCGTGGCCGTTTGTTTGGCTACTGTTCCAGAATTTGCCTGGTGTTGATCGGAGGAACCACGGAAAACTACCAATCAGAGCAGGTAGTCTCTAGAATTCTCCTCCAGACAGAATTCGATCTAGGTGACAAGCTAATATCGAAAATCCTGCCACAGTCGGGACTCGAATCTAGAACCTCCTGGTCAGAGGCACTGGCGTGACATCAGTTGATGCTCTGAGCCACCTCTCCCGATCGGAATGTAGGTGTATCAACTGTGGTTCAATCAATATCTCTAATACTGATTAATAATAACCTATATTTAATATTTTCGAAACACGTATCATAAGATATCTTATTCCAAAACAAAATTCAAGAGATATTAAACAAGTTTGTTAGAGATCCAAATATGTAACACGTTGTATCCACGTTCCAATAAACTGTAATATGTGCTTAAATTTCACTTTTTATCCTAGAAAATTTAGTCCGGTCCGACATGCGGTGCATAAAAACCTATTCATTATTAATCATATACGCAAATGAAATATGAAGACAATAGCTTGTTTATCTTTCACATACTTACATAATCTTACACATCTTACATTAATGAGAAGAGTAACCGAACGTTCACCGCAGGGTCACCCAAAGTATTCTTGTTACCCGAAAGCCATTTCTTGGAATACGATTACCCATAGGCGAAAGAATACCAAGATTTTAAACATTGGCGTCAATGTAAGAATGTTCACTTTTTGGCTGTCCGGGTGACGCCGTGTCGCGTGGTTGGCTGACATGCTGACGTTTCGCCTGGCTTTCTCAGGGCAGGGACCTCGTCACTCCCTGGCAGACAAGTAGTCATGGACTCGAGCCGCGGAAGTTTACATTTACATGTAAGAATGTTGACAAAGTAAATCAGTTATGCTAACGTATTAAAAAAATCTGATCTTTACTCTCCCACATCGTTGAGGACAATATTCTCGTATGTTGAAACTATGTTTATTATTTAACGAATATGATTAAGTATCGAAATTAGTATTCCACATTTCACTTTTTACATTTCTGTTAAGAAACTTTCGTAATTTTCAATTAATTTTACAAATTCTAACAATTATATCTATTTTTGAGATGAAAAATGAAGGTTAGCCCAAGATTTCAGTGGAAGAATTTATTAAAAACATATTACTGGAAGCAAATGTTTTTTTAGTGTACTTAAAACGTTATTGTAATTTTTAGTATTTTTCGGGCATGTCGGCGAGACGAACTTATGTTGTTGACAATTGATAATATAGAAACCACAAGAGGAGCTAGTTACACTGAAGTGCACAAGAAAACAGAATTTAATTCCCAAAGGTAGTCCTCCATTCAAGGCATATTGTTTGCACAAAAATTATGCTGACCTTGCTCGATCTGACCTAAAAACTTAACGCAATTTCGTATGTAATAGAAATGAAAAATGGACAAAACAAGTACAACCCATTAGGTGATTCTTAAAAAAATAGCAGAATTTAAAAAAATAATATATCCTGAGCTCCACACAGGGCATTGTTTTCGAAGAACATCGGCCATGATACTAGTCCAAAACAGTGTATATCTGTTCTCGTTAGAAAAACTGGGTGTTTGGGAGTCCTTGGCAACAGTAGAAAAATATACTGAACAATGAGTATGAAAAAGAATTACAATTTTTAAACAGATATTCAACACCGAGGTAGAATCAACCTCAACCGATTGAAGTAGGTCGACATATAGAAATAAGTAATAATACGAACTGTTCATTCAATATTAATACTTATTGCCATGAGAAATTGTGAGAAAGAAAATAAAAAAAACTTAAATTAAACTGATGAAAATCATTTTTGCGTATGTTGTTTATGTCTGTGTGTATTACTCGTTCACTTTACATTTGCAGACGGAGCGCTGCGATCTGTGTACATGAGGTCACCGACTAAATGAGAAACGCGCGTCTGCAGTATATACTGACCATTAAATATGATATAAATGGCGGTGAGCAGCACACAGAACCCCGGTGGGGCAAGAACAAAACCATTAAGCAGTAGATAAGTGTAAAGAAGAAATAAAATTATTGTACGTGAATGTTGTGAATAGCGTGTGGTGTGATCTATTTTATTGAATATTATTTTAATCATTTAAGGGCGCGACTCCAGCTCACTGTCAGAAAGGCATAATTCGTCAGCTGTGTCCGTAGCGCTTGTGCTGCCTTGGGAGACAGCTGATTGGTCAGATGCTGATTACATCGGGGCCATTCGTGTATTCTCGGTTGTGTGTTCGTGCCTTCACTTTCAAAACAACATTAGTTCCTAATTCTGCCGTCTGCAAATGTAAAGTGAACGAGTAATATATGTTACTTATGTTGTTTATCTTTTTTTGGAAGTTTATTAAATAGTTTGGCTATAGATATGTCGGGATGGCAGCCGGGATCTTAGCGCTTGTGGGGCGGTGCTCCGCAGGCAACGAAACCTCCGAACGCCGACGTGTGGGTGGGCGCCGGATCTCACTATCCTGCGGGGGAGGGAACACCGCCACCTCCCGCGATAAAATGCTCACTATACCAAGGAGACTAAGGGCTACAGCAGTGGACGTGTCCGGAAACATCGCATTGAGACTCCATGAAGGAACATTAGAATAACGCGCTGCGTCCGCAGAAGGCGGCGGCGCGGCGCGCGCAGCCGCTGCGCTGCTCCTGGCTGCGCGCGCGCACCCCCGCGCGCAGCGCCAGGCGCGCCTCTTCCTGGCGCAGCTGCGCGCGCACCGCGCCGCCTTCACCGCGGGCGGCCTCTGCGCCGTCAACCCCGCCTTCTTCGCGGGGCTGCTCGGCTCCGTCGTGGGCTACCTCGCCCTCTCCGTGCAGTTCCACAGCTCCTGCACGCCCGCTCCCTGAGATGGGGCATTGTACCGGTGGAGGATGCTGCTATCTCTGGCGAAGGCTTATACCTCCGCTATATCTCTCAAGAAGATATACATCTCTGAATATCTTGTATGAATGTATGTTTACATCACCAGTTTTTTTGATGAATGATGATATATCTGATACGTCTCTGTTGACTTTTATCACACACACACACACACACACACACACACACACACACACACACACACATATATATATATATATATATATATATATATATATATATATATATATATATATATATCCCTGAAGAAATTATTTATCTGATGTATCTTTGAATATGGCTTATATCTCTGATATATCTTGCAGGAAGGTTTCTATCTCTGACGAAGACGTTTCTGATAAAGGCTATTGCTCATGTGATGGAAAGACTTAAGTAATTTCACATCATGCAAGGTGATTTAAAAAAGCGAATTTATCATGTATTATAGTTGTGACAGCTATATTATTATGTTATATGTCTTAGGGTAAATGTAAGGTTAGAACCATCATTTGATTTTTAAGTGCTACGCCTCATCAGTAGATTCTATATTTTAAAAAATGTATTTTTAAGCAGATTTCTTTATAATATTAACCTCTGCTATATTCACGATAAAATTTAATATTTGACATAGCTTTTGTCTTAAAGTTTGTTCTGAGCAATTCCAAAATCTTATGAAATGATAGATTTAGACAAAACTAATGGCAAGCATGGATGTTAAAATGTCCATCACCAAAACTGTCCCCGCACCTACCACTTGTCGTGTAAGTGCAACAGCTGTTTAGCATAAAAGCCATGAATCATGTGAAATAAATTAATGTTCTTTAATTTTGCTGTGCTTTGAATTGATCATTTCTTAGGTATGTTGCAGTTTTTTTCATTGTTTTGTTATGTAGCAAAATTAAATCCAAAATGATTCAGTGAATTTTTAACTATCCTCGGCAACTAGAACGGAAATCTGCAAAGGCTATTTTTGAAGGATATGTTATGTTCATTTAAGTCACGTTTTACTATAGTCTTGGGACAAAATTATTAACAGCGAAATCTACGCTCAATATCTCTTTTTTTCTACTAAATTCTGATACACAATTGCTAACATGTACTCCATAACAATCTAAACTGCCTATGCCAACCTTTTCTATAGCCAACAAAGTTGTTAAGTTCTAATAAAACTGTTATATCCAGGAAAACACATAAGTTTCGTAAATAATGTTTTTATTCACAAATGCAGCAAGTCAACTTTAACAAAACGGTAACCAAAGAATAATACCAAATAACAAAGCCAGATTACCGTTTACCAAAAGATGTCCCAAGTACAATGCCGTTTCACCAATTGACAAGAAGAGAGTCCTAAATCACGATTGCCGGGTTTAAAAAAATATCACCTTGTCCACAACTATATCACTTCACGCGCCGAACTTTGCTACAACACTGTCTGCCTGCTCAGCGGCGGGGCCCGCTTTTATTCTCCCTGGCGGCATAGCCTCGCAACCATTCCGGGGCTTCGCTAGCTGGCCGCCTCTTCTTCTTTCGACCGGTCTCGCTACGGTCCGTTGCTCTCCGTGCTGTCGCCGAGTGCTGGCGGTGCGGCGCGCGATTCAACTCGCCGCGCACCACCATAACAAAAACCTAAGTAATTTTCATTGACATTATACTTCAATTTAAATAATTGCTATTTTGTGTTCAATAAATGTATCAGTTCCTTTCAGATTTTACAATAAAGTTTCATTTACTCTTTCATGGTTTGTGAAAATTACTCCATTAATGTATTAATGAATGTTTGGGGGATACCCACGTCGACAAATAAGGCAACAAGTGTAAATGATAGTAGAGTACTTCAAAAATATGGAGTTCTTGTGTCCAGCTAATTTTTTCAAAGGTTCGTTGCTTCTGCTTTAAGAAACATGCCTTTCAATATCCAAAGTCTTTCAAATATGGCTTTAATTTTCCGACACTTTAATATACCTCAAACACATTCAGCTGAATGTAATAATTTTAATGAAACATTTTCATTACGGACGCTCATCCATCAAATTCTTCTTTCGGTACACGACTGTGTACCGATCTCCTGTCGAGTGTATTTCAGTGCTCGGCTGTCAAACTCGTCAGGGCAAACAATCGGTCGGGTGCGTGTATAGCAACAATGTTATGAGAGAGAAACAAAATACAACCGATTCGTTCTAGGAAGTCGTTGAAAATTGGTCACGAATACAACAGGATGAAGTGGAAAAACAAATGACTTCTGAATTACAATGTGTTATTTTTTAGGTATTTCAGACCCTTCAGATGAATCCCAAATTCGAGTAACAAGAGGTCTCTGAAAACCAAGGAAACAGTCGTATAACTTGATCCATAACGTGCTAATTCCATTTTCGCTTCCGAACATGGAACCTCTTAGTCAAATTCTCCGTGGATTGGCCTCGCTTTTCATCGCTGCCAGTCTCTGGAAGCAATATTTCGTTACAGCACAGTTACGGGTTGTCAAGAAAAAATATCTAGTGCCATATTCTGTGCTTTGCGTGTGCATTCAAAGACTTATAGTTGCTCATTTCTCCAGTCAAAACACATATTACGTCTCTATTTGCCAAATTTGACATGCTTTTAGAAATGGTGATTATCATTATGTGTTGTACTTTCCCAGTCTGTATGTTGATTGCGACAGCGAAGAGCCATGTGAATCGATGCGAGGCGTTGGTGCAACATTTAATTGCTCTAGAGGGAATAACAGGCCCTCTGACTTCTTGTTTTGTCATCACCATTTGTCATGATAATGGTGATGGGAAGGAATGCAGCAAGCTTAATCGTTTGCTTTCTGGCCTGTGTCGAAATTTCTCGTTTGCAAGTGTCTTGAGTAGAATTACATGGAACTGTATCACATACCTCACATGTCACTCATATTGCTCATTGACATTAGTGGCGAAATGCTGTTTTGAGTTTATTAACAATGATATTTTACAACTAGTGAAGACGTACGAAAACGTTCCCGACGGAAAATCTGTGCTCCGTATTAGCCGACGGATACGCGACCGTGAATGTATCGAGGAACGTCGGTGTGGCAGAGAGAATTCAAAAGCTAAGGGAAGCGCATTTCCCAACCCAAGGAACGTGTTTGTTGATCGAAAGCACTTTCCGCAGGTTGTTGCTCCTGCTGTACACG
This sequence comes from Acheta domesticus, assembly GCA_031308135.1. Taxonomy (NCBI): domain Eukaryota; kingdom Metazoa; phylum Arthropoda; class Insecta; order Orthoptera; family Gryllidae; genus Acheta; species Acheta domesticus. Next base: position 196,970,518 of record JAHLJT010009419.1, on the reverse strand, counting down.
TAGATCGCGGAATCAATGGTCATTTCCCTGTAAACCGTAGCGATGAACCTGGGCGTGCCGCACCCGCCGCTGTACGTGGCGGGCCACCTTCTGGACGCGGGGCGAGCTCGCGGGGCGCGGGGTGACGGGGTACTCTCGCTCGCTTGTTCTCGTAAACTTTCCCCGCAGTGGGGTATCGTGTCTCCGAAGGTGGGCACAGCCTCTGATCAAGAAGACATTGTAGACGCTCACCCGGACCCTGAGTTTCACGGTGGCACTCACATCGATAGCCTAAAGGTGTAGACAGCAGGGAGCAACCTCGAACGGTAAAGCACTCGAAGGCGATATCGATATCAGTAAGGGGAAAATCGAGAAAGAACTTTCGCACGTTTAGTTCAAAACGAGTAAGTCGCAAAGGAAGTTCCTAATTGTGGCAACAGAGAGTGCTGCTACAGAGATGCAACTGAACTCGTGATCAGCTGTTCTGTGTTGTTTATGTTACTTCATTCTATTTGGAGCACTGATAACAGGCTAAATAGGAAATTTAAAATTAATGGTAAAATTTGCATTTTTACTTCTGAAGGTTTAGCTATCCTTGAAGCAATAAAAATGATTATTGAATTCCAAATTACTTGATCTATTATCTCTTCTGATTCAACGAGTGTCTTGGTTTCTATATCTAATAGTAATAGAACTAAAAATAAATCATATATTATTTTAGAAATTAAGAAATTGTGTAAACATGTAATACAGATTAATCTCACAATTTGTGTAACTTGGAATCCGGCCCATGTTGGTATCAATGGATAAAGAGAATGCCAATAGAGAAGCTAAATCAGCCATAATAGAATGTATGGTTTACCCATATTTCGGTATTTGAGCTCTTACTACATACAAGGAGGTTTGTACTCAAAATAACTTTGCAAATATCGAAAATCTTGCCCGCTCTAAAGGCAAAGAGTATTTCATGCATTATCACAGAACATCATCAATTCCGTGGTTTTAAAAACTTCAAATTAACTAGAAAAGAAATTGTTATCAATAGATTGAGATCAAATCATTCATCATTAAATCATTATTTGAATAGATTCATATTGAAACAATCATCAATTTTAAAATGTCCTGCCCTTGCACACAAACTGCTAATATAAAAATTATTGGGCGATTGTTTCGACGTAACGCGTTCCGAATTTATGTTAAATAGGGGCGCCAGGAAAAGGTTACGTTTATTATTATTGAAATTAACACTTCAACTGCTATTTAAGTTAGAATAAATATCCGGCTAGCTGAGCCGATGGGTTTCGTAAGAAATAATCGCTAGAACCGACTGATAGCCGATGATTTGGTCTGCCATCTATACAGAGTGGCGAGGAATCTGAAAAATTATGTTTAGCTACTTATTAACTGGAATTGGCCAAATAAAAATTATCTTTTTAATTTCAAACGAAACTTAACCGATTATTCAATTTGCCAGGCAAAAATTATTACTTAAAAATAATAACAATACCGAATGTTCTTTTGGTCATGACCTTTCTGAACCTCGTACTGCAGTACTCGTCTTCGCGCGCGCTTGTTCGATGACGCTCGCAGAACCAGTTTCTCTTCATCCGGTGACGAGAATTCCAAGTCCAAATACCAGCCACTTTTCTTCTGTTTTTCACAACTGCCGTCGAGTCACCAACCCTCACCGCCTTAAATATCTGACCGTTCTAATTCAATTGACTACGAAAGTTCCCAGTTCTTCCCGACTACGTGACGCAAAACATTAAAGTTCAACAAATTATTGCTTATTAACAAATATTCCGAGTCCTGTTGCAAAGGAATTCATATGAGTTCTAAGTTTAAGTTCCATTCGTCGCACTCAAGAATTCGCGAAGTCTTACAAATTCTAATTTCCACACATCCGAGAGCTATCCGAGTCCGAGAACTATTCACTCTAAAGAGAAATTTACAAGTCCCAATCTCATAACATTAATTATCCGCGAGCGACCCGCCCAGCACCACGGCATATGTCCGAATGTAAAAAAATCTTTCTCTTCAGCCCTTCAAAACTCGGCCTATCTCCTCTACTGTTTTTTACCAGCAAAAAAAAAAAGAAACGACGCACTTCCATCATGAATAGACTGTCACTCTCCCCCTGGCCAATTCCTCAATTGATTACCAAATCGACTAGCTACGCCCTAGACTGTCGTTGCTTTTTCAACCAATCTCTTCACCGCTTACACTATCAGGTAGCCGCACCCCTCAGGTTCAAGGCCCGAATGAAGTTTATTGACCTTGACAACCACTCGACTGCCCTTGCTAGGGCGCCATATTCCTATTGCCGAAATGATTCCGCTGGTGGTGGGTGCCCTGGGCGAATGGTACCCGGAAGCGACGCTGCGCTCCTTAAGGTCTCGAATGGCTATGAGCTGAAAAACTAAGACAGCGCATTATAGCTGAAGCCATCACCGGGAGCGCGGCGTGCTACTTCGCCCACACGGCCAGGCCCTACCTCGGCCCGCGCGAGTACAGAGAGATCGTTGATAAGATCTGTGCCCCCCGCCCTCACCGCACCAACGGCAGCAGCAGCAGAACCGGACTTGCGTCACAGGCGCCACATTCGTCACTCTCACGGAGCAGAACACGACAGATTTAAATGAAATGCCTACTTTTTCCCCTTTTTTTCCTTTTTCCTCCCTTTCCCCCCCTTTTTTAGCTTTTTCTTTAGCTATTAACTCCTTTTTTCTCTTTTCTTGAACCTTTAACTTTATGTTTACCTTTTTTTAAATTTTTTCTTTAACGATTAACTATTTAACACTTAACCCATGTATTAGAATTTGTATTTGAAAAAGTCTGAATAAAAATTTATATTCGTTTACCCTTGTAATTCACCCCATTTGTGACAGATATTAGTGCATAAAAATATGTGACATGTTGGTATGTCACAATATAGTCAGTTGAGATTTGTGTGAATGTGTTGAGGAAAATGACACCGCTGATCATTTATTACGACATCGTACATTATTTGACTTATGTAATATTATGATGGAAAATCTCAATCATCTTAATGTTACCTTAGTCCAAAATATTGTGGACATCTTAAACATTTTAGATATACATGTTATCTTAAATACATGTGAATGTGTTTAAAAACAAAAAAAAAATTTAATTTTGGGGATATGAATGTAATACAATACATGTGAGAGTGAAATAGTTCTAAGTTTTGAATATTTTTTGGAATGTAATTTGCTAAAAGGCTGTATACGTATGTTTTCCAACATAAATAAATAAATTTTAAAAAATGTCAGTTCATTTGAGACTTTTGTAAATGTTCGTTACTTGTATATATAACATTTGATAATAAATTAAATTAGTATTCAAATTTGTACCCAGATCTCACATATTTACATATTAATACTAGTATTCTTATATAAAATATGTAAAAGAGAAATGAAGTAGCCTACAAATGTGGACTTAAATATAATATTATAAAACAAAAAAATAAGAGCGGAATGAATATAAGAAATGCAAATTTTTTCGTCCCTAATTAATTTCGTTAACCACGATATTGACAATTTCAGTTATATATTAGAATCGTGCAATATTTTCTTCCTACAAACAATGTGCAAACTTCATTAACACATAACCTACACCTTAAGATAATACACAGGCAAACTATGTATGGAAGTAAATTACAGAAACACTCTTCATTTTTCAGATTTATGGTATGTTAATACTGGAGAGATTCTTCACAGTTCATGCGTTTGGTTGAAGTCAATTATTCGAAACATACTAAAAATATATTCCTACGAATACCCATTTATTTAATTTTACCCACAAACTACAAATCATAAAACTTATTTTTTAAATTTTATTTCATTTTTTTATATTTCACATTTCTTCATCATCTTCGGTAGTAATTCACTTTGACCTAACCAATGAATTCACTAGGCATTTTAAAAACTTTCACAAATACTTTGTTTATTTCTTGTAAAGCCTTTACTACCTATCCAATTTATTACAACTGATGATATCCGAGAAATTGAAAACTGTGAGGCTAGCAGTAGCACTAATTTAACTTTAATCAAATCAGTTGACAAACACAAAAATACTGTGCAATTTATAGTACCATAGAAATAGTGTTACTAACACACTCTGCCGTCTGAATTGTGAACAATTTCCATATAAAATGGCCGAATGATCGATTGCCATGCTCTATAAGTCGCCCGCTAAATCCGGCGAAATAGGGAGGCCTGGCGCGGCCCGCTAATACTTCGATTTCGAGTTGGCGCATGCGCAGAGACAAAAAATGCAGTCGATAGCTGCCCGTTAAGGCGTGTGAAAATCTCTCTAGTGAGTAAGCGATTTTAAGCTCCTGGTTGTCGGTTCAATTCGGCAATCCACCAGTTGGGCCCCTGGCGTGTCGACTTTCAGACAGGATTGGGTGAAGGAGACCCTTCAGGGTGCTCTGGAATGCACATACAGAAGTCCGGCGAGAATTTGATACCTTGGTTCCAGCTACACCCAGGTCGCTAGCCTAATGCTGTACATTTACGGCTAGGCGTAATTTACATTTACGGCTAATACATTTACGGCTAGGTTTTCGTGTTCTTTAATATTCTAAAATTAATATTTTCGTTCTACCAATAGGAAACCGAAAAATTAGCAAAATGACAAAAAAATTTACTTTTGGCGATGATAGATGGTAACTGGCAAGAGAGAGTATGTGGCAATTCCGAATAGCTAGCGAAGAACCAAGGGGAAAAAAAGCTAATACGGAAAAGTCTGTGCCATTCTGTAGCACCACTAGTTTATATTTTTCTTACGACTCTTCAAATCTTCTTTACGACTGATAGACAGAACGCAACGAAACGGAGATTTTCGCGTTTCATTTAGTATGTTGCGAAATGAGAATACTGAAGCCCTCTGACATGTCAAATAGCCATATTCCATTTTAGAACAATGAAAGCACAAAGGCGGCATGGAGTGCTGCCGCGGGCCCGCCGGAAGGTTAATATGCACGTTTCCAGCAATTTCTAAATACTACTGTATTTGAAGCTGTTTGACCTTCAAATGACTTCTTATGAAAACTGAAAAATTTTCTGTGAAACAGAGCTTCAAATTTCAAATTTACAAGAGCGCTTAAACGCTACTTCCAAGAACCGGCTCCAATTTTTTTAAAAATGTGCCATTTAGGGCGAATATTTACTGTTATTTTCCGTTCCACTTTCAAGAAATCGAAAAATTAAGATTATGTCCAACATATGTAATTTGAAGGCGAGAGATGGCGTGAAATATGAGCAATGTTAAAAATTACATAAACATGATTTTCTCAAAAACGGCTCCAGATTTTTTCTTTAAACTTTTGGTAGGGGTAGTGGTAAGTTTACTTTATTTTGATCACATCAGCGTCATATTGCTCTATTCTTTTGTTTTTTTATTAATTACAAAAATGTATTTTTTTTACTTGTTTATCAGATCGTTAATATTTACATTAGCTACAATTTGTTCACATTATAGTGACTATTTCACTCATGTCTATCCGCGTCGTAAGTAGCCAATGGTAAGCCTAGATATATTCAAATTAAACCAATCCCAGATGTTTATCGCCATCAGCTTGTTTACCTTTTTTATCGCTGTAAAACCTTGTTTACCTTTTTAAGAAAAGGATAGCAATTGTTTCACCTCCAAAGTAGCTCTTGTGCATCAATATAATATTAAAATGTGTGGTTTTGGTAATGTTTAAAACTCTGAAATAGAATCTATTATTAAAGATTCAGTGCCGAAAAACAGCAAAAGGAACAGAAAAAGTGTGTAAAAGAAATTTCAAGAATTTTGTCAAGACAGAAAATACAAATGGACAGCACAAACTACAAATGAAGAAATTATACATGTTTTAGGCAATTAATATACGAAGATTAGCTTGTGAAGAGTACAAAGAATATGCCATCAAAACTATGTGGAACGTTACAACCAAAATTATTTAATGATTATATTTATAATTATATTTTAATGAGTACACACGTGTGTTCAATCCATTCGAAATTGACGAATTCCGCTGCTAATTCATCTTGTACTTCTTCCATTTCAAATACTTCTGTGGAAGACCAAGACTTGGAAACCAACTTCCTACAACTTTAATGATTGTGCTTTTAATAAATGTTCTTGTCAGTAGCCTTGTTATAATTGTTTTCCGAAAGTTTTATTACCATAAAATTGAAACATATTTGAAATCATTTTCTGCATTAAACTGTTATTTAAATGTTACTTGATTATAAGTTATTCCAGGAGGCAGTGATAAGTCGGAACTGAATGAAAGGTTTTCATTTTTCGGTTGTAATTTTGAGTAATATTTCCCTTTTTCGTAATTCCTGTGATTTAAATTATCCTTTCAAATCATATAATGTGTTTATTCGTGAAATAGTCACACTAAATATCACTCGAAGTGCTGTGCTAGCCGGTAAATTCACTCCTCGCTACGCGAGTCGTGAATTTACCGGCTAGCACAGCACTTCTCGTGATATTACTTATGATAATATCACATGCTCTGAATTATGTCTAACAAAGTTTCCTGTAAAAACTGAAACTAAATAAGTTGAAAACGTAAACGATCTCGAACGTTTGCATTTTCAGAAACGCTGAAATATCATTTTCTCAGATACCGCTTTAAAACTTTTGTCCAAACGTATTGTACGGATAGTGCTTATTGCACTACTTAAGATTACGTAGAATTATTTTTTCGGTATTATTTTGTTTTTTCAAACATTACGGAAATGTAAATTATTTAAATATATTTCACGGTGTTAATTTGCATATTTCCAACAATTTGTATAGATTAGTGCATTTTTAATAGAATGTGCTTAAATGACTTCAAATATTTTTTTTAAATCTCAGAAAGTTTCTGTGAAAAATATCTTCAAATTTTGCATTAACAGAAACGCTTATTCACCATTTTCTTATAAACGGCTCCAATTTTTTTAAAGAAAATTTGCCATTTACGATGAGCTATTCTTAAAATTCTGGAAGTTATATGTTACAATAAATAAACCGAAAAAATGGAAAATGTCAAAATAATGTACTTTGGGCGGTCGTAGATGGCAGCTTGGAAGAGAATGCGCAAGTCCGAATTACTAGCCCAAACCAAAGAAAATAGAAAACTAATACAAGAAAGTCTGTGCCATGCTATAGGACCACTAGTTGCTATTGACAATCCGTCCGTCTGCGAACAGCGAAATTGAGTTCAGTCGATTTTTCCTAAAATTGATATTTCCCAAAGATCTGTCTGGTGTCGCGGCCTTTGAAATTTAAAACTGATGTTTTAATTTTGGGGGACCTTTACATGAAGCCCTTGGGGACATTTTCCATATTTAAAACAAATACTCATGTTTTTTTGTAATTTTGTTGTTGAATTGTGTCAAGGAATTTAGGAGAATTGTAAAGGTCTCGTGATCGTTTAAAACCCTGATTTATTGAAAATTCCAATAGTTCAAAATTTTTCGGCGTCTTTCTACAACTAAAATATTAAAAATAGAGATTTCCCCTCAATGAAATCTGTTCCTTAAAGATACATTTTGAAATAAGATCCTGCACAATTTTTCGAAATTTTGAGTATTTAAGAAATAATTTTGCTTGAAAATACATGCAAGAAAGTATGTGCTGTTTCAGCACCACTAGTCTTACTTAAGTTAACGGTCGGTGTATATTACTGAATTCTTGATAATCCTCAATAATTGCTACGATTTGAACTACAATTCAGCGGAGGCACACACTTTCTTTGGTGTCAACAGAAATTGTAGGTTGCACAGACAGCCACGGGTGGCCTATCTTTACTCCATATTTTGAAAATGTTGTCTCCATGTATTTTAGTACATGTTATTCCCTATAAATCCCAGCCGTAATAATTACAATTTATTAATCTTATTCAGCTCTTTTACATATTATCAACACTCATTTACAAGTAAGTTTCTTTCCATGCAGCTTTGCTTCCTGCTTGTTGTTTTAGACAATCTCATTATTGTCCGCTATAACTAGTTTTGATCCAAATTCTTGAAAATGGAAAGTAAACTTTAGAAAATCATGAATGAAATGTGATAAGATTTCTGATGTGTTTGATACAACGGAAATGTTTTCCCCATTTAATGTCACTTCTATTTACAACAAATACTTTTTGCATGCATAGCAAAAGCTTACAGTAGGAATGTTTCCATTCGCCAGAGCCAGTTATAATTTTGTCATAAATGTTTTATAATAAAGCTCCTCTCTTGTAAAACATGATTTAATTCTTTCTTCTGCAATTTTCTCCGTTTCTCGTATTTGAAGTACTATTTAATGACAAAGTGATACATATCCGTAAGCTCTTAACTAAAATTTTAAAACTTCTCTCCTTATTCTGGGTGCAGATGTTATTTTACCGCATGTTCAGAATTATCTTCTTTCATATTTTTCTTTTAGTTTGCTATATCATCCTCTTCACAATTTATTAATTTTTTTTATTTCTGAACCTCATTTTTACCTTTGCAATGGCCTCCAAAATTCAATTTTCCATCCACAGTCGTTTCTCTGTCCGGCGCGATCGTCTTTATAGTTTAATCAAGTGATTGAATGAGGGACGGAAGGAGTTACTGCCGCCGGTTGTTGGAGTGATTCAGAATCGAAACTGCCGCCTTTCTCTAACACAACACACAGTGCCAAATCAATATCAGAGTTCGCAAGAGATTGGTATACAAGGCCCAGCACTTCATTGCTTACTTTTTCCAATTGCCAATGCACCAATTTTCCACTTTTGTTCTGACATTTCGCAATAATCATCTGCCATCATATTTAGACATTGTGAAGTAATAATAATGGTTCAAATAACAAGATTACGAGTCCATCCAGCAATTTAGACTAAAGTCCAGTTAGATTAGAATACAAAATATTGCAAGAGTTTATTAAGAGAGAGAATGCACTAATCTGATTATATTCAATTTCATTCTAAGATATATGGAAAAATAAAATATCTGTAATCAGACTCATTTCACTTACATTTTCTTTGTTTCTAGTAAGTTTGTAAAGTATTTTTTGAAACTACATGGTTTTTACAGATACATCTGTATAAAAAGTATTCAGTACACACCCACATAACTGTCCTGATATTGTTCGCGCCCGTACAAGTTCGAATGGTCGTGAGTTCGAGTTCTATTGTTCCATTAATATTTGGAAATGTTCAAACATCTATCATTTCCCGTAATTTTACCAAACCATTTCACAATAGTAGTTTCGTTTTTGGATACGAATCTATAAAGTATATTAGTCGAATAAAGTTAGGAATACCTACCAGCTGTAATTGGTAAAAATATTTCAGTATATTAGCACAATGAGGGCCAAATAATCTAGAAATTCAAAGCTGAACGAAATAAAAATTCAAAAAACTAACTTGAAATCACAATAACCATAATTTCAGTTTTATCAATTCTTTTGCAATGCTGTAGATGTATTAACCTATGGCGCCCAGAGTACATCAATCAGGGCCGTGGGGCACTAGATAACGCCCTGATGCAAGTACATTTTTTACGAAAATATTTGATTTGATATATTTGATAAGAAAGAAGAGTAAAAAGTTAATGTGATGGATGGGGGAGAAGATTCATCTGCGCACGTTTTATTGGGTTCCAGAATCCCTTCCTATCATTTTAATTAAAAGTAGTTGACATATGAACGAAAGTTTAAAACAAAAAACAAATAATAAAATTTTTAAAGGTGCGAGGTCAACAACATCTGAAACACTAGATATATTTGTTCCCGACTGATAGAAAACTTACATTCAACAATAAACGAACTGCAGATTTGATTTTTCTGCATTGCTAACAAAATAGCAACTCACCTTCAGCTCTACTCCTACCACTACAAGCCAAAGGAGTGCTCAACAAAACGATCGCATAGTGAAGATACGTTTAAGACCAGAAGCAAAACAAGGGGCCATCTAAGCATTTGCTCAATGGATCAGGGAAACAGGAAAAAATATGATCGCGATGGGGATCATTGACCCGGAAGTTGAAATACATTGTTACAGGCACATAAATTTTTTTTAAATTATACAACACAAAAGTAAACTAATTAATTATATATCAATGTTTTGTTAAAATAAACATTATTTTTCTTTCTGACAATCAGTATAGTCTCTAACTGTATAGAAACCATTGTGCAGCTGAAAATAATTTCCTTCAAACTTCAATTTATGTACCGATTTGAATTGTTTAATGTCATCTTGCAATGCGTTGAAAATTAACATAAATATATGTGGATTTATTATAGTGAGATGTTGATTCTGACATTGGATGAACGTGACTTCTACGACGAGTGTTGTAATTATAAACATCAGTATTGCATGAAAATGTTCCCACCGTTGAATAAGAAAGTTTTCACAAATATTACCGATTCATAAATCAATAGTCAAGGCAATGGTAAGATTCCAAACTCAATAAAAAGAGACTTACACGGATCACGTGGATGGAATTTTTTCATTATTGGAATAATTGTCTTTTACAATCTAAATGTCTGATTACTACAGGATGAGCTTCCCCAGAATAGTATGCCTTATTTAAGGTGGAACGTTTATTTTCAAAGTACATGCAACGAGCTGCATGAAGACTGATAGAATTTCAAAGAATTCGGAATGCGTGACATAACAAACTTAATTTAGTGTTTAATTCTGTTATATGTACATTCCATTTGAAGTTTGAATAGAAAGTCCTAGAAATCTTATCATCAGCACATTGCATATTGTTAATTGTCAATGGAGCAAGCGATAACCGATATGAAATGCATCTAGTGGTGCTACAGAATAGCACATACTTTCACGTATTAGTTTTCTATTTTCTTTGGTCTGGGCTAGTTATTCGGAGTTGACGCATTCTCTTCCCAGCTGCTATCTATCGCCACCCAATATACATTTCTTGACATTTTTTCATTTTTGCAGTTTACTAATTGTAGAACCTACATATAACTTCTAGAATTTTAGAACAGCTCGTCCTAAACGGCAATTTTCTTTAAAAAATTTGGAGCCGTTTAAAAGAATATGGCGAATAAGCGTTACTGTAAACGCAAAATTTGAAGCTCTATTTTTCACAGAAACCTACTGAGTTTTCAAAAAACTTTATCTGAAGTCATTTAAAGCACATTCAATTAGAAATGCAGTAATTTATACAAATTGTTGGAAATGTGCATATTAACGGCGTGAGAGATATTTCATTAATTTACATTTGTGTAATGTTTGAAAAAATACAGCAAAATTAATTCTACGTAATCTGAAGTAGTGCAATAAGCACAATCCGTACAATATGTTTGGACAAAATTTTTAGAGCGGTTTCTGAGAAAATGACATTTAAGCGTTTCTAAAAATGCAAACGTTTGAGTTCTCTCACAAAACTATTGAGTTTTCAGGAAACTTTATTAGACATAATTTAGAGCATGTGCATTCATCACTATAATAATGTGAACAAATTGCCGCTAATATAAATATTAACGACCTGAGACACAAAAAATACACTTTTGTAATTATTCAAAAAACAAAAAAACAGTGCAATGACGCTTATGTCATCAAAATGGAGTACATTTAGCACTATCCCTATCAAAAGTTTAAAGAAAAAATCTGGAGCCGTTTTCGAGTATATCATGTTTATGTAATTTTTAAAATTGCTCATATTTTACGCCATCTGTCGCCGCCCAAATTACGTATTTTGGATATAAGCTTCATTTTTCGATTTCCTAATAGTAGAATGGAAATATTATTTTCAGAAGAGTCAATAACACGAAAACCTGGCCGTAAATGACAATACTGTTTTGAAAAATTTGGAGCTAGTTTTAGGAAATAGTGTTTAAGCACCACTATATGTTCGAAATTTAAAGCTCTTTTTTGGCATTACGTTTGGCAAACTCGTTCTTGAAATTACGCCCCGTAGCACTTGTACTTTATTAGGAGACCAAAGTCCCGGGGTGGGTACATGGACGTTAGCCTCTATCATCACCCTTTTTGGGTGTATACGTACACCCTCAGACTAATTTCCGGCTGCCGACGGATCACCGTTACCCCTCACGGCAACCTCCCCATCCTAGGTCAGGGGCAAAAATGCCTGGGTCAGGGGTCTCCCTGCCACCTCAGAGCCACCAGCTTTCCGGGCTATTTCGGAGTCAATGTTGTCGTGTCATATCGCGTCACTCACATGCCCCGGGACAAGTCCCTCCTCTATTCCCAGGGTATTGGGCCAGTGCCACGACGCAGACCAGAGTCCAGCTGGGGGCTAGCCGAACTGAGGTCCGGGTGGCTTGGAGCCCCCATCCCGTCTCACCAATGCCTAAACCTTTAGGCTAGCAACCTGAGTATAGCGGGAACCAAGGTAATCTGACGGTAGGTATCAAATTACCGCCGGACTTCTATATGTGGATTCCAGAGCACTCTTAAGGTTTTCCCTTACCCAAATTTATCTGAAGGTCCATGCGTTAGGTGCCCAATTGGTGGGATGCCGAGTTGAACCGACAACCAGGAGCTTAGTATCTCCTACTCACTGTCTACACCTTTAGGCTATCGATGTGAGTGCCACCGTGAAACTCAGGGTCCAGGTGAGCGTCTACAATGTCTTCCTGATCAGAGGCTGTGCCCACCTTCGGAGACACGATACCCCCTGCGGGGAAAGTTTACGAGAACAAGCGAGCGAGAGTACCCCGTCGCCCCAGGGCGGAGCTCGCCCCGCGTCCGGAAGGTGGCCCGCCACGTACAGCGGCGGGTGCGGCACGCCCAGGTTCATCGCTACGGTTTACAGGGAAATGACCATTGATTCCGCGATCTACGTGTACAGCAGGAGCAACAACCTGCGGAAAGTGCTTTCGATCAACAAACACGTTCCTTGGGTTGGGAAATGCGCTTCCCTTAGCTTTTGAATTCTCTCTGCCACACCGACGTTCCTCGATACATTCACGGTCGCGTATCCGTCGGCTAATACGGAGCACATATTTTCCGTCGGGAACGTTTTCGTTTATGTTCCTACGTTCTTCACTAGTTGTAAAATATCTGTGTTAATCAACTCAAAACAGCATTTCGCCACTAATGTCAATGAGCAATATGAATGACATGTGAAGTATGTAATACAGTTCCATAGAATTCTATTCAAGACACTTGCAACCGAGAAATTTCGACACAGGCCAGAAAGCAAATGAATGTGCTTGCTTCATTCCATCCCATCACCATGATTACGGCAAGTGGTGATGACGAAACAAGAAGACAAAGAGCCTGTTATTCCTTGTAGAGCAATGAAATGTTGCACTAACGCTTCGCATCGATTCACATGGCTCTTCGCTGTCGCAATCAACATACAGACTGGGGAAGTACAACACGTAATGATAATCACTTTTCCTCAAAGCACGTCAAATTTGGCACATTTCCAAAGAGAGGCCTAGATTGTGTTTTGACTCAAGAAATCAGCAACTAGAAATCCTTGATTGCACACGCAAAGCACAGAATATTTTCTCCTTGCAATTCGTAATTGTGCTGTAACTGAATATGGCATGAGACCGAAGAGACGGGGGCGACGAACAGTAGAGCCCATCCACGGAGACTCTGAGGAAAAGGCGCCATGTGTGGAGGCGAAAATGAAATTAGCACGTTTTGCATCAAGCTGTAAGACTGTTACCATAGTTTTCAGAGACCTCTTATTACATGAATTTGGGATTCATCTGACGGATCTGGAACACAGAAAAATTACCATATTGTAATTCAAAAGTCATCTGGTTTCCTACTTCTTCCTGTTGTATTCGTGAACAAATTCCTTTCTTTCCTAAGACGAAGCAGTTGAATTTTTTTCTCTCCCTCATAATATTGTAGCTATGAGCGCACCCTATGGTTTGTCTTGACGAGTTTGAGAGTCAAGCCCTGAACCTCACTAGGCACGAGATAGGTACACAGTCGTGTCCTGCATAGAATAATTTGATGGATGAATGTCCGTAATGAAAAATTTTCATTAAAATTATTACATCCAGGTGAATGTGTTTGGAGTAAATTAAGGTTTCGGGAGATTAAAAATTTAAATGGAAGTGTTTGGATATTGAAACACATGTTTTCTATAAGTACAAGGAACGAAACTTAAAAAAAAATTACCTGGACACAAAAACTCGATATTTTTACCTCATTTCTTTACATAGGCATCCCCACAGTCATTAATACATTAAAGAAGTAATTTTCTCAAACCATCAAAGAGTAAAAAATGAAACTTTATTGTAAAACGTGAAACGAACTGATACGTCTACTGAACACGAAATAGCAATTATTTATACTAGTGAGAACCCGTGCGATTAAATCGCACGGTTAGTCAAATAACCAAACTGTTTTCTGCTTAAATACTTTTTTTGTATTCCAGCATTATAAACGACCTAACCTCACTAAGATCACTAACCTCTCATATTTCAAGATTTCTATTCAATGTAGAAAATCACGTTCACGTGCTTACACAACCTACACTAAATTGAAACAAACAAAGATTGCATTTCCCGCCACCGTCCGAGTGTAATTTTCTTCCGATAGATCGCGCGGCAATCAGATATTACAGATCCCGAATTACCTACTTTTTTTAATATTTAGGTATTTTTAACGCTCTTTTTCAATACGAATGTCCCATGTGCAGGTGAAAAGAAACACGATTTTTCAATCCATTGCTTCTTTATACAGATCGGTTTCGTATGTCGCCCAATTTATTGAAAAGACCAAACAGCCCTTTGAGAAATAATATATAAGATTGAAGCATACTATCAGTGAAAATTACTTAGTCTTGATTAGAACTTAACATCTTGGTTGGTTACATGAAAGGCAGGCTTAGGCTTAGATTGTTAAGGAGTATATGTTTGCAGTTGTGAATCAGAATTTAGTATATAAAAAGAGATAGTGAAGGTTGATAGTACGCTGTTAATAATTTTGACCCAAGACTATAGTAAAACGTGACTTGAATGAACATAACAGTTCCTTGAAAAAATTGCATTCTTTGCAGTCTGTGCCTTCCTTGCATCTCCATCCTACTTGTCGAGGATAGATAAAAATTCAATGAATCATTTTAATCGAATTTTACCACTTAAAAAACAATGAGAAATCTGCCACATCAATAAAAAATGATCAACTGAAAACACAGTGAAATAAAAGAACATTAATTTATTTCAGAAAATTTATGATTTTTATGCTTTACAGCTGTTGCACTTATATGACAAGAAGTAGGTGTGAGGGACAGTTTCGGTGATGTCATTATTTAACATGCATGCTTTTCATTAGCTTTGTCTAAATCTATCATTTCGTAAGGTTTTGGAATTGCTGAGAACAAAATTTATGACAAAATTAAAGAAATATAGAATCTGCGTTTTTAAAAATATAGAATCGACATATGAGGCGTAGCGCTTAAAAATTGAAAGTTTGTTGTAACCTTACTACGGTACGACAGATAACATGCTAATATAGCCGTCACAAATTGAATGCATGATAAATTTTCAGTTTTAAATCACCGTGCATGATGTGAAATTACTTAAGTCTTTCCGTCAAATGAGCAATAGAGAGATATACCGAGATATATCGAAGATACGTCTTGGTCAGAGATATAAACCTCCATGCATGATATATCAGAGATATAAGCCATATTCAAAGATACACAGATAAATAATTTCTTAAGGGATATATATATATATATATATATATATATATATATATATATATATATATATATAATATATATATATTATATTGTAATATACAAAATATTATAAAACAAACGCTGCGCTTAATCTGGACGGTGGCGGTTACTAGGTAACGAAGGTTGTTGACGGGCAGAAGGGGGCG
The DNA here is from genome assembly GCA_031308135.1 of Acheta domesticus. Lineage (NCBI taxonomy): Eukaryota > Metazoa > Arthropoda > Insecta > Orthoptera > Gryllidae > Acheta > Acheta domesticus. The sequence goes on along the minus strand of JAHLJT010009419.1, from coordinate 196,954,713 downwards.
CTGGACTAGAGTTGTTGGTGGTTGACTGGCATCCTGGTGGTAGAGGCGCGTATGTAAGCTGAATTATTTAAGTTGGACATCGACGTGAATAGGGAGGATAGATTGTGGAACAATTGGGCGAGAAGTGAGTCAGCAAGAAAGAAGCAGGCGACTTCGGCGACGACCGGCGCGAAGAGGGATTTTCGGCGCGGAAGTCAAGGAGCTACGAACTGCGGGGCCATCGTTTCACAACGCCAGACAATTCGGTACCGTGAATCTAATGCATGAAATCAAGCAAGAGAATTTTTATATTGTTAATCTCAAATTCCATTTTTAATAAACAAAATTATTGTTGTGCCACGTTGTATGTAATTCCTTCAGAATATAAATAATTTCAGACTTCCAGGCTTCTCTGTATAGAGAGCATGAGAACCAATGAACTGAGCTAGCAAATTAAATTAGATAAATCATACATTATTTTATCACAATATATATGTGTGTGTGATAAAAGTCAACAGAGACGTATCAGATATATCATCATTCATCAAAAAAACTGGTGATGTAAACATACATTCATACAAGATATTCAGAGATGTATATCTTCTTGAGAGATATAGCGGAGGTATAAGCCTTCGCCAGAGATAGCAGCATCCTCCACCGGTACAATGCCCCATCTCAGGGAGCGGGCGTGCAGGAGCTGTGGAACTGCACGGAGAGGGCGAGGTAGCCCACGACGGAGCCGAGCAGCCCGCGAAGAAGGCGAGGTTGACGGCGCCGAGGCCGCCCGCGGTGAAGGCGACGCGGTGCGCGCGCAGCTGCGCCAGGAAGAGGCGCGCCTGGCGCTGCGCGCGGGGGTGCGCGCGCGCAGCCAGGAGCAGCGCAGCGGCTGCGCGCGCCGCGCCGCCGCCTTCTGCGGACGCAGCGCGTTATTCTAATGTTCCTTCATGGAGTCTCAATGTGATGTTTCCGGACACGTCAACTGCTCTAGCCCTTAGTCTCCTCGGTATAGTGAGCATTTTATCGCGGGAGGTGGCGGTGTTCCCTCCCCCGCAGGATAGTGAGATCCGGCGCCCACCCACACGTCGGCGTTCGGAGGTTTCGTTGCCTGCGGAGCACCGCCCCACAAGCGCTAAGCTCCCGGCTGGCATCCCGACATATCTATAGCCAAACTATTTATTGAATTTCGAAAAAAATATAAACAACATATACACACATTGCCATAAACAACATACGCAAAAGTAATTTTCATCAGCTTAATTTAAGTATTTTTATTTTCTTTCTCACAATTTCTCTTGGCAATAAGTATTAATATTGAATGAACAGTTTGTATTACTACTTATTTCCATATATCGACCTACTTCAATCGGTTGAGGTTGATTCTACATCGGTGTCGAATATCTGTTTAAAATTTGTAATTCGTTTTGATACTCATTGTTCAGTAAATTTTTCTCCTGTTGCCGAGAACTCCCAAATACCCAGGTCTTCTAACGAGAACAGATATACACTGTTTTGGACTAGCATCATGGCCGATGTTTGTCGAAAACAATGCCCTGTGTGGAGCTCAGGATATCTTATTTTTTAAATTCTGCTATTTTTTTTAAGAATCACCTAATGGGTTGTACTTGTTTTGTCAATTTTTCATTTCTATTACATACGAAAACGCGTCAAGTTTTTAGGTCAGATCGACGTAGGTCAGCATAATTTTTGTATAAACAATATGCATTGAATGGAGGACTTCCTTTGGGAATTACATTTTATTTTTTGTGCATTTCAGTCTACCTAGCATACGGTTGCTTGTGGTTTCTATGTCATCAATTGTCAACAACATAAGTTCGTCTCGCCGACATGCCCGAAAAATACTAAAAATCACAATAACTTTTTAAGTTCACTAAACAAATTATTTGCTTCCAGTAAAATGTTTCTAATACGTTCTTCCACTGAAATCTTCGGCTAACCTTCATATTTTCATCTCAAAAATAGGTATAGTTGTTAGAATTTGTAAAATTAATTGAAATATCACTTACTAAAGTTGCTTAACTGGAATGTAAAAATTGAAATGTGGAATACTAATTTCGATACGTAATCATATTCGTTAAATAATAGAGTTTCAACATATGAGAATTTTGTCCTCAACGATGTGGAGAGTACTGCTCAGATCTTTTCTTAATACGTTAGCATAACTGATTTACTTTGTCAACATTCTTACATGTAAATGTAAACTTCCGCGGCTCGAGTCCGTGACTACTTGTCTGCCAGGGAGTGACGAGGTCCCTGCCCTGAGAAAGCCAGGCGAAACGTCAGCATGTCAGCCAACCACACGACACGGCGTCACCCGGACAGCCAAGAAATCAAAATTCTTACATTGACTCCAAGGTTTAAAATCTTGGTATTCTTTCGTCTATGCGAAATCTGATTCCAAGAAATAGTTGCTTTTTTGTAATGTGGGATTTTGTCCCATTATTCGATAATACTACGAAATTGATCTCTCTGGTGGGTCCTATCTACACTCACACAAAGGTTTTAAGTCTCGCTTGTAGCATTTGTTAATCTGTGAACCATATTTGGAAACAATTGTCAAACAACAAAATTTATACACAAATTATAGTTTATTGGAACGTGACTAAAATGTGTTTATTTTTCAGATTTTTAACGTCCTCGTTTAATAACGCTCCAATTTTCTTTGGAATAAAATATCTTATGATTCGTGTTTCGAAAACATTAAGCATGGGTTTTTATTAATCAATATTAGAGGTATTGATTAAACCTCAAACTAGTGCCTCTCACCGAAAGGTCCTAATTGTAAGTCCCGAAGATGTCAGGATTTCCTAGCTTCTCAGCTAGATCGAATTCACTCTGAATAAGAATTCTAGAGAATGCTTCCTCTGATTGGTAGTTTTCCGTGGTTTCTCCGATCAATTCCAGGCAAATACCGGGACAATACACTAACAAACAGGCCGAGGACCACGCTCGTTCTTTCCTTACCTTTTCTTCACCAATCCTCACCTCTTACGTACATACACTTACATGCACTGCACTACCACATAACGGTAGACTGGTCGGGAGCTTAGAGTTTGTCCCGGCTAGGACGCTGTCCTGCTGGTGAGCGATACCTAGTTGGTGAGAGATACCCCACTACCGACAATATGTCAGCGCCGGACCTTGTCATCTAGTTGGAGATTATCGTCACCTCTCGAGCAAAAACATAAACTACACTTACGGGACTAATGACATTAGCAGTTGACGTGCCCGGAACCACTAACGATCAATCAATCAAATTCCTACCTCCGATTTCCTGCTCGACGGAACCCACCGCCACAGCCACAGCCGCTCCCAACGCGCACATAAAAACAACACGCAGCACAAGGCCGGCGGTGAACAGCGCTGAAATCCCTTTGCTGGAGTTCACCGCCACGACGTACAAAGAAACCACCACCGATATACTCACGTACGCGAAAAAGAACAGCAACTTGACACGGAACACACGTTCGATGAGCAAGCACGTTTCTTGAGCTAAGAAGTGGATTTCTCTCAGTTGTTCAACTCTTTCCTCTGCAGTGTTGTGGTTCCAACAGTTCACAAGTAAATGGTCGTTCCAAGCACTGTTCGAAATGTACGAGAGTTTTATAGGGATAAGACACTTCATCTGTCTTTCTCTTGGCAAACTCTGAGCTATCGCCAAGATGTCCTTGTTAATTTGTTCAAAGCTGTGCTTCATGATAAGTATTAACGTGCAAAATGAATAGCTTATGAAACACATAGATGTTATCCAATTTGTGTGATAAAATACAGTTGTTATAGTGAAGTCGACACAACCCAGAACTCCCACTATTATACTGTTTATTAGCATTCCAATGATCACTGTGATCACCAACTTTGAGTTAAAAATGCGAGATTGCTTACCACTAGTGCTCCTCACTAATGCGGCAATATTCTGCAGCAGAGAATCGAAAAGATCTGCATGATACTTCGTACATGTTGTAATCAAATGAAAATGAAAGCTGCCACAAACTACAACAATCACCAATGTCAGAAGAGAATGGACATTTAGATTTTCCCATCTAGCACGAAAGTATGGGTTTTGTACGAGGCTATACGCGAGTAATATTTCTTGGACGAATCCAAATCCAAGAACGTATCCCACTCGGCACGCTCGACGCGTGATTCGTCCTTGTGATGTTATCGAGTAGGGATGTAGACCAATGAGAGCTGTAGCAATGAAAAGCGGTGCCAGACTTCGCAGAATAGGAGGAAGTCCCGTCATATTAGAAAATGTATGCACGATGGTTTAGAATACTCGTGCTCGGTCTATGTAGGAGTCCTAGGTAATAACAATATTTCGGTTTCGATAATGTAGAAGGTACGTAAGAATGTAATAAATGGGGAGAATTGATCCGTACTAAAGATGTGGTCTGAACACCCTGGTAGCTTCTTTTCCGAAGTTGATTTCCGTCAAATTTTCTCCAAGAAAAAAACACTTTTTTAGCTTTATTATGAGAGAAGTCCTGTCTTTAGCCTCTTATACTTCAAGACAGTAAAACTTGCTCAATTCAGAACGTGCTTAATGCGGAAATTAGTCTAATGTGAACTTAAATCGCAATGCTGACTATCACAAACTTTGCAGTACATTGCATAAAGCGGAATCTTGTCTAAAACAGAAAAAATCTGGTTCCTTGAGGTTCCACTTTGAGCAAATTTACGTGTGTTCGGAGCACATTAATGGTGCGATCGTGCTGGTACTGAAAAAGAACAACGTAGTTTTCGCTGGTCGATATAAATGTTTAAATTAGATGTAAACTTTTTGTTGTTTGTGGAGGGATCACTTCATTATCTTAAGTGTTTTACTTTCCGGCGTCCTATACCATTTGTTTGACTAGTCAAATTACAGTGTTTCCGATCAAATATAATTTGTATTTGTTCTGTAGATTAAATGTATTGAATCGTCACTACAAATTTGAATTACGCATTTTTCTTTTAGTAGACCATTATCGATTATTATGTGACTCTAAAGTAACTTTTTGTCTTAAATTGATTCACTTATATTTTCAAATATCAAGGCATGATTTTTGAGGAATATTTTAAGTAGACTTTTTTCTCAACATCATTTTTAAAATTCTTAACAAAGTTTACTCAAACTTATTCCACTTATTATTAGATGATCAAGATATTAAAATTTCCTTAAAGTAATATCAATTTTAATTTTCTCGTATAAGTACCAGAGAATTGGTGCTTAAAAGGGGCCAATCCAGAAAGTATTTTTTCTCAACGATTCTATGTTTTTGCGGGTGCAGAAATGGAATTGATATGTGCCACCTCAAAAACGGTCAGCTTCACAAGGAAAATTGACAAAAAACTTGACTAAATTCCTTTCTTTTTAGTTTTTCGTTTGTATCTTCAAAACTATGCGTTGTAGCAAAACAATTGTAAATTACAAAATTAAAGTAGATACAATTTCCTACTTAATGCATAGTTTACCTTTCACTTCCTAAAAACCGATTTACGCGGTAGAGTGCGCTGCAAAACGGTTACTTTTTCGGTCTATGGTGAAAGCGTCAGCATAACTCTTTCCAGCCACAATACTTCGCGGCGGTGCTCTAGTTTCACATTATCCGCTTCAAAACAACAATTGTGAACAAATAATCGGCATTTTCAAACAAGAGACACTCCGATACTCACAGAATCATAAGGAACGTTTTTGCTGACGCAGACACTCTGCAAATCCTTGAAACATACATAATGGATACTAGGTGACAACTATTTATCGCTCCCATCCTTTTCAAGAAGACGTGCTTTTTTGGAGATGGCAATTTTTGAAGATGGAAGAAAATAACCGCCAATCACATTGATCAATTTTTCAGAGTAAATTGCTATTCTTCTTCACTATTTTCAAGAAAACGCAAAATAGTTGCATCGCTGATTCTCTCTCTATATTTTGTGTTCCTGTTCTCTTTGAAGGTTGGTGCAATGCTTACATCAAATAACACTGTGTATCAACAAGTAACTAGTCATTTACGGTCTCTACGCGATATACTCTAGAACGTCCAAAATCATTATTACGATTTTTCACGAGTCAAAAGCAGTTTCTCTAACAGCTAATTTCCTCACAGTGTATAGTGGATTGCTTTTTGAAAGAGATTTTTTGATTTTGTTTGTTTTCATTTTTGCCTCGACATTTTTAGACAGACAACACTTCAGAGACACACATTTACATCTCTCTAAGATATCAATGTTTCTTAAGTGTTTGCCTGAAAATATCGATGCAAAAAGGAAAATAAACTAAGTGTAGTGAAGTCTGTTGTATGAAGAATTATGAGACTTTTTGATTTGTTTCTTCGCAAAGTCTCCAGGTATCTATCTCCTTTCGACAAAAATAAAACAATGAGATTTGAAGACAAAGTGAAGTGTCAGTAAATAGTAGAGATCGTTGAGCCCCTCCATGAGCTCATTTCACATAAACAGAAATCTATTTTTCGTTTGCGTGATTTCTATCGTGGACTTCAATTTGCGTTTCAACATCCGATTTTATCTCAGCAATGATTTTAGCACAAAGAGCCCAATCCCTGCCACAGTTTAGGCACACGTAACAAAACTGCAAATATTATAGGTTAATTTTATTTTACGATGAGTTCGTGATGTGGCAAACTAACTTGACACTGACTGCCGATCTTGCACCAGTGCATAATGTTGCATTAAGATCTGCAAATTAAGTTCAGATTATGTTCTGCAAAAAGTTCCTAACTTTTCTATTATAAGTACAATACACGAGAAGGTAACTAATGGTGCTACAGGATGACAGAGACTTTCATTAAACGTATTTTGAATCACATTAACTCACAAATACAATAGTGTACACAAATTGCTGGAAATGTGCATATGAACGGTGGAAGAGAACTGTCAAAAAATAAATTTTACGTCACATTAAACAGTGCAATTAGGGCTATATGCGTGAAATGATTGAAGAAAAAAATCAGGACAATTTATGAGAAAATGGTATTTGAGCGTTTCTGAAAATGCGCAATTTTAAGATAGTTTTTATAGAAAACGGTTGAATTTAGAGAAACGTTATAGCTTTAAAGATATTATTTAACCCATTTCTTCCCAACGTTGCGTATACGCAACGCAATATTTACTATTTTATTTTACGTATACCATTCTTTGAAAGCATTTGTAATTTTTTGTACAGTAAATACAATCCTTAATTACTCTAAAACTATTTTTGTTTGATAAATATATAATACAAGAATATTCATTTTAATTTTTTTCTCCATCAAGACGCGTGACCTATTTTGACTCTTTTACTATATCTGTCTTTTGACCTTGAAATTGGTGATCAATGTGGATTTTTTTTATCACATTGCAAAATATAATGCGTACAAATGAATGTGTTAATGCTTGAATGGAATGTGATTTTCAAAACGATTTTTATAGACAAATAAATGTTGCGTTGCGCTTACGCAACGTTGGGAGTTTCCCGGCAGAATTGGGATCGGCCAAATTCCACTATGGCGCCGTGACAAACGGTTCATGGGAGTTAATTATTTAAAGAAAAGATGTAATATTAGGTAGAATAGTTTGTTAGAATAGTATCATAGTTTGCTCTTTAGTTTGTTCCATTGACATATATGCCAAAGGACATAATCTCTGTAGTTTTCATGGCTTGAAAACAAGGCATGGCATAGTTATGACTTCCTGTACGAAAGTTTGCGTGGTATTTCGAAGATACCGTTTACGAAAAGAACGAAGTTTTGAAACAAATTTGAGGAAATATAAAGATATCTACATATTTCGGCCAATAAAATCTTAGGTAAAGAAAAGAAAACTGCAAAATTGAGCCCATTTTTGGTGAATGAACAAAAAACATTTGCAATCCATAGCGTTTAGCCAGATCAGTATCAGCACTTATGAGAATATAGTTTCGTACTTGGGGCGACATTTAGCTAAAACACGTGAGTTATGAGAGGTTAGGTTTGGTTTCATGATGTAGTGCATGTTAATTGGTGAAAAATATTTTTGAAACCATTTAATGTTCATAGTGGAATATCAAAGAAGGCACCAATGTTTAGTCTTAGATGAAGTAATTGGCAATTTGACGGAAATTGTTAAAAAAATAAAAACACTTGCTGTTTCTTGGCAAACCTCTATATGTATCATACGTATATGTATCTGTCCTTTATCAGAAGCAGATTTCTATGCAAATAGAATTGTGGCAACTGAGAGAAAAGGAGATCAGATCGTTCGTTTCGAAACCCAAAAATTATTTCAAATCAAATGTTGTGCATGATTACATGATAGAGAAGCATAATGAGTTTTTGATATGTTAGAGATCCTGCTAAGCAAGGATGATTTACATTCTAACTGCCGAAATTACTCTAAATGGTATTGATTTCGAGTGCGTACTAGTACTCTTTCTTCTTAGAAGCGCCATCTAGCACCCAAATTGCTATCTAACCCACAAATTGCAATTTGCCGTGTGATACTCACATTGATATTTAGGGAATTATAGTAAGATTGAGAATAAGAGAAAGACTAAAGGTTCATTTTTTGATTATATAAAATAGTGGTGATAAGCATGCACACAGGCAACGAAATGTTCGTAAGAATCTGACAATTTTGGAATATTAAAATAAGTCAAATATATTTAAATTCCATTTGATTTTTACTTATTTGTGCATTAACTTGAATTCTGTTTGCATATTAGTAAAATTAGTAGACATTAATGGAGAAAATACCGACATTTATATAAAGAGCGGTCAGTACACTTTCTTTCCGGAGAACTCCCAACGTTGCGTATACGAAACGTACCGCTCAGCTTCAACCAAGAATCAAAATATTTTTAGCAAACTAGTTTTGCTATCTTTGGAGACTTATTATCAATATTTAACTAAAATATATTAAATAAATTAAGTATTTCACTATTTGGGAAGAAATGGGTTAAAGCACATAAACTAATTAGTATAATACTGTGAACAAATCGCCGCTAAAGAACATAATAACGACGTGAGAGACAAGTAAAAAAAAATCATTTTTGTAATATTTGAGGAAACAAAGAATGAGCAATATTACGTGTTTGTCATCTAACGGTGTACAAATAACACAATCGATACCAAAATTTCGAGAAGATATTTGGAGTTGATTTTGAGAAAATTTTGATTTTGTTGTTGTTTAAACTGCACATATGATTCGCCCATTGCTTACTTGCATCTCAGGGAAGCGACCTAGCCTTTTGTGTCCATTCTGGTCGAACGTCGTTCTGATCCGGTGTAATACCAGGGAGAGTAATCAGCAACAAACGTTGTTTCGTTCTGTCGGACTCATCAGATAGGCATTCAGCCTATGACGCTATTGTTAAAAATATATAGTTACATTTTTCTAATCGACCTTTTGCAGGCCAGCGGACGCCGCTCGGGGGCGCAGGTGGTGCAGGCGGTGCTTGCCGGTCGTAAACTCTGCATTTTACGACTCCTTGGCCGAGTGCGGGAGGGGGGGCGGTCGCGCCAAGGGCGAATGAGGAGAGAGTCAAGGGACGTAGATTGCACCAGAAGTAAGCAGGAGATCCAGTGGAAACGTCTGGTTCTGAAGGGAATGCATAGAAACACCCAAGTGTCGTTTGGAATGAGTACATAATTGACGAGACAGTTTCAATTGTTCGCTCGAGCGAGCAGAAGCTCGCAGTTTACCATCCGCTATCATTGCGTTTTCTGTTGATGGGTGATCTGGTTTGATCTCGTATTTTGTGATACCAGATGTGTCAACTGATGTATACAGTCGGTGAATGCAGTATACAGGGTACCACCTAAGTTGGGCACAGCAAATATCTTGAAAACGGTTTGAGGTCCCTTAATCCGCGAAATGTCTCGTTTTCCGACAAGGTGCATCGATTTACGTATACGATGTTAGCAAGGTCAACTGTCCTTGCGCCCCGCAGCATGGCGTTTACCTTGTTTTATTGCACTGTTTTGGCCGTTGCCGCTTGACCCATTCCGAACGGGTCAGGAGAGCGCGCCAGCGAGAGCGGGAGCGTGATCATGGAATAGTCAGTGTTTAAGAGAACTCGGTAAGAGACGGGGCGGACGCGTTGGCTCAAGTGATTTTGATAGTAATCGAGGGATTGAGGGAACGTTATTGGACAGTGGACATAGTAATAACCAGCATGTGGATGAATACGATGAATATTCGACAGCTAACCGGAGTTCGCAATATAAAGAACTGAGCAAGTGCGAAGTATCAGTCGGAAAGCTAGTTTTGCCATGTGTCGGTGAAAGTGATGATGAAACATCTGGCGACGAATGGAAATAGAGTACTTATGAGTTGTGTGTTCACCGAATGGACAGTGTGAGAGGGATGGACAAAATAAACATAAAGCGTGCCAGGAAGAAATGTGTGTTGGAGGGAGCATCGTACGAAGGCGAGTGGGCCCCGAGTTGCAAGCAGCGGCGGCGGCCGGCCGTGGCTCTAGGTAACGACGCCGACCGAGGGCAGCCGAGCAATGCCGAGCTGGAGGGGGGACGGCGCTTCGCCTGGAAGCTAAATGAATCGCCCATATAAATATCAGGTTTTCTTTTTCCCTTGTGTATGGAATAGTAACTTAAGAATAAATGGGAAGTGTAGCTGTAATTTGTTAACAGTTAACATTAGAAGGTGGAAAGTGCAGTTGTAATTTGTTAAAAGTTAATATTAGAAAAAGGAATGCAGCTATGATTTGTTAGCAGTTAATATTAGAAACAAGGAAAGTGCAGTTGTGATTTGTTAACAAGTAATATTAGAAAAGTGGGAAGTGTCACACAGTGTATAGGAATAGCTGTGAAATAAAGTATTGTCCATGTTCTTTGTATTTCAGTGTATGTATTTCTGATGAATGTGCCAAAACACAGAGCACATTCGCAAACAAAGATCACCTGTCCCACCCATTAAAAAATGGTTGAAATGAACTCGAAAGAGGAACGTTTCAATATATATATATATATATATATATATATATATATATATATATTGAAACGAGTCGTGGATAGACTCTGCACAAAATTGAGAAGAAAGAAATAGAGATAAGGGACAGGGATTCTTGTCTGGGTATGGGCTCCGACTTTTAATCATGCGTACAATGGAAACTGTGATTAACAGAATTTTCCTTTTTATGACACAAATAATTATTTTACAAATGGGTGGCCTTTAACGTTTACGTTAGCATTCATTCTGTTCCCTCTCCTATGCTTAACTATATTTGGGGAAAAACCTCGACACAAAATCAACGTTCTCCAAGGGCTAACTACCTTCCCTCCCTACCTTTCCCGCCGTTCTACCCGTGACACTCCAACCTGAATAGCGTCACCATTTGCTCACTCCTCCGCCGGGGAGTCGGCGTCGGTTGCCGCACTGCCGCGTTCGGGCCTCTTCGTACCGCCGGGGAGCCGGCGAAGGGGGAGGGAGTCCAGCGATGTCGCCCTGGTCGCTCGTTCCGTCCGCTGCTTGCCGACGCGTCGTCCGCCGCCTTGCCCTTCGGGGAGGTTCGTTGCCTTCGGCCGCGTTCGGAAGACCGGGGGGGCCCTCCGCCTCCGTGGCCAGCGCTCACCCCACTCTCGGTCGTTGTTGTGCTTCTAACGTTTCTAAACGTTGCTACTGCGTCTGCCTGCGGATTTTTACTTCGACAGTAATTATCGTCGACTGTTCACCTAATTTACCATTAGTCAGGTCGATTGCGGATATGTACTGTTCCGTTTCTTCTCCTAATTCCGTTCACACCACGTGGATATCATTCACTGTAGGCTATGCTCCATTACGATCTTATGGCCGCTTCGTCCTGTTTCACTCCTTAAACTGCACTTCCACATTCGTCACTCACTTTCTCTAGCCCAACACTTTCCCAGTTCTGTGGCGCAACACTCACGTGCATTCCTCTCTCTGATTAACAATCCGCATCGCTTCGCCCGTCTTCACTCGATGACTAACTTTCCGCCACCACTCGCACGTACGTACTCTATGAACTTTTCTCCGCCACTCTCTCGCCTCGTGGCCGCTGTGGTGCTTCTCGCGAACCGACTCCGGTTCCTCGCACATGACTCCGTGGTGTGCTGGCCGCTGCCGTGCAGTTCAAATTATAACATGCGCCAGAACGCATTGCTATCACGTGAGTGATAAAAATTCGTTTCAACATATATATATATATATATATATATATATATATATTGTGACGTACCGACTGCTCGGGGTCAATCGTGACTTACCCGTGAAGTGGCACGGTACAATAAATTTGTTTGTTTCAGGCAGGGCTCGGGATCTTTTCCGCGAATGTGGACCCTGGGATGTTCGGGGTACAATAAATACATACAGTTTATTATACAACGACAGTTTGATGTTTATTCATCTAATATCACTATTACACTTTCGAACACTGATCCCCCATGCAATGATTACTATGTTTTGGTACCAAAACTTAATACCTTCAATGCTAGCATCATACCTGTTACCACCTAGGTCACGTCGCTTCGTTGGGGCCCGGCGCCGATGGTGGCGGCGGCTTCGGCTCCCGTCGCGTGGTCCCGGAGCCGTTCGGCCCCCAGCCGGAGATGAGTAGGCAAGTGTTCGCCCCTCAGGCTGCTCCACGCGTATATTCTACACTAGTGCATCTAATTAACTTATGCTTGTCCTGATAGTCTGAACTCCAGATTTGGGTTGTAACTGATTATGCTAAACACTTTACACTATATTACTCTCTGAATCACCGGTGAAATATCGGTAACCTATACCCACGAGTTCTTGTTCTCCTCACGCGTCATCATACAGTTTCATTATGGAAAGTTCCTATACACTGAAAACCCGTCAGACACTGCTTGATCGGTCTCGCTAATGATCACTGGTTCAGTCACTGTCTTGTGCACTACACTTTCTATCTTTCCCCAAAACCTACGTTCGCGATGCATGTGCTCACGCTACAGGCGGGTTTCACACTCTTCGGTTTACCATACACTCTATCCGCTGACTTCACAATGCTGTTCGGTCTGCATCACACTTCTTTAACGGTCCAAAATGTAATACTATGCAAGTCTATTAAGTTATTCAGCACTTAGGGGTACTTTTCCCCAAATAACTCGCACCGCTCGCGCACCACCTCCGTCCGCTAGCGTGGCTTCCGCTCGTCTCCCCTTCTCAACCGACTTCTCGCTGTCCTCCCCTCGTGTCTCACGCTCCACGTGACGCCCCCCTTCCCCTCCGTGTTGCCATGCTGCCTAGTTATGCTCGCGCCGTTTGTATGTTCTCTGGTTGTTTAAGTTGAAATGTATCGCGTTTCTATTTAGAGGCGCGGTGCGTTTCAATATATATATATATATATATATATATATATATATATATATATATATATATACACTTCCATTAGAAAAATTGTGTCAATATCTCAAAAATTACACACGGTACTAACACGAAAACGAAATATGTTATTTTCCCCATCATCCGCAAAAACATGACGTAAATAGCACCTCGATACTTCAAACCGTTTTCAAGATATTTGCTGTGGTCAATTTAGATGGTCCACCCCGTATATCGCGGAGGGTACCGCTGTGTCTCACCCACTAAAACGTAAGATCAAGCGCCGACCACGTCGGCTTGCGGTGGTTTCAGCTGCTACAAGTATCTCCACTAGCCGGGCACCGCCCGAGCCAAGGTTCCAAACCCCCAACTTGTCTCCTCATACGATGTGTGGTAGTAGTACTCCCCATCGTTTGTGTGTGGTAGTAGTACGTGGAAGCATGTCTAGGTGTGCTAGTGTGTATTTGAGTAGGGAGAGAGAAGGAAGGGAGAGCACGGGTCAAGATAGACGAAGGCAGATGGCACGCAGTTTGTGACCCGTTTTTTTAAAGTCACCTCTTTCGCGCGATCGTATTCACACTCCACCGATGGTACGAATATTAATGGAGCTAGACACGTGGCATCCATTCACAATTGGAATGGAAAAATGGAAGATTTCAGTAATTAGAAAAACACAATTTGCTTTTATTGATAGTGTGATCAGGCCTTGTGATTCATCTTTCAAATGAAAATTGTAAAAATAGTATTGTAGCGATCTGGTAAATAATTGTGTTCTAAGAAACAAAGTAATGGCAATCAATGTGAATAAAAATAAACACTCCCAGTTCAGAAAGATATAGCTTCAAATAAATGCTGAAAAAATGAAAGCCAACACATCGCTGATAATGAAATACACTTTCCTTTCCAACAAGTGCTTAGTTCTAAACCTATTCCACTAACTCCACGAGAAGAAAAATTACACGAAAACACTGATTTCATTATTTTCAAGCTATGAAAGTGTTCTGCTTTCTGACTGACTTAAAATCAAGTTTTTGATCTCCAAAAGCCTTTAATTACAATTTAAAAAATACAGTGGTTCAATTTTTCTCTCAGACAAATTAACGTTCACTTTTATAGATTAAGAATGTTTTATAACATTCTTTGTCATTTAAGTTACATACCAACGGTCTGGATTTGTCTAACGGCGATTGGAATTTCTCCTCTGTATGCGCAGACCTTGTGCGACTGATGACTTCCCCTTCTGACTGCATTTGACTCGTCGGAGAATCGGAATATAACATCACAACATTTTATGTAATTTATTTTTTTATTTTATTAAAAATGTCCGAATCAAATTTAGTTTGTTTTGACTCATGAGCCTCCACTCACGTTCCCTGTGTTGACTTCTCAGACGTGTGAGCGCTAACATTTTCTTCTCTAGTGATTCTTGTGCGGTAGACTTCCTTATCTAATTTTCACGAATTTGAATTTGTTGTTCGGGATGATGAAATAAGACTTAATTTTTTTGTTTTTGCGGGCAAACTTTTTAAATGGGGAAACGGTCCTCTGAAAGTGGGAGCGAAAGTAGGCGATTTTTCTTCTTTAACCTAGAAAAATACACTTTATTGGACAAGGAAAAAGTAAATTTTATATGAGTGTAGAATTGACTATGTTAAACCACGTAATAAACAAGGGTAATCTAAAATATGTCAGCGATATACAGTTGCAATTTTACGTCTGAATTATTTTTGTTCGATGTCCAAATTCACTTATGAAATTATATTTTAATAACTGAATGTTCTGGAAGTCGTGATATTTCCTATGTATTGACTGTCACGCTCCTTCCAGTCAGTTTAAATAACGTCGTGTTTCGTGTTTTGCTATCATTGCTAGAAAAGAAAAGTGGAGAAGTTAAACTTTCTTACTGTTTATGAATAAAATTCCTCGGAGGTCTTATTTATAAAGGATCAGTTCTGAATTAACACGTAGGCTAATTAATAAATTTTACGTAAAATTCATCACATATTGTTTAGAACAATGTAAATGAGAAAGAAATGATGAAACAAGAGAGAGAGGAAACCAGGAAACAAGAATTCTGAAGGAATGAACGCGAGACCATTCATTTCATTAGTCGTGCCATTCATTTGCGAGTTCGGAATCCAAAACTTCGAACCGAGCAATCGCGCAGATACGGATGGCTTGCTTCAACAAACCTTAATTAATTCAATTGCTTAGATAAGCTCGAAGTCAAATTTTAGGATTGTAAGTTCCATTCCAATCGTGTGAAGATACTTAAAAGTAATTTAATGGTGATGAGAACCTCGCATTATTGAACATAGGCGCGAAAAGTGCGTGACCTCGATTCTGGCAAGAGTAATTTCTTATTAGGTTACCTTACAGGGTTCTTTAATGGTGAAGAGAATCTTTCCCATTTCTGAACAGAGGCGCGATAGGTGTTTAACCTGACCTTAAGCGAATAATTTCGTACAGAACCCCTGGTGAGTGGTAGCGTTTTCAAATTTGAACATTCTGCCTTTACCGCTCATACTTTCAAATCTGTTTCAACTGCCCTAAAATACTAAGAAAATAGTTGTTTTAACAATTGTCGGCACTGAGCAGCAAGGCAGTCGGCCAGCAATCGGCAATGGCAGTCGAGTTGCAAGTTCTCTTGTTTGATGGAAATAGAAGGTTGCCAAGACGTACGAATTTATTGAAAGTGTGTACTTTAATGATTCTCTTTATCGTTGAAATATATTTCCATGATATCAACATCTTAATTTTCGGGATGGGAAAAAAAACCTTACAGATACTCCACGTGCACCGAGATGGAAAACATGTCGAGTGTTAGCGTCGGGGTGAAAAAGTGTCGGTAAATGTGGAAAAGGGAGTGATTCGGCCAAACGGATATGTCTTTGCAAGGATTATTAAAGTGCTTGATGCATTAAAGTGAGGACTGCATATCATTTTCATGGAGTATTGAGCTAAACCAATGTTGGTGAAAACTCTTCCAAATAAATGCTTACATACGGCAATAGTTTTGCATCGCAAAGGTATGGTTATAACTGCTCAAATCACTCAACTTCTGTAAAAGCCTAGTAATTTGGGTCAAGTCGCAAAGTTTTTTATGCAAACATCTAACAAAACAGACAGACATTGCTGGTAGAGTTATTTGATTCTAATCATATTCGCAGTGTTTCGTCCCGGAAGGTACTCAAACGAAAAAATTTCAAAAATCATTTAAGTGGTTTTAAATTGATTCTAGTACTTATGATAACTACAAACCCGTATTTGTGTGGTCTGAATAATGGGAAAAACTTCCTTTTTCATTTCTGCATGACAATGCTTCGGTCTACCGGTCAAAGATTGTCTACTTATTTTTTTACCAACTCTGCTTTCTCTCAACTGGAACACATCGATACACTTGTGCACTTCGACTTCTTCTGGCTTCTTTCAAATTGAATATGACTTTGAAACGCCAGACAGAACAATAAAGAACGTTCGATCGCATTTCTTAAGTTCTCAAACAATGACTACAGTAAATGCCTTGACAATACATTAAATCGATGCCAGTCGGGCATTGATTGAAACAGGAATTATTTTTTACTAAAAAGCCCAATATCAAATCACATTTCTAACCAATCACTTTAGAATAGATACTCTGTATACATTATCATGATACTCCTTTTGTAAGTCATAGAAGAGAGATCGTCGATATGCATACAATACTCACTTAGGTAGAAAGGTTTCGTCCGATTGGGTAAGGAGTAATGTTTATTACGTTTGCAATCAGACATTTCTAACACGATTACTGTTAAGGCGTCAAAATGATTTGTTTTCTTGTTCGTTATTTGCAAGAGCTAACCTATTTGGTGAATGACTTTGTCAAGATCGTCTTTCTGGATCTTGTGAGAGAGAATTCTGACGTAATCAAAAGTGAAGACTCAGCACACATTGGCGTTAGAATCTGATTTCCATCATTAATTAGTTCAAAAAATATCCATGTTACCTGTCTTTGGATTAATCAAGTACCATTTATTTACACCTTCCTCGTGCGTGCTTGTATACCAAGTTCATAGAGCTTCGCCGAGCCAAAATAGCTGGATCATCGGGAATAAATCGTCACAGAGCTTCGCAAACAAGATACCAATTGCGAATATATAATTTCAGCTCACTGATATGGGAGGATGCCTTCTGTTGCATCGCGCTGCCAACGCAGCTGCTCCGGGTGTTGATTTTAACAATGCGTGCTAATAGCGTCTAAAGTAGAAGTTGCTAGATTTCTCGAAAAAGCGACAGTTGTATTGGGGTATTAGGTTAATTTTGGGGCCCACTATTCTCACTTTGACCGACCTTACCTCCCCCAAAAATTTCTATGTTGAAATATAAAGAAAATTCTATCAATTCACTTTGTTTTTGTTTAATATTTTGACAGCATATCTTAGTGTTTCATTTTAACATAATTCAAACAAAAATTTTAAACATATATTTATAAGTATATTGAAGAAGACTACTTTTTATTAAATTGTACAATTTAAAATTGAAACGCATCAACCTGCAACACTCCATATTATAAATATTATCTAATGATGCTCGCCACATTACTCTGTTATGCCAATATTTGCGTCTAGTTTAATCATACACCACATTTATTATACGTTTTATATTTTATTTTTGAAAAAGTAGAATTAAATCTTTTTTAAGAACTATGGGGGCCCTTGATTTTTTGGGACCTTGGGCACAGGCCCTTTGGGCCTCTGTGTTAACACGACCCTGATCTAGGTTAGCACCTCCCACCGACGTAACTGTACAAAAAAGATAAATGTATGCCATTTTATATTATGTTATTGGAAATGCGACTTTCCATACATTCGAATTAAATAAACAGATAAATAATAATAACCTTAAACGAGTGAATCAGGGTCTTTTACTGGTGGCAGTGGCACGCGTCGCGGAACCGTAGCATGCCACGAGCTTCTCTGCGCAACTAACGTCGGGAAAGGGAACTATTAGTAACCCCGCCGTTTTACAATAGCGATGGATATGTGTCTGGTGGCGGGGTAATAAACGCGGCGATTTCGTCGTGGCACTCGTGCCGCGGACTCCCGCTCGTGGCATCGACCTTGACAACACTGGCTTCAACATTCAAACGAATGACTTCAATTAGGAATGCTGAGCGTGGGGAGAGGCGAGCGGCTGTTTCAGGAGCTGAGCTCCGCCACGTGGGGACGGTGGAGGCGCGCCGCTTTAAGCGAACCACCTCATCGGGGGGGCCCAGCGCAGCGGCGGGCGGCCGAAGAGGAGGGGAAGGCAGCGAGGGGCGGCGGGGGCCGCGGGGGCGGAAATCCGCAACGACGACAAAGATAGCGCCAGTGCACTTGTCCGCGGATTGGGAAATTGAAAAATCGATGCCTCGCCCGCCCTGCGCCTCCCGGCCGCTGGAGACAACGGCGCTTAGGGAAAACAACACACGCGCGGGGTGCGAAGGGGCGTGAATTGAGCAACCGAAGGGTGAAAAAAAGTAGCAGCGGTAGCAGCAATGTTTCAGCGGTTATCGCGAACTGTCCGTAAAGATGATCAATATTTCTTTATTCTTCATTCTTCTAATATAAACGAGACGTCTAAAAAACGGAATCTACAATGCCTAATGCACCTACTTATAGACAGTAAAAATTCCCTCCGGATCTCCGATATTCACTGTCAAGTCTAAAAATAAGAATTTTAAAAATATATTATCACAAACGTAAATAACAAAATGCAGTGGTGCAGCCAAAGAAGGAGGACTTCTGCCCCTCCCCTAGAAGCTAATGATTCATTTTAAAATGTTGCTTTTACGAATTTTTCCGCTAACAAAAATCTTTCAAAATATAATTTGTTTACGTTATAAATATTAACTATGAGTCAACAAATAAACATTCGTTTTACATTCAGCATTAATGAAAAATTCTTTACAATGAAATGTCATGCCGGTTAGACATTATACCTTGACGTGCTTCTGACTAAATGTTTAATATCTTCTTTTCATTGGTCTATAAGACAATATTTTGTTTGTTAGTTAGGTTATTCTCGAGAATACAAAAATAGATTTTGAACAATAATTGTCCAGCAGAAATACTACTTACTTCGGCAAGAACGCGATATAACGCTATAATTTAATGGAAAATTGTATTCAGGGAAACGGATCAATTCCATTAAAGCGGAAAAATATCTTTCAATATTTACTTATTGCCGATATTTCAAGATTTATTGCATCTCCGGTCGGATTTTGGCTTTTCCGTGACAGGTGTGGGTTTATGAAATATTACTTGACCCTTCACGTCACCCCAACACAGAAAGAATAATATTTAAAAATGTAAGAAAAAATATTAAATTTTGGTGTACCTATTATGTTCGTATATTTAAAGAGGATGTTGGTATATATAAGGGCAAAACTCCAACACCGTTGCACCGATCTCCATGAAAGTTGGCAATTCTACGTTGTTTTTTTTTCACCGAGAAGGTTTATGTGTTGTTAATTCTGTTGTAACTTTACTACATGGCGCTACATATTCACTACATATTCACATCAAATGCAACCTGCATCACACTCGGCAGCATTTTTAATCTATATCGTTAAATAACTCCGAAACGAGGCGTTATAGGGCCATAAAAACTAAACATTGTGAGGCCGGAGGCCTCAAAGAAACGTTTCCCACACCGTCATCTACAGAATAAACATTCTATTACATTTTTGCTGGTCCGGCGCTTCCCAATATTACCTCACCTGCTAAGAGACTAGCAGAATCTGCAAGTAAATGCGAATGAGAGGGACAGAGTGGCAGAGACAGAGACACACAGAGACAGACAAAGACAGGGTGAGGGAGGAAGGGAGGCAGGGAGAGACAATGAGAAACGGAGATGGGAGGGGAAAAGGGAGATGAAGGGCAGAACATCTACCGGGTTTTCCTAGTTCTGTATATCTTGCGAGAGCATCTCAGCGCACATTCGATAAAGACATTTTAATTCCTGGATATTAGCTCCGTGTTATATGTTAGAGCTGCAAACATGATTTCTCTGCTTGCATTTGCAAACAGGATGACAGGTCAGAGCGTTGATTCTACTTGTGTGCGGCTTTCGCGTTTAATTCTCAGAAATCAGTCGACGGCGCCGCGAGCGGCAACCAACCAAGGCTACCAGATCAAATGTCATGAAATCTTTCAAAGTCGTTAATTTGATTGAACAATCCGTCTTAACTTCTCAACTTGACTAATGCATTTGCTCTACAGTAC
Organism: Acheta domesticus; assembly: GCA_031308135.1. NCBI lineage: Eukaryota > Metazoa > Arthropoda > Insecta > Orthoptera > Gryllidae > Acheta > Acheta domesticus. The sequence continues at coordinate 196,934,194 of JAHLJT010009419.1, read as the reverse complement.
CATTTAGAATCAGATACCGAATGACATCCATTGAATGCTGACGTGTTCTGTGTACCATGTAAATTGTATTGCCTTTCTGAAAAATGAAATCCTATTTTAGACTGTTTTGACATTATCACTATAGTGCATGTCATTTTAAAGTGTGACTTATCAAAGCGGTAATCGACAAGAACACGAATAATCTTGTAATTTGCATAATAAGTTGTAAACTGTGCCTGTTTACCGAGGCATGAACTGAAAATCTGTATCGTGTTCCACCTGCACTGCTCGTAGAACATACTTGTGTTTTGTTCGTGAGCACAACTTTGTAAATGCTGAAGTGCATGTAAAGAAGTCTTGCTACCTGTAAAATCTTCACTCCCGCTGTGAGGAAAAACTCTCTCTGTCGGCCAACATACAGGATGACGCACTCCGTATGCTGCACTTCAAGCCATCTCTGTGTAAAGTGTTTGTGTGTGTGTTTTCCTTTTACAGTCGTTAATACATTTCAGAGAATAATTTATTTTATTTGTCCGTAAGAATATTGCACATAGGATTCAATGACCAACGTCTAATTCAAATGACCCTAATAGGCTATTTTAAGGCTCTGGATAGTGTATGTACGAGTAATGCCACGTCACCACACACTCCACTATCTATACACAGATACTCTAACCATAAAACATTTACAATCTCAATATTTAAAAAACTAGCGGAACCCGGCAGACATTGTTCTGCCCTTCATCTCCTTCTTTCCTCTTCCATCCCCCACTCTCTCTGTTTCTCCCTCTCTTTGTCTCTCCGTCTTTCTCTCTGTCCCTGTCTCAGTCTGTCTCTGTGTGTCTTTGTCTCTGCCTATATCCGTCCCTCATTCACATTTAGTTGCAGATTCTCTCCGTCTCTGAGCAGGTGAGGTACTTTCGAGGAGCGTCGGACCAGCAAAAAAAGTAATAGAATGTTCATGAAGGTTTCATCCTGTAGATTTCTATAAGAAGCGCTTCTTTGAGGCCTTTGGCCTCAAAATTTCAATTTTAAGGGCCTATAATGCTTCCTTTAGAAGTTATTTACCTTTACAGATTTTGACAATGCTGTCGAGTACTGCGGGTTGCATTTGACATGAGAATTTAGTTTTGTTCTACAGTGCCATATAGTAGAGTTACAACAGAATCAACTGCACATAAACCTTCTGGGTGAAAAACACACTTAGAAGTGCCAACTTTCATGGAGAACTGTCACACGGTGTCGGAGTCCTCTTCAACCTTACCTAAGAAACAATTATATTTATAATCGTGTAAATTAACTTGTTGCAGAACTAGTATTTCTGAAGAGAATTTTGGAGAAACTAGCATCATTAGTACCTATAATGAAAGATTGTCATTTACATAATATCAAGAATATCAGTCTAAATCAAAAGAAAACTGAAGATAAGATAATGAAAGTAGCAATCTCGAAAATGATTTTTAAATTCTTATAAACTGAGATCAGAAAGAAGTTCTCTTAACTGGTACCTCAACTTAAGCATCACTATTCTGGGGGTTGGTTTCATGTTAAAGTACAAAATAGTCATCTAACAAGCTGAGGCAGCGTCAGAGAGGATGCAACTCTCAGCGTGCATGAGATGCTGCTTAATTGGAGACCAGAAATACGAATCACCCATTCCTCTTGCAACTATCGTAGTTCTGTTTTCCCAACTGCAGAACGTATTGACTTCGAAGGCAAACTTGCGTGATTAGGCCGTTAACCAGTTACTTTGTCTTTTGTTGATGAAACCCTGAATATCTCATCACCGGTTGCACTATATTATATTGACATATCCATCGAAAAGCGTTTTTGAACATTACTGCAGAAGGTTTAAAATACATTTTCACTGACTCAGTTTGCTTTTTACAAATTCAAAATCAGTTTTTTTATTTATAAATTGTGCAGGAAAGAGTTCTTTAAATGTTCGAGTTCAAATGAATATTTCTTGTTTCTAACATGCCTTTCTAAAAAGCTATTTATTACGAGTAATACGTTTCGCGTTTACAAAAAACCGTTTTTATGCAAGACAAAACAGATGAAAAGTTCCTTAAAATAGTGTAAATATAATTTAGTTAAGAAACAACGAAGAAAGTTGAGTATGTTATATTTTATAATTCAAGTATTAGTTTGGTGGCAACTAAGAACGTATATTTTACTTTAACAAAATTTTATCACCTTCTATTATGAAGGAAACCTTTGTGCGCTGGGCTTTCGTCAGCCAAAACACTTTCCTTTGTTAAGAGATTATTGGAAAAACATTATCTCCGCTAGAAAGACTTCAAAAGAGAACGCACTGGCGTACACACATATTCACAAATCTACACAAAACATCCTACACAAAATGAACATGCTGAACAAAAAAAAGAGTAAGAGTTATAAGTGAATGTCAGATTAAAGAGCAGAAGGAATCAAGACATCCCTGAAATAAGATAATATTATAGGTTGTGGAACGAAAGGAAATTTTGAACTTACGTTGTAAATAAAAAAGAAAATACTTAAATTTGTGTTGAAGCGTCGTAGAACATTTAGATTGATGTTCTACAGGTTACTTTAGGATCTTTATTGTGCATGAGATGATGCGTGTAATCCAGTGTGTGTCCTTCAGCGATGTTTTATGATTTTTATCCAAATGAATATACAGAAAACATTATAACATGAAAATGTAAACAAATTTGTGAATGAATTAGGTAAACATAATTAAGAGTGACTTCGGATACAGAATATGCATTAACAAAACTGATTGATACAATACCGGACAAACTTTTTAAGGCAATATTATTTCGTGTTGTATGAAGATAATTTTATTAAACGAAAGTGATTATAAGAAATATATTTCGTAAACATTGTTAACTGAAAAAGTAAAGAATATTGTTTTGGCGCTAAAATGAATATAAAACCGCATAAAAAACTTATTAGCTTTGCAAATTTAGTAATAGTTCTTTAGTTCTGCTCTACATTGAACAAAACATCAATTTTTTGTTGCATTTAGGTGGAGTGCTGGCTACGCTTGAGGTAAGTACGTCTCCAGCTGTGAGTGCGTAGTACAGTAAGCGACGCCAGGTGGCAGGAAACGCGGGGAGTCCGTGCGCCGTTCTGTAGAACAGGGGTGGTAAACTTTGCTGTATACATGATCGAACCATGGTCGAACCAGTTTTCATCTTTAAAGTGTATCGCGATCGACTAGTTGTCATAGGCGTAGTCTAAGGGGGAAGAAGGAGTGTGAAATGCATACTATGTTTAAATACTGTGTTTTAGTATAAGGTGAGTTCCAGCGAGGTATGGGTAAATAAGTTAAATATATATTCACAATATTTTTTTTTTAATTTTTTAAATCATCCAGCCCAGACATTGCGAGCGATCGACGATCGACCAATATTGGCCTCGTGATCGACCGGTCGATTGCGAGCGACTTGGTGGCCACCCCTGCTGGTGACAAATGCACACCGGACAAAACTGGAGTGAAAAAACTTGCGGTAGAGTTTCTTTCTAAGAGCGTAAGTGACTTTGCTCTGAAGAACTTAGCCCTAGTTATGATCAAAGTGATAGTTTGGAAAGCCTGTTATCATTCGGTTTACTTCAAACCAGTATCCTTCTGTCAATACGATACAGCTCTTCAGTCATGCGCAAGTCAGTCATAATAATGTTTTTCACATCTCTTGTAATCCAATTTCCAGAAGATTTCGTGCAAAATAAATCCAAACAATTTCTTTAAAATTTGAAGCTTGTCAAAGAATCCTCTTTATTTTTCTTCTGCCGTATGCTCCCTGTTTGCAGAGTATCTACGAAGTCAACATGACCTGAAGATCTTTTCGACCCACTTTTCATTGAACTTTAATATTGTTTTCACACACAAGGAGGCAGCGGGCACCTCTCTCGGTTCTTCTACATTGTGAGATTCACTGACAGGAAAGTACATGGGTTTCTTAAATCAGCGCTGTTTTTAAATCTTCGAAATTGAAACGGGAAATGAAATTTCGTAGTGAGGGAAGAGGCTTTGCCGGGGGTCGGCGGGGGCGGAGCGCCCTGCCGCGTCATTAGCCGCACAATCAGGGCGCGGCGCAAACGAGAGCGCGTAATCCAGTTGGCGCTGCGGTCGCGCTAATGCGGGCGAGGGCTGTGCACCGCGGGAGGCGCGCGCCCCGCCCCGCCACGCCCCCTCTCCCGCACAGGCGTCGGAGACACTCGGAGTCCGTTTAACGTCTCTCCTTCATATTCTCTCTCCCCTTATTCGTCTTCTAGATCACTTTCTTCATCCTCTACGACTATTCTTCATCTTCTCGTCGTATTCTTTACCTTCTGCCTCTTCTTCTCCATCCTCATCATCTCCCTCTTCATCTTCTCCGTCTTTATCTTCTCCCTCTTCGTCTTCTTCCTCTTTATCATCTCCCTCGTCTTTTTCTTCTCTATAATCTATATTCTGCCCATTTCCACTTCTCTCTTACTTTCTTATTTTTAATCTTGTCATTACGATTACTCTTCCTCATTTTCTTCTTCATTTTCATTTTCCCTTTTATTTTTTTTCCTCTCCTTGTTCTTCCTTCTGTTTTTTCTTCCTTATCCCCTTCTTTTTCTCCTCCTTTTCTTCTTCTTCTTCTTCATTATCCTCCTCCACTCCTTCCTCCTCTTCTTCTTATTTTGTCCTTTACCAACATTTTTCTTCTCCTCATTCTTCAGCCCTGAGGGAAATTTGTCGGTGAATCATTAATCATCATTTTCAACAATTATGGCTTTTCCCAAAAATTATGAAACAACATTTTCCGATAAGGTGTTGTAAGAAAATTTCAATATCAAGTGGCTAGTACCATTTCAGGTACTACTTATAAACGTTTTCATAAAAATGTTTAGTAAATACGTTGGATTTAGTTATAATTTGAATTTAGAAGATTAATTTTTTACTTTCTACCTTACTTCGTAAGAAGAGAATATTGTAATCGTGCGCCAGAAAACGGCGTTTTTCGACTAAAAACTTATTGCCGGGACCAGGTAACAAAAAAGAGGGTAAATATTGCTTCTGTATGTAGTAAATTACTACCTTTAGAAGGTTGCGTAGTCAGAATCCATGTTTTGTGGATTCTGAAATTTTGTGAATTTGGATACGGAAAATCAATTGGCAGCAAAACGTCTGTATAAAATGAAAAATAATGACAAGAATAATAAACGTCCCATAATTTGAATTCTGTCTGGCCAGGTTGTTTCGTAGCGAGAACGGGGGCACATTTGGTGCATGCGGCTTCATATACCCCTCTACTGCTCACAAGGTAATTAAAGGAAATTTCACAACAGCTTCAAAAGAGGAATCTAGTATACTCAGCTACCTACAGAAAGTCTTGGTATGATTCAGAAGTTTGGTGAAATTAGTCGAGGAATTTATTGTTTTTAGTGGTCAAAAGAAAATTGTAGTTGCAATTGCAGTGGTATTACAAAGCTGTTCCAGTATTTTAACAGGAAAGAATACCCTCTCCGGTGAGTAAAACTACTCTTTGTTAGTTCTTCATTCTTCTTTGTTAGGTAAATTATCAATTTTTGAGTGAGAGATTTATATTGTTCAAAATGGCTCCTTCAGGCACTTTTATTCCACCTGTGCCGGGACACATTGATACATATCAATGTGCAAAGTGCTTCATGATAGCAGCAAATAATTTACATTCTTTTTTAGTTCATTGTTGTCATACCTTATATTTTTACTTTTACCATATTTTCCTTAAACCAAATTGTTATATCCAGGAAAACACAGAAGTTTCGTAACCAACGTTTTATTCCACAAATGCAGCAAATCAATTATAACAAACCGGTAACCAAAGAATAATACCAAATAACAAAGCTGGGTTACCGTTTTACCAAAAGATGTCCAAAGTACAATGCAGTTTCACCAGTAGCCAATAAGAATGTCCAATAATACAATTGCCTGGTCTAATAATATATTACTTGGGCCGCACTACGTCACTTTACACTCGGAACTCTGCTACAACACTGTCTGCCCGCTCGGCGGCGGGGCCCGCTTTTATTCTCGCCGGCGGCATAGCCTCGCAACCACTCCTGGGCTTCGCCAGCTGGCCGCCTCTTCCTCTTTCTCCCGGGCTCGCCACGGTCCGTTGCTCGCTGTGCTGACGCCGAGTGCTGGTGGTGCGGCGCGTGATTCAACTCGCCGCGCACCACCATAACACCCTCCCCTCTCGAAAACGTCGTGTACGGTGCGAACCGTACGCGACGTCTTGTCGACCTCATCGGCGCCTCCGACTGCAGGCTCGGCGCCGGTTGCTGCTCCACTGGGTGCTCGGCTGACTGCTCCGTTGCTTGCTGTGTTGGCCACTCCTGCAAACGGTCCATATCAATTAATTCCCTCATTGACTTTTCTCTTTTTTCTCTCTCTGCTCTCTTCCCTATTGCATCCACTGGTTCTAGTGTGTATCTCGGGCGCACCTGGCCCTGATGCCTAACTACTACTTTTTCCAAAACTTGTATTTGATACATCTTATTTCCCATTGTGCTTATAACAATGCCTGGCCACCAAGCAGGATCTCTCTTAAAGCTGGTACAATATATTTTATCTCCTACCTTATATTTCGGTTCCACCGCCTCTTCGTTGCGGTGGTTACCTGGCTTTAACAATGACAGCAGGGTTCTGTGCTGCCGGCCGTGTAGCACCTCCGCTGGGCTCCTCCCCTCTGGTCCTGGCAGCGTCCTGTAAGTTGCCAAGACGCGCAACAAAGCGCGGCTCCTTGGTGTCCCTGCGTCTCTCGCCTTCTTCATGGCCGTCTTGAAAGTGCGCACGCACCTTTCCACTTCCCCATTGGACTGGGGATGGAAAGGAGGCGCGCAAACATGTCTGATGCCGTTTGCCTTACAAAACCGAAAAAAATCTTCAGATGTAAATTGTGGACCGTTATCTGAGACTAACGTCTGCGGGAGCCCTTCCGTCACGAATATTTTCTCCAACGCATCTATCGTAGCTCCGGCCGTTGTAACCCCCATCTCCACTATGTAAGGGAAATTAGACAGTGCGTCTACCACCACTAACCACATCTTCCCCCAGAACGGGCCCGCAAAATCTACATGCACTCGCTCCCACGGAGCTTCCGGCTTGGGCCACGAGTGCCACTCTTGCTGCGGTGCCGACTGGTTGATCTGACAGGCGTTGCACCGCCTGACCATGTCCTGAATATCTTTTGTCATTTCTCGCCAATAGCAATGCCGCCTAGCCAACTGCTTAGTATTCACTATACCCCAATGTCCCTCATGTAGCAACTCTAAAATTTGTTTTCTCAGGACCTTCGGCACTACTACCCTAGTTCCCTGGTCCCCTGCCAATAATAATACCCCTGCTTTTACTGAAAGCCTATCTTTCTTCTCGAACCAGGATGCATTGCTTCTTAGCAACTTCCTCGGCCACCCTTTCCTCACATACTCCCTAACTACTCGCAATTCTGGATCCTCGTCTACCGCCGCTGCTATTGTGGCTGCTGTGATGGGGAACTCTTGTAATACCTGCCAGTCTTCTTGGTCCAGTTGCTGGCACACCTCCTCGGATCCATCAAAATCCAAATCCGGTCCCGCTGGCAGCCTGGAAAGCGCGTCCGCATTGGCGTGCTGCGTAGTCGGCCTGTAATGGATCTGATAGTGATAGTCAGATAAAAATAAGGCCCATCTCTGTAGTTTCTTCGCTGTGCCTTCCGGTAACCTCTTCCCCATATGGAACAATTGCACCAAAGGCTTGTGGTCTGTAATTATGTGAAATTTTGATCCATAGACATACTCGTTGAATTTTTTTTTACACCAAATAAAATCGCTAATGCTTCTTTTTCCACTTGCGACCAGTTCCTCTGATATTTATTTAGAGATTTCGACGCGAAGGCTATGGGGCGCTCCACACCATTTTCATCCTTTTGCGACAGCACGGCTCCAACACCATAGTCGGATGCATCAGTAGCTATTGATGTCACTCTTCCTGGCACATAATGGTTGAGTTGCGTAGTTTCTATTATCGCACTCTTCTGCTCCTTAAGGGCTCTTTCGCATTCCGGTGACCACACAAATCTGACACCTTTCTTCTTTAATGCATTTAACGGTGCTGCAATTGACGAGAAGTTCCTAATGAATTTGCTATAATAGTTGATCTTACCTACTAATGCCTGCAATTCTTTGATGTTCTTAGGTGCTGGTAGGTTTCTAATTGCTTGCACATGTTGCTGCGTCGGCTTAATTCCTGACTCCGTTAGTTCGTGACCTAAGAAAGTGACCTGTTGCTTGAAAAACTCACACTTATTGAAGTTCACTTTAAATCCCCACTCTTTTAACAACCCTAGTAAACTCTTTAAATTAGTCACGTGATCTTCTGTGTTTTTCCCTGTCACTATGATATCGTCCAGATAGTTAATGCACCCACTCACTTGAGACGTGATTTCTTCCAACACTTTTTGAAATATTGCCGCTGCTGAGGCGACCCCAAACGGCAATCGGTTGTATTGATACAATCCCAACTGCGTGTTTACCACTAACACTTTTTTTGCTTCTTCATTTAGAGGTATTTGTAAATATGCATCTTTAAGATCAATTTTGGTGAACTGCTGCCCCCCTGCTAGTTTGTAAAATAAATCTTCCGGCTTCGGAATGGGGTGTTGTTCAATTTCTAGCTGCTCGTTTACCGTGCTCTTAAAATCTCCGCATAAACGAATGCCGCCATCACTTTTTGACACCACCACCAAGGGAGTGGCCCACTTGCTGGTAGCCACCTTCGTTATAATCCCTTCTCGCTCCAACCTTTTGATCTCTTCTTCCACTTTATCTCTCAGTGCCCATGGCACTGGACGAGCTTTAAAAAACCTGGGCTTACTGCTTTCTTTTAATATTAGCCCGGCTTCAAAGTTATTACATTTGCCTAGTCCAGGTTTAAACACTTCTGGGAATTGATTTCTTAATTCACAGACCAACGTTGACACTTTCTGTTGCTCTACCGCACACACTTCATCCACGACACCTAAACCGATCTTATCAAAGCTGTCTAATCCTAGTATGTTCACTACATCATACCTATCCACCACTAACACCTCTAATTCTGCTTTCCTTGATTTATACTTAACTGGTACTTTGATTTTCCCTAGCACTTTTATGGGGTCTCTGCCAAAACCATACACTGGTTTTTCAATTTTTTTTACTTGGGGGTTCCCTAATTTCCTGTATGTATCTAAGTTTATCAATGTCACAGTTGCACCAGTGTCTACCAAAAACTTCACTTCCTTTTCGCCCATGTCCAGTTTTATTATTAACTTATTCTGCCCTTTGCCACTTAACAACTGGTGTACCACATTCACATCCATTTCTTCTTCTTCTCTTGCTTTTCTTCTTTCCCACTTCTCTTGCCGCTCCTGCCAACACACTTCCCTGATGTGTCCAGTCTTCCCGCACTTGTAACAACTCGCCTGCCTGAATTTGCACTGCCACCTTTCGTGGCTTCTTGTACAAAACCTGCATGATTTTCTGTTATTTTTGTTTAGGCTACTATTGCTGGTGTCACTGCTGCCGTCGCCCATGCCGCCTTCGTATCGCGTAATCTTTCTTCCGCGATAACGTGCCGGCCGGGCCACCTCGTTATCGGAGATGCCCGCCGACCTCGCCCTAACCGGGCTGTTGCGCGGCCGCCTTCTTATCTTGTAGCTCGGCTCCTTATCAGAGCCACCTTGGCTCTCCTGGCGTTGCCCTCGTTCGTAACCGGTCTGAAATACTTGGTTGTTACTGGCGATTTCTCGTGCGGTGCGCGATGTTACTTCGAACGTCGTAGCCAATTTTCGAATTTCATCTAGTGACGGATCGCTGCTCTTGAGTGCTTCAAACCTGATTCTGTCTTCCGGAGTGTTCAAGATTACCGCGTCTCTTATCAATGTTTCTGCATAAGATTTTCCACACTTTTTAGATTGGCACTTAAATTCGCAGTTCCTCGCTAACCCGTTCAACTCAGTAATCCACTCTGTGTGTGTTTGCGTATCTTTCTTTCTACATTGAAAAAATGCATACCGCGCTGCTACCACATGCGGCCTTTTTTCATAATATTTATCTAATGTTTCTTTTATCTCTGACCACGGCAATTTACAAATTTCTTTATCACTGCACAATTTCTTTAACAATGAATTCGTCTCAATGCCCACAGTACTCAAAAATGCTGCCCGTTTTCTTTCTTCACTTTCAACCCCATAATATATCCAATGTTGCTCTAATCTCTCAACATAATCTGCCCAACTTTCTACTTGCGGCAGGAATGGGGTAAATGGCGCCGGCGCATGCTCGCCTCTTGTTGCACTCACCGCTAACTGCGCTTGAAGCTGCTTCTCTTGTGCTGTTGCTAACTGTTGTATCAGTTGCATCTGTTGCTGCTGCATAAACTGCAGAATCTGCGTTAGCTCTGGCTGGGCCGGTGCACTTGCCATGTTCACGTTTTCCTCGTCGCCAATTGTTATATCCAGGAAAACACAGAAGTTTCGTAACCAACGTTTTATTCCACAAATGCAGCAAATCAATTATAACAAACCGGTAACCAAAGAATAATACCAAATAACAAAGCTGGGTTACCGTTTTACCAAAAGATGTCCAAAGTACAATGCAGTTTCACCAGTAGCCAATAAGAATGTCCAATAATACAATTGCCTGGTCTAATAATATATTACTTGGGCCGCACTACGTCACTTTACACTCGGAACTCTGCTACAACACTGTCTGCCCGCTCGGCGGCGGGGCCCGCTTTTATTCTCGCCGGCGGCATAGCCTCGCAACCACTCCTGGGCTTCGCCAGCTGGCCGCCTCTTCCTCTTTCTCCCGGGCTCGCCACGGTCCGTTGCTCGCTGTGCTGACGCCGAGTGCTGGTGGTGCGGCGCGTGATTCAACTCGCCGCGCACCACCATAACACAAATTAAGGCTTTTCCTTAAACCAACCAAAATAAGGCTTTTCAAAATTAAGAAAATTAAAGCGAAACAAGCTGCAGCACAGCAAAATAACAGCAAAAAACACCAATTTTTTGAAGCGATTGAGAAAGAGTAAGAAGAATTGTATTCATCAGAAGAATCCGAAACATCCTTAGGACAGTTGGATGACCCTATATCAAATAATTTCATTCTCAGTGACCAGCTAGGTGAATAATCAATGGAAGAAGCAGATATTTTTAACCAAAATGTTGATGGTTACTTTGTTAGGCCAAGCTAAGTAAACACTGATGGTGACAATCTCTTCCGGTTTATGAATAGAAAACCAGACTTTTACCTTTTTCTGACTAAGAAGATAATGGTGGGATTGAAGTGACAGATGTGACGAAGTTGCAACAGTCAACAATCGAACAAGGAACAGCAAGAACATCAGGCCGTTATATATTTAATTTTGATTTTAATTGTTTTAAAAGTTCTTACCAACAAATTGTGGGTAATTTGAAATTATTTAAATAAATATCTGGCCGGTATTCGTATCATTATAATTTTTGGCCATTTTCACATTCCTTACATATAAATTGTGGGTAATTTCAATTTCTTTAAATGAATATTAAATGATTTTCCACTTCATTTCTATGTAAAATATGCTGTGGCAGTTATTTTTCCGAAAGTGCCCCCTGATGTATCAAAGTGATGTATGAGGTGCCCCCTGATGTTTGAGGTGCATCAATCTACCGCTGGGATGGGACACCTAGGTAAAAATGACTTTTTAAAAGTTTTTTTTTAAATTATAAGTAGAAATACTTGAAAAACAACGATTGTGCCTTTTTCTGTTATCCCATCGAAAAATAAATTGAAATTTCTGTTTTTCTCACCAAAACATTCTTAGAAAATAACCGTATCTATGTGCCTCAGTTATATTTAGAAAGAAAAATGTATTTTCATTATTTTCTTCATTTGAGGAGTTAGTGATATAAATTGTCCATCAAAAATACATTAAGCGTTTATTGATATTTCTATTTCATACAAGAGGGAAGAAAAAGAAGCTCTCATAATTTTATTTCCATAAGTTGTAGGTCACACAGAAAATTAAATTTCCATAGGAGGAGGGTTTAAACATAGGCAGCAAATTAAATTACTGTGTTTGCAAATAGCGTTACGCTTTGGACGAGCGAGTTGTTAAATTAACTTTCCATCTAAATATTGATTCGAAGGTTGTTAACTTCTTTCTCATTCTTTGTATGTTCTCTCGCACAAAGTGATTTATTATTCCAAAGACGATTTTGTGAATACTTAATTTATATCTTTAAATGAAACATTTAATTCACAGAAAACTATTTACCCGAGTACCTTCTGTTTTGAATCCTGCGCGTTTGTGAAAGCTCCTACAGACTTTTAACAATGTATACGAATTTGGGAGAGCAATATTTTATTTGGTAACAAACTTTTATTACAGAAATGTTGAATGTTGCTAAAAAGAATGTTCACTATCAGTATTTTTATATTTTGAGTAGAATCTATTCTGCAAAATAACAGAAGCTAAACTAGTGGCAATGTGCGTCATATTAACATTTCCTCTTAGATTTATTACTCAACAATTACTGAGATGTTTAAAAAATGTTCATGGAAAAATTCATGCGCAACTTAATGGAAAAAATTACAATTGAATAAATTTAAGAAGAAAACATTTACGACACAAGAATTAAAATGGTTGAAAAATGGCTTGGAGCGTTGGTACATGTCTTAAAGTCTCGAGCAGCAAGGATGCGCACCGAAAATTAATGATGTGTGGAATGTGGCTGTAGAGACGTTCTACATATCCACTATACAGAAAATATAAAAACCACAACAATTAAACATTGTTTCATGTCGTTCAGAATTGCTTCTCGAAGGCAAGAGAAATGAGGGAAGGTTATACATTCTGGGATAATGCAAACACTATTCACTGTGAACCCCTAGTTCAACCTTTTTCTGAAAACATAATGGAAAAGTCCCTCTTGACAGATGGATAAGATCGGTGTTCCATATTACCCAACTAATCCAGAATATCTGATCTTCCTCTACACGTACCTCCAACTCTTGAAAGCAAGCAAAGTTATTTTTCTCCCAATCCAATCAAAATGTAATTGACAAATATGATATGATTTAAAAAAGAAAACAAAAAGCAAGAGACAGTTTTAACTAGAGCGTGCAGTGGATGAAAGCAACGTTATCCACCGGCGACACAAGGGAGCTGATTACTGCAGCCCACACTGACATAGATAGAGCGATGGAATTACTTGGAACGTCTGTGGAGCTTGCGACTATTCGGTGTGCGACTCACTAACGGGCACTTAGAGCTACTCAAATTTGCTCCTGCCTCCATATAAAGCACGAATTAGCACTAATAAACTACATTAGGTTACGACTGAATCTCTATGGCCTGCAGCAAGATCATAGTAATACATGCGCATTAGCGGCATGTGCATTTTCCTTTCGCTTAGAAAAAGAAAATAGTTCTTTCTGGTATATTCTCATTTTTTCATTAATATTAACAACTGAGAAAAAATTATAAAAGATAACGGTCATCCTAAATGGCACAGACTTTTTCATACTAGTTAGTTTTCTTCTCTTTAAACTAGTCTAGTTTTCCGGTAATGCATCTTCTTCTTCCCAGCCGCACTTAACGGTCCCTAAAATACTTTTTTTTTAAAAAAAATTCTCTATTTTTCGGTTCACAAATAGTGCAATTGATATATGACTTTAACGATCTTGTAAAAGAGTAAACATGGTCCTTTATGCAAATCATTGAAAAATTTACAGCCGTTCTTGAAATGAGCTGTTCATTTAGCTATTCTGAACATGAGCAATTGGAGTTCATTTTCACATAAAACTTTTAAATTTTTGAGAAAGTTCGTTCAGCATTTCTAATCATTTCAAGCACTTGTGCTCACAAATGCAATAATGTATAAAAATTGTCCATAATGTAAATATTTACATCGTGGGAGAAATTTAAAAAATACATTTGTTTAAAGTTTGAAAAATGTAAATAATACATAAAAAAGGCGTTGATATGTTATATACTGAATTTAACACTATCTGCACAAATGTTTAACGAAACATTTCGAGTCGATTTTGAGAAAATCTTGTTTTTAAAATAGCATTTTTTGTGGAAAATTACACGAAAACTACTAATTTTTGTACATGTAAATAACTTCACTTAGAGATGCAATATTGATAAAAGATTTCATTTGAAGAAAAAAATCTCTATCTTCAATATTATAGTCGTAGAAATGCGCCGAAAACAATTGAACAGTTTTAATTTTCAAAAACCCACGGGATTTAATGAAAATCAGACTTAAGCTATATGCTGAATCGAATTAGAAATATCAATTTTGGTGAAAATCCTGGTTGTGGTTAACCAGAAGCGTTTTGGACGGACAGTGATACATTATGCCGCAAACCAATTTTTCGCCACCAACAAATCGTTACCAAAAAGAACCAAACATTACCATGCATTAGAGGTTGTAATGTTTTACTGTATTGATAAATTTTATGATTCAAACAACTGTTTGAGGTAATTTATGATGAAAGTTTAATGAACAATGTATGTGAATTTATATTATTTAAAGTAATTTGACATAATTTGTAATTAATTCTAATTATTAAAATTGTTTTTAGTATTACAATTTACTAAATTTTAAGCAATGAAATAGTTATCTTGGAATTGTTCCATATTTCTAATGGGTATAAATGTTGATCATCTTTCTCTAGTTCACTGGACTTGAATGTAGACCTTGCTCTCACATGTATCGATGTCAAGACTCGAGCGCGGACCGTGTGAAGGAAAACAGCTGTTCTCCGCCATTTCCCTTCCGTTTATTTCTCCGTCTCCGAAGCCTGGGAACTCATTATTTTATTCACCCAGTTGGATTGCATCGTCGGATTATTACCACAGCGCCGAAGCTTTCCTGTACATCAATGAGCAGAGCAGTGTGCTCTCCAAAAGTCCATTATTTTCGGCCAGCAAGCAGAAATCGGACGAATAATGAGACTAAAACCTCTTGTCTATAGCTTGATATGGGCATGCATTTCAGTGGAGATGAATATCTGATAATGGTGGGCCAAATACCTCTGGGGTCACTCGTAGCGTAGTGATCGCTTCCTTGACCTTCACTTGAATTTCGGTCAATATCTGCAAAATATCGTGAATACGCGAGTGAATCCGGTTTTTCCCTACAGGCCATACCTATTTCGATTGTTCCAATGAAAACATACCTAAATTCGCCTACTGCTTCCCCAATATTGTTTTTAATTCATCATAAGCCCCAATAGACTGTCGGACCCTTCGGCTCCTTGTCTTTTCTCATCTATCCTTCTCAACAATTACCCTTCATTTACATAACACACTCAAGGCAATAAGACATCGACAATTTGAGTCCTTAAGAGAAAAAAGTTTCATGAAAATTCTGTACGCTAACGTAGAAGTACTCTCAACTTCGAACAATTTCAACTTAAAAGTAACCCCCTTAACTCGGCATGAGGTAACTCCTGATTTTTTGTTCACTGATTTATTGATGTTTACGAGCAGGTCAGATTCTATGCCGAATTGTAGGTTGACTTGGCGGGGGATTTTTCGACCTCGAGGTCATCGTCCCAGACGAGTCAAGCTCTAGATAATCTCCTGATAGGTCTCCCAACATGTGTGGTAGTATAGTGGATGTAAATGTAGATATTTGTCAGCACGGGGAGCAGAGAAGGCAAGGAAGAGAATGGAGAGAGATCGCGCGCGGTCCATGTCCTGTTTTTACGCTCCTGTTCTGCAGACACCTTATATTGATCGGGGGAACCATGGCAATTTAGCGCAGGTGGGTGGAAAGTAGAGCAGGAGTTTTCCTTCTGAAAGCGACTAAATTCAACCGAGCTATTAAACAAGTACGAAAGGCCTTCCACCGTCGGCACGCTTTGGACTCTTGGACCTTCCAGTCACATTCAGGGAGTCGATACTCAGTCACGGAGGTGACAAGGAAACATGGCACAGTAAGTGAAAGAATAGGCTAATAGGGAAACAGATTGTTAGAATAATTTTTGTCCTTTATTTAAAGACAGAAAATTCTTTTAGAGAACTGTTTTATATCAATATTAAATGTGATACATAATAGTTACAATTGGAACGTTTCGGAAATTAATTATTTCCATCTTCAGGGGTCAATTTGAAAACAGTATAAAACAGTTATCTAAAAGAATTTTCTGTCTTTATATAAAGGACCAATACATTTTTATAAAATTTAAGAACATCTATAGAGAGAAAAATAAAAATTGATTTTACTATTGAAACATTGTCTACAATACAAAAAGAAGAGTTTTTCAGAAATGGCCCTCATCGTTCATTATCGATACATCAACCCCACAAATTGAAAGCCCTCTTCAAACTATTTTGAATATCAAAACAGAAACATAGGAATAGATAAATTTCGAATTGCATTTTCCTGCGCGCATTTTCGGACATTGGAAAATAATATCGGATACGATAAAGATGTTTCATTCTACATTTTTGTATGAGTGCATCGTTCATTATTTCAAGGTACATTTGTTTCGTTTTAAATGCATTGACTTCGGGGCAATCCATTTTCAAATCCTTCCCATGTTTCAGGCTTTCCTTGGTATCGTAAATTTAGAGGTAATAATAACGCTAGGGAACAATTTGTTTTTCATACCTCCAGGATGAAAGCAGATGATTTCTATGGAAAGGATTACGCAGATTTCAAAAAGTATCATAAAAGGTTTCTATCATACAACGTTCAAAAGATTTGGACATATTAAGTATTTGAAAATGACAAAATCCTATACTAATTTCCGCATTGTCACTCCGATTATATTACTACAAAATTTTAAGAGCAGGCTTCATATGAAGTAAGAACAAGTTAAAAATTGAATACGCATATTCGTGCAATAATTTACAGCCATTGAAATGGTTTATTGATATTCTCCACAACATTGGTAGAGTGAATGTCAATTATTTGAGTTTTTCTTACAACCACAACCGTTGTACGGGTTCGTTGTACCACGTTCGTTGTACAGGCACAACACTGATGAGCAGCCCATCGTTTATCATAATCACAAACTCGGCAGCCAAAGTATAAAGAATACGCAAGTTTTGTAATTTCTTAATGTTTTCCCTTTAAAGTTTGAGTGTAAATCTTCTACATTCGTAACAGAAGTTATATAGGTGATCCGCTCACTTTCGATGTGAAATGTCGATTTGAATTTTATAGAAGCGATTCAATTCTACAAATTATGTGGCAAATTTCAGTTTATAAAACATAGAACTGTAATGTATCAATGTATTTGAGACCCACACAAGCCAGACACGAACTTCATGCGCAGTGCGGGTGCAGTTTCATATGGCACCGACTGACTCAGAATCTGCCACCCGAACAGTTGGATACTTGCATACGTGCAATAAGGTGAGAGGCTAAAATAATTCCTTTTGGCGACTGATGTGCCGTAGAAAATATGATGGTGCTCGTGGCTTGTATTCAAAACATCCACCAAGACCTACTAAGACCATTGAGAACTAAACGTAATTGAGCGCGATTACCAGACACGAGAATAAAGACGTAATAATAACGTAAAAAATCACGAAAGCCAATTTGGTTATCTCATTAAAGTGGCATAGATGAACTAAACAAATACTTTATTATCAATAGGTTTTAGGCGTTTTGATTCTACATTTCTTTCAGGTGCAATTTAAATATATATATCCATTAATAGCAAAATATGGTATGATACGATATATTTAAAAAGGAGGTAAAACTAGGAGGTAAAACCATCATTGGACCATGCCAGAACAAGAGCATGTCAATGAGAAATTTTCAGAACTAACTTACTCAAGAGGTGAGAAGTCAAGAGCAGTGATGCCAAAACTAATACACGAAACAATACGATTGAAACAAAGAGGCAAAACCCAGCGGCGCAAGTCACGCACGATTGCACCACAAGCGTTTCATTAATCCGAGGCAAAGCGTTCGGCGAAAAAGGAAACCACATCGGACTTTCAAACAACTGCCAAACTCGAAACAATATCCCTGTGCAATCTAAGGAGCAAGACGAGACGAAGCTTCTCTTGGAATCCTCACAGGGCGTTAATTTCTCCCGCCTTTCGGTATTCACCCCATCCCTTCTCAAAACCTTCCAACTTTCGGGTGTCGTTTGCCGTGACGGAGGCCAATTTCTCGGCGCGCACTTGGACCCTTTGTCATCGCTTCGTGGATAACGAATCGCGCCGGCGAACTTCTGCTGATCCCCGTTCGGTTGTCAGTGAGACTAAGCTCTTCTCCCCTCCCTCCCACCGTTCTAGTGCCTCCGGCTCGGCAGAGCGCGCTACGATCGGTGGAAAGAGAAAGAAGTTTGGGGATTAGAGAGATGTATTCTCGGCTGGGAGTCCACGAGGGCAGAGATTCAAGGTGCGATGATGGATGCGATATTTTTCTGAGGGAAATGGTGCTCATATGCCTTTCCTTTCTAGTAGTCACATGCAGATGCAGAATTCCCGATATAAAATGAACATTGTTAATTTCTGGTTTAATTTTTATGAAACAAATGGTTTGATCTTAAAGTTATTTATTTATTTATATAATACATAAATCCCTTACAAAACAAAGGCTACTTTGATATTTATAAATAGTTCTATTTTTAAACCAAATCTAGTGAGACCTATTTATCGGCAAATTTCTTTGACGGAGCTAACTGTAAGGTCATTTTGATATAAAAACTACCTTTTTCAATTTTTTCGAAAAACGGTAACCCCTTTTTTGTGACTCTCTTACAGGCCAGGTGTATTTATTTATTGCTAATGCTTTCGACTACAATTTGCACTTTTTAGCACCCTTTGATGTGAAAGCCTGGTATGTGAGCGAATCAATGTTCACAGGTTGAAAAACGCATTACGTTTGCCCCGTGCGTGTAAAAGTCCAGTAAATTGCAGAGGAAACAGCACTGAATTCTGAAAGGAAGAGGCGGGATTTCGGATCTTTCATTGGGGGAGCAAATTTGGGCGCTATTGTGAACACGAAAATATTCGTTTATATAAATGGTTTTAATTTATTTTGCTGTAACTACATATACTGTGTTCAATTTTGTTAATTATTTCATTGATTATTATTGAATGTTGTTAATTAGATTAATTGAACACAGAAGTGACGATCCTCATTGTTATTTGAACGGCCCGAACTGTAAATTCAACAATGCATTTTTCTTAGTGAATCATACATCGAAATATTGAAAATGTGTATTATTTATTATGATGAAAAAAGTTTATACATAACTGTAGGATATATATTTCGAAATCTAAATTAATAAATTATTTTAATTAAAATGCAATCTTCTGTGCAAGGTGATAATATGAGCTACCACTTTTATTTCGATTTGAGTGCGCATGTACATTGTAAAATGTCCGCATATACATTAAATTATATCTTATAAAGTTCATTGAAAACTCAACAGTTTTCTGCAAAAATGAGCCTAAATTTTCGCATTTTCAGAAACATTTAAAAACCTTTTTCTCAAAAATGGCTCCAAATTTTTTCTTCAAACCTTTCGTACGGATAATGCTAATTGCATAGTTTAAGATGACATAAAATTCATTTTGCTGTATTATTTTGTTTCTTCAAAACATACACAAATGTAATTTTGTTGAAATTTCTCTCATGTCTTCAATATGCACATTATCGACGATTTGTATATTTTATTGCATTTCTGAGTGGAAGTGATTCAAACGACTTCCAACAAAGCTTATCGAAATAGTTTTCTGTACCAAAGAGCTTCAACTTTTGCATTAACACATTTCGTAACGCTTAAACGCCATTTTCGTAAAAATGGCACCAAAAGGGGAAAAATCCTCTATCGTGGTATATTCAAAATACATGTTTTGTTGCTTCTTGATACTGTAAAATTGGCTGACGGCAAAACGTCCCTCCGTCTGTCTGTCTGTCTGTCCGTCTGTGGTCAACGCTAGCACCTAAACCGTTCAGCCGATTTGCTTCAAAATTGATATTCCCCAATCGTTTGTTTTAGTGTCACGGCTCTTAGAATTTGAAACCGATATTTTAATTTTTGGGGGTACTTTACATGAAGACCGTCGGAGATTTTCAAAGTTAAAAGAAAATGGCTCCAATTTTTTTGATTAAATTTTGTTGTTGAATAGTACGAAGAACGTTTAAGGATATGATGTAGGTATCATTTTCGTTGACATCCCCAATTTTTCGAAAATTGCAAAAAACTATTTTAAAACTGCAAAATTGAAGATAGAGATTTTTGCCTCAGGCAAATCGGTTGTACAAAACTAGCACTTTAAATAAGGACATGTACCATTTTTTGGAAAAACGAGTAGTTTTTGCGTATATTGAGCTTCAAATTTACAAAAAAAATTTCTCAAAAACTGCTCCAAATTTTTCTTTTAAAATTTCTTCACTTATGTAATGAGGGACGATAAAAATGTGGTTTTCGTCCTACTTCTGGGAAATACTTGATATTTTGAAAATTGCAAAAAAATATTTTTAAAACTACAATATTGTAGATAGCGATTTTTACCTCAGACAAAGTCTCTTGTACAAAACTAGCTCTTTAAAAAAGGTTATGTATAATTTTTTGAAAAAGCGAGTCGTTTTTGCGTAATCTTTGCTTCAAATTTACAAAAAAAAACATTTCTCAAAAACCGCTTCAAATTTTTTTTTTAAATTTTCTCCCCGTGTGTAATAAGGGACGGTAAATAAATAAATAAACTAGTGATGCTATAGAATGGCACAGACTTTCTCGTATGTGCCATCGTATCAATTGTTTCTTTATCATACATTTACCATTTTATATCTCGGTTCGATTCTTTTTATGGCTCTGTTCGACCCATACGGTGCTAGTATGGCGTAGTAGTATAAATGCCGCTTCGTTAACTTTGAGGATCGTATTTCGGGTCTCGGAACGGAAAATGTTTGCTGGTAGAAAACACTTTTGCTGGTTTATGAAATAGTGGAATAGCATTTAGGACCATACAGAAGCAGTGCGAGAAAGTATGTGCGTTGAAAGCACCACTAGTTTAATTTATGCGCCGCGATTGAATTTTGAAAGCAAACCGTGGTGTCAGGGTCGGTCTTTTAGCACCTTGACGAACTTGCAAAAAGTTGAAAACAATTTCGATCCATCTTTATAAGATTACGTGTACGTACATGTGAAGGTGTTGATATGATGAAAGAATTTCTATGAGGCATCGTAAACGATTACCACTCGAACGATTAGGTAAGTTTACTTTTTTATTTATTTTGAAGTGTCGCGTACGTAAATGCACTAGTAGTGCTAGAAGTGCTAGAAGCTTCTACATATGCTAGTAGAAGAGCAGGTCAATACAATACTATTCCCTTTAAAAGAAATTCTCTTAAATGTGAGGGAGTTTTATAAATTGTAAAAATGCGTTGATTGTAAAGAACCCCGCACAAATCTTTTGCAAATGAGGTTTCGGTCGAAATGTCTGAAAATTTAGTACGTTGCTCCTTGGATCAAATTGATCAAAAGTCGTTATGACCGTTAAGCAAAAAAAGTTCTTTTTGATCTAATGTACATTTTAAAACGGAGATCATGTCGATTTGTCGGATGATAGTATGGCACATAAGTGCACTCAAGGCATTTTCAAATGAAACAACCTCACTTACTTAGACTTGTGAATTATGACATTTAATTTTCCGTGAGTCACTGTGTTTCATTACCGTGAGCTCTCTCGTCTTCCACGTTGAGATACTTGATCACCGAAGGTATCTCTGCCTTACACGGTAGGGTGAATCATAACCGTAAGTCTCCTTACCTCACTATCGGGGTGCTTGATTATTGTGAGTCCCTGTCGGGATGCGTAATTATCGTTTTGTCTTAAATATTAACTTTCACAATGCAATAACAGTTTAAAGTCGGTTACTTCTCGGAAAATGAAATGTCATAATTCACAAGTCTAAGCAAGTGAGGTTGTTTAGTTTGAATACGCTTTGAGAGCGTATATGTGCCTTTCTACCATCCGACAAATTGACATGATCTCCGTTTTAAAATATACATTAGATCAAACAGAACAACTTTTTTTGCTTAACTATCATTACGACTTTTGATCAGGGTGATCTAAGGAACAAAATACTGAATTTTCAGACAATTTGATCGAAACCTCATTTCCATAAGATTTGTGCGGGTTCTTTGCCTGGGCTATAAAATTAATTTTTAGCACAAATAATACAAACCGTAATAACCAGTACATTGATTATTTGAAAAAATGAAATAAAAATAAACACGAATATAATAAAGTTTGCTTCATTAATTACTTTACATTTATTTTATGTGTAGAATTTGATAATTATCGGGATGGGAGAAGTTTGGGGGCTGCAGCCCCCCAATGGAGCAATATCAAATTCATAACATAGTAATACTATTACATTTTAGTAAAATATGTCCGTTTGTGGAAAAGGATTGTTTAAATGTACAGCGTAAAGGATTGTGTCACACATTCATCTGTTCACATTGGTGAGAACCCGCACTTTTCTGTTTTCTCGTGTCAAACCAACGGGCACCGTAAACTTCGATTTACTTAAGAACTATACCATATTCAAAAATGCTATTTCTTCCATTGCAGCAAACAATTTAATGAAAATATTTTCTGACATTTTTCATAAACAAAGAAAATTTTTCGTGGGCTTCTTGTACAGTACTACCTTCTAAATTTGAAAAATCTTGATGGTCTCAAGTACAGCGACAGTATTTTGTATTTCACCATTCCATTCATTTGTATTTACTCTATTATAGCAAGAAATTTAAAGAAATAATTTGGGCCCAATTTTGAGAAAAGTTGAAAACATTTTAGAGGTATCATGTAAAGTACCCTCCCAAAAAATATCGCAAAATCGCATGGCTTCGAGATTTTTCAGATCCATCGAAAAATATTCATTTCGGCAAAAATCCTAAGAATGCATTAGGTATCTTCAGTTTTTCAGCAGACTTACGAACAGTTGGACAACACTTGGAAACAAACACTTGAAAAAATCAGTTTTTTGAATCGAGGGTTGTCAAAACGTTTATTTCCATTAAAATATCGAAATCGATTTTTTGCTGCATTACCTAACTTTCTGTTGTCACCACCTAACCTTTTTGTCTCCCTCCCAATGTTGGGTGGTGGCGCGATAGGTGAGGCAGTAACCAACCACCTAGCGCCTGATCCAACAATTGGGGTAAAATTACCTCGCGTATGGGAGGAGACAGGTGACTCGAGTAATACTCCCTTGTTACTCGTTATTGTGGCTTTAATAAAGTTAAGCCACAACGCACTCATATAAGAAGGTCCTAGCAGACTTTCTTTCCAAGGGAAAGGGTTCAAGATTTAGTACACTGGGATTAGATTGAGAACACTTTTGTCGTATGTTTTACGAAAACAACAACAAACAATATATATTCTGTACTCAAAATTAGTACATCAAAATAACATGAAATGACTATTAATGTCCTGTTTAAATCTGATATGAAAAAACCAAAATTTGTTACAAAATATAAGAAAAATCTAATTGCAAATAAAGCCTTGAAATCTTCCAATTAAATTCAAATGAATGGGTTCAAGAATCGGAATTCCAATAATACGTTACTAATACACGATTATCTCTACACACATTTCCTGAAATACACATACAATAATACACACTCAAAATGTTGTACCTGTAATTACCATTCATATATAACATTAATCGATAATATCAATACCATGTCCTATACAATAAAAATATCAATCTTCTAATTGTTCTAACAAACTCACTTGATTCAATTAGAATGTATAACTGTTATTGGTATTACAATATCTAGTCTTATCAACTCTAAGCAAAAAGTTAAGTTAATTTACTCTTATGAGATCTCTAACTTCAAAAAAAATGTTAAGTTAAATACTACACAGTTAAGCTTTGCATCCGACACAATATGTCAATCGATCGAATAATTGCCTATCTTTACTTCTGAATTTATTTTCCAGTAACACCTTTTAAATATCTGCGTCCAGTAACGAAACTGTATTTCGATTTGGCACACGGATATGTATTCAAAAACTCATGACTAAAGTCAAGCAATATTATAGTTAACCATCTAGTAAAATATGCTACTAAAATCGTTCTACATCTGGCCCACGTTTCTGCCGCTAACTTGAAAAGGGTTAGCCGAACTCACGATGTCTCCCGCGACGTGCGAAGCCTTGAAGTTTTTCGGGGTCGTCCGAAAAGGAACTCGAACACGAAAAATTCCCGTTGACTGCACTGTTCTCCTCGGGGCTCGCGTCGTTGGCGTCGGCGTTGCTGTCGCGTGGCCGCAGACGGCTGGCGCCCGCGTAAGCATAATGACGTAGCTCCGCCGCGGAAAGAGCGTCTCAGCAGAAAAGGCCTATATAACAGCTTAACCTCCGCTTAGCGGGGGGACGAATGCTACTCGTGAGCTCGTCGCCCGCGTGCACGGACCTTCCGCTCCCCGTCGGTTCAGATCGGCCCAAACTGGCCCTGCCGACTTCCCTTCACCCCTAGTCGGTTCAGATCGGCCCAAACTGGCCCTGCCGACCTCCCTTCACCTCCCCGTCGGTTCAGATCGGCCCAAACTGGCCCTGCCGACCTCCCTTCACCTCCCCGTCGGTTCAGATCGGCCCTAACTGGCCCTGCCGACACTCCTCAATCCCGCTAGTCCAGACAGACCCTCCGGGGTCCTGCTAGCAGCTTCCTACCCTTGTCCCTGATCACCGTGCACTTCGAGTGTCGCCATGGCCGCTGCTAAGTCGCTCTTCCGGAGGACCGTCCTCGCCGAGGCTGGGCTACGTCAGCTGCATGTGTAAGTCACAGTTCTCCAATAAACTGCTGTTTGCCATGACTGGGGTCATTCCTGTTCTGATTGCTCCCTCTCATCAGCTCTAGGCCTTAAATAGAATAGGGAACGGTCCAGAGGGCACCTTCTGCCCTTACCGTCCTTCCACTCCCCTGCACGTGGTGCCAGACCCCAACCCCCACGACATTGCAGTAGCGTCCAATGATCGAATTTCATTCGAGCTGGTTCAAGTATACTTATACAAAAAGCTGCAATAAATCACACATTGCTTGTAACATTTATATTTCAATTAGCTACTCGTTACATTTTTTTTTTCGTTTCAATTCATAGCATCAATCTTGTTAATTATTCTTCTTTTAAAAATTATTCACGTTTCATGTATTTTATTCATTCCCTCTCATGAATAAATTATCATAATAATAAGATGAGTTACCTTTTCTAAAAGCTTGTGTACTGTCGAAATCTTGAACTGGCGTGGTCCGTCGTTCCAGAAGTTCGTTCAGAGTACCTTCTCGTTCCGCTGGTTTTCAGTAAAATGGCCGAGTTGGTCTCTTCTTGCTCTTAATTCTCCGATATTCGTTTGCTTTATTCCCATTGGTCGATCGCGTCGTTCCGCTGACCGATTTCGTTATCACGCTTCTAGTACTAGTGATAAGCGCTCCTGGTAGCTTATTTTGAAACTACGTACGTCGCCTGGCGTTCTCTCCTGGTTAATGTTGTAACTACTTGATCTCAAAGATAACAGGACGCGTTTACGAAGAAAAAACTGATATTTTCTTGCTGTAAACGGCTTTAACGGTTACACTGTATAATAGGATTATTACTCAGAATACACATATTGGAAAGAGGTGGGGAAGTTAGGAAGGTTTTATATTGCATAAAGATGATATTATCGTTTTCTTTTTTATTATTTTTATTAGGGTTACTTAAAAACGGGGATGTTGATTACGAAAATTTTACTTATTTGCTTATTCGTGGCCGAGGCTCTATGCTCCGAAAGGAACTAAAGGAAGAAAAAGAAGAAGAAGAAGCTTATTCTTGTAGTCCGTTTGCTTTAACAATACAATAGGAATTCTGATTATTTTAAAAATTCTTACTTAATTGTTTAATAAATAAGATACAAATTTAATTAAATGTTTGGCATGGACATTAGAAATGAAACTGCTTCATTCGCTTTCAACAATATAATTAATAAAAAATTAACGCTTTCGGTTTTGTGATTTGATTTAAATACATCAAATACTTCGATATGGTTTACATGAATATTTTGTAAAATAAATAATATTACTTTACGACAGTTACATTATTGTACTATTAATATTCCAAACAAGAAACTACTTTAAGTATTCTATAGGAATAGAGCAATGTGTCCTTACCTCATTTTTGAAATATGTTAAGTTTTGTTAAAAGAAACACGTTCTTGGTCAGAACAAGGTTGACGACTCTGCGTAATAGCTCTTACACATTTTTGGCTTCTCTGACGTCTTGCGAAACAATTGGGTTGCTTAATATATCGTTACGCTACGAAAACTCGTATTTGTAACCGAAGGGCCACGAATGAATCAGCACTTAACAAAATGAAGTTTCTACTCTTGAAAATACTATGAAGCTGCCAGTGTATAACTCATCTCAGTAATCATTTCCTTGACTATTTTTAAGTTATTTGTTGGTTTATTCCTCTCGTGAGAACATGATCTTTTCCCATTCAGTGGGAAAGTCTGCCTGAAAGGCAGACATTGACATCAATGTCTCACCTTTTAATCATAGAACACAGTAAATTTAATTTCACCTACATAAGATATTATTCAAATATTTAACTTAATTGTTATGTGCGCCGCGACCAGGCGCGACATAACTTTGGATGTGGCGCGCTAGCGCCAAGGCAGCGCGCCCTGGCGGGAGCCGGCGGCGGCAGCAACTGGCTGCAGCCACGGTTCGGCGAACTCGAGCCGGGATAGCGAGTCTCGCCGCCGGACACCGGCCCTTTATAAGGAGCCAGCCGACACCTGATCGGCGGTCTGCAGTTGGGAGCGAGCCCTGAGAGCACGAGTGAGTGGACGAGCCAGGTCCGGAGAGTCAGCCGCCATACGGAAGCCGTCGTGGGTTAACTACAAGCAGCAGCAGCGTGGAGCGTCCAAGAGGCAGACGCAGCACCCGGAGGGCATTAGGGATTTGCCCGGGGTACGAGAGACGGCATGGGTGATTGTCAGTGAACGGCGCTAAGGCCGATTGTAATTGTACATATGTGGGAATAAACCATTGTGAATTATGCGTGCAATGTTTAATTTATGAACATAACATTAATGTTACTAACTTTGGTGATTTTCTTTGGTTTTGCGTTACTTTCCGATCTGCCCTCGTATTTTTATCAAAGATCTTACATCTTTGACCACCTTTTCTACCTAGTCGCCAAGTTTGTCAGCACATTTCCGCCAGCATGTTACCAGTTTCAACATGCCTTATTCGTAAGTAAAATACGTCGATGGCAAGTCGACGGTTCTCCAGACGAACTTGGTGAAATGAAACTCAGAGAGTGAGAACACACTGATTTTATTACAGAAGTGAACAAAATATAAGTTATACAAATTTCTATTACAAAGACTAAAATGGTTGTGAACCCTTTACAATGTTTCCTTACAAACTATATACACTACATCCCCACTCCTGTTTGTAAGTACATGGTGGAGGGGGAGACACTTCTTATGGTCAGAGGCGCGGATGCGCTCTGGGTGGCCCTTATCACGAGCGGAGGGGGAACTCCGAAGCGAGGGGCTTGGTATCACGAGGACTGTGTCCCGAAGTGATTTTTCATAATTATGTGGAGGTTAAGGGGCAGGCGTTAGTTATTAGAGCCTTCGACGTACTATCTGAGCGCAGGGCGCAACTGAGATGAAATGTATTAGTATTTATTATGTGCTTAAGATAGAAGTGCGTTAAAATTATCGGGGCACAAAAAGACGCCTTTTCTCTGGTTCCGAGATATCGGTTATCGGGCCTCGTGCTTTAATTAAATTCATAAGCCCTGCCTTGCTCCGGAGTACATTGCGTAATGCTATGTACAGCCTGTACGCTCTGTACGTGGGGATATAAGTCGTACAAGTCCGTTTAGTCGCAGTACAACCCTCTTGGAAGACTGCACGCCACCTCGAGAAATTGCTATGGTCCACTCAGTCGTCTCCACACACGCCACATATGTCCCTGTGAATTTCATTAGGTTTGTGCCCTGTGACCCACAAATTTCGCAGTTCACTTCTCTGCTGCTCATAAATTGACGAAAGTAACATTCGCACCATTTTTGTTCTGTAATTCAGGCTACACTTGCTAGACCTGGACATGAAAACAAAATACTCACTATAGCGCGATCTTCACATTATCTCGTCGTGCAATTTCACCATTCCAGTTACAATACCAACGGAGAAAAAAATATTGTGCTTACTTTCCGATCTGCCCTCGAACAATGGACAGTACTGCAATGAAGTTATCCAATCTAACATAATCTCAGATTATCTGTGGGTAACCAAATACAACATTTTTTAAGAAATTAAGAAAATGAAAATGCATGAAAGTCTTAGAAAAATATTTCAATAATTTGTACAAAGCAGTTGAATAAAAAATTAACAAATTACAATGAAAACAAAACAAAACACAGCAAAATTGCAAAATGTAATATATTTGTTTCTTCGTTTGTGAATACTTATGAACGACAATAAATTACTGGATGTCAGTTTGTTGTGTATTTTGGGTGTCAGTAGAGACATGTTGAGAAACAGATTTTAAATGATGCATCTTTAGGATAATTTACGCGAGAGGCACACATCAAAACCCACAACTGTGAAAATATTTGCTAGTGAGGCATACTTTACCAGAAAAGGTCTCACGCCGCAGATGTCTTGAAGGTTAATACCGTACTGAAACACATGAGGAGGGTGAAGACGTTTGGCATATTTATAGCGCCCCTAATGTTAATAAATACTGTGCTTGTCAAGCAGATGAACCCACCTGAGGGTTATTCATGGAAACATAGTTATGTTTACACACTGTCTCAAAATGTACCGTAACAGGATATTGATAAAAATAAGTTATGATAATGTATAAGTTTTTTATTAAAAAACGAATGTCTAAAATAGATGTGTATTTTAAAAAATCCAAAATATTTAAAAAGAGGCAGAGAATAATTTTCACAACTTTGTTATCCCTTCAGTTGCATGACATTTCATATTTTCGACAACAATTCTGGCAACGCATAATGTCCAAAGATCACGCGAAGGAGATTGAGTTAGCGACGTAAGTTACATTGCAATCCAGGTAATGTGTATAGTACCAGAAAAATCACTTTTGGGCACTACGTGAAATATTTTATGTTCAAATATCTCATGGTCTCTGATTGTTACTAACAGCCAATGTGACTTGGAAAATTTCCAAATGTTGGTTGCGTCATTACCCTTAGAGTGAACAACTTGGAAGGTAGCCTCATCGCTGATGGTGGTGAGGGGGAATGTACGGTATGTCACTCTCCGTTTTGCGGTAGATATATGAGAAGTGAAGATACCACGCATCCGTAGTTCATTGTAAGGGGTACTGGTATGACATTCGCCTGAAATTGTTCACAAACAAACAAAATAAACAATTAATCAGAACAATTGAAGCATGAACTCCAAACGGCGGGTGCCACAAAATTATTTATATTCAGTACATCATACAAAGTTCCGGCACCCGTATGAGATCGAACCTGCGATATTTCAGCCATGGCACATTCGATATTTAGAACAAGCTGACAAAGCCTAGGAAAGTGGTTCCTAAGGAGTCCACTGGAGGACGGCCCACTAGAGGCTTTTGTGCAACTTTTACGCAATTTTTGTCCAATTTTTGTGCAATTAGAATCTTGGATTTCGCTCTTGAATTTTTTTTATTAAAATAATTAAAAATATTTTTAAAATTACAAAACAAGCACACAATATTTTTTTTGCAATTTTTTGTTATTTTGACTTTCTTGCTACCGCTATCGCAGTAGGGAGGAAGTTATGTAATGCTGCGAGAAAAAACAGCGAATTTTCGAAAGAAAACTCTTATTACAGGGCCCTGGCAAAGAAAAAGTGGATAAACCCAGATGCTAAATTTAGGAAAAAAATTCTCTAACACGTGGTGTAGCCAGAATTAAAGTTTTGTAGGTCCTTGATACCGAAAAATCGATTGGCGGGAAAAACGTTTGTCCGTCCGTCTGTCCGTCTGCGAGAAACGCTAGCGGCTAAACCGTTCAGCCGATTTTCTCCACAATTGATATTCCCCAAATCGATCTCATGGCGCGGCCCCATGAATTTGAAACCAATGTTTCAATTCTGAGGGTACTTTACATGCAGCCCCCGGAACATTTTCAAAATTTTCACAAAAATGGCTCCAACGTTTTTGCTTAAATTTTATTGGATAGTGTGAAGTTTAAGAGAATGGCACAGGTCTCATGATTGTTGAATACCCTAATTTTTTTAAAATTTCAAAAATTTAAATTTTTTCTGCGTCTTCTTAAACCTAAAATTATGAGGAAAAAACATTTTTTCTTAATGAAATATGGTGATCAAAAACAGATCTAAAAATAATAGTTCAATTTTTCGAAAGCATGAGTATTTTTTGCGACATTTTGAGTCAAACATAGATCATTTTTATTTTCTTTAAACCAACCATTTTTTCTTCGAAAGGTACAACATTTTTTGATTAAATTTAGACCTTACACAGCGTAACGGAAGATCAAGAGAATGGTGCAGGTCTCATGTTCGTTAAAATGTCTGATTTTACGAAAATTTAAAAAAGTTAAAAAAATTTAGGCGTCTTCCTACAACTACAACTGTGAAGATACAATTTTTTCTTAATGAAATCTGTCCATAAAAAACAGATCTTCAAATAAAGTCATGTTGAATTCTTTGAAAATGTGTATTTCTTGTGTAATTTGGCTACAAAGTCGTCTTCTGGGCTGGGTGACCGTAATTTTAGAAGTGTTTTGAGACAGTTGGATGAAGTCCAGCACTGGTCGCTTGACCATCTAAAAAAATTCATATTTTATATATAAATTTCCTTATATTTTGGCATTTCAAAAACGTCTGTAATTGTTTTATTGTACCTGGTTTACAAATAGTGGCCATTTTTGTTTTACGCGGTGCGCCATTTTTCGCGTAGGCATTTACTCTTTTCAAAAGTACTCAGCTCTGGGTTGTTCTAGAATTCTAGAATAAAAATCATAGGATTCAATATACTCTGGACTACAAATTCAAATATTAATTACCTACCTTGTACGTTATTATTTAGGAAATATTTGCAACCAAATCTATGGAACGCAAATGAACGAAATTCGATTTTCATAGAGTAATTTCTCAAAGAAGGAATATTGAAGCACAAAAAAATGATGACTGTGATTATTGCACAGGTTCAGTTATGTCACATGCTGTCTATAAAACTGTAAGTTATATACTCGTGTTTTTTGATCATACTGAGTGGAAGCGTCCTTCCAAGCGTAACAGATTATTTTTTCACTGCGCAGACTTTATAAGAAATTTGGTGTTCAAAAATTCGGCATTCTCTCCCAGCACTGTCACTTACAATTCTACAATAATTATAGAAGATAACACACAATTTTACAGATTATTAACGAAGTATACACGGTATACAAATAAACGCCACACCATGCTCATCGGCACTGGTTCACAAACCGAGAATCTGTCTGTATATTGCTGATTGCTTTCACTTGGACGCTGTTAGTTCCGATGACACCGCAAGACGCTTAATACCCGTTTCAAATTTAATCACTAGATACCGCTGGCACCGGGCATGAAATTATTACAAGTATATTATGGTAGTTCAAGAAAATTAAATTTTAAAGAGTAAATATGAGAAATCCTTTGGTAAAAGAAATTTGGAATCAGTGTTTCAGTGGGAAACACGCCACTTACCACGTGTTAGAGGATTTTGTTTTCTAAATTTAGCAACTGGATGAATCCACTTTTTCGTTTCCAGAGCCCTGTAATAAAAGTTTTCTGTCGAAAATTCTTCGTTTTTCGCGTAGCATTTCATACATTTCTCTCTACCGTGGTAGCATTAAATTACAAAATTTCATGGAATTCAAAACGTATTTAATGGGTTTTATGAAATAGTTAAGTCAAAATAACTGTGTTAAAAGGTAATAAAACAAACAAAATCTTTGAAAAAGAGATTTATTGACAAAAATGTAGTATGCATCGAGATATTTATAAATTTTATTTAGATCATTTGCACAGTCACAAAAATATCGAAATATCTCTGCCCAATACAATCAAGGTACTATAAAATATTAGAATTTTTTATGACACGAAGACCCCTTTCCAGTTTGTAACCACAAGTACCCAATCATTTAATGGGTCCATGAGTTTCGGTGTAAAGAGTGCATATCGTCATTGACTGTTAGTATATGGATATGCATTGTGATTTGTTTCAAAATCAAAATATCACTTCTAAAAATGAATAAAGACATAAAATGTTACCTCCTGAAATTGATCAAACACTAAAAAGAAATCTTAATTTTCACAACATGCGCGGATGATTGCAAATGAATTACAAACCTACGAATTACGTACATCTAATGGGTCTTTTGAGACCATTCTGAGGTAGTTGATATTGATGTCAGCACTTTATTAAAGAGAAACATGCCTGTTGCATATTTCCGGATTGTTCTGTTATACTCTAAGTCGAAGCTCTGCGGAAACCTAGTACAAACGAAATTAGATTTTAATATTTTCACGAGTGACAGAACGCATTTGATTCGAAGATTTGCTAGCGCCAAAACCGTTCGGTCGTTTTCTCCGTAATTGATATTCCTCAGTCGATTTGAACAGACTCAGAGTTAGAAGACTGAGAGTTAGAAACGGATACTTTGATGCTTTGAGTTACTTAACATGTTTTGAGGTACTTAACATGTTTTGAAGTACTTAACATGCAGGCTCAATTACATTTTCAAACTTTTTTCAAAAAATAGCTACAAATGTTGGTTAAAATCGGTTCTCGTATAAGGTAAATCATGCTGAAAAGAATGGCACAGATCTAATTTTCGTTGCAGTACCTGATTTTTTCAAAATAGCAAAAATTTAAATTTGTTTCTACGATATCCTACAATTACAATATTACGTATAGAGTTTTAGAATGAAATCTGTTCTTCAAAGGCCGATTTTAAAATAAGGTCATTTACATTTTTTCTAAAATATGTGTAGTTTTTGCATACAATTTTTTTACCAACAATTTTCGCAAAAACGGATCCACAATTTTTCTTAAAGTTTGTTTCTTCGTATGTATAAGTGAACATTCCAAAAATGGTGCTAGACCCATTTCCGGCAAACTCTCCATACTTTTGAAAATTGCAAAGAGTAGCAATTTCAAAACTATAATACTGAAAATGGAGAGTTTTGTATTGGATTGTTCATAAAAACTCAGATATTTAAACAATTAATGTGTAATGTTTTGAAAAGTCGAATTTTTTCGGTAATTTGTCCTTGAAATTAATGTAATTTATAAAAAACATTTTCTCAAAAGTATAAATTTTCTCTTTACTTATTTTACGGGTACAAGTGACACAAAGCAATAGAGGTTTCATTTTTGTTGGACTCTGAATTTTCGAAAATTTCAAACGTTAGAAATAAAGTGAGAAAGAATATGATGTTGTAGCGCCTCGTTTTTTTTTCTGTCCCTGTGTAAAGTAAGTGGTATTACGAGAATTGCGTTCCTTAAAAGTGACACTTTGATCAGCATGCTAAGATTCCAGTATTTTTTTCTTAAATAGGCGTTTCGATCACTGTGTACGATCCTTTTTAGTATGTAACATTTCTGGAACTATTAAAGGTTAACATCTCACGTAAAACATTTTTCAGAATATCGTTTAACATGGGATTTTCTGATTCTCATTTTCACAAAGTTTTACGCAACGTCTTAGCCTTAAATATTTACAGAAATGTTACGTACTAAAGGGGATCTCACACTTAAGTACTGAAACATCTATTAACAATACTATTTTTTTTCACCAAAACCATTGATTATTTTATAATTGATTAATTTCCATGTTATCTCCATGTGAAAATTAAAACTGCCTGCATCCAAGAGAGATTCGACAGTCTCTGGTCTTACGTAGTATGAATAAATATACCAATTACTTCAATCTAAATCTTTTGTATTATAATATTCCCCGAAACAAAATAATCAAATTCGATTTTAGTGTAATAAATCAAAAGCTCTGTAAAATAATATTTAGTATCTTGGAAACCATTGAAATAAAGCAAGAAGAATATAAAATTCGTTTCTTAAATAAATAAAAGAAATAGTAAAATTTTCTGCTCATTTCGCTGACAATATTTTCATTTTCCTGCCATTTTCCTGATACTAATTCTGCAATCGTATTAATTAGAACAGGGTTATTCAACTGGTCGCCCGCGGCCGTATGCGGTCCGCAAAAGGTTGTTAGTCAAAAGTGAAAGTCCCGTGCAACTATGATGGGAGGGAACATTGTGCCTCTAGCGCACGTACGAGAACGCTCGTACAATACTTGGCGCTCATTGCTGGAGTCAACAGCCTATTTAATGTAAAAATAGGTAAAGTTTAGATTGTAGGATTTTTCTAGTGAATTCAGAGATTAAATATCATTCCAATTCGATTCACTGCGTCATGCCTGGTACGTTTGATATCACGCATAGTTCCATCCTCCCCGTTTCAGAGCAGCCGGGCAAACTGCCGACACATGGGGAAAGTCAGGTGTGGACCGCCCAAGTAATGAACATTTGGACGCAACCACATTAAGGGTTTAGTTGAGGCCCTTGAAGCCTTGCAAGTTGGACACCCCTGAATTAGAAGATTGCAGATCATGGTATGGAAAATTTTAACTTAAGCAATCTAAACATTTCTTAAAGTAACTTCGTTATATAGTAAATGAAATTTAAAGAAAGGCACATTTTGTGTTATTTCAAGAAACTGACGATAAAGGAAACCTAAGTAACATTTATAATTTCAGTGAATGTTCCGTATTTTATAAAGCTCGGCAAACCTAACTAACACGCAATACTTTTAACAATTATACATTACTAACTACAGCACAATAAAGTTGATGAGTGAATTTTTTAGTATAATTATTCTATTGCTGCGAGGTAATAGACGAGGCCCTCTGTTCAAGCGAGAATCTAACGGAAGTGATACCCGCGCCTTTTGCGTCCCCACAGTCTCTCCAGGACAAACGTCATTGTCGCGAGAACTAGCCCCACAACGAAGAGAATAAAAGGTCCCGACAGCTGACTCAGCGCTAGTTTCTCTTGCTCCTCCCCTCCTTCCAACTGGGTGGTCATCTCGTCCAACAATCGATTGTATCTCTGCACGTCACGCCAGTGATCGTACAGACCCCCTTGCAGGACGCGAAGAAGTATAGTATTAAAGATGTTTGCAACCCAATGTTTTTTAGAGACTGGGTACGCCAAAAAATTCCCTGAACTTAGGGATTCTTGTACTTTGTGTAACATTACACGTCCTCTCTCCCTGTAACTCCAAAAGCGAGAAATAAGAAAAAATAAATGCTCATTGAGACAAGTTGCAGCTCTTCCTGTTAGAATAATGTCTTTAATGGCGTTATCTCTTTCTTCTGTTGTACCTATAATTGTAATATTTTTTACAACGTTTTGTAGATCTGTTCTCTGTTCAAGCAAATCTTTGTAGGTTGAAACAATGTATAAGCGTTCAGTAGCTCCTCCAACTTCTTCTATTGTATTAAGATCTCTATAGTACTGAGGAACTGTTAAAAACCCAAGTAAAAGTCCCGTGTAAGCATTGCCTCCTATGATACTTAACAGAATTCCGCAGAGAACAACGATACGTTGTGACGCACAGTGTAGTGTCCTTGATAAACCTCCTGTTAATAGGATCTCCTGGACGTCGATGGCAGCAGTAATAACGCCTGAGATTTGTAGACGAACTGTCCGAACCGTCATCCAAGCCAGCACCAATAGAAATATGGTCGCTCCCAGTGCGTGCCAGCATGCCGTCTCGAAGGGCAGAAGCAGCACCAGTCCAAAGGGAATGCGCCCAGCTCGGCGCACTACCAGGTAGTCATCGGCCTAGGAACATGAAAAGAGTCTATAAATCCTACAGCGAAAAGAGAATTAAGAGGCAACATATATTGAATTGCTAGAACGTTGTTTGCAGAACGTCTGTATTTGACGGAATATTTCCAAACACTTAACTGCAAGTAAATAATTACAGTGCAGTCATTGTAGGAATATTACACCTTTACAAGATACAAGTTTTCGTAACCATAATTTATGATTTAATGTGTGTTAAAGATTTTGTCCAAAAGAAGGCTTTTATTGAAAATATTATCCGTAAATGAAATGGCTATCACACGTGTTTGGTGCTACCTGGAATATTACGCCACCTCAGTTTGTTGCTGAACTTCCGAATTGAATCATATATGTTTCCTCTGAAACCGGAAAATTCAAAGAAAGATGAAAAATGATACATGTAACCATTAGATAGGTTAATTGTTACATGCTTTCTACCCCTACGTCCAGAGAAAGTTCTGCACAAAACTATGTCTCTACATATTGAAAGTACATGTTAATTTGTGCCTCTGATGTCAAAAAATAGTTATTTTCATATTAGATGCGTTGTTTCCCTTGCTTTCACGGTCGAGATTGAGATTTTTTGGCGAGACCATAGGCCGAGGTAGAAAATCTCAATCGAGATCGTAAAAAAAAGGAAACTTCACACACAAATATGAACAACATTTTTCTACAACTGCATAAAAATATAATACAAAGGGTTTGAAACATATATATTGGAAAAAGAAGCCTGACACCCCGGACAATATAGAAATGCATTTCATAGGGCCATGTTTGGAGATAAGTAGTATTCTAAATCCATGCAAATAGTTATTTATGTCACGAGTCCTTAGAGACTAATAAAGGACGAGTCACATACAATGTTTTTTGTTATTTCTAGTTTATCGCTTATTGAAAATCAAACTTTTATCACTTTCATGAGTTAAGAAAAAATTGTCATTACTCTCGGTTTTCTGTTGCAAGAGTTGGTTGTACTGGATATTTTTTTGTGATTAAACAGTTGAATGCTTTTTCTCGTAATGCAAGCTGATTGAGAAAAAAATTCGGGAATTTCGAAGTATCAAGCGGATATTTTCGTGCCAATGATATTCTGGATGAAGCAGACAATACAAGATATGGTTTGATAGCTGCTAAATCTGTAAACACTTATGGAAAAGCTTATGATTTATTTTGGGATTGACGAAGAAAAAGGAATGTTCGAGGCATTAGCGAAGAGATTATGCTACCATTTTTGAATGAACGATCACAAACATTCAAAACAACAAGTCTCTAGTCATATTTTAGTATGCTGAAAAAATGTATAAAAATAAGTTAGAAGACTGAGTATCCACGCAAGTTATTCATTCCTTATAATTTGAAATAACAGTGAATACTGAAGACTAATTGTTTAAAATTTATTTGAAAAATGTACTAAAGTTAATGAATATTTGAAGAAAAAAATCTAAGCAAATTACAAGCCTAAAATATCAGAAGAGCAAGTAACTAAGTTCTTACAAGAGGCTGACGATCACATATACCTGCTTTTGAATGTCATTATTGTTTTTGCAGTATTTGGTGTTTGTCGGAGATAAGAACTTGCAGACTTGACCGTGAACAATATACGAGAGAAAGGAACATACTACCAGGTACATATTTTTCTCACAATTATTAAATTTATTCCCAAACGTTGTGTTTTGTGCCAAAGTCATATTTATCCCAAGATTTACGAGCTCTGATAAAATCTAAACCTGAAAGTCCGCTAAAATGTTTTAATGGACTCTAGAGCATTGTAATGGCCGTTGCTATGGACGCGTCCTTAAAGAGTTGTTTAGATGGTTGGTTGCTAAGGGGCTAAGTGCGTGTTTACCAACGTAAATAACAAAAATTAATTCTTTCACGGTAAAAAGATAGTTGTCTTGGCAACAATATTTTTAATTTGTATAAAATATGAACTTCAAGTATAGGTAGAGATGCACAGAAATTGCTTTTTTATGCAGTAGTAGAAAAACGTATTTTACTCAATTGTGTGCATTATAAAGTACGAATAAATGAAGCAAAACAATTAATATTGAGATTTTGTAAAAATACACGTATAGGGGGTACTGAAAAAAAACTGATACCAAAAAACTGTTTTTCAGAACGTCTGTCTGTGAAACCGTCTGTCTTTCCATGAACAAAGCTAGCGTTTAAATCGTTCACAGGATTTGTACTGAAATTGATATTCCTTCATTGATGTGCCTGACCTGGCAGCTCCTCGAATTTGAAACGGATATTTTTGTAATGGTAGGTACTTCACATGAAGCCATTGAGATATTTTCATTTTTTATCGAAAATGGTAGAATGTTTTTCAAAATAGCTGGGGTAAAACAAATTACGCTAACAAAAATTGCATGTGTCCGATGTCAATTGCATCTAAATTTTCGAAAAATGAAAACTTTTAATTTTATGCAAACTTTATTAATTCGAGAATTTTTTAAAATTGTATATCCAGTAAACGAGAATAATTTAAGTCAGTTTCTGACTTCCTGGAGCGACAAGTAGAGTCACTTAATGAGCAAGGCCCTTGTTTACGGAACTTAGGTGCCTTTATTCGCTGCCCAGCCCTACCCAATATGTGTGCGAGTTGGAAACACTTCTGCGGATTTAACGAGTTCCCCCTTTTTTCTTGCGAAGTTGTTGGTGCTATTCCCTTTTATTTATAGTAGGCTCACATCGTAACCGATAAATTTTGACTTCCAAATTAGTCTGAGAGGACCAAAAAGGTCTCAATAATTTTTATGCATCACTTTGAAGCGTTCACGGCGTACCAAATACGAGACCTAAATAGGCCTCGAACGTTTGAAGGGTTTAATTTTTCCGTCATTCAGCTTGGACTCCCTCCCCCAGAGCAATACGGCCCGTGAAAATACATGTGTTGAGTTTTGGGCCCGCGAAAATTCACGTGTTCCAAATAGGATCAACCCCGGGCTCTGGCGGCCGAGAAACTCTAGCGGCCGGTAAGTTAACCACTCACACACATCAAAATGCACCATACCTGGGTAATCGCAACAGAAAATTCTCTTGATTTGATCCATTCTGCGTTCCAACAGGAAGCAATGGAAACAGAGTGTAATGAAACGTCCTCGTGCCGCTCCACACCAAATCTTAGGGGCTTTTCGTTTGTAGATGGTATCCAGTGCGATCCCAATTTGAGTAGCTCACGCATTATCTCAAGTTCAGGTCCATCGAAACGGATTTTTCCTTCCTTATTATGCCATGAGTTCTCCTCCGTTGAATATAAGGCTGCTTCGTAACCCTTCATGTCCAAATTCCGCGGTAAACTTCGATATTTCATACCAATTTTCTTGGAGCAAAATTCTGACAAGGGTAGGCATTCAAAATTGGATTCATCCGAAAACGTTTCTCTTATACACACTGCAGAGTCTCTCGCAGTATAAAGATGTATTACACGAACTGCGCCCATTTGTAGAAACAATTCATTGCTCACTTCAAGAATTGTTTCGCTACTAAAATCCCGATTAATAATGTACATTATTATAAAAATTCCAAGAGATGCAGTCGTCTCTTGCTTCGATATTAAGTAAGCTAGAGCCTTTGGATCGTAAGGTTCATATGGAATGAAAATCACAACGTGCACGAATCCTTGAAAGTTCCTTAGTTCCCTCGAAGGGTTGAGCAGCAACGGCAGATTGTTGTCGTGTACAGCTTTTGTAAGGCTCTGTGGGGGCAGCACATCCGCTAACTTGTGAAACGTCACCTAGGGACAAAAGAAATCACTACATTAGTTGTATAGATATTTAAAATTCAATTTACACCAATAATAACTGTGTATTTTAAAGATCGTACAAAATCAATTTTTACAATCTCGTTTACGTACAAAGGAAGTTACGCTTTTGAATATCGATGTCGAGATTTTAATAGGAATAAACATTTCACATGATTCGCAAACAAAAATGCTTTTTACTTATGCCCATACGTTTATAATCATCACTAGCGTGAAAAGCATTCGAAGGAGTTTTCCAAAATGAGTATTTTTCTATCAATTTCGGTTCGATTCGATGCCCAAGGAATATGAAACGAATAATTTAATTTTGGGGCGTGCTTCACACGAATCCTCTGGGACATTTCAAGATTTTCGCAAAAAATCGCTTCAAATTCTTTCTTTAAAATGTTTACCAATAGATGTCTAGAGAATAGCATCTGTTCGGCCCCACAGCAAAGCAGAAATAAATACGTTCACAAGCAAGGCAGAACAGTTGAATTGCGTAATCGGCAGAGCGCGGCCGTTGACCGCTGGTGTCACATATCACCCTCACATCCGCTGATCCGCGTTCTACGGACGGCAACGGACGGGCGTGGCCGCTCGTACGTGCCCGACTGCCCATCTCACCCCCACAGCTCGGTCCGTTGGAGGAGCAACGGACAAAAACTGCCAGATCATTGCAAATCCAGATCAAATGGCAAATGGTAATTGGCCATCGCCATCCCCACCTCTGCGCGCGTGTGAGCCCTTTCCTAACGTCTCTGCCCCAACCGAATTCGGCTTAACTGACTTCGTTAGTCCGCAGAAAGACACCGTGCAAGATAGACGCGTGTGTTAGGGCTCCGCGCGTAAAGCGTGTAAAGAACGTATAATCGTGCAAATGAGCTGCATACGGCTCGCACATAAATTGTTTAATCGTGGCAGTGCACGCTGTAATTGTGTCTGTCGCTCTTACGTGGGTTTGCGCCCGCAATTTTGGTTGAACTATGTAACTCGCGGCTGCTTCTGGTCGGCGTAAGGTAGCCACGGCGGTCCAAGGTGTCACTACAATGACTACGCTTGGACAGGTGTATTAATGCACCAAGAGAAAGTTTCATCTTAATTCTGTGCTTCTTGTGCATTTACTGTGTGAATACTGTACATTTACTTATTAAATATTGTTTGTGCTGGAAATTTGCTCGTATATGCATCCTGCACTCCTGCGCCAATCCCAAGAGCTATCAAAGGGTTTCGGGACTACTGTACTTCAACAATACAGTCCATTCATACAGTCCACTCATGAACATTAAGTGTATAGTAGCCCCGAACAGCATCTGTAGATCAAAGTACTCTTATGAAAATGGCTTCTATATTACTAACATCCCATCCGTGGAGACATTGAATCAAAAACTATTCAGCTTTCTGGGTTTTCAGAGTGCCTGTAATTCTGTAAAATACCGAGAGCTCTGAAAAATGCAAAAAGAAAGATTTCGATTTTTACGGAAAATGCAAATATTTGGTTATGATATTTCGCCTACTCTCACTACGTTCGTAACAACAGAAATCCATCTCAAAGCATCGCTGATCACAACCCAACCGACGTCATGAGACAGTACGGCTCCACATAAGAGACCGCCCGACATTACGTAATTGCTATTTACTTGTTGCGTTACGGAACATTGTAACGTCGTAGGTAGGGATCTACGCCTCAAAGGAACAGATACGGGTGAGTGTATACAATTTATTTACATGAATAATTACATAGTTACAGAACCTCACTCTAAGGTGTTTGTCAGAGCTACCCACTGCAGCCCCCCTCTCTATACGCGCCTTGCGGCTGCACCTGCGACTAGCCAACTACGTCGTCTCGCAACTCGGAACCTGGTATGCCTCGGCAGATATTCAGTTTGCCCTGAAGTGTTACTGAACCACTTCGCCGTGTTCGAACACATCAAACATCTATCTACTCATACCTACAACCCTCCGCACCAGCCTGGGCGGATAAAGTTTTTGCGGACTACCCGCGAGAAAACCACATAGCCGTTACCTGACGCGAGGCCTCGCGACACGGCCAAATATAATTCCGAGTCACATGACCTCCTACGTCAACTCTTCCCCCACGCGCTGATCTGAACGTTCATAGCCGCCGCTGCTTTCCGCACGACACTACGCCAACCGCAACCACCCCTCTTAGACTTCCCTCTGGAGGGTGGCCTTTGTTCGGGTGGCTATACTTGGCTCCCTCATGCTGATACCTTGCAAGCTAGTCTCTCTGAGCAGGAAGTCCAGCCTATGACGCTACAACAGCAATTTCTATGATATTTCAAAGTAAAAATACTCCTTAATTTGTGTATGAAAGATAACTAATGTGATTACTTGTAAGTTTAGTAATACAAAATTACAGAATTTATTGGAAAGATGTTACGTAAATTTTAAACAGTTCAAATGAAAAAGAAAGTGTGGCAACAAATATGTATTATTTGTAAAAACTTGAAGGCAGGGACCGAAAAGGTATTGAATACCGGTAAAAATACCAGTAAAATACCGGTATTTTTTCATACCGGTAAAATACCTTTATAGAACGTCTATACCGGTATGGAGGTCCATAAAGGTTTTACCGGTATTATACCGGTATTTTCAATGGAAATAGTGTCGCGTTCGCGCTCCCACACGCGCGTTCGCGCTCCCACATGCGCGCGCGACCCCACACGCGCGTTTGCGCCCCGACACGCGCGTTCGTTCCCTTACACGCGCGCGCGACCCCACACGCGCGTTCGCGCTCCCACACGCGCGAGCGAACCCACACGCGCGTTCACGACCCCTCGTACGCGTTCGCGCTCCCACGCGCGCGTTCGCGCTCCCACACGCGCGTTCGCGCTCCCACGACGAAAATATGCCATCATTGAGACTCGAACCCTAGGACCTTCGGTCAGAAACTCTGCGGAGTCTATAATTGTTCCTCTCAACTATCTCAGCGTAAAAAGTCTGATTGTTTCCCTTCGAAACCTGTATAATTCTACTGAAATACCGGTATTTCTCATGAAAATACCGGTATTTTCATGAGAAAATACCGGTAAAATACCTATAAATAGAGGTATTTTATCGGTATAGACGTCGAATAAAGGTAAAATACCTCTAAAAATACCGGTGTTTGACATCTTATACCGGTATTTTTAAGGTATTTTGAATAAAGGTATAATAGAGATAAAGGTATTTCTATACCGGTACCGGTACCTTTACCGGTACCTTTACCGCTATTATTTCGGTATTCCGTCCCTGCTTGAAGGATGTCATTTGTTTATGTAGCAGTTCTATGTGCAAACGTTAAGGTCGCTTTCACGAAAATGGCGTCTACGCGTTACTGTAAATTAGAAAATTGAAGCTTTTTAACAGAAAATGTTTGAGTTTTCGAAAAACTTCATTTGAAGTAATTTAAAGCACTGAAACTCACAAATACAATAGTGTTTACAAATTGTTGGACATTTGCATATTAATGCTGTGAAAGATCTTTAAAAAAATCATTTTGGTAATTTTTGAAAAACAAAAGAATACCTACGAATTAACTTGTCATAGTGCAATTACCAAGAGTACAATTAGCAATATCCGTTCAAAAAGTTGGCAGAAAAATTTGGAGCCATTTACGGGAAAATGGTGTTTGAGCGTTTCTGAAAATGCAGAATTTTGGGTTTAAGCGCCGCAGCCTATGAAAAATCGACATTAAGTTGTTGTATCTATAAGGTTTTAGACTGTACTTAGATCGTAATTTGAAAAAGTAATATGATTATGCAGAAAATTGAAAATTAAAAATGTTGATGAGCGTTACGGAGCTAACATATTAAGTAATTTGCATGTCTTAATAATTTTCCGAGAAGCGCCGCTCGGTGAGCTGGCGAGCAGTTGTCCGTGGGCGGATAACAAGGAATCGCGAGTAGGCGTCCGGCTGCAGCGAACTACGCAACCTTGCGAGATCATGTCGTTGCCTGTTGAAACATAAAATACAGAATACAGTACAATACAATTCGAAGTACTTGTGCGATTACTGTTCTAGTGAAGGTGTGAATGTTTGATAATTCATAATAAGTTCTTATAAAATAATGTTTTAAATTAGTTTTGTTTCAACATTTCCAGTTTTCAATTAAATCATAGTAACGCTTTACCAATAAGCTTCAAACCGTATTCACCTGTCGTGGTCCAGGGGCATCCACACACATCAGGATGCTTTTCAGGGCCTCTGTGCTGAACGAGACGATTTCATTTTTCTTCACAACATCCGATAAGAAGCTCTGGCGATTTGCCGTATGTTGTTGGGTATGCATGAGTATCATCAAAACAAATACGCACAGATACCTAGAATACAACCTGAAATATGGATAGCTTGTGTTAATAAAGCGTATACCGCTAAATAAATTCATTTTGTAATTAGCAGTTGTTCATTCGCCGAGACAACATAGCCTAGTTTTCCACCATTGTCATCCCCTTCCCAATAGAGAAACGTATTTTGTAAATTGCAAGTATGGGTCGTGCCCTGTGTGCTGCTGACAAGACTCTATTCAGTATTCTTTGGGATTTTTAATAAAACGACAACTTTTTTAATCACTGAAGTTAACTTAAGATGAAAATAATGCATGGGAATAAGCAAACTATCGAAACTTTTCTTGATTTAGTGTTCAACAGCTACTCAAAATATTCGCAAATATTTTGCTGAAAATGAAATCGACACCAACATTTTTACGTTTATTTGATACATATGGGAAGAAAATTGAAAGAAAAGATTTCGTGACTTTTTAATTGTTCTAAAATATTTTTTGTTTCATTTATTATATAAAAATACAATATTATACAAAAATTACTCATATTTTTGAAAAAAGTAACTGACATTATTTCTAGATCTGTCTTTGGACAATGGGTTTATTTAAACAAACTATCTTCAGTATTATAGTTATAGGAATACACCGAAAATGCTAAACTTTTGCATCTTTCGAACAAAGAAGGATTTAAAAAAAATAAAAAATAAATAAAACCTTCGCCTTTCTTTTACCCCTTCAGTGGTCGCGTGGATTACTATTGTAACCAAGTCGAATTGATTCGCATTTTACAGCAAGAGTTGACAAA
This sequence comes from Acheta domesticus, assembly GCA_031308135.1. NCBI lineage: Eukaryota > Metazoa > Arthropoda > Insecta > Orthoptera > Gryllidae > Acheta > Acheta domesticus. The sequence goes on along the minus strand of JAHLJT010009419.1, from coordinate 196,889,509 downwards.
ATTGGGACGTGCGATTGATAGTGCCGTAGATACATCAATCTTACTATTTATTGAAAAATAAGACTAAAGTGATAGTTACTGCGCGTGTGAAAAGCTGCTAGTATAGCTTGGACTACAATAGAAGTCCAGGCGACCTCGCGCTAGTTTCTGATCGCGGAAGTCGACCGTAACTGTGTTTCACACTGAGTGACTGTAACTCTGTATAACACTGAGTTTCTTGTGTTGTGGTCGAGTGAGTAATTAAATTGAGCAATAAGTATGAGTGAAAATGTAATATATCAGCGGTTGGAAGGAGGGAAAAAGAATTTATTGGCGTTTCGGAAAGTAATGATAACAGGGTTGAAGACAAATTTCTAAAAACATTGATCTGCAGTGAATAAGAACAAAAGGTGGATACCGAAGAGGATGAAATGTCTGATAACAGAAATAAATGCTTTGGCTGTAATTGGTAATAGCGGGTGTGCCTTTTGAAACTGTTTTGGGAATATCTCGAAAAGCGCTCATAGAATCAAGAAAAGTGGATAATGAAAGCCAAACTCCAATGATACCAAACTCGATCCCCCGTAACCCCGAGGGTGAGGGTGTGGAAAATAAAGGGAGAGGTGCTGACAAGGCACAAACTTTCTCGCATTGTTCCTGAATGCTCTGCATTACTATAACACTAAATAAACCAGCAAAAATGTTTTCAACCAGCAAGTTTTCTTTTCATCTGAGACCCGAACCAGATCCTCGGAGTTAATGTGCTGGCACTGATACCACTACGCCACAAAAGCGCAGTGCACTGGAAAGTTCACTTTTTTCCGACGCACGATTACAAAACTTTTTCTTCTTACGAAGTATTCGTAAGACAAAAAAGTAATAGTTTCGCAACCGTTAGGGATTTGTAAGATGACCGCATGGGTACTGGTTATATTGCATTTCAATTTAAGGTTAATATATTCATAATTTTACTTAAATAGGTTCATGCAGATGCACACAAGACAACGATTGATTTGACATGACATACGTTTCAAAAATCGAATAACAAATGTGAAAAACAGTGTTTAAAAGTTTCTAATTTGTAAAGCACAAACAGACAATTCATGTATATTTATCTGTATTAATTCTGTTTGTTAGAAGAAGTACTTAAAATTATTTTCTATAAAGTTTCTACAATCCTCAATAGTTTTTCTGGAACAACACATTCATCAAATCAAAATCCTTGTCTGAGATTCGAACCCGGCTCCTTTCGACCTGAAGCGCTCTATCCACACACGCCGTAAACAGCTCGGGCATTCGGGTGAGTTACTGACTGAATACTTATATATTAGTCAAAACGTAATTTTATCAGCTCTAGCAGTAGGAATCCGATGATTGAGAAAATGTAAAAAACATGTCTTTTGGGCGACAAATAAAGGCAGCCGTGAAGAGTATAAGGCTTACTCGAAATGCTACCTCAGACTAAGGAGATTTGAAAACTAACCACTACGATAAAGTCCGTGCCATTCTATAGCACCACTATTTTATTTATTTATTTATTTATTTATTTATTTATTTATTTATTTGTTTGTATGTTTGTTTGTTTGTTTATTTATTTATTTATTTTCCAAACGTTCTTACATACGAGGAGAAATTTAAATGAAAATATTTCGTGCGGATTTTCAGAAAATAATAGTTTTAAAAAATGCATATATTGCTGAGACTAAATAAGAGAAATTAGCTTCTTTTTTTGAAAAAAAATTGTACATGACCTTTTTTAAATAGCTGATTTTTAACAACGAACTTTCTTTAAAGCAAAGTCTCCAATTTTTTTATTTTGAAATGTTCACGTTCTTTTGGCGTTTTCGAAAAAATGGAGCTGTAGCCGGTAATGACATGCACCATATTTTTTACCGTCCCTTGTTACAGATGTGGAGAAAGTTTAAAAAACAAATTTAGAGCGGTTTTTGAGAACTTTTTCGCCGTAATTTTCAAGCGCAAATTGATAAAATTCTTCCCTTTTTTTCAAAAAAGTGTGCATGACCTTATTTAAAGAATTAATTTTGTACAACAGACTTTGTCTGGGACAAAAATCTCTATCTGCAACTTTGTAGTTTCAAATACTTTTTGCAATTTTCGAAAAACTGAGTGATACCTAAAAATAGGACTAGCACCATATTGTTTACCATTTCTTAGTACAAAAGTGAAGAAAATTTAAAGAAAATATTTGGAGAGGCTTTTAAGAAACAAAATTTTGGTAAATTTTAAAGGCAAATTACGCAAAAACTACTCGTTTTTTCAAAAATTGTACAGAATCTTATTTAATGTGCTAATTTAGTACAACCAACTTTTTCTGAGGCAAAAATCTCTATCTTCAATTATGTACTTTTGATTTTTTTCTTTTTGCAATTTTCGAAAAATCGGGGATATTAACAAAAATGATATTTTAGCATTCTCGTAATCGTCCTTCAAACTATTCAACAACAAACTAATAAAAAAATTGTAGCCATTAAAAAAAATATTTATTGAAAATGTCCGAGAGGCGTCATGTAAAGTATCCCCCAGAGATAAAATATCGGTTTCAAATTTCAGGAGCCGCGAAATCAGTCAGAATGATTGCAGAATATCAGTTTTGAAAAAAAAAAACGGCTGAACGGTTTAGGCGCTAGCGTTGACCACAGACGGACGGACAGGCAGACGTTTTGCCGTCAATCGATTTTTCGGTATCAAGAACCATCAAATCATGCATGATAGGTACACCACGAGATAGATGATTTTTTTTCTAATTTTAGCAACAGGATTTAACCACATTTTCGTTACCACAGCGAGAGTTTGAGTTTTTTTCAGGAGAAAATTCGCTGTTTTCGGGCGCACGATAACATGTCTTTCTCTTCTTTCGAAGTATTCGTAAGGCGAGAAAGAAAAAAGTTAAATAAGAATCCCCGTCTTTTTTTGCAGATTCGGATTTTCCAAAAAAAACGTAACTTTTGTATTTTTTTCCGTTTTGTGATATATAGCTTTGGAATCGACAAAAATCAAAATAAGCAATAAAGGTTAAAAATAGGTTTTTCTCGACAATTACACTTCATAAAAAATACGTGTTCAATAATGTTCAAGAAGCTTGTAAATGATACCAAATGTCGTAGTGTGGTTAACAAGAATGAAAAACCTACTTTTAGCATGTCTCCAAAAAAACCAAAGAAATGATCAATTATTTATGCAATTGTCAACATTTAAAATGTATTATGTACGAATGTTGCGATGTCTAATAACGATAGTAAAATGAAAACTGACTACGTTGAACTAATGTTTATAAAACTATATAGTTTATCAAATGGGCAGAGAAGCGCTGTTGTTGGCACTTCTTATTATTCGATCCTGGATGGAGTCCTATGGCACACTGTGACGTTTGGTATCGTTGTCTTCTTGCAAATTATTGAACACTTATTTTTTTATTTTTTCGAGCCTAAGAGCCGAGGGGTCGTGTTTGGTGGACCCATCCAGTGACATATTCCATCGCGAAGATGGGATTTGAGTGGCCTTGAGGGTCACTCTTAGAAAAATCGCAGTACACGTGGAGCACAGGCAAATTCATCATCATTCATTCTGATCTCAGAGGGCGCTGAGAGTAGACATTCGGATCGAGGACACCAGTCATTATGATGAGAGAGATCGAGTGGAGCGGACGTTCTGATCGGAGAGCGCCTAGAACGGGCGTAGCCTAGCGGAATCGAAGAGGGCGCGAGAGTGTTCACGCATTCGCGCTAACGGAAGCGAGATTCTCGCGGGAGGTGGGAACATGGCTGCGGGCCCTCAGCGCCGCCGTCCCCTCCGCTGCTACTTCCGCCCGCGAACGTGCTGGTCGCGCGATATCGCGGAGAGGACGATGGTGACGTTCGACCATCGGGCTAGTTGACGTTCGACCATCGGGCTCAGACGTGGACACTGCTGGACCTTCACTGATGGGCACGTGTGTTCGCGCCGCCGTTGCGGGCCGTTTCACCGCAGTACGGACACACCGCCTCTGAGCCGTCGCCGCACGTATCGCACTCAGCCCTTGACCAGGGGCGCGAACCGCCACCGCTGCCGTCGCCGTCGCCGCCGCAGCCGATGTCGCCCCGATGCTAGGCCCGGCGGCCTAGCGGACTTCAGTAGCATTGTCCGCCCAGGAGGAATGACCCGAGGCAGCGAACCAGTAAAATTTAGATTAAGTATTAAGTTTAAGCTAGTTTTGGAATCACGATCCTTGTAATGAGGATTCAACTCGGGAATTCCCATTTTGGACTAATTGATGAATTAAATTCCTATTATTGAACGCTCCCCTGTGATTTCAAAGTCTTATGCATGCACACGACAGAATCACGCATGCATCCTTCCCTGCATCGCTTAGGAGCAACCGGGCAAGCTGACGACGAAGATGACGGCTGGGAAGCAGGTGAGGGGGTCAACCTCGAGATGTTTATCCCGAGAGAGGAAGGGGGGGGGCAGATTAAAGAACGTAGGAACTTTATTTAAACTGGTGGTGCAAAAGTAGCACGTACTTTCTCGCTCGTATTTTCACGCAAAATTACGCGAAAATACTCAAAGTTTCGAAAAATTGTACATGACCTTATTTCAAAATCGCTGGCCTTGAGTTAGACCTGATCCACCAATGAATAATCATTTTGGCAAAAATCCTAAGAATGATATTGTCGCTAGTGTTGTTCACAGACGGACGGATAGACAGACACATTAGGATACCAGTTGAAAACGGAAAAACATGAAAAACCCACCTTATCAGAATCGTTAAAATACGTAAAAATATCCAAAAACCAAAACGTGTTCTTTAAGTTAAAATCTCTAAATATGTTGTACGCAGTATAGTAGTAAATAAATTTTCTCTATATAATTAATTCATATATACGTACATACGTATTCGGGAAAGTAAAAACGCATTAATACAATTCAAAATGATCTGATCGTTATTTTATTGTCAGTTATTATTAATATATTTAATAAAGGAAAAGCGATGTCGATTATTAAAATTTTAGTTGCTTTCTTATTTCTGTATTTCTGTCTTGTAACAACACAATAGGAACCGTAATTACATTAAACATTTACTTCAAACTTTTTAATAAATGTCACACGAATTAAATTAATTATTTGCACTGAAATTGGTTCAATCACTTTCTGCAATATATTGAATGAAAAACTAACAGTTCCGATTTGATGTTTTGAGTTGAATGTACCAAATATTTTAAAATGTTTTTAATAAATATTTTGTAGAATTTTTAACATTGTTTTAAGTTATAATATTGTAATGTGAATATTCCAAAGAAGAAACTACTTCATGAATTCCATAGAGTGAGCAATCTGTCCTTACCTCATTTTTGAAATATGTTAAATTTTGTTGTTAAAATAAATACATTCTTCTTAAGAACAAGGGTAACGTCTCTCTGCATAGTGCTCGTACACAGTTTTGCCTTTTGAAAGGCTTATGAAACAATTCGGTTGCTCAATGTAATGTTAGGCTGTTTGTGATCGATGCGCCACGTTGAAATCAGCACTTATCAAATTGAAAAATGTTCATTCTTGAAAATACTACGAAGCCGCCGGTTTTTAATAACAACTCAGCAATAGTTTCCTGAACCCCTTCTGAGTTGTGTAATGACTTATTTATTGCAATATTATGATCGCTTCAACCGCATACTGTTTTAGACAATTGTCGAATTTCCACATAATATTTTCGCATAAATGCGTCGCATAATGTTGGGACGATTGAGTATCATAGGTTTTATTGTAATCCAAGGAATGAATACAATACCAGAACAATTCGAGAAAGCAACCATACCAGAACAACACGAGAAAGTTGGTACCGTTTCCAGCCCAAGTTAGAATTGCATTTTCTGTGAACTAGAGTTTACTAGAGCGCGCCAACCACCTGCGCGAAGTGTGCATAGAATATTGTAACCGCTGAAGACGGATTACATCATCATCAGATTGAAAACATTCCAAAGAATAGGAAAGTACCATAGATATTGTTCTCATAGACGACAGATCACGCCCTCTGTAAGAGAAGCATTTATGAACGCGCCTGTGACGCAACGTTCAATTGACTAATAGGAAATTACCTTGACAGAAAACTGAAATGAGCAGCAACAACTCAGAAATCTGCCATTTTCGCTGGAGAGTTTAGTGAGTACACATCAAGACATTTATTGGTGTGAGTGTTAATAGGAAGAACAACGAGCAGCCGAAATACTGACGGAAAGAAGCTTAATAAAGACAAACTTATCTTTATTCAAGATTTCAATTATATTCAAGAGTTTTCAAGCAGATATTTAATGAAATAATAACGTTTCGAAAACGTGCTGAAGCATGAATAATGCGAATCGAGTAAATGAAATTCGTGTTATGTAGGGCACGTGGTGAATTAGAACATTGCCCTAATAGGAAAATGTATTTCTGTTCACACCTTTTTTTTATTTATTTTTTTATTTTATTACTTGAGATTCTTGATCTCATACCAATAAATTGAGAGTCAAATGCAAAGTGACCTCATTCTTCGGAACGAGCAACTGTAGCCGCGAAGGAGACAAGTTTGAACACGCCGTCGTCGGAACTAGGGAAGGAGCCAGCACACAAGAGGATCGCCGACCACGCTTCGCGTGACCTTCAAGAATCGTCCGTCGCGCCGAACGGTATTTAATGGCAGGAGATAGTCTGTAAGTCTTACGAACTTTTTTCTAAGTCGCGAAAAGCAAGATTGCAGATCCCAGTTGAAAGACAGATGTTAGTACACTAAATGTTTAATTCGTTTAGTAAGCGAAGGTGCAAAGTAGCCTAAAATTTGCATAGATTTCTGATTTTCAAGTACGTCGTAAATTGGACTCAGATAAATAGGAACTTGTATGTAGAATAATTACGTTGTAAAAGTGAATTCTCAAAGTATGAAGTAATCTAATTTCATAGTAATCCTGTAAAGAGTCAGGAAAATAAGTTTTGTAAATATATTTCAAGCAGAGAATTGCTGAGAAAGATAAAATTTAATGCATAGTTAAAATTCAGAACCCACGATCCAGTTAATTAAGAATCCAGTCAATTAAAAAAATAAGTTCATTTAAGGGTCCGTGCACGGAGAATGAACGAATGAATGTAGAAGCAAAGGCAAAAGCAAAGAAAACCCGAGGGTACATTTTCTTCTTAAAATTTATTAGTTTGCAGATTTGCTTTAAGTCGTCGAATAAACGGCACTACAATTACTTTCCGTTTTTACAACCTAGTTTAAGTCGATTGTGATCGAGCGCGATCATTAGTAATTAGGGAGCGTATGTGTATGATTTTGTACAACTTCCTATTTTTAGAATATATGTGCTTTGGTTTCTCATCCACTTTGATTTCTGTGTCGAGGGTTCATACCCTAAAGATCCTGCCTCCTGAGAAAAGCTCGTTTCAACGCGAGCATTCATTCGAACACGCCCGCTTGGGACCTATATATATTATGACTTTTCTGTAGTGCCTGGTGAAACTGTAGTTACATTTGGTAAGTAATTATTTTTATTTATATATAACATTATTTATAAATTTATTTATACATACATATATTTTGTTAGTTGTCAAAATGTGGAGTGACAGCAGCGACTCCAGCCTTTCCGAAGATGAGCTGGAGGTGTTGGTACTTGAGCACCTACAAGTAGCTATTCGACCTCGCATACCTAAGCATATTCGTATCCGGCCGGATTACTTCAACGATCTCAGTGAGCGTGAATTTATCAGAAGATTCCGGATTAGAAAAGATAGTGCCCGCAATTTACTTACGGAGATGCGGCCTGAAATTGCTTCGTCCTCTGAAAGGTGAGTATACCTTTATCATTACTTTCATGTTCCATAATATATTCTTTAAAAAAATATTGTATTTAAATCAAAACCCTCCTCCTAAATTATAGGGAAATAAAAATTAGCCTCGCGAATTATAGGTTATCCCAGGTAACTTCCTGCTTCAGAAATTTAATCTGCTTTTTGATGCCCTGGAATATAATGTATTGTTACCGCTAAAATGCCACGCCCCAATTTATGGGCGCCGCTGCAACCGTTTCTACTAATAATATTTATCTAATTTCTTTTCGTACGTACGTTGACCAATTTTAGTAATAATTAATATAAAAACCATTTATTTTTTATATCACTTTGCTCAGCAACAACTCGCATGCATTATGCCTTAAAAATACTTCTCAGCATCTCTCTCAATTGATTTGCAAAAGTTTACATTAATTCGCCTAAACATTCTTGATCTTGTACAGAATTTTTTTAACTTAGAATACTACGCAAAACAAAACTGCAGGCACTTCCATTTGTCGACTGCAGCAGGTATGGCGACGTTGCCCAAACACGGTCACCAGTTTGCGTGCCCAATTGCACGCGCCGACATATCAGCTCACACCAGCACTGCGTCCGCCAACTTCCACCAGAAAACCATAGCCTCCACGAAATTTCTAATTACTCGCGACTGCGATATTTTTGAAGCACAATTAAAATAAACTTCTATTTTAAGCGTTTGCCGCGTCCGTATCCATTTTTATGATACAATCCTACGTGCATTAGCACTGCACTGCTCGATAAAATGTTCTAAGTTCGATTATCATAAATATCTCAAAACCGCCTAACGTGAATTCGATGTTGCCATCACAAGCTCTGACTCGAAAGTGACATGAAATCGGCGGCGATTCACCATGTAACTTCCTGCTATTACATGCCGGCGTTTTCCATTCTTGCATCTCCATTGTTCCTTCATGGAATTTTTCTAAAATTCCAAATATTAGTTATTTTAACATGACTCTACGTTTCTTTATTAATGCTCATGCTCAATGTCCGAGTTTTATTGCCAAAACATACTTTTCTAACCCTTAAAATGCCGAAAATACTGAATTTCTATGTCGAAATTATGCACTGCTTCGTCAATTGTTTTTGACATTATTAACATACAATTTTTCTTCAAATAAATAATTCCGCGTTCAATAAGTCTTTTAGGTCTTCCATAATTTCGTTAATTTTAAATAATGATGATTTGCAACGCCTTTCGTCGCTCACATCAAGGTTTCTTCATAAAATCTTGCCATTTATGTTATTGTATTTTGACATGTCACGTGAACTTTTCTCCATATCTACACATTCAAAATTTAAGTGACCCCGTCGTCCGATCGCGTCCAAACAAAAACCAAAATGTTTGTTTATTTCATCTCTAATTCACTATTTTGTCAGACTTTATTTCTGTACGCGTTTTCAAAATTATCAAATATGATTTTCCGCGGCGCGTCATTCTTTTGTTTTGCCACTATCGATTCACGTACAGGCTGGCCGCTTAACTATAGTCTAATAAATGTTTACATTTACTTCAAAACTGTTTATGGGGAATTTCGGGGTTCCTATGCCATATATGAAATCATTACAGTATTAGATAAATTAAATTTCCAAGTCGCATATGTATTTGTCAGTTGCATGCATAGGGAAGTATAAACGTAACTTCACACAAGTTTGTGAATAAAACAAGTAATTGGTAAAGTGAAACTAAAATTATTTTCTTCAGGAATCATGCTACAACACCGGAGGCGAAACTTCTCATGACATTGAGGGTTTTTTCCACGGGGGCATTTTTACAAGTTGTGGCAGACATTGGAGGGGTCAGCGTTACTGCTGCCCACTCTATTATCCGAAGTGTGGCTGCAGCAATTGCACGAAGAGGCAGGGACATAAAATTGCCGACAGTTGCTAGAGAAAATGTTGAGCAAATCAAATTTCAAGGCATTGCAAATTTTCCGTTTGTGCTGGGAGTAATCGACTGCACGCATGTCAGAATTCAGTCCCCAGGTATGTATAATACAAAGAGCAGGTGTGAACGCATTGTTTAAAAAAATAGAAACTCATACTTGACTCTTGTAATGCATGTTGTAACAGGTGGTCCTCGTGCAGAAGAATTTCGAAATAGGAAAGGATATTTTTCTTTTAATGTTCAATGTGTCTGCGATGCAGACCTGAGAATCCAGGACATTGTTGCCCGTTGGCTGGGAAGCAATCATGATCAACATATTTTCAACGATTCTCAAATCAAAGAATTGTTTGAGAGTGGTGTTATGGGTAATGGCTTCCTTTTAGGAGACTCTGGCTACAGAGTTAAAAGTTATATGATGACACCACTGCGAAACGCTGCTACTGCATTTGAGGTAAGATCCAATTTTCAATACTATACTGCAATTTTTCCTTATTATGTTGCTGACGGTTTCGTCCTCCTTGGAAGCTTGAATGTCACCAAAGCGTTGTCACTGTAGCAACATATAAGTTCCCGATTGGATGGTAGCAAAACAGCTGATTTGTGTCGGACAGAACAAGGAAAATAGCAGTATAATCGATAAGTATCTTGCCTGGTTCGACAAGTTTTTTTACTTTAATTTGCAAAGTTTTGCTGTATGTACATTTGCCTTAATGCTTTATCATTTTGTTTTCAGCAGATCCTATACAACGAGTCCAATGCCAGGACTAGGAACGTGATAGAAAGATGCTTTGGTGTCTGGAAGAGACGGTTTCCAATATTGTCATTGGGAATACGTCTCTCCATAGATACTGCCTTAGCAGTAATAGTGGCTGCAGCTGTGCTGCACAACTTAGCTATTAATGCTAATGAGGAGGAACCTCCAGTGGAGATTGTTGTGGAGGAAGAGGAGGGTGAGGATGACAATAACCACCCCCATGATGCACCAAGGGATGCTGAAAGAAGAACTTTGTTAATTAATAATTATTTTGCAAGTTTGACTTAATTTTTATTATATTGCTTACAAATTTTGTTACATTGGTTGAATTACACAAATTGAAATAAAAATATTGGAAAAGCTTATTTTCGCATCACTGCTTCCGACTGTGCAGAATGCAGTTCTTCATCACTCCTTAATTTCAAACGCCTATCTTCCATTGCGTTGGCTCTATCTTCCATCGCCCACTGCAGTTTCAACTCCTGTAAGTTTCTCTCGTTCTCCATAATTTTTATTCTTTCTTCATAATATTTTTTTTTACATTAGCCACCTCCTCAAAATTATCTGACATGTTACCAATTCTTTGCCTGCGGCGGCGAGCTGCTGTCCTAACATTTGGTAAAGGGGATGGAAACAAGGAACGAGGTGTGAAGGTAGTAGTAGTGGCGGCGGCGGTAGGGGCAGCGGCAGCAGCAGCAGCAGCAGCAGCAGTAGTAGTAGTAGTTGGTTAGGTTGGTAGTGGTCGCGTGTGCATTGCCGAGTTCGTGCTCTACGTTTGGTGCTCTTTTAGTTGCTGTGAGCTTCAATTGCATATAAAGGTAGGAAGAGTGGATGCCTGAAGCACTCTGGCGTTCCATTTTATGTTAGGGAAGTGGGGGGTTCCGTAATTTTGGTGTTATAAACGTTATATTCAGTGTCTCTGGTTGGCGTGGGGTAGCGCCATCTTGTCCAGTGCTGCCACCGCGCGGCTGGATGATATACTAAATCGGTATGAGCGAACAGTGCATTGTTGCGTCTGGAGGCGGAAACGGCGATACCGGGCCTATGTCGGGAGATTCAATTTTAAACGGAGTTGTGTCCTCTGAAGTTCCCTTGAGTGGCGTGGCTGGTCCAAGTAATTTATACTTGGAAATGACGCCACGAAGATCCTCTTCGTTTACTGATGGTGGGTTGGTGAAACATTTTTCCTGTATTAAAGAACGTAGGAAAAATTCTGTAAATGACCGTTTAAATCAAATACGCCTCTCAATTGAAACACTTGAGGGAGAGCGAGGTGGCTTCTTCTGCTATTAAAAGAACTCCAAATACAAAAGCAGACATCAAAAAAGGAGTGAAGGACCTCGGAGTTACCGCTGAGCTATTTCTCACCCGATGGAAGGAATGGGAAGAAGATATATTGGAACTTAGCACTCAAGAATGTGGAAATTGCCGAGAACAGCAAGCGGTAATAGAAAAGAAGGAAATGGGAATCTAAGTAAATGTAAGTAACACGGATTTAGAGTTAGAAGGCAAAATTGCGAGAGCGGCGAGCTTGGTCGATTTTACTTCTACCTTGGACTTAGCGTGGCCGGATGCTGTCTTCCAGGCCACTCGCCTTTTGACCGGTAGTATCGCAAAAATTAAAGAAGATAGGGATATTACAGTTATCACTAGCCCCAAGTGTGAAGAAAGCAAAATGTTAAATAATGTGAAGAAACTCTGTCCAGAGTTTTCACAACTGGCGGATACAATGGAAGAAGGAAAAGTAGATTACATACGAACAATTGTTAAGACTGAGACAAGTCGAAGGGGAGAGAGGGAAAGTGTGCGGTACATGTATCTCATACCAATTACCGTGGACAAAAATGGCGTCAATGATATGGAAATTCCATATAATACATTTAAACAATGGAAGGGAGAAGTAGAATTGCAAGAGCGGAACAAGATTTCGGTTTGCATACCAGATGGGCTTCATATTTCATACACGAGGAAGATCCTTGAATGGATGTTCCGACAAAGTGAAGTAGAGATCGGCCTTTTGACCCCGGGGAAAACCAGTAAAGAGATTAATCCTGTGGTAAAAGAGAACAAGACAACTCATAAAAGAACAGCAGGTCGGCAGGAAACGGTTGTTTGCAAGGAAGTTGGAAAATGGTTGTCAGGTGACCTCGTAAAACCAATGAAAGAAGGGGTGGACCTTGACAAGCTAGGGGTGAAAATTAGATGCATCTGCAAGGCGGGTAAGGACGACCTAGTCCTAACAATCGACGGACAAGGAAAAACCAAGAGGGAGGAGATAAAATCATCACTCCAAGATGTGCATGTGAGCCTGAGGAAGAAGGAGTCTACTCTAATGACCTATGGAATAGGACCCAACGACCACAAAGGAAGACCTAAGAGCAGCCATCTGCGATGAGGGAAAGATAGAAAAAGAAGATGTAAGTTATATTTCTTTAAGGCCAAGGAGATACGGGAATCAAAACGCTACTGTGGTGATCCCTGAAGAGGCAGCGAATACCCTCATACAGAAAACAGAAATCCGTGTGGGATGGTGGGTCTGTAATGTCAGGGAAAGAGTTACTCTTGGTAGATGTTTTAGTTGTCATGGCTTCGGACACAAGGTAAACAATGTTCGGAGGAAATAGACAGATCTCACAGCTGCCTAAACTGCGGAGCGCAAGAACATTTAATAAAAATTGCAAAAAGGAGTCCTACTGCGTACAATGTCAGAAGACAGGACACAGAGCGGGACAAATGAGATGCCCCGAGTTCAGAAAGCTTGTCCTCCGAGCGAGAAGAACATAAATGACCCCAATATGGCAACGTATTCTACAGGCTAACTTAATGAGATCGCAGGGTAGCCATGATATGGCTTATGCAACTGCATTGGATATGGATGTAGATTTGATTTTAGCCAGTGAGCCAAATAAGACAAGGATTAAAAACGAAAACTGGCTAAGTGATAGAAGAAGTGATGTTGCAGGCTTATTCCTGAATAAGAAACTAGATGTCCGCGCGTTCCGCGCAGAAGAGGGATATATGTACATACAACTGGGGGAGAGCCACATTTATTCCTGCTACAGCTCTCCAAACATCCCTTTTGATCTGTACAGAAGGGAGATCGATACAATAATGGAAGACTGCAAAGCTGTGGGAGGAGAGTCAATTATTCTGGATGACATGAATATAAAATCACCACAGTGGGGATCGCCAGTCACCGACTCAAGGGGTGAGTATTGGACAGAACATATGGCAGCTCTTGATCTCGTCGTCCACAATACTGGGACAATGCCCACACTAGTGAGGACGAACTGTGAATCGTTCATAGACGTGACATGTTCGACAAAAAACATAGCTAAAAGGACAAGAAATTGGGCAGTACTTGATGTAGAGTCTCTCAGCGACCATCGCTTTATATATTTCGAAGTGGAGCTCTCAACAGGCCGAATGAAACCCAGCTCAATGAACGTACATTGCGACTGGCAGGAGTTCAAATCAGTTTTCAAATGGTTGTCAGGTAACCATAGGGCGACCGCCATGGAGGTAGCAAATACTCTCAAAATTGCATACAACGCCAGCTGCACCAAAACATTCGCGAAAGCTCGGGTACCAGACTGGTGGAGCTCTGAGATAGGCAAAGGAGAGACTGCATCTTTAAGAGACGAAAATTAACAAGGGCTAGAAAAGTGCGCTCTCCAGAAGAATTTCAGTTAAAAGAAGCATACAAAAGCTCCAGGCACGAACTAACGCGTCTCATAAAGGAATCAAAATCCATGTACTGGCAAAGGCTGTGTGAGGACCTGAACGAAGACATTTGGGGAAATGGCTACAAAATACTCACTAGGCGGCTAGGGTATAACATTCCAGTCAACCTGACTATACAGAAGAAAAGAGTTTGCACAGAAGCTCTTCCCAAGAAGTACAAACTATCTCGAATCCCACACGACCCATGGGGACGTCGAACCTTTTGGGATAGAAGAACTGAAAATAGCCGCAGATAACATGAAGGATGGGAGAGCGCCTAGGTTGGACGGTATCCCACCAGAAGCCATTAAATTCGCTGTAGATTGATTGATTGAATAGGGTTTAGAGGGCGCTTCGACTGCTGTGGTCATTTGCGCCCATGCCAGAGTATTTGGAGAAAAGAATATTCAGTGTTGCATATGTAACTTACTCACTGTTTAAAAGCATGTACATTGGCTAAAAGAAGGCTCGAATTCTGCTTCAGGCATACATGTAGAAATGGCAGAAGGAAAATAGAAAAAGGGCGCGTAAAATTTATCTTAAAACGTAAAATTGGCTGTAAAGGGGCCAAAAAACAACATAAAACATTGTTATCTTTCAAATAAAATTATATATTCTGCTTTCTCTCAAAAAACAAAAAAGTTTTGAGAGCGCAGAATCGTCATCCCCGAGCACCACTTGTAGCGAGTTGCCCAGGTCATGTCTTCGTCGACTGCCAACAAATTTCCTACAGTACAGCAGGACGTGTTCCACGGAAAGAACAGTCTTGCACGAGTCACAGATGGGAGGAGTTTCATTTCGAAGAATGAAACCGTGAGAGAAATGGCAGTGTCCGATACGAAGACGGGTTAAAATAACTTCCTCGCGCCTACAGGACCGTGATGAGGAGCGCCAGGGATACACAGAATTCTTTATCGCACTTAGTTTGAAAGTGCTATTGTGCCACTCTGTTTGCCACGCTCTAAGCACGGATCGTTTCAAGAAAGCCTGAACATCGGACAATGGCACAGAAAAGATGTCGATACGACATTTACGAGTCGCTGATTTCGCCGCCTGGTCGGCCAGTTCGTTCCCTCTGATACTCACGTGTCCTGGGACCCAACTAAGTACCAGGTCATAGCGGCGGGACAGAAGACGATGGATCAGGCTTTGAACGGATAAAGTCAGGTAGTCTGACGAAGGACGGGAGACAGCTTGAAGAGAGCTGAGAGAATCGGAACAGATAACTACTTGCCGCAACGTCGCTGATTCAATGTATTTTAGGGCCTCAAAGATTGCAGACATTTCGGCAGTGAAACTACTGCATTTGGAGTGAAGCCGAAATGATTTGGTGTGCCCTGATACAGTAAAAAGCACATGCCACCGCGTCGCTGCACGATGAACCATCCGTGTATAAGAATAAATGATCCGGATAGGATTCTCTCATATCCAGAAACTGCTTCTGGTAAACCAGAGGACTAGTAGTTTGTTTGGGCAGATGGGAGAGTCTGAAGTCAATACTGGGAATGAGGAGTTTCCAAGGGGGGATCCGGTCACTTGTGGGTTTCACAGGGGTGGGAAGTTCTACATTTATTTCCCGAAGAAGATTTCGTAATCTAATACCTGGGGGATGGGGTAACGATGTTCGAAGAATGTACGAGGACTCATACTTTGGGTGGATGATTATACGACGACAAGGGTGGTCAACCAGTCCCGACACTTTAGCCCCATAAGAGGCTAATAAAATATCTCGCCTTCGGCTCAGAGATGGTTCTCCAGCTTCGGCCAAGAGGCATTCGATGCGACTCGTGCGGTAGGCGCCTGTACTAATTCTTATACCGGCGTTGTGAATGGTATTTAATGGCCAGAGGGTTGATGGTGACGCTGACCCATATACAATACATCCATAATCCAAAATAGAGCGGATGAGGGTTCTATACAAACGCAAGAGACACACACGGTCTGCTCCCCAAGAGCTGCCTGTAAGGGTGCGGAGGAGGTTCAGAGGTGAGACACATCGGCTCTTCAGTTTACGTATATGATTTCGCCAAGTTAGGCTCTTATCGAAAGTAAGCCCAAGGAAAGTTGCAGAGTCCACAAAAGGTAGAAGATGGCTTCCAAGAAAAAGATCGGGGTGGTTATGAAGATGATAAATCCTGCAGAAGTGCATACAGTTAGTTTTTGATGCGGAGAATTTAAAACCTGTCGCATCACTCCATTCCTGCAATTTGTTGAGGACAAGTTGTAATTGTCTCTATATCACTTGAACACTCTTGGAAGAGCAGAAAATGGCAAAGTCGTCAACGAAGAGCGATGCTTTCACCGGCTCTCGGATTATCGACGCTATACTATTGATAGCGATGGCAAACAGAGTGACCCTTAGAATTGAGCCCTGAGGGTCTCCGTTTTCTAAATGGTGGCTGGCGGATAACCTGTCACCAAGGCGAACGCGGAAGTATCTTGAGGAAAGAAAGGCTACTAAAAATTGGGGAGCCGGCCCCTAAGACCCCAAGAATGGATGGTGCGAAGAATGCCGTACCTCCAGGTAGTATCATAAGCTTTCTCTATATCAAAGAAAATTGCTACCAGGTGTTGACGTAGCACGAAAGCAGTGGAGATCTGTGTGGTAAGGGTGACAAGGTGGTCCATGGTTGACCTGTTCTTCCTGAAACCACATTGGATGGGGGTAAGTAGGTTTCTCTGCTCCAGGTGCCAGACCAAACGCGTATTCACCATTCGCTCCAGAAGTTTGCATATACAGCTTGTGAGCGAGATTGGACGGTAGGTTGACGGCTTTGTCCTGTCCTTTCCTTCTTTAGGAATAGGAATAATAATCGCTTCGCGCCAGGTTCTAGGGAAGGTATGTTCCATCCAAATCTTGTTGAAGATACGGAGGAGAAAGATACGTGCCTCTTCCGGCAGGTGTTTTAACATTTGGTTGTGTATCTGGTCTGGTCCTGGAGCAGAATCTTTCCCACGGGTGAGCGCACAGGAAAATTCATCCATGGAGAAAGAGGCGTTATAATCTTCCTCCAGGCAGGTTGAGAAGTCCAATCTGCATTTCTCCATTCTACTCTTAGTTTTCAAGAAGCTAGGGGAGTAGTGTAAGGAACTGGAGGAATTTTCATAATGACAGGCCAATTCCTCAACTACTTTTTCAGCAGTAACAGGGGCATTGGTAGTGGCAGGAACGGTGGTGGTAATAATGGAGGAAGGGGGAACAGCAACAGCAGTGAGGGGGGATGTAGTAGTGATTGTGACAGGAAGATAAAAGAAGGCCCTGGTATCTGAACTACCTCAAAATTAATTAGAGCTTAATGTTGAAACCTGCAATTAATATTTGTGGAGATTTGTCACTTGTTTTCTCATCAATGCTACAATTAGTGTTTAGAAACAAGATTGTAGTCTAAACAACTTTTTCAACTATCCTAAGCATGCACATCACTAATAAGTATACATTATGATAATGCTAGAAATAATGCAAGTGAAAATTATTTTAACTTCAAATTTATTACTTTATTTTATAAAAGCACTTCCACCTCTTGCCTCTGAGTTATCCATTCTATAATTTTGTTTCCCATTTACAGGTTTCATGATTTGGGGAGTCAAATATCCTCAGATTGTCATAATTAATTTTACAAATCCTCTTCGCTCTCGAGGTTTACAATAAAACTTGTTTCGTAAGTAAACAATGATAGTATTATGTATTAATTATTTCTGATTTTTGAGACTACACGAAAAGAAATTAACCCTTCGACTCTGTTTCTCTGATACACATCTGGACTTTGTTTGGGATCACTTGACCCCAAATGTTTTACACAATAATTTACAAGTATATGAAGAACCTATGTTATTTGGAATTATTAATTGAGAAAACAATATTTATTTGCTTTATTTACTGCATAATATAATTTATACTGTAACAAAATTTGCTTTATTTACAAATAACAAAGAATGTTATTTCCAGAAAAAACATTCTCGCAAATCCTAATTACTAGGCATTATCTTATCAACATGAGAATATTTGAAACAGGGCTACCAAATCATAATACACAAATATGCCAAATTATTACTAAGAAACTGCAACACAATATTAGAAAACAGAAATGGATATGATTTAGATATTTTCTTGTAATTTAGATATCAAATGTGGCATTTTTGACAGTATAAAAATCAAATTATTTCCAACAAAAAACAAACTTAGAAAACTGAAAGAATACAACACATGTGTATTCTAAAAGGAAAAATTTATGTGAATAATTTTCAGAATGTTGCAAAACAAATGACACCAAACAGAGCCTAAGGGTTAAGATATTTGAAATGTAATTAGTTCATTTAACATGTTATTGGGGGGGATACATTTAAAGGTCACCATTTGGCCTTATCTTTAGGACTACAGTATGCGACCTAATGTTGCTCATTTAAAGTATTGCCTTATAAAATTTCTATGCAAAATTTAAAATACAACATTACACCAAATCAATACAAATATTATTCAATGTCACAGAACATCTATTAATGGTTGAACAAACTTAAGTTATGGCAGAGATCATAGAGAGGATTGGGAGGTAAAGAACTTCAGTGTGTTAATTAATATGATATTGACTTATACTTGTTTGATTTTAGTTATCACGTCATAAGCACTGGTGAAATACTTCCTCTACTATTCACAGAGCTTAATGTTGGGAGTTTGTGACTACGAGAGAGAATTTTCTCAATTCTGTATCAAGTATTGAACTCTCACAAATTCTTTGGTCTAACCACACAGAACTCTATAGTATATCTAATTTAACTGGTATAGCAGCATTATGTGCAAACCAACATGACCACATAGTACTTGCATTGTGCAGTGATAATTTTAAATTGTACAAAGTACAATCTCCTTACAGATTAGTCTTTTATCCAACATGTTGACGGAGAGAGAAATAAAAAGACTTACTTCTATCACCATCATATGGGTTGTAATAACCCACAGCACTTGCCCCCAGAATTTCAAGCACGCTCTCCACCCACCAAGGTTTTGCACTGACCAACGGGCCACCTCCACCCGTACCCATTGCATGGTTCCTCTGGATGGAGGCCCAAGTTCTTGCTACCTTCATGTTTTTCCATTTATCACCCACCTGAAATATTAATTTTTCAATTCACATGGAATTTTAACATATGTACTGAAGAAGAGAATAATGTTCAGAAGCTTATGCTGTTCAATGAAAACATTTTCATGTTACATAATTTTTAATGGTCATTTTCATAAAAATACCAAGAGAAATTTCCAAATTTCATCTCTACAGAATTTTAGTTGAGTTGCTAATGAAATGAGTTTCACAGGAATATCAGGCCAACTTGGCTAATGTCTTGTAGCACTAGGTATTATGATATTATATCCACAATGTTTTTCGTCATTTTTCAAATTGCTCGTTTGTTTTGACTTTGAAGTGGTGAGTTACAATTAAGTTATAATGCAACTAATACTATAATAACTTCATTAGAGTACTCATGTCCTAATGAAGCTTGGCTTCATGCATAGGATACAAACATCACAGTTTCTCAGTGATAATACTTACTACTTTTGCATTTCGGCTGAAGGTATCGAGCTTCGCCGACATCGCCGTCTGTATAGCAATATAACAATCAGTCCTCCTTTTTTTGGATATATCATCTGTTCCTCGATTTAGTGTATCTGGTCGACTTCTCACTTCATCTAGTAAACAGCGAATCTCCAAGTCTGTCCAATTAGGGGATCTCTTACCTTTACTGTAATGCAGTTTGCAATTAATAAATATGTACAGGATATGGTACATCCACGATTGTTTCTGAAAACATATCATAAAAGAAAAATACACTAATCTTTTACCCTCTGACTCCATATTTTTTCGCACAAAGTTAGTGTAGCGGCACTGTACACAAATCGTTCCCCACTTCGCGCGGTGTGCTCTGCTGAAAACTTGTCCACAGAACGTCGATAATACCCAGAAAGCATTGCAATTTCGTGCTTCAGTACTGCCAACTATTGCTACCGTGTTCCAAGCGAGGGATAGTTATGCCATTGATGTAACTGCGTTTGTAGAATGCATGAGATGCTTATACCAGAAGGATAACTTAAATCCGCGGATACGGAGACCACGGTTTAAAACCTGTTTGTAGAAACGGCCCTTAATGTTACGTTTTCTGATTCCCATTTTCACGAAGCTGTACTCTTAATTTTTCGAGTGAAAAGTTGCGCTCGAAAGACGATTGAGCTACTGTTTCACGCTTATTAGAGTGAAAACAGCCAACGTTTCACTCATTTTAACTCGATACAAGTGATACAAAATACTCTTTCCAGTTCAGTGAAAAATCTCACTCTCCCTGATAAGCGGAGAACCCCCCCCCCACCAGTGCCTCAGTGGGCTCCGTCGGGACATTCCACTCGAATTCGAGTATAAGTGGGTAGAGGAAGGGGTACCATTCTGTTTGTTTCTGAGGTTTATGAATCCACGTGCGTGTTCTCTCCTGTTCTCTGCGTTTCTGCGTTCGAGTTGTTGTGTGTATTTGTGTTCTGTGTTCTTTGTAATGTTGAATTTCCAGAAGATAAACATACAATAATGTTTGCACGACCGAGAAGAGTGTTGAACGTAGTTATACTGCGAGGTATATGATATGTTTCTTGTGTTTTATTGTAATGAATTACTACATAGTAAGAGTGTAGATGCTTGACTAATATAGGATTGTCGGCGAATATAATTATCAAATATAAAGGTAATGTACTAGTTGGTAGTATTAGCTGAAAGTATAGATACTTCGATTACTAAACGTTATTTGTGTATTTTAAGATTAGATGTATTGCTAATGAAATTCATAAAATCCCAGGAAGAATTTTTTAAAATAAAGTGTGTATAAAGTTGTATTGTACCCACGTGGTACATTGTGTAAAAAAATATTCCAGTAGCACATAATGATTCAATCAAGTGTTTATATGATTAACGTAAATGAATATAATTTCAATAATGTTGTGACAGAGGTGTGTGAAGTTGGCACCCCCACTTTGTCGAAGATTCAAATAACATACGCCAAAGTTTTGCCCACGTTTTGCCCAAGTTTGCTCAACCTTTAAAAGTTTTGCCCAAGTCACAAAACGCCGGAAATCTAAAATCAAATTTTGGACTTTAAAATGACCAGCACCCCCACTTGCGAATTTCAAGGTTTTGAACATATCATCGCGTGGAAGAGTTTAGCCCATTTTTAAATCAATTTGTAAAAAGTTTTGCCCAAGTCAAATAAAGCCGCAAATCGCAAATCAAAATTTCGTACTAAAACCTCCTATAGGTCTCCCAAACAAAAATTTCAAAATTTCGAACATGTCAGCGTTTTGCCCACGATCGTCCCAAATTCATCGAGCCTTAAACGAGTTTTGCCTAAATCACACAACGATGGAAATCGCAAATCAAAATTTTGGATTTAAACTTTCTTTAGCTCTCCCACAAATGTTTTTCGAAATTTCGACCATATCACTGATTTGCTCATGATGAGCTCCAGTTCATCGAATTGTAAAAACCGTTTGCCCAAGTCAACAAGCGCCAGAAATTGAAAATCAAGGTTGCTTTTCCATGATTTCGCTTAATCTAAGCAAGTGTTTGAAAAACAATTGAAATTTTTTAGTTACTGAGAGCTAAAAAATGAAGTAAAATGCATTCTGGCAACTCGGAAAAAATAGTTACAGGCATGAATTTTATTTTCGTGAAAATTGATAAATCTCGTGATGCTGCGAAAGCACATGTTTTATTGTATTATTTAAAACTTATATAATTTCCAAAAATTCAGAAGGTTCAACGAACATTATACTTGCGTCATTTTTATTAGCCATTCCAGAAATATATTTTAAAAAATCTTTTCGGACCTTCTTTGAGAAAATATTTTCTTTAATTTTCATTATTTCAAGTACAAATTACGTGAAATTACCACACATATTTTCGAAAAATTGTACAAGACCCTTAATAAAGCAATGTCTTTGAAAAAGAAATTTCAATAGGAAACAATCTGTATCATTAAAACATATGGATGTAAGAAGAGGCCCCAATAACTTTAAATGCTGCAATTATTGAAAATTCAATGTACAGTAAAAATAAAACCCGAGGTACTTTGATTGTTCGTGAAATGAAATTAATTCAAACGTTTGGAGCCGTATTTGAGTAATTTTGGAAAATTATAAGGCTTCATGTAGAGAAGGCTCCTCCCAAAATAAAAATATTCGTTTCAAATTCGCAGGTTCGTGAGTTCAGCATGATCAATGACGGAATTTCAATTTTGGATTTAATTTTTTTAAACTTTATTCTAATGACTGTCAGCTAAATGACTAATGACTTGCAGCAAAACTCTCATGCCGTCATTCTTTTTTCACAATCGGGTTCAGTAATAAATTTAATTTATAGGTAATAAATTTGTATTTAATTGTTTAATTTTTTACTTGATTGAGTTCGATCCTACTGTCTATTAGTCTATGACATGATATGTATGTACATTCCAAACACTACTTAAGTCATTTTTTGCATTTTTCAGTTTATTTAGCAGAATGAATGGTAGCTTTGACTTTGATTAACTGTCCTGTCGTAACATGCAAAATTCTCTCTAGTCACGTATACATTAAAAGTTGGTTGTAAACAATTAGCACTTTAAATAAGGTCATGTACAATTTTTTGGTAAAACGAGTAGTTTTTGCGTAAATCGCGCTTTAAATTTACAAAAAACATTTTTCTCAAAATCCGCTCCAAATTTTTTCTTTAAAATTTCTTCACTTATGTAATGAGGGACGATACAAATATGGTCTTAGTCCTACTTCTGGGAAATACTTGATTTTTTGAAAATTGCAAAAAATATTTTTAATACTACAAAATTGTAGATAGCGATTTTTACCTCAGACAAAGTCTCTTGTACAAAACTAGCTCTTTAAAAAAGGTTATGTATAATTTTTTGAAAAAGCGAGTCGTTTTTGCGTAATCTTTGCTTCAAATTTACAAAAAAAAACATTTCGGGTCGGGTTCGGGGATCGTATTTCGGGTCTCGGAACGGAAAATGTTTGCTGGTAGAAAACACTTTTGCGTATTTATGAAGTAGTGGAATAACATTTGGGACCATGTAGAAGCAGTGCGAGAAAGTATGTGCGTTGGAAGCACCACTGGTTCTAATATGAAACAAATGTAATTTTTTCATATCTCATAAGTCATAAATATTTTCATTACTGTCGATTTATATTCCTTGTAGAATTTGTGAGAATGAGTGCTGCTTATGCCATTTTATTAAATTTCTCGAAAACTGATTTTTTTCTGAAAAATTGGGCTCATAGTAAAAGTACTATCCCCTTTTTTGACGCATAAAACAAAAAGCTGCACCGCATGTATCCTTCACGACAACAAATGATCGCCATGCCAGGGACATTGTCGGGGGAAAATAAAAAAATAAAAACAAACGACGGGAAGCTAGCATGAAACTTTTTTCCCCATTTGCGTTATATTACCCTATTTGGGTAGTTCACAAAATACCTGTGTAAGAGCCTAGCGGTACATTTATGTACCATCCTATAACTTGTGAATTAAGATACAAAAGAAATAAACACTAATTTCGTCATCTATGTTACTATATGTGAAAATTAAATGCAAAAAAAGTTTTGCAATAACAAATAAATATGGCTTTAAAGGTTTCATGCAAAAAGTAGTTCTGATATAAATTTTTAAATCCAGCAAACGATGATTATTGAAAAATATAACATGACAATATAGTAGAGTGTCGTCAATAGTTCGGACTCTTTTTTTTTTTAATTAATTTATTACTTCCTGTTCGACAATTTGTCTTTCAGGGCATTGGAATTTACAATAATGGACAATCGTTTTGGACACTAACAGTAACCTCTGTAAGAGGATTTATGAAGGTAAATTTTTAATAATTAGACAATTATATAAGACTAAGGAACATGGAAAAGAAGAGAAAATAAATAAAATTACGGAGGATGAAATTTATCTTTAGGAAATTTGGAATTAATTCTACGAGGAAAGGGATAAGTTTTACCAAGATTAAAAATTGTGCATGATGTAATGAAGGAAGAGTATTAAAAAATTTGAGACTACAAGTTTTAATTAAATCATGGATTGTAGGTAGATTTAGTTCATTGTGAATTTGTGTATTGGGAATAAACCAAGGTGCATGTAGAATTTTTCGAAAGAATTTGTTTTGAATGATTTGAAGTTTTTGTATATTTGATTTTGCTGCATTTGACCATATTGGACAAGCATAAGTTAAAGTAGGTCTAATAATTGAAGTGTATATTAATTTAGCAGTTTTAATACGGAGAGTTGAGTTATTATTTATGAGAGAATTAAGTTTTTGTATTTTAATGGTAGTTTTTTGTATAACATTTTTTATGTGAATTTTCCAGTTCAGTTTTGTGTCTAGATAGAGACCTAAATATTTAATAGATGAAGAGGAAGAAAGCCAAGGAATAGGAGTGTTATGAATTAGAAGGGGAGGAGGGGTTATTGGCTTACATAACGTAAATATTTTGGCTTGGCATTTATCCATATTGATTTTTATTCTCCAATTGTGGGCCCACACCGAATAACGATTAAGATCTATTTGAAGTTTATTTCTGGCAAGAAGAATATTAGTGTGTGAGTTAATAAGTGCTGTATCATCTGCAAAAAGGGCTAATTTAGAAGAAGCGAATTTTGGAATGTCGGATAGATAGATATTGAATAGCAGAGGAGAAAGACAAGAACCTTGAGGGACCCCGGCAGAGATGTTAAATTTTTGAGAGAAAGAATTATTATATTTAACTATGAAAGTTCTGTTAGATACGAAATTTTGAATAATATTTATAAGATAAATAGGAATACCTACAAGATGAAGTTTATATATTAAACCATCGTGCCAAACTTTGTCGAATGCCTTTTCTATATCTAAAAAGATTGCAAGGGAGTGTTGTTTTAAATGAAAAGAATTTTCTATGTGTTCAGTAATACGTAATAGTTGATGAAGAGTAGAATGTTTGTGCATAAATCCAAATTGTGAAGGTTGAATAATGTTATTTTGAGAAGTGAATGTATAAAGTCTGTGAAGTAATATAGTTTCTTAAACTTTTGATAAAGAAGAAAGTAAACTAATTGGCCGATAATTAGAAGGAAATCTTGGGTCTTTCTTTGGTTTACAAATAGGGTTAATTATAGCTAATTTCCAAATATTAGGAAAATAGTGAAAACGTAGAGACGAATTCAAAATATTGGTAAATGCAGCAATGGATTTATTACCTAAAAATTTGAGTGATTTGTTGGTAATTAGATCAAATCAGTTGATTTGCGAATTTTGAGTTTTTTTATAATATTATAAACTTCAATAGGGGATATAAAAGGAATAAGTTGTGGAACGTTATAATTAGGAAGGGAAAGGAAGTGGGTTATATGATTGTGAAGTTGAGTATTGTGTATTGGATTAGCAATAAAAGAAGATTGGAAGTGAGAGCCCAGTAATTTAAGTTTCTCAGGATCATTTAGGGCAGTGGAGGAAGAGTCTTGTAGGACAGGAATGAGAGTTTTGTCATTATAAAGTCGTTTAATTGCGACCATAATTGTTTAGATTGAGGGTGTATTTGTTGAAGAAAGTTTTGATATTGATGAAATTTAAATAAATGTATTCTAGACTTTATTATTCGCGAAATTTTGTTAAGTTTAGATTTAATATCGGGACGTCGAGTTATTTGCCAATAACGACGTAAAGTGTGTTTAGTTTTGATTAAATTAAGAATACAAAAAGGTAATTGTTTATAGGGGCTAGGGGGAAATTTAGGTATAAAGCTTGAATGAGAGTAAAGTGTGTTATGTATTGTAGTGGTAAAATAAGATAGATAATTGTCAATATCATTTGTAGATTGTATATTATGAGGAAACTTAATATTATTTTCAATATCGTGTTGAAAGTCAGGCCACCTAATTTTTTGAAAAAGAGGTGTGAAGGTAGAAGAAGAAATATTAAAGGAAAAAGATAAAGTAATAAGAACTGGAAAATGGTCAGAATCTAATTCAGGAAGTACACTTTGTATTATAGGGAAAGGAAAATTTTGTGTAAGAATAATATCAAGAATATCAGGAATAATATTATTATTATATGAATAGTAAGTAGGTTCAGAGGGGGAGTGTATTTGTACATTATTAGAAACGAGAAAATTATGTAATTTAATTCCGTTAGGGTTGGTAGTATTGCAACCCCAAATTTGATGTTTACAGTTTATATCGCCAAGAAGAATGGTTTTGTTTATATTGTTAAAGATTTTTTTAAATGTTACGAGAGGAAATGTGTATTTTGGGGGTTTGTAGGCAACTGAAAAATAGTAATCAAGATTATTTATATTGATTATTAAAGAAAGGATTTCAAGAGAAGGATGATTGTTAAATTGGAATGAATAGTGTTTAATAAAGTGTTTAATGAGTATAGCAACTCCTCCGGAGGCCACTGAATTAATTCTGTCAAACGATAAATTTTATAGTTGGAGATATATAATTTGTCGGTTGGGAGTAAATGTGTCTCAGTTATAAAAGCAATGTGTACATTATGAGTGTATAGAAAATGTTAGAAAGTATGTTGTTGTCTTTTCAAACCATTAGCATTCCAGTTGAGAAGTGTTAGTTGATTGGTAGTTTTATCAATTATTTATTATGAGAGAGCGATTCAATAATATTTTGAAGTTGAGGAAGAAGAATTGAAAGAATTTGTGATATTATTGTTGTAATAATTTGTTGAATATTATAAGAAGAGGGAGAGGTATGTTGTGTAGGAATGTGTAAGTTATTTGTCCAAGGAGAGTTGTTAATGTTAGTTTGTGTGTTAGAAAGAGGTGGGAAATGTGTTGTATGTAAATTAAAAGAAGGTTTTGAAGAGTTTTGAGGTAAAGTAGTAGGAATAGTGGAATAAGAGTTTATGCTGGGGGAAGAGTTATTAGTGGGGGTAGAAGAGGAGAAAGTATGTGTGGAAGGTAAATTATTATTAGATTTATTTATCTTATTATTCAAGACAAGTTTGTAAAATGAACATCTCTATAATTGGCAGAATGTGTCTGTCCACAGTTTACACAAGTGGGAGGTGTGGATTGTGGCTTTGGACAAACCGAGTAATGATGGGGTTGAGAACACTTGACACATCTGGGTTTCAATTTACAGTTCGCCTGTGAATGTCCAAAACGTTGACAATTTTTACACTGAACAGGGGTGAATCGATTTGATTTTGGTTGAACTTTTATAATGGAATGAAATAAACGATCTAATTTTAAAATAGTTCTAGCTTGATGGGAGTCTGTTAAGTCTATTGCACAAGTTTGAAGAGGATGTCTTAGTTTGTCATAAAGACGCCGAACTTGAAGCACTGGATATTCTAGGCGAATGAGTTCATTAAAAATTTCTAATTCACTTAGTGATATTGGTATGTCTTTAAACATTACCTGGAATGCTTTCTTGCTCGGATCTTGAAATGTATAAAATTGTATATTATTACTTTTACAGAATTTTCTGAAATTTCGATGGTCATCAATGTCTGTAAAAAAAAATTTGGATTTCATTGAATCGGGATTTTGTTGAATAGTTATTATGAACCACTTTTGCGATGTCTTGAAGTAACAAAGGATAGTTCATGCCAATCACTGTTATAGGTGGAACTTTTTGATGTGATGAAGTTGAAGTAGACGACTCTTGTAGATTAGCTAAAGGTTCATATCTGGAGTGGGTTGGAATATTATACATGGGGGTAGACGATTTTGATCGTTTGGAAGGGTTTTCTTGAGCATCTGTGGGTTGTGGACGACGAACGTTGTTGGAGATGTCTTCTATGTTAGTTTCAGGTTGTGGTACTAGGTTTGCTGAAGATTCTTGAAAAGATGTTTCTGAAGTAGCTGGATAAGAAGGTTGCTGATAATTTGGTGGGTGTGAGGTTGAATACTCCATGCCTTGAACTGGAGTTGCTTGCATGCCAACGTATTGAGTGGAAGTTTGAACATCAGATGAAAACATGTTTGTATTGTCCAAGACAACTCGTCTCCCGTAAGGGAGATGAGTATTATAATAAGATCTTGAGTTTTTCGTAGATTTTTATCTCTTTTTGTAAAATAGTAGATTTAGATGATGTAGAATGAGATTATTTTGAGATAATTCAATTAGATATCACAATATTTGAAATATTATAACAGCAATATTTGGTAGCACTATTCTAGAAGCACGGCCACCTGATTTTTGAGTTCGGACTCTAAAAACCAAAACGTCGATAATCCGGACCCCATTGTCACGAAAAAAATCGCGTGAATTTAATGCTGCATGTATACACTGAGATGTTTAAGGGGTTGTTACTTCATATTTATTTTAACTACTAATTACAGAAAATTATAATTCTTTAACCATTAAATTGAATTAAAAATGATTTTCATAAGTTTTTTAGTTGAAGACTAATACAATCCTATTTATTCTTCCCGGTTGAAATCCGGTTAATTTGATAATCCGGAAGAGTAAACGGTTGCTTTTAAACCGGATTATCGACATTCTGCTGTAGTACTGACATAATTCTCCGACGGAGCTCATGGTGCAGAGGGTCCGCGCTTTGCTCCCAAGGAGCCTAGACAAAATTTGCAACTCAAGGGGTTGCGTATTTCATAATTCACTTCAAACACCCAGCCGCCAGCAGTAATCATTACCGTTCACACGCCAGGAGCCTCTGCTGGGAGGAGAACCCTGTCGGTTCACTAATATTTATGATCTGTTATTCGTCAATGTGTGCTGCTAGTGGCAACATCTGTGGTCGAGGCGCATTCGTTTCAGCGCTTCCTTTCTATTCGGAGGCGTTGGCTGTTTTATGACACTACCTGTAAGGACACTGAAGCTGTCCCGCACTTTCTTGTGGCGTCGCGGGCGGTCCGAAGACATGCCTCGGAATCTGCATGTAGATTCCTAGTGGATATGCATTACTTTATGAAGGGTAAAATTAAGAAAAACGCCAACAGAAATAATCAAGAGGTTTTCTAAATACGAACTCAATCTTTATGTATTACTATTAGTTATTTAAAAGGCCTAAGTATTTCAATTAACGCAAATGTTTTTATAGTTCCACCATGTCTCCATAAATTCTTCTTTTTGTCAATATGAATATCTGAGATATGTACTTGAGTTTCAAAAGGGTTGGGAAATTCTATGTTGGTAAAGTGGCTTGAGAGTATGATGCGAAACACCTAGTTAAAAAAAGTACTATCGTTTTAATATACTCACCCACGCACAAAGATACTGTATTGCAACATAATCTTTCAATGAATTTAGAGTTTACATGAACTACTGATGTTAATTTTATAAAGCTCTCAAAATACTATTTACAAAGGATACTGAAATGTACCTACAATGTCTCGTCATAAATTATTACGAGATCGTGCCGTTTTAAATGACATCATTTACCTTAGGACTGTTATATTCGTGACCCGTTCCGAATTTATAGAAAACTATGGGCGCCAGGAACAGGTTACGATAATTGATAATTACAACCAATGCCTCCACAGCTAATTTTAACGAATGGATAAATGTCCGACTAGCTTTACGTTGGGTCACGTAATGGATAATCGCTATCGCCTAGATAGTCGATTATTTGATCTGCCAACTATACAGTATGGAGAGAAATCTGAAAGGAAATAATTAAATATATCTCTAACTACTTATCAGTTGTGATTGACTAAATGAAAATCATCTTTTCATTTCCAAAAGAAAATTTAACAATTTATTGACTTGTGAAGTAAATTACTATGCCTTTAGGTCATGACCTCGTTTAAAAGAAAACCTTTGTATTGCAGTACTTATTTAAATGTAATCTTGACCGACGGCGCCCCGCAGTATCTTCTCACTTGAGTGATGATAATCCCAAGTCCAGCTTCTCTCTTGTAATCTTGCGACGCTGCCGACGAATCCAGGCCTCACTGCCTCGAATATCTACCGGTTCTTACTTAATTAATATTCATAGTTCCTAGTTCTCCCCAACTACGTGGTAAAACATTAAAGTTCAAAGTTCAAAATAAACACACTGCAATATAATAAACTTTCAAAGTCCCAAGCGAATTTAAATGTTGCACATAAACTTCCAGAGTCCGAAAAACCATTGATTCTGGCGACAAACTTACAAGTCCCACTCCCCTAATATTAAACTCGCGAGCGATCCGCATCACTCGACGCCCTCTATCAGAATGTCATTTACTCCTCCGCTTGTAGACCTCAAAGCCTCGGTATCCATCCTTCATTCTTTATTTTTTTAAACAAAACGACAAACTTCCGTCATAATTAGACAGTCTATTCTCCCTTAGCCAATCCATCCATTTCTTACCAAATCAAGTAGCCACGCTCTCGATAGTCATTTCTTTCTAAACCAATCCCAAATTATCTTATATTTCTATCTAGCCAGCGCCCCCACATATTCAAGGCTTGAATGCAGTTCATTGACCTTGCCAACCGCTACGCCAGCGTTGCTAAGGCTGTATATTCCCATTTGCAGACCCTTTGAACCCAACCCAGTTACAGCAAATGTTACTATCTAAATATACGATATATATGTATATCACAATACAGTAAATCATAAGTGAACGTAATTTTTGTTCAATCAAAGGAGTGTACAAGTGAGTTTTTCATCAATCTTCAGAAAAGAAAAGCTTCGCATCTATTAGTGAAAAAAATAAGGTGGAACGGCCTAATAATACGAAATTAAAATAGTTATTATGTCACCATATCAGAAAAACATGAATAGCGACGACTACCACAAATAATGTTTCATACCGTTTATTAAGTAAAAGGCTCTAGCCGGATAGAGGAGTTTCCGGCCTTAGTTTGCAATTCAGATTGCGACTCAGATTTTTTTCCATATGTTTGGATGTAGAAAATAATATTGTTTTCAAAATATGAGGCTAAAATATCCACGTGGTAAGTACTTACAGCGAAAAAACAGTTTTTTGTGTTTAAATTAAGAAAATTATAATTTTATGGGATTCATTTTATTTCTTTGCTTCTGATACGAACTTTGTCGTAATTAGTTCAAAAAATTGAATTGTAGATACCTTTTTGAGTTCATAGATAAAGAAATAAATATATTAAAATATTTTTTGAATAAAAATGTTAACCAAAAATGTATTTTTTAATAAAAATTCAACTAATTCATAAGCTTCCTGTAGGAATTTGTGATAGTGCAACTTATGAAATGTAGACAATTTCATATGCTTTGAGTGCTCCAACTGGTAAATGTCTAGGATTTGATTTACGGCCTGATGGGCCGATTTTATAACCACGCTTTTTTACGTTTCCCATTTCTTAAATAATATAATATGTTTTAATATGTTTATAAAATATGTAATATTGTCAAAATTGATAAAAATAATAGAAAATGCCTTAGTATTGTTGGAAATCTTTATTACGTATCGAATAATATTTTTATTCAAATTAAACATGCTTTGTGTGTCATAAAATAATAAATCGCGAGCAAATTGGTAGATTCTCTGTGTCAGAAGAACGTCTGTTTAATTTCATTGTATTAAACTGGAGTCTGAAAACGTTCCTACAACAGGTAGTAGTTGATTCTCTAACTGATGGTGTAATAATTTTAACATTTTCTCCATTATGCCGTGAACGGCTTCTACAACCCATCGTAGTTTGGTAATGGTTGGAATTCTTCTGATTATTCTACAGTCAACTGATTTCATTTACCTTTTAATGCCGGTATAAGTACAACAAAACTATTACCTAATAACATTTGTTGTATATCCTTAAAACCCGTTCGAGTATAAAAACATCGCCTTTCTTCAAACATTTACGTATACCCGTAGGAAAAGACAACATATGCTTGAGTATTTAAGCATCACTTTGAGTTCCTAAATGTGGACCACCGATTTCTACAATTTACCCGTCAGTAGTGCAAATTGTAAACGGTTTGCGTACGGGAACTTGTTTCTGCCCGGAGACCGATTTTCTCTGGTAGTTATTATTTGCACTTTTTTCATGTCTTATGTAGTATGTACCGACCAGTACTAATCGATCATCCAAATTATGCAAACTTCTTACATCGGGTGACGTGTGATAAGCAATAAGTTCTTCTCTGTTACAAGCATCGCCGCCAAACTCATATGGCAAAACATTTTTCTGAAATGAGTCCATAACAGATTCGCAGAAATGCGATACAATTTGATCGCTTTTTAAACCAAAAATTGATGCTAAGACATTATTCGAAATTCCCACTTTTTACTTTAAAAAAAACAAAACAATTAAGGCCTGCAAAGAAGAAGTTTTTCGTGTTTGTCATAGAAGTTATCTTTTGTTGCAATGCAATAAATTGTCGCAATGCAGATTACTGATAAAGGTCAGAAATTAGTATTCCTAGTTTATGCTCCTGCCCCGTGAGCTGTTGCAAGTCTTGTCATAATTTGAAAAGCTTCTCTGCTGTTGCGTATAGAATATAAATCGTGATTTTCGATTTCCGATTTATGATTTGCGATTTCTGGTGTAGTGTGACTTGGGGAAACATTTTTATAGCTTGATGTACTTAGGCTCATCGTAGACAAAACGGTGGAATATTCGAAATTTCAAAAAACACTTGTGGGAAAGCTACAGAAAGTGTAATTCCAAAATTTTGATTTGCGATTTCCCGCATTGTGTGACTTGGGCAAAACTTTTTACAAATGGATTCAAAAATGGGCAAAACTCTTCTACACAATGGTTTGTTCAAACCTTTCAAATTCGCAAGTGGGGGTGCCATCTTCACGCTTTTGCAAGTCACTTTAAAGTCCAAAATTTGATTTTCGATTTCCGGCGTTGTGTGACTTGGGCAAAACTTTTTAAAGGTTGGGCAAACTTGGGCAAAATTTTGGCGTATGTCATTTAAATTTTCGACAAAGTGGGGGTGCCAACTTCACGCACCTGATATTTAATTACTAAATAATCGTATTCCATCGCATATGCATTACATGACCCAATTCACGAACTCGTGCATTGGGTTTTTCTGAGAGCTTGTGGAGAGCCGTAATATAACTTTACCTGCAGGGAGTAATAGCATTTTGCAATTAATTTTATATCAGTGTTCATTGGAAAGAGAAATCTGGCCTAATAAAGTGGTAGTGATTCAGAAATACAGAATACACCAAAATGTAATTCACTACCAAATGAAAAGGGAACAGAAAAATTAAACAAAGTAAAATAAAGTATTGATGTATTGCTAACAAATATTGTTATTTTTATAATTTAAAAATATGTTTGTTTGTAACCAAATGTCGAATTTCCGAAGAAGAGATATAATTTTGTAATGCACGATTTCAACTGATCAAAAGTGCAATACAAATATTTAAAATATGTTTCGTCTTCATAAGAGTATTGAAAGAGAATTTTCTGCCTTTCTTTAATTCCATTGTCGATTTAAGGAAACGTGCTGACGCTTTTGAGAATTGAACGGGGTACGGATTACCATCGATGAGGACTCGGAGCTATGGCGAAAAAGTCGTACTTATTGCAACATTGGAAATCACACCAAATCGTGAGAAAGTCACAGCGAAATTATCGCCGAGTTCGCCAAACGTTCCCTGACTGCCAGCATAAGAGGAAAAACTCGTCGTTCACTCTTCTGTCTCAGGACGTGACACATCGCTTTTATATTCCATTCCAGTGTGCCGTAAATTTAAAAATAAATGTTCTTCTAATCTAGGTAATAATCACATTCTCTAAACACCATTCCGTTTCCGCTTTATACAGGTTTCCTGGAGGTCATTTTCACGTATGAAATCGTTCCGTTCCGAAATTTCTTTTGTCTGGGATGGCAGGTTTTCATCTTTCAGAGGTTCCGTCGTAGGTTTTACTGTGTAACTCATTCTGAGACACTTGTATATTGAAAGTGTTCCTCGGAGAATTTGAAAATCTCCATTCAAATTGAGTTAACAAGAATATTTTTTAAGAGAAGGTGCCATCCAAGAACATGTGGTTAATGGTATGGTGAACGAAAAGCCGGCAACATTGGCTGCGCCGGCAATACTAAAAACTGTTATTGATGCGCGTTGTGCGGTTGTTACGCGTCAGCTGAATCATTCTTAAACAAGAAGGTGAAAATCGTAATTACTTAAGATCTCTTGCCAAGCATGTTCAAATATACGATATTTAATTACTAAATAATCGTATTCCATCGCATACGCATTACATGACCCAATTCACGAACTCGTGCCAGTTGTTGTGTTTGCCTTACCATAAACAGGAAACAAGAGTGTGTTTAGACCAAATATCGGGAAAGGTCGAGCCTTCATTTGCACGTTATAAAAACGCCCTGATACGTGCTCCAAATACACAAAAGTACTATCACTACCCATCACCCGGAAATTAAGTTTGGTCACCGCACTCGCGCCATCTGAGGCGAGGTCCAGCAGCCATCGTCAACATGCATCGAGGTGGGAGGGCTTTCATATTTCACGGGACGCCCTCCTCTATAAACAAACGAGGCAGGCATGAAACTGAAGGGGGGGAGGAGGCGGGGGGAGCACTTAACTGCTGGAAACGCGAACCACGTTAATTAGGTCCGAAGCGCGGTGAGAGCCAGCGATGGCAGCGCTCCTGTGTTCGCGGCGCCCAACTGTCGTTGACGCCGACAGCGCCGCGCGGCGGCGGACGCGCGAACGAAAACAAGCCAGAAGGACGGCGCGTTCGCATCGTTTCCGGCCAGCGTAACGAGCGGTTTACGTGCGGCGTCGCGCCGAATTATGAGACATGTGAATGCAGCGGGTAAACGTTGGTGAGGAGCGCTCGGTAGCTCTTCCGCTTGCGTTACCGGGAAGAGCACTTCGAGTGCTACCTTGCGATTGATATTAAATCCTAAATGTTTGATGAGATAATTTCAACAATAATTTGGTAAATGATGCAGCGGAATCTTATAATACAAGCTCGTGTAAACGGAACATAAGACACTCTTAACTACATTGTTGTAGAAAGAAATCTACTTCGTTTAGCGACATTTTGACAACGGAATGTTGGAGAACGAATACCAGAAAAGTTGTATTTAGCTCTACCGGTCAATTATTAAATGACGAGTTGATGATGTAATTATACGAAATACGTAGGGAACTTCATTTCAAAAACACTCCTCAATCGCTCTGTAAATCACTTAGGTAAGTCTCCAACACAGTGGCGTAGCTTCATTTGGTGTCATCCGGGGCAAAATTAATGGTATCACCCCCCTCCCGTCATAAATGAAATATAAAAATTCCTATTACAGAATAGTTTATACATTATTTAATAAAAATTCCAGTATATTTGGATGTGACATTTATTTATAATATATTAAAAACTGTATTTTTTCAGAATAATTGAAATATATTTTTAAATAAATAACCTAAAACGAAGAATTGCGAATTATAAAATGCATGCTTTTTATGGAAAAAAACTTTTCGAGATTTAAGAGTATCAAACATATCTATAATTTCATAAAAATCTATGCTAGAATCTGTAATCTATACAAAATCCATAAAATTTTCTAATTGGTGTCACCCCTAAAATGCTGTCACCAGGGGCAGACCACCCCCGCTGCCCCTCCCTCGCTACGCCACTGCTCCAACACACCATTTGACTCAAATCGATAGATTGAGCAACGGCGCTGGAGCAACGCAAACTCAACTTAGATCTCTGTTATCAATATTCAAGAAACTCATACTACTACGATTGAACAAAATGGAAACAGGATGCATGAGCTTCCAAGAAGTGTACTTATAGTTTCTTAATAAGGCGAGGATGCCTTCATAAGGCGAGGATGTATTGCGCTCTGACCTTAACTCTTAGAAGTCTTTAGTTTTTAAGCAACGGCCTGAATTCACGGTTCTTACAAGAACTTGTTTAATTGTTAGTGATTCTGGATGCGTCAACAGCAAAAGTCATTAGTCTCTTAAGTCTCGTGCATTTTTATCGCGGAGTGGCGTTATCCACGATGAATGGTGAGATCCAGCGCCAACCTACACATCGACTTGCGCTGCTCCCCTCCAATCAGGCATCTGCCACGAACGGGGCACCACCCCAGGCTGGATATGCTGGCTCCCGTCTGGTCTCCCGGCAAATGTGGTAGTGTAGTGCATGTAGGTTTAAGTGTAAGTGTGTGTGTTAGTAAGAGGTGAGAATAGGACAAGGAAGAGGAAGAACAGATCGTACGCGCGGTCCGTGGCTACTACTGCTCCGGCTTTCGACTGGTGATGACCGGAGAAACCACAGGAAACTACCGAACAAAACAGCCGGCCGCTAGAATTCTCCTCTGGACGTCGGCTGCATTCGATCTAGCTATGCGATCTAGCTAATGTTGAAAATCGTGCCAACGTCGGAAGTGGAACCCTACGACTTCCCTGTCACAGGCACTGCGATAACATCAATTGATGCTCTGAGCTACTCAATGATGGGTAGCTGATGTACCGTGCTCCGACAATGATGTACCGTGCTCCGACATAAACGCATGGAAGATGCTATTTGTGGGGCAAGGGATTGAATTGGTACAATGCGTTAGTTCTTACAAGGACTTACTCGTTTTAATTTACGACTTAAAAGAATGTTTGCAGTACATTTCGGTGAGAGGACGGTTAGCTTACACGCACGAAGTCTAGAGAAGATTCAACTCCGGTGTTGGAGGCATGGTGGGGCTATGTACGAAAAACGTCGGCAGCTACTTGAAAAATAATAAAACAAAACTAGACTCCTTCCTACTTCAGAGACATCACACAGTGAGAGAAAAGCGCCACTTGGTCACTTGCAAAATGGCGGTTGTTGGCCTGTTGGCGCTCGGCACGGCTAGGGCGGTCTTTGGGCGTGCCTCAATTCAAGACAATAAGATGGAAAAGAAGTAGTAATGGTGCAGTATTATAGTGCTAGTCGACTTCGAACCGAATGGGGTTTATTGTTATCTTCATCTACAAGATTCTAAGGCAGTGAATTGCAGCTCTCTTGACAGGTCTTTACACAATTTGTGCTGTATTTATGTGATAAATTTGTAATAATTGATTTATTAATTATGATTATTGTCAAGGATGTGTCCCGTTAATACTCGTAAATATATATTGCTTCCCGCGTTAGCGCTTGGCTTTGCTGCCATTGGCTACTCCGATAGGTTCCTTCGTAGTTCTTTCATTCGCCGCGTGATGTCGCTAAAGAGAAGAAGAGATTCGTATCATGCAGTCTTCAGATTACTCCCTGCGTGAAATAGAATAATTACTTTGAATTCTGTCTTAAGCTGTCACTAATGATTCCGGCAAATTTGTCCCTAAAAACGTGGCAGCTTAATCAAGGTTAGGAAGATACACGAAGCGTACATTCGGCTATATTGTAATATTCGGTAAATATTGTGATGAACGAAATGTACAACGAAACGTTTTCCTTTATATATTTTTAATTACTTTGATCTCAGAAATACAACTAAAACAAAAACAATCTCGGGTGTGTTGCATGCTTTCGGCTAATATGAAAAATTCCCTCGACCAGAGGCGTACTTTTAAGAAATATTAATTTCTTGATACTTTCTCTGATACGTTGAAAGAGTTGATACAATAAATTATTAAAAACAGCATCTTCCAGAAAAAAACTATTTTTTCGCTGCAATAGCTTATGTATCGCTGTTTCTAAATCAATAAAAGGTAAGCAATTGACTAAGGTTTAATAGTCTTAAGTTCATAAAATTAAATAATAAAAGCAAATATTTCCACTACAGGTTATTAATCATATACTGACGGAATCGATTTTCTTAAAGGGTATTATTATTACTTAGGGTACTAACACTCCTTGTGTTTCTAAATTAAGAAAAAAAGAACAAATTATTATCACAAGATTGAGAATTGGCTATTCTTCCCTCACCCACTCTCCTCTAATGGAACAAACCGACCCTGCCACGTGTCCAAAATGTGGAGGAATATTATCAATGTGTTCCAGTCTCCAAAATCTACGTATCTCCCTTGGTATCAAGAACGAAATTTATGAAATGTTGAATTCAGTTGAAGGTTTCAAAACAATTTTAACTTATCTCAATTCGGTTGGTGTATAATATGTATATAATTCGGATAATGTGATCTGAATAATTGCAAAATTTATTGTACTTCATATTTCAGTTTATCGTTATTACTTCTGTTTACTCTAAATTTTAAAAAAACGTATCTCTAGTATAAATCAATAAAGTCGCTAATGATGTTTTTAAAGCGATCTTAAATAAAGAAATAAAACCCCTTGTGTTTGGTATACATTTTTATAAAGGAATCCCGGATAATTGTTTTGCGGGCAGGCCCACACACATTTCATCACCCTTCTGCTCTGACGTCATTCTCTTACTCGAAAAACTCATTTTCCGGCCGCGACAAATCAATCTCTCAATAAAACAAGACTTGAAGGTGCAGTGAGCATCCTGCAGTTCCTTTAGAGCAGGGCCGTGAGTCGAAGTGAATCACA
Source organism: Acheta domesticus (assembly GCA_031308135.1). Lineage (NCBI taxonomy): Eukaryota > Metazoa > Arthropoda > Insecta > Orthoptera > Gryllidae > Acheta > Acheta domesticus. The sequence continues at coordinate 196,850,904 of JAHLJT010009419.1, read as the reverse complement.
CTCGGGTTTTGCGCACGTGGCGTTCCCTGCGAGTCGTCGGCAAGTTCCTACAGAGGAGGAAACAAGGAGTAACAAATTTTCCGAGTAACTTTCGGGTGAAACGAACTCATTATTTCATCAACGTTTCGGTTTTGCGCGGTAGAAAATTGATATACAGCAAATAACATCTATATTAATAGAATTATACTGTCTCTCTGCAACTTCGAATCAGTTGTCTTTGTCTAAGTGAACATTGTTATTTGCCAAATATAAAATCCATTCAAATGCTTTTATAATATGATTCTCTTTATGTTTCTCTGTGCTAATCTTGGGAACAGCTAAACAGATTTTGATTGGATTTTTAATCCTCCTTTGTTACCATTCTTTTCAATTATGTCATGAATATTTGTTTGTTGTATGCAAATCTAGATTTTCATCTTACCTACACAATTTTCTAATTATGAGAAACATTACTGTCTACCTCGATTGCAAAAATTTGGCATCATTATTCTTCCCCCTCCCCGTTGCAGAATTGAAGTTCTCTCTCAGTGTTTTAAGAATGAAGCTGAAATAAGTTTATCCGTAAACGTGGCGAAGGTATACATGATACTGAAGTAAATCTACATCTTTGTAGTAGTAGATAATGTTTGGAATACCTCAGCAAGGTTCCTCCAAGTTGAAATCCATGTGCCTCCAATTTTTTTAGTCTCTTACCTATTCTATAACGATAATAACTGCAGGGCGACCGATGCCAGTGAAAAATAAAAATAAGTGTATGTGAACGTAAAAAGGTTACGACTACTGCAATAGATTACATGAAAACGCTTTGAAGACTCTACAGTAAGTACGCCAGTGGTCTGCAATTCCAATATAAATGATAATGCTTCTCTTTTGTTTCGTTGCCAAGACGAACAAAGAATGAGAATCTGCAACGCAATTTCGCGCTTCCCGTGGGCTTCTCTTAACGGTTCAGAGAATTCTGTGGCAGAGGATTCTGTAATAGAGGAAGGATATGAAGCAGAACTTCTGGAAGAACAGTTAACAGTCTGAACAACATATTCCCTTTGAGAATGTTATTTTCCCCAGAATATTTTGTTTGAAGGGACTGAAAGATCGGATTTGGTTTATGTACATTATTCGTAAGATTCTAAGTATTTTGTTTCTAAATTGTCTCAAAGTAAATTCAACCATTCTGCCTTAATTAAATTTTATTTTATTATTTTCATTGTTAATAGAAATTGTATCATTTAGTTCAGAAGTTTCAAAAAGTATATAAATATTTTCGCACTCGGGTTAATATGCAATATATATATTTTGTTTCTTCAAAGTAATAATGAATTGATTTTTTTAACAGAAAAAAGTTTTCATTGATGTTTGGTGTTTCCAGGCATGTGAACTTACATGACCATTAACCCTTCTGCTACCGAGGGGGGTAATCGAGTTATCCTAACGCATATTTTACTATTTTTATCATCTTATAATATTTTTACATTTCTGATATCTTGTGTACTTGTTTTTTACATATTTATCTAGAATATCTTACTGGAAAAACCTGCCTCTTTTGGCTTGTAGTCATCTCACGGTTTAAAATTGCAGCTGGGGTTACTACCTTACCCCCTTTGGTATTGGACATTCGGGATTTAATAACTTGGTTTGAGGATAGGTTATCACCGGTAGATGGGAGGTGTTGTGGGTATTTCTACGAAGTGTTATTGTAGTATTTGTGCATTAGTATGTGAACATGTCGAAGAATTACAGTCTTGAAGGTTCTGAAAAATTATTAACTATTCACAATCCAGACGATTTGTATAAAGAAGATGGTGAAGTGTAGATTGTGATGTATAGAAGTGTATTAGTGCTGAAGACGAGGAAAACATCAATGATACATCGGATTAGAAGAGTATCAAGTGAAAGAGACAATACGAATAGTATAATATAAATAGTATAAATACGAATAGTATAAAAGGGCATGTTTCGATGCCTCTTTGTCGTGGACGAAGTTCTGCATGTAAAATATATTTTTAAAATCACTAAATCGCTAAAAATATATTGCAAACGTCGAATACCAAGTGGGAGGTAACTTTGTTACCCCCTTGGTATTCGACGTGGTGTACAAAATACCTCGGTAGTCTAAGGGTTAATCCTCTAGTAAGTGCAGTGAATTGTATATTGCTGGATTGATTGATTGTTAGTGAATCGGGAGCGTCAACTACTGAGGTCATTAGTCCCGTAAGTACGTTTTTTCATCGGGAGGTGGCGGTGATGTTCCCCCGCTGCATGGCGAAATCCGGGCCTGACCTACCGTTGAAAAGGAAGGTTTTCCCCAACCAAGGTATCTCCCACCAGCGGGGCACTGCCCCAGTCAGGACAAGCTACAAGACCGCGACTGGTCTCCCGGCGTGTGAGTGTGTGTGAATAATGCGTGTTAGTGTGTGTGTAAACGATGAGGTTAGAACAAAGAAGGCAAATGAATGATCGCGCTCGGACCGTGGCCCGTTTGTTAGGGTGCTGCTCCGGCATTCGCCTTCAATAATGCAGCTTTACCTGGACCGGATCCATGCATCTGGTCCCGCCACGCTCCGCTCCGCAACGCTACCTATAGAATGATCTGTATGCTAATCTGTAATTTAAATTTGCATATTTATTCTTTATCTACGATCCTATTTAAAGAGCGACGTTTAGCTTACAATCAGGTGGGACACGATTCTACTCCTTCTTCCAATAATTAGGTTTGAAGGGAAAATGGTATCTATAAAAGATCTCCTCTCAAAGAATCCATTATTTTCTCCAGTATTTCTCTCTCTCATTCTAGAATTCCAGTTTTCCTTTCAGTATCCGCCCACACACTCTCCTAATCGAATTGCCAACACTAATCCCACGATCATTTTCACATTTTTTTATTGCCTTCTTTGCAGATGGATAAAATGGATGCCATTTTCCATTCAAAATTTAAATCTGTTTCCAAATTTTTGTTAAGTACTTGTAATATATCGTATATAATATATATATATATATATATATATTATATATATATATTGTAATAATGTATATATTGTAGATGCATGGAACTGAAGGGGTTACTAAACATTTTCTAGGAATACCTCCAGGCTCTGCCGAATTTTTACACTGTGAAGGTCTTGCTTACTTCTACTGTTGTTATTTGGAAACATTTCCTTCGACATCTTGAGTTTCATAAAAAAATTAATTAAAATGCATGTATTTCACAAATGATACCCTTGATTTTTATAGGAGATTTCAATTTTTTATGTCTACTCTACAATGTTTTTATTAACATGGACAGAACGAAGGCATTTCCACATCTCTTGATCTCATTCGTCATCAATTTACTAATTTCTTTGCATTTTTTCTCTCTAGTTGTTCAAGATCAAACAATAGTTACAGGCGTCAGTGCTGCCATGATTGTTTGCCATAAATCTGAGAGAAAGTGCAAAAAAATGAATAAAGAAAAGTCTGCAGGAGAAAAGAACGAGTAAGTTATCAAAGACGCAAGCAAACCTGTTTGGGAAATGATTTCAAACAGCGCCTGCAGCTCATCCTGCGACAAGGCGGAGAGCGGGAGGGGAGACAAACGCTACCGTAGCAAATCAAGCAGCGCCGCAGTCGCCATTTCCGGTGAGAGAATTGGTCAGGCCGAGTGGCTAACCAGACAGCTTCCAGCACCTCTTCCCTTTGGCACGGTGGACTTCACAGCTCCAGACAGGCAAGTTCACTTCCGTCAGAGCGTTGCGTCTTCAGCAGTACACAGCGTTTAGTCATGTGACCGTCTTTTTGACAGCTACTGTTGCCAAACCACAGGGATCGTGCCAAGGAGCGGGGTCGGTGATTAACACGCAGATATTCTTCTCTTTTATTACACGAGCGTTGGCTAACATATCTTAGAGCCGTGGAACCAACTATTGCATAGTCATTCCGCCAAACGAAAACGTTCACGGAAAATATTGTTTTATATTAATAGAATTGTGTGTATTCTGAAACTACGATGTTCACTATAACTACTGTTAAAAGTTAAGGCTTTCTTTATGCTGTATTTAGTTAACATTTGAAAACTTAACTACAGAAATCAGTTCAGCTAACAGTAATTGTGTTCATTTGGCGGGCGTTTTGTCTGCTTCTTCTTGTTTTCTTCTGATTCGTGACATGGTTATATTTGAAGGGCAAGAAGAAATTCTACTGCATTTGGGTCACAATGGGACCGAAAAAAATTTATGCCAAAATAAACATGTACAATAAAACTACAGGAATTTTATGTAATTTAATTTTCCTCGTAGTTAATGTCTTTAATTATTTTCTAAAATTAATTTCAGAATTTGTTTGCTTCAGAACAGGTAGTGGTGTATTTTTTATTATTTTTTGCTTAATAAGTAGCCTTTGCCTTTAGTCTTTTCTTGCAATTTTTGAATCCTTCCTAATGTATGTATGAATATTTTAATTATTTATTATTATTATTTACAGTATTCACAGGTGCACTTCTCAGAAGATAAAAGTTGTCCATCAAATCTGCTGATGGTAACTTCTTTTGTATTTTTTACAATTAATTTAATATCTAATTCTTTTCTATTAAAAGGAAGAACTTTATCAATTATGTTAATTTTTGATGTGTATGAATGTGGATTCAAAATATATTCTTACAATAATTACATATCAGATTTGATATGGAATGAAGTCCAATGAAGTGTTGTTATATACGAGTAAGATGTTCGTATTCAAATGTTCATTGTGTAAAATTTACAATGTATAATTTTCATTTCAAAATAGAACGTTTCACTTCTCACCCTGGTAAACTTGACAGACTGGGTTTTAAGCTTGTCAATAGTAGACCATGAATTGTGGGACAGACGTTCTAAAAGTACTTAGAAAAGTAATTTCAATTTTATATAGTTTGACATTGAATAATGAAAATGGATAAAATTTATTAAATTTCCTGTAACAATTGCATCCTTCAAATAAATCACAATACAAAAATAAAAGGAATTATATTATCATTTATATTTTTTATTTTATGTTGCCTTTTCACCCACGTTCAAAATGAGTTTCATTTATACATAATAAAGAATATTAAAAGTTATTCAAACCTTTCAATATTAATTTCTTAAGTTCAAATGCTCATTGTGGAAATGGAAAAGCATTCATTTTTCATATATTAGAATTTATTATATAATATCCTGTAACATCCTTTTCATAGCAAGTGCATCTATATAATTCACAGCACTTTTTAACTCACGACGAAACTACTATCTACATTTTAAGAACTGACTGCTGGTTTGCATATTTATGTTAGCATTTACTTTGAAGTTTTTAATCAATCGATTGATTATGTGTATTTTGCCCATCATTACTAAAAGAACGTTTACTCACATGAATCTTTTCCCCACAGAAACCTTTTAATATAGAATAAATAATTTCCAAGATTGTATAATCAGAAGAACTCAAAATTACAAAATAAAATATTAAAAAATTGTGGTCTCGTGTTAATTACACACGATTAACCTTTCAATTAGCATTGATTTACCTGTTATGAATTGTTGAACGAATGCATTATAGTACAAATTATTATTACAATAATTGCACGATTAACTAAAATCTGTATGTCACTGATCAATAAATGATCATTAGTCATAATAATTAATTCATAGAAATTATAGCAATCAATTATCCTATATGCAAATAATTATACAGCACATACATTAATTTGAAAGTTCTGAACATGCAAGATCAAAAAGCATGTTGAAAACAGAATTTCGATAGTATACAAGGCCTGCGTGGGGGTCATTCTCCTATCTGATGGCTTAAGTCACACCTTCTATCAACAGCATTTCGAAATTACTTATATCAATTCCTACAGTTTTTCGTCATTAATGATAGTGCAATACAATCAATCTCTCGTAAAAACTATTTCTAACCTTCACATTATGAAAATATCTTCAATTGCAAAATCCAGTCAGCTGATGCTGCTACTCAGCTGACCGGTGAAAGAACATCTTTCGCAGAGCGATGCGGTCTTCGGCGACGCTCATTTGTTTAAGAAGCTGTCAGAATAATTTTATGCTGCCCAGAACGCTCTGTAACAGTATTGAGGGGAGTTGGATTATTCCTCCTCGCGTGAGGACATCCCAAGGTGAGGATGTAAAAGAATAAGAGATTGAAAACTCTGATGATTTACAAATAATCCAGTGTTATAAAAATATAGCTAATTGCGACGAAGGTTGCTAGAATGATTAGTATATTAAGACCAAATCTCTGTTTTGATTCCCTAATTGGGTTACTGAGTGTTCTGCATTGCTGAATTTCAGCTGAGATAACGCAGTGTTTCCCGGATATTTATTTTCTGCTCGAGTCGCTCCACTCCCATCTTCCCCCCCTCCCCGCCCGGCGGCCGCCAGCCACAACCTCCTCCGGCAACACAGCCTCACATTGCTGGATTCCACAAACACAACACTTCAGCAGGAACCAAAGAAGAACGCGGGTTAAGATGGTGTAAATGGCTCCGGGTGGTGAATTTTTGTTTGTGTGTGTTTGAATTTGGCGTTGAGAAAATATCAACAATTTTTTTTCTGATAGTATAAAGAATTTTTTCATATATTTTTAATCACATAAGACAGTGTTAAGTAGACGAAAAAAATTAAGAAAACACGTTTTTGGCTATAGATGGGTGTGGGGGGTGGGACGGAGGCTAAGAAAAAATTCAAAAATATTATTTTATGTTAGAATTATAGTGTACCTACTCATATCATTTGGTTTAGGGGAACGTTTTACCATCTAATCCGGGAGTATCCTTCCGCAACTGGCGTTATCTATTCTTTCGTTACCAGGGTTCTGTAAAAAGAGTTTCGCCGTTTTTTCGCGCAGCATTACATAACTTTCTTTCTACTCCGCAGCAAGAAAGTAAAAACTGGAATTTTAAATTTCACTGTGATCCTCAAATAATTTATGTAAAAGAATAAATTTTATCAGACCTGAGAAAGAAGGAAAATAGTGAAAGAAAAGGAAGAAAAGTTCAAAATTAGAGAAAAGACTGGACATTGGAATCGAAAGCTAAATTAGTCAAAAAGAGACTAAACGAAAATGTTCTAAAATAACACCAGAAATATAATTAAGTCATTATTTTATCAAGAGTTATAAAGCCGTAATAATAATAAAAAGGCAATTTGCCAAACTTCTAGTATATATTAACACTAGAACATCAGGATCTTACATTTCCCGAAAATGCCTGCAGGTCGTCATTTTGACGGCTCATGTATTTAATAGCTAATAACCTAAGAAATATGGAATAATGTTACATGCATGGAACATGGATCATGGTTACGGAGCCTTTAGTTTCTTTAATTAAACGTGCGATTTTCTGGATTTTCTGGTATATCCTTTTATATGAAGAGCATTTCGAGGGATAAGAAAGATGAAAATGAGGAATAATTTACAAAAAATAATAGTAATATTTTTTGCTTCTTTCCACGTTTTCCTCTTGTATTCCATTTCGCGACTGTCTCTAGCAAGGTAGGATAAGCAAACTGCACCCCAGTCCTTCATTGCATAAGGGACATCATTTGCACGTCCCTCATGTGGGTCCACAACAAGTTTAATCCCCGAGACCAAATATGTGCCACAACATGGCTTCGTTCCTCAAAATGAAATCACGAAAGTTGGGTAATGAAATAATGGAACCTAACATACGTGTATAACGTATGTAGTGTGTTTCCGAAGCATTCTGCACAACCAGCGCTCGTAGAAATTATACAATTCTGATAGTGAAACCAAGTTTGTGCCACAAGTTCTCTTTACCATTTGCCTAATACCGAATTAACATATTTGTTTTAAAACGTTTTTTTTTTCTGAAAATATAATACGAATATAAATGTTTCTACAAGATTGCTTTTTTAACTCCATCCCTTCAGACGATTGTAAAATACGTCCTCCGCAGTTATTACGAAACAAATGTGTTCATCAAACTAAGGCCTTCATTTACGTTGGTGTGAATGTACATTTAAAAAGCTAGTTTTGAAAAGCTTAAAACTTATCAAGTATTTCAGACACCTTAGGAAAGACGTCTTCAGGCAACCGCATTGCACTGATAAAGATGGCATTCAAGTTCCCAACGTCTCGGTGGAGAGGCACAGAGCCTTATAAGAAGCAGCGCAAAAAGCGCGGGGAATACGTGCGACAGGCAGGAGGATTTATGAAATGGGATTACGTGAGAAGGGCAGGTTGCGCCAGAAGAGGCGGCCGTAATGGCGGCGCAAAAATCTTGCAACAGGCTGAGGGCATGGAGGAGGAGGAGAGAAGAGACGGCGCACAGTGTTTCAGATTTCTGTAGCTTGTGAAAGAACTAAGAAAGCGCTAAGAAAACCTCATACAGACGAAGTTTGCTAGCTATGGTAAAGGAATACGCCTCGTTTGCTACATGCCTCTCTTACCCTCCAAGTATGAAAATTAAACTCGGCCAGGCATGCAGAATATCGTCAGCTAGCCGGTGAAAATGGACAATCAACCCACAAAATGCCAAATACATACATACATTATTTTTTATAAAACACGAAAATTTCAAACAACTCCCATTATGGCAAATCAAACGATATAATTTCAAACACGTAATTAGCTATCAGTGCTTAAAACCACAAGGGTCGATTTGCCAACTAAAAGAAGCCAAGAAACACCTTTCAAATAATAGCATAGTAAAGGCAAGGGATGGGAAGGATGGAGCATTTGCTATCCACTGCAAAGGGTTCGCAGTTTTCGCCATTGCCGCTTTCGGAGTTGGCCACTGTGCAGCGGGCCGGTGGCGCGGGGAGGGTGGCGTGTGGACGGAAGCGCGGAGGGGCGGGAGTGGGTGTGGGAAGTCGTGCACTGTTGGTTTCGGGGCACGTCCTCCACGCAGAAAAGAACCGGGCGCCATCTGGGGACAGACATCGCCAACCGCAGTGGTGTTGCTTTTATGGGAGATATTTACACGAAGTTACAACCGATCCCAGGCGTAAAAGCGCTTGAAGAGAACGTGCGAAATAAATAAAAGAGTTAAGCGAAAACTGAAGCAATACGTTATGATAATAGTCCAACCGGCAGGTACTGAACAAAGGGGGGTATCTCTAAAATCCTATAAAAATTTCGTTGGGTATGTTCTATGTACCCAGCCACTAGTAAAAACCCAAAATTTTTTTACCTGCTAGATTTTGTGCTTACTCTGAGTGGCCTAAAACACCGTTATTTTGTCTGATTATTCAGTTTTTCTCTATAACTCTGTATCTAATTTTCATCCAAACCATTTTCCATTTTCGATGTAAATAGAGAAAGTAACGATAATTAGAATTAGGTAATTTTCCCCGAATATCTTTAGGAGAGACATTAAAAAATTGTTACGGCACCGCCTCTTGAAAGCCTTGTCTTGAGCTCATAACCCTTCTTGACAGGTTCCTGGAAAGGGGTAACAAAAGTTTTCTCTGAAAATGTCCTCAAAGTTGCACTCAAACGACATTTTCTCAGAAACAGCTTCCAATATTTAACGGATATTTGCATATAGGACCAGGTTTAACACATTTAATATATAAAAATCAATTTATATTTTATACGTTGCCGTACCATCCATCCGATTGTGATACAACTTTATCAACTTATTGCTTGTATTTGCGGAAGGAATATAGGAATAGAACAACGGGAATGTACGCATCTCTGCCGTATATAGACGCAAAATGGGGGCGTAGTTGATCATTGTTTCATGAGTTTATGCTGACTCAGGCGTCCCTGAACAGAAGATCCACGCATCCCGCCGCACCCTCAAGTAATAAGCGAGTCTTTGCTGTATATTCGTGCCCTGCGATAGTGAAATATCGTTCGGAATTATTACTTGAACATTGTTTCAGACAAGTAAATCAAATTTCACCAAGACAGTGTGGCAGTGAATGCATGCTCAAACTTGAAGGAGACCGTTTTAATAATAGGATACTTGACAACATGACCAAACTAGGACATAGAACAAACCCATACTCACAAGAAATTCTTTCATCTATTAACATTTTAGCTTAAAACATGACAATCATGTGACCTGCGTGTGAAGTGTAATACATTGGAATAGCAAAGCATTGCCGGGTCCTCTAGTTTACAACATTATTGAAGTCATATTTCAGTTCGATCATTAGGATTCCAAAATTTTGAAGAAAACGAGAAAAAATTAACTCAAGGATAGGCTGCCAGCTGGGAAAAGGTGTGGCACAACCGAAACGCTAAATAAATTTCGTTCGTAAAATCCGTGTTTAAGGTTCTTTTGAGCCATCCCCCGCATATCAGAGTTATGGTCGATTAGTGTTCCTCTATAAATGGTTAGAGATTGGTGTGGGCGGCGAGGAGATTCGCCCAATTTTGTACTACACAACAAAATCGGGATATCAGTATGCAGGGAAGAATGTGTTACTCATATCTCCCTCAGATTACCAGCTTATTCTAAAGAACATCTGAATTGTGGTTGTCGTCATTGACACATCTCTGCTAGCGTTTAGTTTGCGCACAACTTTTTGCATTATCTCAGGGAAGCTCAAGCAGGGAGGAAGGGTCACTTCGGGGAAGCTCAAGCAAGAAGGAACACAAAAATTGTGTTCACGTTTATTTTTTCCATTTGCGCAGATTCGATTCTTGACTGCATTGCTATTTTGTTCACTTAAGGATATTTTATACATTTTTTTAAATCAAAGAATGTTGTAAATTATGCGTGGCATGAACTGATGTTTAAGGTTATTTACAGGCCGTCATCGCTACCTGGTGAAAAGCGTAGCGAAGCGTGAACGGTGTGTGAAGTATTGTGGAAATTTTTGATCGAAAATTTTGAAGTTGCGCTTTGATCGGCAGAGGAGAGAACTAAAATTTGGCTGCAATTGAGAATAAATATCTCAGAACGGAGAACTAGAAGATAATAGACTTCTTCGTGGGTTATGCCGAAAGGTAGTGGTTACCTATTTCCATACCGACGAAACCATAAATCACGAGATAGGCCCTTCTAACTTTTAAATTTATTTACTGCCACTTCGAGTACAAAAGTCCTACAGAGATTTTAAGAATTCCAATTAATTTACTATTTTGAGAGTTGATCATTGCCATATTGATTGTACCTATTAGTTAGGGCTTGACAAATACTATAAACCAAGATTGAATTTGTTATTCTTTCTGGGGCTTTTATCCCATTTTATTTATCCTTTACGTCCCGATGAGGTGCATATTTGACCGTACTCTAGACACCAACACATTTGCGGGCTCCTCTGATCTGGAATCAGCAGAACGTTAAGCCCTTCGAGACGACACATATATAAGACATAATAGACCAACAACTATGCCCAGGTCGGGATTCGAAACCCCGACCGTTCGGGCTGAGGTGCTGGATCGGTATACCCTCTTAGCCGCCTCAGCCATCGAGATCGGCAGATTTGTTATTTAAAGAGAATATATTTATTGAATATTGTCAAATTTGAAAAAGTGAGATGAAATAGCGTGTTAGTTGTGTGTGTTGTAGTGCGTAAGTATGAGGAAACAGTGTAATGTATCGAGATCTGAATCGATCTTTGGAGAATCGGGATTTGATTTTCGAGGAAATTTGTCAGGATTAAAAGTGGTTTTATGGGAGAAATAATGAAGAATTTTGAAAAAAAAACTTGTTTTAATTTTTTAAAGTCTAATGTGTTCTTATGTTAGTGATGTAATTGATTATTTGATATTAAACACGGAGACTAGTGCTTTTAGAAAAAAACTTATTTTACAAAATTTTAAAATACAAATTTGTGTATTTTATTGATGTGAGTTTTAGCAGTGTTAGATCATACACGTAAATCATATACTCATGCGGGGCTAATTATAGATGTATATAATAGTGAACATGAATAGTGTATTGAAAATTTAGAAGAAGTGATTTAATTTTTAAAATTTTGATATTCGTTTTATGAACAGAATTTTTATTGTGTTCATTTCCAGTAAAAATGGTATCTAATTCAATGGCTAAATATTTTACAGTTTTGTTTTTTGATGGCAATGGAATTGACAGATTATATATTTTTAAAGGGGAGGAAAATAAGTTTTACAAAGAAAAACATTTGACTAGACATTTGTTAAGATTAGTGATTTTTGATTTCTCTCCTTGATTCGATAGACCTCAGAGAGCGGAGATTGTTGTGCAGAGCTAGGCAACAGCGCCAACCACGCGACAAATACGAGTAATTATGCGGATATTGAACTGAACGTGTTACAGACGGCATCGTTGTGGGTAAGTTAAATCATACAACTAGGTAAAACTTGAATTTTCTCGCTATTCCGATGCTAGATACCGTTGCTTGCTTGGAATTATCAGTTTTGTGTTCTTGGAGTAGTCGATCTCCCAGAGTTAGGAGCACACAGTTGGTGTAACGCAGTTCGCGAATCGCGCTTTTTTAAACTGTGCAAATATCAATACAAGAACGGCAGGAGGAAGAGCATAAAATGGTGAAAAGTGGTAATGAGATAAATATAAGTACATCACATTGAAATAAAATCTATAACTCCCAAGCATAGTTGCAATGAACGTCCGATGAAAACAGAAAAATATTAAAAGAATCGGATCTCTTGTCTGAAGTACCGGAAATGTAAATGCAAGAAATCTGGAACTAAGCTTCAAAATAACAGAAAAAGTCAACATTACAAGACTAAATTGGTCGATTTAATATGAATTCTAGTCAACTGTTCAAAAAATCCAACCCTGAACCCTGCTCTAAATGTGGTGCTGCTCTAAATGTGGTGCTTAATAATGCTAGGAAGTTGCTGAATATACTGGGAATATTCTTTTAAATAAGCAGAAGGTTGCATTGAAATCACTAGAAATAAGTAAAACGAAGAATAATATAATATCAACAATAGTACAATAGTTTTAATTATTTCATATATAAAGCAACCATAAATTAGTAAAAAAACAAATATTTTCCTAAAGGAGCTGCAAACGGAGAAACCGTCGTCCCCGATGGTTTCTCAGATGTTCGAGGAAGGGGAACGAGACGACGTCACTGCTTTATAAACTCCAGGTCGCGCGTTCTGTGCAGCGATTGGTGATATTTCGTGCTTTAACAGGTAAATTCAGAGCTCTCTTGAGCTGTCACTACTATAACCGGTCACCATAAAGGACAAATATGACTTCATTTAAAGCAATGATGTCAAGGTCGATGACACCAGCGGGAGTCCGTTGCACGGTAGCACTACGAAATCACTCATCCATGGAGTTGATCATGTCACAAGAGAGCGGTAGATAAAGCCGCCCTCAAGGCTTTACACATGATATACGATTAGGCGCGATTTAAATAAATTTAAGAACGTTCGTCGTTATTTTTATTTACATACTTCTATTTCTCTGAGCATACCCCGTTTTTTACATGCGATTCTAACAAGTTGGAAAACGACGGGGTTACTACTGATAAAGTTTCCTTTCTCGACTCTAGTTGCGCCGAGATACTCGTGGAAGCTATGGTTCTAATTTTAGAAAATCACCAAAAATCTTTACGGTTTCCACAATGTTCTATCAAAGTGGGGTGAAAATCTGCGTTATTACATATAACTCACGACTTTATAGGATTTTCGACACGAAACAAAAAAACTTATATATCTAACCCACTGCGTTGGTATCGTCTCGCATTAAACTGTGTTCGACAACTGATCCAAAAAAGTAGTTATTAACTTGTGTCTGCTTTCTATGATTGACGTTTTAATCGAAGTTTTGGACGTTTTACCGCAATGGATTTTCATAGTCTTCCATTTTTTCCCATTTGGTGAAGCAGATAAAATTTGTAAAAGCTGCTTTGTGGAACCACGGCAGAGAGAGATAGGACTAGGGCTTGGAGAGAGGGTTTCAATAACGTCCGAAAATAATACTGGAGAAATCTCTTTGCCAGTCGACTGAATCTCGTTATCGGCTCAAGTCGTACAGAAAAACGACAAAGCAATCGGTGTGTTGGCGATGTACCGAATTCATTGTTGGCCGAGACAATTATCATAATGACGGAACTAATTCATTCTCCATTTTGACACCGTTTGACCAAAAGAAAATGACCTCTGATAAAATGAAAGAGTCAAAAGAAAAAAAATCCCGTAACTTGGAAACCAACAATTCTTTCATCAATAATTACTGTCAAATTTTGCGCGACGTACGAAGTAGTAGAACCGAGGAAAGTAGAGTCGGTTTGTATTGTCCAAATTTTTGCGCGACTTACGAAGTAGAACCGAGGAAAGTAGTGCCGGTTTGTATTGTCCAAATTTTTGCGCGACGTACGAAGTAGTAGAACCGAGGAAAGTAGAGCCGGTTTTTATTGTCCATGACAATATGTTCTTATTATTTCGGTCACGTATATTTTCTTTAAATAAAAAAAGAACAAACTCTGCAAATAATTCACATTTTTCAAACAAAATGGCTGTGGTGGGTGACTTCGAACAGCAATTGATGTTACTGCAGTGTCTCTGATCCAGATGTCATAGGGTTTGAGTTATAACGGTGGCAGGATTTTTGATAAATAGAGAGCTATGTCGAATTCAGTCGCTGTTTGGAGGAGAATTCTAACTGCCGGCTGCTCTGATCGGTAGTTTTCCGTGGTTTCTCCGATCAACGATCAAACTTGGCGAATACCGGAATGGCGAATCTCCGATCAAACTTGGCGAATACCGGAACAGTAACCTAACAAACGAGTACGATCTTTCCTTCCTCTTCCTTGTGCTTTCCTCCTCCTCACACACACACACACACACATGCACTAAATAACAACAGATGTTGGGAGGTCAGTCGGGAAGTTAGAGCTTGTCCCATAGGGGACGCTGGTGGGAGATAGCTGGTTGGGGAAAATTCCGGTAAGCCGACGTAAGGCGGCGCCGGATTTCGCCATCCAGCAGGGGAAGATCACCACCACCTTCGCCAAACAATACGCATAACATTATACGGGACTAATGACCTTAGCCAGGTGACGCTCCGGGGGATCCCTAATCAATCAAGGATTGGCAATTACTTTAACATGCCGAATTTAAAATTATTATTAACCAGTCATATGCTTGACGAAAATGTCCTATTTGCGCAATGAGCTTGACCCTCCCAGGATACCGATTCGCCTCTGATGCTCGAGCGCAGAGTTCCTGCAGTTTACCGAGGAGCATTGGGGATGTCTCCGCCGCCCTCGAGAGGCTGTCGCGGCGCCGTCAGGTGGGGCGCGGCGCGGCCGTCAGGGCCATGTCACAGGAAATGGGCGGCTAATCACCGGAAGTGGGCGTGGACCGATCGCCTGGGAGGGGGCGAGGGACGAGAGGAGGACTGTAGTACAGCAGTGCATTAGTGTATCTAATCCAGTGTTGTGAAGGTCGATGCCACGAGCGGGAGCCCGAGTGCCACGACGAAATCGCCCCTCCGCGCAGTTCATTACCCCGCCACCAGAGACACCGCAGACAACCAGTTCATTACCCCGCCATCCCTACTGTAAAAGGAGGGGGTCAGTAACAGTTTCCTTTCCCGACGCTAGGTGCGCAGAGAAGCTCGTGGTGAGCTACGGTGCTACGACGCGTGCCACTGCCACCAGCAGAAAACCTTGACACCACCGATCTATAGTCTCAGATTTAGTACTTTATAAGGCCCTTGAATGCGGTCTAGAATCCTATGAATTCCAGAATCCCAATTCTCTTTCTTGTAAATCCATCATAAACTGATCACACCTAAAAGGGTGAACTTATCTTCAGAATGTTCCTATTCAATTATTCGATTAGAGCGCCGGGAGTTGTAGATAATCGATCTTCACTCCTGGAAGAAACAAGAATTGGGATTGTAAATTTCGTGAAAGCAAACCAATGAGAGCGAAGGACACAAACGTCCGTTCAAAGAAATATTCGTTGGTAAAGTTTTACTGAAGAAGGGCTGCCATACTGGATAACCTACAAATTGAAAGATTTCCATCCTTTGGGTCACGTCACGAATTCAGGTGCATAAGAAATAATAGATCGCAAGCACAAGACAATCCAGGGAGATATGTAGCAATAATTTTCGGTGTTTTTATTTATTTGAGCCTTTAGGATCCCATTATGGGCGAAGGCCTCTATTGCAAGGAATAAGAGGTTGGCATGAATTGTTATTTGTATCAGACAAAATCAAAAGAACATTGTATAAGCCAAAACATCATAATAATTTGATATGTTAATGAAAGGAAATTATTAATTACAACACAGCATGTGGAAGTATATCGTTCGCAAAATTCAGCATACTATTCTACCGGAATATTATTTTTGTTATAATTTGCAGCTCACTTGCAAATTATTATTATTATTATTATTATTATTATTATTATTATTATATTATTATTATTATATTTAACTCCCGTAATCATTAAAAAGTTTCCGTGGAAACGTGAATGGCTTATAAATTAGAAGCACGGGAAATATCCTTATAAGAATGGATAGCATTTTTTCAAGGTAATTTTTATTGAATATGGTCTCATAACTTCGTACGATCGTACATTTGATATATTCGTATGATCACTCACAAAACAATTATCAACGAACCAAATTAGATCTAACACTAAGCAAGTCAATACTTTTGCAGTTAAGGTATATAGTATTAGACTGAAAATTAAACCGTTTAAAACCTTTGTTTTTAATTAACCATAGAAAACTAACCATATGTATAATTCACTTCACATTTTCTTTCTTTTAAAGTAGATAAATATATGTAATTATTACCTTTTTAAATGCAGGCTATTCCTTTGTTTTTATGAAATGTTATTGAAATAAAATTCGAAGGTTATTTTCTGGAGTATTTATATTTTTGAAAGGCATATTCACATAAATCATGGATTAATATTCAAAAATAACAAACTTGATATCCATAAACCAAAGGAAGCTAAGAGAAATCATATTAACTAAAAATTTGTTTTATTTGGAATATTTGGTGAAATTTTTAAAATAATAACATAAAAAAGACATGGGGTAGATGCACCCTTTGAAGCACCTTCTGAGTTTAAACATTAATTTGACTGTTACATTAAAATAGTTTTATGTGACATCTATAAGTTAAATGTTTGTATCTTTTAGTCTGCGTATTTCTTTGCTGTTGTCCAGGATGTTGACGGCCAAGTATGATCATAGAGTTGTTTTGGTATTTTTTCCTGTAGTTGGTCATAGTTCCGTACACAGTTGGAACCTGTAGGTCATTATGACGGGTTTTATTATGCCAGTGATGTCAAGGTCTTCTACTGGTGGCAGTGGCACTTGTCGTGCCACCGCAGCATGCTACCAGCTTCTTTGCGCAACTAGCG
Organism: Acheta domesticus; assembly: GCA_031308135.1. Taxonomy (NCBI): domain Eukaryota; kingdom Metazoa; phylum Arthropoda; class Insecta; order Orthoptera; family Gryllidae; genus Acheta; species Acheta domesticus. Next base: position 196,833,640 of record JAHLJT010009419.1, on the reverse strand, counting down.
TCGGGAAAGGAAACTAGTAGTAACCCCGCCGTTTTACAATAGGGATGGCGTTGTCTCAGGTGGCGGGGTGACGAACTACGTGAAGGGGCGATTTTGTCATGGCACTTGTGACACGAACTCCCGCTCGTGGCATCGACCTTGACAACATTGTATCAGACGTTTCTGGAAAGCAAAATTCGACCGATGTGGACCCCAAGGTCTCTGCTCTGCCGTACGCCTCGCGACTAGGAAACCGCTGCGCTGCTCTGCGCCGCCGCGCCACGAGTACTTGCTTTACGAAGGACGCCAGATTTCAAATAGTTTTGTGCTGTTAATTATTTTATTTACCAAATACCAACATATTTGGTATTGAGGAATTTGTCTTCTAAAGTGATTTCTGTTCAGTATGAAACGTATAGAGTTCCATTTAAGAAACGAATTTGGTACAATATCTTTAAAATAAATCCTTGTATTTTTATTGTATCCGTTCATTTACAGAATATTCTGGAGGAATGTTTTTGTGGACTAACCCGGAGTAAATACACATTTACCTAAACAGAATATGTTGTGAAATGTACAATAATGTTATTTATGCAATTCAAATTTTGGTATACGTTTCTATGGCATCTTCGTTTTGACAATAAGATTACAATAAGAATCTCTGAGGCTTATTGGAAAAATCTTTAATGAAAGCTTCAACACGCAAAATTGACAGTAGGCAAACTATTACGTTAGTTCGTGAATTGAATGTCACTGCTGCAGTTTTCTTAGAACAATCCTGCAGTCCTAACGATGAGCAAATATTACTCCCGTTTAACAGCCGGTTACACAAATCGTGAGTAAAATTGCCTCACTATATCGCAGAAAATCACCTCTGAAAATAATAAAAAGCTTTCAGGTAAGATTCTCTCCAAGAGCTACATCAAAACTGACGTAAATTCTTACTTCTAGCGGCTGGATTATCCAGCATTAGGGGATTGGGAATAACACTGAAAATGGTTACGAAGTGAACAAAATTTACTTATGCTTAAAGTGTCAAAAATATTTTAGGATTAAAAAAACAAAGTTCAAGAAATAGATTTGTTTTCTGCGCACTGACAGCAACTTTTCCGCATCCAGGAGATCCATGTGCTGCATATGCTGTGTAAGACAGCACTGCATCCCGAACGTGAAGGAACGTGAAGGTTTGTTACATTGGACTTTTCAAATCATATCTGCGCCTCGACCGAAAATCCCGAGAAATGACACTATCAGGTGAGTTCCTATCTGGAACCTTCTCTTTCAATATACCTGTTCAGAAAGAGATTTATGTGCGTTCTGGCAAGGTTGTCTCAGTTAATTATATTCACTACGCGCGGTTTTATTTTACAAGTAGGGTGTATTCTTTAATACTCTGATTGAAACTGAACTTACATAACTCGTTAATGGTCAATTTTTTTCGAAACAAATGATAAAATATTAATTTATCCTTCATTCTACAGTAATTTGCTCCATTGCTATACCATGTTCTTATTTAATAGTTCAGTTATCATTACGATGGCCGTATTTATTTATGGCTTTACAACCTCACTTTCCAAAGGATTTTTACCCATTTATGGTTTATAAAACGTCCAATAGACAGACGCATAATACCTGTGTTCAATTAAAAAAATACAATTAATTTACACCAGTACAGTCAAACGGGGTAACTTCGGTCAACGTAGGTAATTTCCATAATTCATCAAGAAGACATGATTAAGTGTGACTTAACAGGATCTGATTTCCATATATCCAATATATGTTTCTAGATATAAAAGTTTCAGAATCGTTTTCTTGAGTTTATATACAGAGTCGGTTATTTCAGTTCAGTACATTACATCAGTTCATTGCAATTGATGAAACGTCGGCACGTGCCTATGAACCAGAACTGAAGAGGGAATAATATTAATCGCGTCGTGGTGGCTCACCAGGAAAACACAAGTTTCGACAGAATCCATCACCCACGAAGGTCATGCGTATTTTGGTTTCTGTCAGTCAAGTTATTCTCGTGTGTCATCCTGTTCATGAGGGCCAAACTCTCACTGCTACTTACTGCAGATCGTTCCTGCTGCACACACAGTGTCGCACTCTGCGGAAGAAACGTCCAGGGCTTCTCAACAATCAACTCCACCATGATAATGCAGCTTGTGCCCAGAACTTGTGCGGTAGTAGGGTGGGAGATTTTGGTACACCATCCGTACTCCTCTTGTCTCAGTCCATGCGACTTTAATCTCATTCCAAAATTGAAGACGCAGCTGCGTGGGAAGCGGTTTGCAAACAGGGAGAACATCACAACAGCGCATTGCGCATTGCGCGCGGTATGCATCTCACCCACAGCTGACAATATTAAGTGCCTTCCTCATCGTTGACAAAGATGCCTGGGGGGATTATTTTAAAGGTTGTTGGATCGTAAGGGTACGAGTATTACGCGTAGCTTTATTTGTGTATATTGATTGCGAATAAAATATTATATCTATTTACTCATCTTTCAATGTCCCTTATCCACAGCGCCTTGCGCAACCAACATTGCGAAGAACATTTCAGCGAATTTCAATCGTATATGCTGATTTTTGTTTCCTGCATTTTTATTGACTGATAAAAAAAGTTGCCATGGCTTCTGAAATGACGTTATTATTAATTTTCATTATAAATTTTACAGTTTGTTTGTTAAAACAAACTCTAATTAATGGTCTCTATTGCAATTATTTGATTATTTAGGAAAGAGATTCTCTTGTATGTAGGCTCACCCAATGACAGGTTGGGGATTTCTTCAAACGGAGATGTGAGAAAGATAGTGAAAAAAAATCTGATGGAAAAGGAAGGACTTCACCTGTCTTCAGAGAACATTTGTCGGAGAGTAAGAAACTCGTTGATTGGAAAAAGAAATTTCGAGGCCTCTTGTTCAAATAGAATTTACCAGGACCATGAGGCCGACGATTGAATCTGTGGCTCCTGGAAAATGAGCAACTTCCTACGTGGATGACGATTATTGCATATCTCGCCTGAAAACTGTGATGCTGTTTTGAAGAAAATTCGTGATACCCAAGCAAGTGAGAGCTCAGAGAAAACTTACAAGAGACCTTTCATCACACAGGTGCAGGTCGAAATCTGTCTTCATGTTTTTCAATTGAAACATATTTACTATTGAAATTCTGTGCCGTCGTGCAGTGGAAGTTTTTGAAAAAATAAATAATTTGGTCATTGTTATTCACGCTGTTTTTGCCATGAGCAACTCTTGCTGCAGCAAGCAATATGACCGCGAACTACTCACGTTTTTCACCCGGTAACAGTTCTCTGTGACAGTTAGCTTGGTTCAAAATAGTAGTTCATTCAGGTAAACGTTATGTCAAGGTGTATTATTCATTAGTAAATGACTAGGGATTTTATGCAATTAATACGACAACCGTTTATTTTAAAGAATTAATCAACACAAATTGATTTCATTTATGCTGATTAATCTATATATCAATTAACTCTTACATTTATATAGTTCGATCATTTCAATTAGTTTATTTTTTACACTTCTAATGTTATATTTAGATTTAATTCAAAATAAGCCGCCATTTGGGCACAAATCGAGCCTCATCATTAGCATCCACTGTCAATATACAATAATCGATCGGCAAAGATGACCAAAGCACAGATATCACTGCAATGCCTCTGACAGGGAGATCCTAGGTGACACGATTTTCGACATTAGCTTGACAGCTAGATCAAATTAAGCCGCTGTCTGGATGAGAATACTAGAAGCCAGCTGCTCTTTTCCGTGGTTTCTGCGTTCAACACCAGTCAAATGCCGGAGCAGAACCCTAAAAAACGACTATGGATCGCACCCGATCTTTTCTTCCTCTTCCTTGTCTCACCTCCCCCCTTACACTTACACTTGCACTCATGCATGCACTTCACTACCACACTTGTCGAGAGACCGGTCGGGAGCTTAGAGATTGTCCCGGCTAGGGCGGTGTCTCGCTGGAGATACCTGGTTGAAGAAAATTCTCGCAAGCCGATGAAGCCGGATCGCGGCCGGACCCAGAGGAGGGGGTGAACACCGCCCCTACCCGTGACAAAATCACGACTACACTAACAGGACTAATGACCTTAGCAGTTGTCGCGCAGAATCAATAAGAATAAGCGGCATATTTGCCAAGGTGACTTTGAGGGTCCCTGAGCGAGATGATTGACTCACTGAGTACAATAATTTAACCCAATTATTGGCTTACGCGTCTCTCAGAGCATTTTTTTTAGAACAAAACAGTGATAGTCACAAGTATGTTTGTTTCCGTACTAATTCGTTTGACGAGCGAATTACGATTCAAATGACCATTTACTGAGGCGTAAATACTTAAGCATTACCTATTGCACTTGAGTCAAAAATAATAGATGGTTGGCACACAATGTTAATTATACCTGAATGCTATAGAGACACTTTGGCGTCACATAATGTTTGTGTATGTCGATGAACTAGTGCCCAGAAGAAGTGGATCTGTGATGTGAGGGATTGCGGGTTTGTCAAGGGCGTGAGCAATGTCATTAGCTTAGTGCAGACCTGCACAGCATTTTGCACTTTCACTGACCTCAGGAGCTGAGTGCGGGCAACTCGGGTGCAAATGAGAAAATCGATGAAGGATGGGGATGAGACCCAATCTAGGAGTGGGGTCCACCAATCAGAATGCGTAATTCGAAAGATAGCGCGTAAATTTAAAGAGCAGTCGGCAAGAACATGACGGTCATATACAGTTCAAGTAATATTGTCTTTTGTATTATATTGCAAATGTTTGTTCTCGGTATATGACAGAGCGAAATATGAAACTACAACGAATTATACATATTAGATTTCGACACCAAGTATTCTAATTGCTTGTAGGGCTTATAATGTAATTCGCTTTGATACGATGTAATCACAAATTTAGTGTTGTGCTAAACACAACATTTTGATACTGAATTGTTTTTATTTGATAATGACAGCAATAAACTATTTTTTATTAACTATGTTTAATTGAATAAGAAGGTTCTCTCAAAGCAAAAACATATTGTTCTTTAAAAAATCATGATTATTTTCTGTTCTAATTTCTGACAAGAGAAGAGAGTCGTTTACGAAATAGGATAAAAATATAAAGCCCTTTGCATTCTATTTAACCAATACCCATGATTATCTTGTGATTGGCCGTAACATATCGTCAATCTCTTTTATTCAGTTTCATAATGGGGAAAAATGGTCACAAATGTGCTATTAAACATTTCCCTTTTTGGAATTGTCACATATTCTAAGTTAATCTTGATGTGAGAAATTGCTCTCATGATTTTCTTCATTTTTCTATGGTTTGGAGATTATAAAATTCCTGGTGAACAATCAATTATTAAATTGCAATTTTGTGTTAGATAGAATTTTTTTTTCTTATATATAATCATATATTTTAAAGCTATTGCTTTAAAATAATGCTTAAGAGTCACAATGAGCATGTTATTTTCTTTAAAAAATTAGAAAATGAAAATACATACAGTGGTGGATACAAAGGTGGATATACAGTAGTGCACAGAACGTAAACAGTGGATTATGACCCTGGTAACTTGAAATACTAGGCATAATCCATTTAAAAAAATGGGCATTTAATTTTGGAGCATGGATCATTAGACGCCCAGGCATTCAATCTACCCGCCGCGTCGTGCTACGTCAGACTTCTCCCCTCCCCGCAAAGCTTCCTACTCCCCACTACTTGCACTTTCGGCGCTGCCACGGGCAGGCGACCGGCTCGCAAGCGCAGAATGCCCGCAGGAGCAGGCGTTGTGCAGTTCTGGCTTAGTGTGTCGCCGTCCTAAATTGGAGCTCGTGCCCTTAGAAGCATTTTCTCCTTCAGAGCACGCAGGGTTGCACCAAACCTGAGAGAATGACGATTTGCACCATGAAGATTGCGTGAAGATTGGTATTTTTCGTAGTAATTTTCAATGCGTGATGATTGCTAATTTTTTCAGTGTTAGTGTTAATTATACTTGTGAATATCACAAAATTGACAAACGAGACCAGATTTCGACCTGCACCTGTACAAAGGTCCCTTGTTAAAGTGACTCATTCACAATCCTTGCTTTTAAAGTGGTCAAAGTTATTGGCAAGAATGGATAGCTTTGTCATTACTCAAACCATAGCCACGCTCTTGCGGGAAGGAAATCAGTGCAAATCAAAATGTAGCCCCTCTTTGCCATTGCCAAAAGTGAAACAGGTATTTTAAAGCTAATTTCAGTAATGCGCACTAAAACTATATTTAATTATATATAAACAAATGTAGAGGTGCTACAGAATGGCTAAACTAGTGGTGCTACAGAATGCCACAGACTTTCCCGTATTTGTTTTCTATTTCCTTGGGTCTTCGCTAGCTATTCGGAATTGCCACATACTCTTTCTTTCCAGCTACCATCTATCATCGCCAAAAGTACATTTTTTGTCATTTTCTTAATTTTTCGGTTTACTGTTGGTAGAACGGAAACATTAATTTTACAATATTAAAGAACACAAAAACCTAGCCGTAAATGGCAATTTTCTTTTAAAAAGTATGTGCCGTTTAGAGAAAATGGGTTTTAGCATTACTAAAAATGCGAAATTTGAAGCTCATTTTCACAGAAAAGTTTTGAGTTCTCAAAATACTTTATATGAAGTTATTTTAAGCACTTATACTCACAAATATAATAATTTTTACAAATTGCTGATAATGTGCATATTAAAGATGTGAGAGATTTTTCAAAAAAATTACAATTATGTAATTCTTGAAAAAACAAAAAAAACTCAAAATAAACTTCACGCTATAATAATGAGTGTAATTTGCACTATCCGTTACAAAAGTTTCAAGAAAAAATTGCAGCCATATACGAGAAAATGACGTTTGAGCATTTCTGAAAATGCCGAAAATTGAGCTACTTTTCACAGAAAACGATAGTGTTTTCGAGAAACTTTACTTGACATTATTTAAAGCATATATACTTGTAAATATAATAATGTAAAAACATAGCCGATAATGTAAATATTAACGACGTGAGAGACAAGTAAAAAAATTTACATTTTTGTAATTTTTGAATAAACCAACCGATAGACCAAAATGGCTTTTATGTCATTGATAGAGTACATTTACCACTATCCCTACCAAAAGTTTAAAGAAAAAATTTGGAGCCGTTTTTGAGAAAATTTTGTTTTTGTAATATTTTTAAATTGCACATATTGCACGCAATATTGCACGAAAACTACCAAAATTGTCAAAAAACATTTACATGACCTTTATTAAAGAACTCAATATGCAGAACAAATTTTATTTGAAGAAAAAATCTCTATCTTCAATTTTGTAGTTGGAGAAAGACGCCGAAAAAAATTCGAACTTTCACAATTTTCGAAAATTTAGAGCTGTACGTGAAAATCGGACCTATGCCATGTTAAAAAGTGTATTATCTTCTATTCATACAAGAAATTTAAAGAAAAAATTTGGAGCCGTTTTTGAAAAAATGTTGAAAATCCCCCGGGGGCTTCATATAAAGTACCCCCAAATTTTGAAGAATCGTTTTCAAAATCTCAAAGCTTTGACTAGAATCAGATCGACTAGGCAAGATCCATTTTGGAAGAAATCGTACGTATGGTTTAGGCGCTAGCAGTGTTCACAGACGGACAGACGGACGGAGGGTCGGACGGACAGACGGACGTTTTCTTTTCAATTGGGTTTTCGGTATTAAGGACCTAGAAAACAGATTTTCTGGCTATACCACGTGTTAGGGGATATTTTTCTTAATATAGCAACTGGTTTTATCCACTTACTTGTTTTCACGGTCCGGCAATTAATTTTTTTCCGCCGAAAATTGGCCCTTTTTACTCTCCCGTATACGTACGTATACACGGAGTGATATACGTAGTATAGGGAAAGTTATGTAATGCTGCGCGAAAAAATGGGACTTTCTTTCATTTGTTAGTTTTCCAATCTATTTAAATTAAGCTAGCTGTTCGATGTTGCCCCACCCTTTTCCCAGATATTACCTAACGGCACCTAAAGACCTTTTTTCCACATTTTTTTCAATTTTTCGGTGCTAGAATAGTAGAGATTCTATTTTTAAAGTATAATAGCAGAATAAAACATGTTTCTAGACAAAATTTTATCAAACATTTGGAAACGTTTTCAGAAAATGTAAGCGTTTCTGAAAATGCGTAATTTTGAGTTCATTTTCACAAAAACCTTTTGAATTTTTAAGATGCCGCTTAAAAAATTATTAGGAACCCTTGTACTCATAAATGAAATAATGTATAATTCAAGTCCATAATGTAAATATTGAGGACATCGTCTCCTGTATTATTTCAGCAGTACACCTTTGGGTTCCGGCTCTCACACGTAACCAATCTTTATAAATAAGGGCTCTAAAGAAAGAGAATTTCACGGAGACTTGACGAATTCCACTTTGACTTTAAAAAATATGGATGATTTCTTTAAAAAAACGCATCGAAATATTCATGTGAAATGCAACCCGCATTACATATCAACCTATATCGGCAAATAACTCATAAACAAAGCATTTTAGAGTCTTAAAAAGTAAAATTTTGAGGCCAAAACCCTCAAAGAAACGTTTTTCACACTATAATCTATAAGATGAGACACTATCCGATCCATTCAATTAACTTTTAGGTTCCACGCTTCAATACTATCTAGGCCACTTCAATATTTCAGCCCTTCCTGCTGGTAGCAATTTTTGCGGCGACACGCTTAGAAGGGTTAGAATCGACAATCTTTATTTACGCTTTCTGTTAACACCGTAGTTTGTGCAGTCTGACGAGGTTTATTTCCATAATAATTAATTTAATATTTGCTCTCCAGCAACAACTAGAAGTATTATTATAGTTGCTTGATACCTATACCTATGAATATTGTTTCTTATGCGTGTAGTGAAAATATTCAATTAACATTTTTTCATGGTCTGTAAGTGCTGTGTACTTAATTGTGGAGGGAAGAGTGGTCAGGAAGGGTGGAAGGGTGTTCAATGAAGAGTGAAGTCTGTGTTTGTGTTTTACCTGTACCAATATTTTCGTATTATCATCATTCGATGAAATTTTCAAGTCAACGGGTTGATACACGTAGCTTTCTCAAAAGTAAAAAGCTAATATTTTTGTGACTATCACGAAAAACGAAAACCTAACTGACAAAGAATATTTAATAATTACTTCAAATGTCTTTAAGTAAGTGTTGGGAATTGTTCCAAGCAAATTCTCCATGATATTGAATAAATATTTATTGAAAATTTCATTTACACATTAATTGCATTGTTTTTATTTTTATTTGTAATTGTGCTAGTAAATTGCAAATTACCCTTACAGATTTTAAACAAATAAACACGTTTCGTTACAAATTTTCCTTTTAGAATGAAAATAGAAGGATAGGGATGAGTGTGGGGTCAAACATGCGATAGTACTCGCACGGGTACGCAGAGGTAGTGGGGGAAAACTTGTGCTATGGCACAACAAAAATAACAAACTTTTTACTTTCCCGTATACGTACGTATACACGGAGTGATATACGTAGTATAGGGAAAGTTATGTAATGCTGCGCGAAAAAATGGCCAATTTTCGGCGGAAAAAAATTAATTACCGGGCCGTGAAAACGAATAAGTGGATAAAACCAGTTGCTAAATTAAGAAAAAAAATCCCCTAACACGTGGTGTGGTCAAAATCCATGATTTGTTGCTTCTTTATATTTAAAAATCGATTGACGGCATTCCGTCCGTCTGTCCGTCCGTCTGTCCGTCCGTCCGTCCGTCCGTCCGTCCGTCCGTCCGTCCGTCCGTCCGTCCGTCCGTCTGTCCGTCCGTCTGTCCGTCTGTCCGTCTGTCCGTCTGTCCGTCTGTCCGTCTGTCCGTCTGTCCGTCTGTCCGTCTGTCCGTCTGTCCGTCTGTCCGTCTGTCCGTCTGTCCGTCTGTCCGTCTGTCCGTCTGTCCGTCTGTCCGTCTGTCCGTCTGTCCGTCTGTCCGTCTGTCCGTCTGTCCGTCTGTCCGTCTGTCCGTCTGTGGTCAACGCTAGCGCCTAAACCGTTCGGTGGATTTTCTTCAAAATTGATATTCCCCAGTCGATGTGATTCTAGTCAAAGCTTTGTGATTTTGAAAAAGATTCTTTAAAATTTGGGGGTACTTTATATGAAGCCCCCGGGGGATTTTCAACATTTTTTCAAAAACGGCTCCAAATTTTTTCTTTAAATTTCTTGTATGAATAGAAGATAATACACTTTTTAACATGGCATAGGTCCGATTTTCACGTACAGCTCTAAATTTTCGAAAATTGTGAAAGTTCGAATTTTTTTCGGCGTCTTTCTCCAACTACAAAATTGAAGATAGAGATTTTTTCTTCAAATAAAATTTGTTCTGCATATTGAGTTCTTTAATAAAGGTCATGTAAATGTTTTTTGACAATTTTGGTAGTTTTCGTGCAATATTGCGTGCAATATGTGCAATTTAAAAATATTACAAAAACAAAATTTTCTCAAAAACGGCTCCAAATTTTTTCTTTAAACTTTTGGTAGGGATAGTGGTAAATGTACTCTATCAATGACATAAAAGCCATTTTGGTCTATCGGTTGGTTTATTCAAAAATTACAAAAATGTAAATTTTTTTACTTGTCTCTCACGTCGCTAATATTTACATTATCGGCGATGTTTTTACATTATTATATTTACAAGTATATATGCTTTAAATAATGTGTTAAGTAAAGTTTCTCGAAAACACTACCGTTTTCTGTGAAATGTAGCTCAAATTTCCGCATTTTTAGAAATGCTCAAACACTATTTTCTCATATATGGCTTCCAATTTTTTCTTGATACTTTTGTAACGGATAGTAATAATTGCACTCTTTAGTATAGCGTAAAGTTTATTTTAATTTTTTTTGTTTTTTTTCAAAAATTATATAAATGTAAATTTTTAAAAGATCTCTCACATCTTTAATATGCACATTATCCGCAATTTGTAAAGATGATTATATTTGTGAGTGTAAGTGCTTCAAATAACTTCAAATAAAGTATTTTGAAAACTCAAAACTTTTCTGTGAAAATGAGCTTCAAATTTTGCATTTTTAGTAGCGCTAAAACGCCATTTTCTCTTAAAAGGCACATAATTTTTAAAAGAAAATTGCCATTTACGGCTAGGTTTTTGTGTTCTTTAATATTCTAAAATTAATGTTTCTGTTATACCAATAGGTAACCGAAAAATAAGAAAATGACCAAAAAAATGTACTTTTGGCGATTATAGATGGTAGCTGGCAAGAAAGAGTATGTGGCAATTCCGAATATTGACAAATAAATAAATAAAATAAATACGGTCATGCTTAATTTTTTTCAAAGTACGAGTAGTTTTTCTTTAATTTTGTGACAAACGTAATAGGCCGCTGTAAATTTACTGCGCTTCGGACAGCTGGATGCGTCGTAAATTAGAATGTGCAATTTTGTATATTATTTCTTTCTTCGTTTCTTAAATTCGAACTTTGTTATAGACTTACACATTAATATTTTAGAAATTGTTTATTTTGAAATATTTGAAATAAGTAAAAAGAATTAATATCTATCCGAATAGCGACAATGCAGGGTCTGCAACAATGAAATTCACTTTGCGCTCGCGAATATCTCTGAATTAGTGTCATTGTTGTGACCTAATGGAGCTGTATGGAAAGGAGTTATAATTGTCTAATTTATGTTGATATTTGCAGGCAAATATTTAGTTTTGCACCAAATGCTGTAGCATTTGTAGTGAGTAGAGAATTTGTTGCATGGTTTTAAAACACTCTTCCCTAATCATGGCCCAATGGAAGGCATTTCTATATTTCCAGGGTATCAGTCTTCTTTTTCCAATACAGGGTTACAAAACTTTTGCATTCTATTTTTGTGAAGTTGTAGAATTCACATAGTTCTGACAACACTGCAATGGAAATAGTGAGTTCCAAGCGAAGATGTTAGTAGCGCATAAAGTGCAATATTACAGTACTACTTAGCTGTTTCCTCTAATACGGGAAAGTAAGTGCTGTTGTAGCACTACTAGTTTAAGTAGCTAATGTAGAATAGCTTGAAATAAATGGAAAACAAAAATCAACACGCGCTAGCCTACAATACTACGTGAATCAATTAAAAAACAACTAAATTTAAAATTATAGAAAAAATAGTGCAAGTCACCCGACAACTATCAACGATCGCAGTCCAAAAGGACGATTTAAATGTTGGCGGTATCTGGAAGTATGTACACGAACGCCCAGCTGCAAATTCATATTGTAAATAAAACACCGTTTGATATTAAACTCAAGGTGTCGGTTCGTTAAGATATTAAAAATGCAAACATCGTTTGAGCAACATTCCCATGTACCGAAGTGGGCTTACTCATGCCTACTAAATTTTTTCTAATGCTAACAATTGGTATTTAGTACTCAAAGATGAAAACATTAGTTTGATTATTTTTTTGCTCGGAATTGCTTTTCTTGAGGTACGTAAGAATGCAGAAAATGATTCAATACTTTTTGGTATACAAATAATTTTTCAATTTTCTCACCCCAGCAAGCTGGTACCCTGACTCTCCAAACCCCACTCGTTTCTTCATAACAAATCAAGGAAAGTTAAATAATATTGCAATGAGTAGGTCTGTTCTTGCGCGATCCGGTATTTTCGCACTATTTACTTGACTTTCTCAAGAGTAAAAACCTTTTCTATTATCTATCAAGGATAGAGAAAAGCTAACTCTCAAGGAAGATTGAAAAATTTCTTCAAATGTTGTTTTTAAAGAAGTAGGAATTGTTCCAAGAACATCTCTCTATAACGTTGAATAAACTTTAATTGAAAATTTGTTTCAAACATCAATTGGATTGTTATTTTGTTTGATGTTCTGTAAGTACATTAGTAGTTCCTCTCCTTTACGGAAAAGATAGACAAATGGATGTGGAAAGGGTGGGATTTAACATGCGAGAGTTCTCGCACGGGTACGCTGGTAAGATATATTTCAAAAGAAGTACGTTGCATAATTTTTACATCAAAAGAATACATCAAAACTGCGTTTATATCCTGTCAATAAAGGCATTTAAACAAGGAGATGTGGCTCAGTGCATCAACTTACGTCGCTGCACTGCCTCTGGCCGGAAGGTCTTAGGTTCGAGTCTCGACTGCGGTAAGAGTTTCGACACTAACTTGTCAGCTAGGTCGTATTCAGTCGCTGTCTGGAGGAGAATTCTCGGGACCAGATGCTCTGATTGGTACTTTTCCGTGGTTTCTCCGATGAACCCCAGGCGAATGCTGAAGCAGTGGATTATATGATCGTTAAACGGGCCACGGAGAGCGCCCGATCTTTCCTTTCTCTTCCTTATCCTATCCTCCCCTTACACACACACACATACACTAACATGTACTGCATTACCATACATGCCGGGAAACCGGTCGGGATCTTAGAGCTTGTCGCGGCTGTGGCGGTGCCCCGCTATTGGGAGATACCTGGTTGAGGAAAAGCTCGGAAGTCGACGGTAGCCAAATCTCGCCATGCAGCGAGGAAAGATCACCGCCACCTCGCGATGTAAAACATGCACTGCACATACGGGACCAAAGACCTCAGTAGTTTACGCGGCAGGAAACTCTAACAGTCAGAGTATTTAGCACTCTCCTTATAGAAAGACTAAAGAAAAATATTGAGTCGTATTTGAGAAAATCTTGTTTATTGAATTATTTCAGACAAAAGTACGCGAAAACTACATAGATTGTGGAAAAATTGTACATGATCTCGTTTACAATTTCTAATTTTGAAGAACAGATTTCATTCAGAAGAAGAATTTCTATATTCAACATTGCAGTAGTACGAAGGCGTAGAAAGAAATTTTAACTTTTGTAAGTTTTGAAAATTGGGAGAGATCAAAGAAAATGAAGCTATTTAAATGTGTACTTTGCTCAATCCCATAAAAGAATAACCCAACATTTTTCAGCAATTTTTGAGAATAAAGAGGAAGAAGTAACCTTCAGGCAATACGTAAAGTACTCAAAAAATCTAAAATATCCATTTCAAAGTGAGGGATATTAACACTACCTGTCAGATCGTTTGGTGAATATAAATGAGTGAAAATCTTCTTTACGGTCTGTAATTTTTTGGTATCAAGTGCTCACAAAACACATTACTACTGCGCAATGTATCATAGATAGTAATTTACTGCACATACGAACAAGAATTATTAACTTTTTCGGTAACAAATTTCTACAATACGCTTTTTTTCTGCATAAAATCGCCATTTTTCGCTACGGCTTTACATAGCATTTTCAGTATTACATATGTAGTATGCAAGAGAGTAAAAGAAAAGTTTCAACTCCCTTAAACTACAATATAAAGATTATATTTTCTTAAAGAAAGCTGATCTTCAAAATTTGATCGTCAAGTAACAGCAGATAACAGGCCTAATTTGGTTTGCCAAATTTGAAAAAAATCAATATTTACTTAAGAATAGTTCAAAATTTTCCAAATTCTTTTCTCAAAAAGAGTAAGGATTATTTAATTATTTGGCCTAGGTAGAATTATAATTACATCTAAAATTTGGAAAGTACTAAAGTTCATTCTTTCGAACCTGTCTTCCACACTGAATATTGAGGCCAGATTTATTTTTAATGCAATTACACATAAATATTGGATCAAAATATTTGGAATTTTGAGAAAGGTCAGAAGGAGCAATTTTTAAAATTTGTGATCGCGAATGCATTAAATTATAAAATAATACTTACATGTTTAAATTCTTATGTATAAATTTCAAAATTCAGAATTTTTAAATTGGTGATTATGCCCTGGAATTCAGTGAATTGTGCTAGATTTGTTCAAACGTTTAAAGATACAGCTGTTTTCCAGAAACATTTGTTTTCGTTTTTTAACTGGACTAAATTATGCAAAAATTACCCTCATTTCAAAAATAAATATACACGACATTTAAGTCCTAATATCCAACAAATTTTACTTGAAAGATATATCTTCAAAAATATAGATTTAAGAGGGTTCAACCATTTTATAATTTTCTATGTCGATGTTTTTAATGAAAATGGACTAAATGCTATTTTTGTTGGAGCATGGAGGAAGAACACTCATTTCAGGAAGCACCTCTAACAAAAGATTTGAATCTATTTTTCAAAATGTTTCAAAGATTCTGTGGGCTATGAAAAGTACACCCAAAAGTTAAAATATCTGTGTATAATTTGTGGCTGAGAAATATTAATTTGGGAGAAAGACCTGTGAAGGGATTAGGCGCTATTTATATTTACATAATAATTAAAAATAATAAGTAACCTATTTGAAGTTAATAAGTATCTTAAAAATGTTACAATTTTACAAGCATTTCTTTGTATATTTGTTAAACTATTTGAAAATTTGATAAGCAATCGAATTTTGAATTTTTAAGCATGACTGTCGGCTACATATAGCTGAGGGGAATATAAGTAATTTTTAGAATCAAGACGTTTCTTTAAAACTTTCGTCAAAATCCAGAATATGATTAATTTTTATTAACATTCAACTTCGTTTTCAAGAATTTTAAATTGAGATTCTTTCCGTAAATATTAATTAATTCTTGATCTTCAAGATAAATGCCCTAACGCTACACAATGCCAATTAGTGACAGTTATATACATTTCTACAGACAAAAATATTTATACAGTTCAAGAAAAGTTTGACAATCTTCTATGGGCTTCATGCTCGACAGCTAATACTTCACTTGGCAGACTTCAATAATAGCTAAATGTCATTGTTTTTCATCCATTGTCATGAAGAAATTCTTGTGAAACAATAAACAAGTTTCCCGAGTAACGAAGCGGCAATGGTTCGTCCCAGTTGTGTCCTATCCAGAGATTTCAGCGTGTCTTTTGCTCTTATTCAAGGATTTCAGTAATATGAATGGGATTTCGCAGATAATATGGAATCCTACAATTGGCGTGGTGGCATTGGGGTACGACGCTGTCACCGTGCCTCAAAATGCTCAATTTCTCCATGAGATTCCAACGAAGGTGGGTCCCTTCTCTAATTCTTTTTTCTCGACTGATTGATGCTTCCAGGCCTGAGAAAAAATAAGGCTTACTTCTTGTCCTTTACAAAATTACAAATGTAAAAATCGAAAATATAGAATTTTATATATCTGGCAGATCCAATGATAGCAATAACGCAAGTTTGTTGAGGATGTTAATCAAGTGTTAAAAGAGAATATCTTCAATAATTTATTCGTAGTACGGGATTTTTTTAAAAAATAATACTTTTGCCATAGTTAAAAATTGGAATAATGGAAACTCAGTTTGCACGCATATCACGTGTCACTGCTATCAATGCCTTACGAAATAAAGGGTTGAAGGGTTAATGCCTTACCTTACGTGGCGAGACTCGGGCCTTCAGGCCCACTCTTCCGCCTGACCAAGCAAATTTCGCTACGTTCCTTTCACCATGTAGCGGAGACAGAAGGTATTATCTGAGGCGATGAAACAGGTTGTTTGAATTTAGATCAGAGGCTTCATTTAAGCTTGAGGATCTTTTACTTGCAGTAAATTTACTACATGGGACAGCCGGCTTTACTTCCTTCTGAAGTAAGGCGTACGAAGGGTTTTTTCGGGTCACAAGTCACTTCACAACCTTTGTTTTCATGGATGGATGCACAGCTGTCCCACGCATAGGATTTAGGGTACTACACTGTACTAAACTCTGACCTTTCAAAATGTAATTTTTTATGCAAATCATATCTACTCACGAACAGGTTCCCTAAGTTCGTGGGGAGAACAACATCATCCTGTTTATGGAGTTGATCAAATAATTTAAACCTGAGTAGTGGGAAAATGAAATTTTAGAAATAAACAAAATATACAAGTTTTCCACACCAAGGTTGGAATATTTTGTTGATATATGTTGTAGAGTGCAGGAACTCGTAGGCTGCAGTTCATCTAAATTTTTATAATAACTAGACTTTGTTTAAGGTGAGACGGTAGGCCAATTTTAAAAAAATGGAATTTTCTTTTTTTGAATTAAATAATATGTTCTTTTATGAACAGACCACATTCATTGATTTATTCCGTCTGTAAGTGTAGGAAATTTATTTTTAAAGATTCCACTGACAACTGTCAGACTGCAATATTACTGTACTTCCGCGCATACAACATCTTATATCTCTTGTTATAATTTTGTCAGAAAGCTAGTTTTAGTTTACTTTTGTAAAGGAATTTTGTCTGCAGGTGCTCATAGAACAGTCTGTGCGATAGTCCAATTTTTGTAAATGCATTATTTAGTTAACAATTTTTCCGCACGTATAGAAGCCTGACTTGATGTTTTTGTTATATAGTAAAGTTCAATTTATTAACAATTGTGATGTGTTATAGTCTACAAAATTAAAATAAATGTCTCATATGTTCTACAATGGCGAAATGTAAAGGAATCTTTAAACAACGCATTTTCAAAGAAAATAAGCATATCAGATAAAATCCTTTTCAGCACGAAAATAATGATAACATGAGTCCGAATGCATGTGAAACTCTTCCTAGTGAGTCTAAAAGGAAACAAACGAAGTGTAAATACCGAAGTTGAAAATAATACAAGTGAAGACATAACTTTTCAGAAGATGGCTACATGGCAAAATACAGAATGTGAGGCATTCAAGAACTCCATTTGTATAAGAATACCAAAATATATTTTTGTTGGTATCAGAACTTTACAATTAGGGAGTGTTTGAATCTGTTGTAATAAATAATGATAGAAATTGTGCCGTATGAGAAGTTATGAAAAACTTGTGTGTCACATGGAAAAACCCATGCTGATATTTGTAGAGAACTTGACAGATTACGCATTGCGAAGGCAAAATATGATGAGCAACAAATGCCAAAGGAGGCAAGAAAGAAGAAAAGAAAAACTCAGGCTTGTCTAAAAGATAGTGAAACCTGTTATTATGATGTAGGCTGCCTGTAGTTACTCTCTAGTGAAAAATATTCTAAGTTTTCCTAAAATATGCTTCTCTGAAAACTTTGAGTGCCATTTTCTCAGAAGTTAAAATTTTGAAACGTTTGCCCCATTATCTCCGAAACTATTAAAGCTATCTGCATGAAATTTTAACTGATGATAAACCACGTTCTACTAAGAATGTGGATCCTCAATCGTGATTATTACTTCTCTAGTCCATGTGTTAGGATTTTTTTTGCACATTTTCTTGAGGAAAAATTCGTTCCTTGGAAAAAAAATTAATAAATCTCTTCAGAAAAGAGATCACAACTTAACTGACGATCAGTAATCTCTTCATATATCTCTTAATAAGTAGTGCAAAATCCATTAAAATTTATTCAGTAGTTTCTGAGAAAATGGATCACAAAGTTGCTCGTTTTAACATTGATGGGATAGGGCCTACTGTCTCACCTTAATTCTAACATCAATTTGCATAAACATACCATTCATTCACTTACCAGTATAACCTTTAATATATTTCTTGTAATTTTTATTGTATCTTCATTGTATCAGTCCATGATATACGATTCCATTAATTTTGACAATCGCGTAAAAATTAAGACAGCTGTTTAAAATTCAATTATGTTTTTTTAAAAGTACAAATATACAATAATGTAATGTAATTATGATGTGTGATGTAATTATGTTTTTATATATTTATTCATTTTAAAATATAATTACATTGGAAATCGAAGCCTTTCTACAAATTTATAAAATATAATAGGATTAACCTACAATTTGTTTTGGGATTTGATAGATTTTAAATTGCAAATCATTATCAAAAATTTAAAAGAATTTAATGTTCTGATAAATAAAAGAAATGTATTCCTTTAAATGAAAAACGCGTCTTTAACTGAGGTTGTTTTTATATAATTTTGCAGGGCTGGAGGCTTTTCGAAAAATGCTCAAGTAAGGACGGCGTCACAATGGTTTACAGCTCTTGCTGAAGACTAAGCGAGTCCCATATGAAGGTGGGTCCATTTTAAAATTAGTTTAGGTAGCATTTCAGATTTATTTTTTGAAATTGCTTTAGAGCCCGAGTAATTTTATTGATTTTAATGAACAAATATCGTGACCAATAAATTTTGCGCGTACAAATGTTTAAGAATATTGTTATGTTAAATAAAATAGGTAGGCAATTTAAAAACGCAATAAAATGGAATATTCTCTCAATATTTTAGAAAGAACAATATCTTACAATCATTATTGATATAAAATATTAAAGGATTGCTGTAAGGTTTGTATTAAAAATCATTTGTTTCAATCTCTAAATTTTTACAGTCTGGTTGTTTCTTTAGCCATGTGTTAAACGTTTATGAGGTGTTAAGTTGACCCATTTGTTTATGAACATGAAAAAAATGTACATGACCTTAATGAAAATAACTCTCTATGGAAAACAAATTTTATTTGAAGAAAAAATCTTTCTTCAATTTTGTAGTTGTAGAAAGAAGCCGAAAAAATCAAACCTTTGCAATTTTCGAAAATTCACAGTTAACCGTCGGATGCCACCCTAATAATTGGATTTTACTCTATGCTTTCAAGAAATTTTAAAAAATAGAGCCGTTTTTGAGAAAATTTTGAAAATGTCCGGGGGACTTCATGTAAAGTACCCTAAATTTTAAAGAATGTTTTTCAAAATTTCAAAGCTTCTACTCGAGCCAGATGGATG
This sequence comes from Acheta domesticus, assembly GCA_031308135.1. Classification (NCBI taxonomy): domain Eukaryota; kingdom Metazoa; phylum Arthropoda; class Insecta; order Orthoptera; family Gryllidae; genus Acheta; species Acheta domesticus. The sequence continues at coordinate 196,814,018 of JAHLJT010009419.1, read as the reverse complement.
TTTATTTTTTTCAATTTGTAAAGATTCCGATGCATGGTTTAGGCGATTGTGGTGCTCACAGACAGACAGACGGCCAGGCAGATAGACGGACAGGCAGACAGAGAGACGGACAGACGGACGTTTTGAAAAGAACCACTTTTTGGTATCGGAGGACCCCAAAATGTGTATTGCTGTTGAAGTCTCGAAATCGATTTTCCGCACCACTACATAACTTTCCCTATACTACGTATTTTACTCCGCATTTACGTATGTATACGGGAAAATAAAAAGAGGACAAATAGAAATAAAAAGAACAAAGGAACAAAAAAGAGCTTCAAAAAGGAAACTGGAAGGGAATAGTAGGGAAAACGAAGACGGCAAAGAGCAAATAATGGAGGAGCAGTGTGATTAAGAGTAACAAGAACAAGGCATAGAAAATACAGGAATTTGAGGAAAAGAAACAAGAAGAGGACTAAGAATAAAAAGTAGATGATGAAATTGTTCACGAGGTGACCAAGAGTAATAAAAAAAAGGTTGAAAGGGAAGAACTAGTGTACAAACTCTATGAAGTAGGTGCAGCTGGAGATGTCCAATAAAAAACAGTGTTATCAAAAAACAACAAGAAGTGGGAAGAGCCCAAGTGGGAAGTACCAAGAGGCTCAAGTAAAGAACATAAGGGAACAAGGCGAGGTCGAATACGTACAAGTATACTAGAACCTCGCTAACCCAGACGTTTTGAATTATGACGTCCGGATAATCCGGACCAGTATTGGAAAATATATTGTTTAGCGTAGAAAATGAACTTCTTGAGAATCCCTCACTCCATCTACCAACCCTCTCCTTTCCCTCCCCATGCCTACAGCAGTAGGCAACCCGCAGGAGGGAAAGGGAGAGGTAAGTGAGTGACTCGGGTGATGCTTTGGACATTCTCAAGGACTCCGTCCACTTTGTACCGATGCATATGGCGCAGTGGTGTCAAGGTTTCCTTCTATTGGCAGTGTCAATCCTTGCGCACAGTGACACGCCACGAGCTTCTCTGCGCCACTAGTGTCTCGAGAGGGAACTATTACTAACCCCGCCGTTTTACAGTAGTGATGGTGTTGTTTCTTGCGGCGGGGTTATGAACTGCGTGGAGAGGTGATTTCGTCGTGACACTCGTGCCACGGACTCCCGCTCGTGGCATCGACATTGACAACACTGATATAGCGTATTAATAGATATTATTTATTTGGTCAGAAAAACAATAAAAACTGTATATGACGTATTTGGGAAGTGATTATTATTACAATGTGTTTTAGATGAAAATGTGTCGACAATAATTTTTAAACCATTAAATGTTTAACCTTTAATTGGTATCGTTTTTCAAGACCTTTCATTGGTATCGGCGGCCTCTAATACCGCTCACACTTAATTCCTGTAATTCAACGTATTATTTGACAACTTTGAACTTATCTGCTTGTGTAAACATTAACTTTTGTTTTATAAAAGTATATGATGATGCAGAACTTCAAGTTCGAGTCCCGTTTACGGCAGGATTTTTCTAAAGGTCACGTCACACACATTAGAACACCGTGGTAAGTCTCGTCGAAAGCGAATGAGAGTCAATTCGCGGAGTGAGAACGCGTGTAGTGGAATATCACGGGGTGGGTGAGACAATATCAAGAAATGACTGGCTGAGGTGCACAGGGCTTCAATTAATGTTACTGCAGTGCCTCTGAACGGAGTGTTATAGGGTCCGAGTCCTAATGGTGACAAGATTTTCGACACTAGCTAGATAGCTAGCACGAATTCAGCCGTTTTCTGGATGAGAATTCTTCCGGTCAGCTGCTCTGATGGGTAGTGTTTGTGATTTATCCAATGAACGTCAGTGCTAATGATGGTGCAATACCCATCAAACGGGCTTCGGTCCACACGCGATCTTTCCTTCTTCCTTGCCCTATCTTCACCTCTTACTTACACACACACACACACACACACTTACATACCCACACTACAGAAAATGACGGGAGATCAATCAGGAACTAAGCTAGGGCAGTACTCCTCTTATGGGAGATACCTTGTTGGGGAAACCCATAGCCGGCGTGTTGGTCGGCAACGGATTTCATTGTCCAGTTGTGGAAGATCACAGCCACATCCCATAGACATCATTCAGTACACTTATGGGACAAACGTTCTAGTCGTTGAGGTGCCCAGAAACAGCCAATTAATGGAGGGTAGGAACATCACGGGAAGCGTTTTTTCATAATAGGTAAATGCGTTCATTGTTGGTAGTATTTGAATCATTTTCATATTCATGTTCATTCTTTTGCTCTTGTTCGATTTCAAAATCATGATCGTGATATCTATAATTATATGTTATCTCGTAGTTTTGGTATCACTAGGCGAAAAAAATACTTAACGCAATTGGTATCGGCTGTGTCTCATACCGCACCACAGAAAAATATTACATAACTGTAAAAAGAAACCATTAGTGAAGCTCACATTTTGTTCAGAGATAGGTTTACACTAAAAGGGAAGGTGCTGACCCGCTGGACGTGTAGACACAACAATCAGTGATTGCTGCACAAGTGTTAACTTGCGGGCGTGGTCAGACTGCGATACCAATTAAAGGTTAAATGTTATGTTGTGTGACATTTTTAAATCCATTAAATGTATAATTGGTATGTCCATGTTCGTTTTTTATCGTTCGCCCTCATTCTCTGGATAACTCGGCCACGGACCCAGTTAATCCGAGTAAACGAGGTTCTACTGTAGTGGCGAGGAGGAACGCGGCGAGGAGTAAGATGAATAGGGAGATAACAAAATGGAAAGGGAGAGGTCCAGGAGGGATAAGCAGAGCACCAATGGAAACAAGAGAAGTAAGACGTAAACAAGGGGAATCAAGAGAGGTCCGAATGGATCTAAGACAGAATCAAGAGAAGAAAGAGAGCAAGGAGAGTACTAAGAGAAACAGGGAGAGGGCCAAGAGGAAAACGAGAGAATCAGCATGTAAAAGGAGAAAATCGAAAACAAGATGACCTAGAGAATATAGGAAAGTAGCGAGATTAACAAGCAAAAGTCAAAATGGAACAAGGAGACGACAAATCGGAACAAAGGAAAGGAAATATAATAAACAAACGGACCAAAAAAGGAACAGACTGAACCAAGTGGATCAAGGGGCGAACAATAAAGATAAGGGAAGAAAGGACAGTGACAAGAAAATAAAAAGGAGATAAACCACAGAAAAGAGAATGAAATGGAGCAAGAAAAACATGAAGAGTATTAAATTGATTAAAGATAGGGAAATGAGGAACAAAGACAAATAGGAAAAAGCATAAAACCAAGCATTGTCGTTGGAACCAAGCGTTGTCTGTGGAACATGAGATACCAGAAGAAGAACAGTAGGCCAAAAGAGGCTAAGTAGAAGCAGAACACGGAAAAGAGCAGAATTATCATGAATAGAACGGATTGAATCAAGGATAGGTCTATAAAGATACTGAAAAGATCATGAGGAACAAGAAGGAAGAAAAAAATTGAGATCAATATATGAATATGGACAAAAGAAAGACGAAAAAGAAGGAAACTATGTTTCTTTATCTCTCCTTGTCCCACATTGTCTTTTATTTCTAAATAGAAGTAGAGGATAATGTGAAACAAGTAGAGAACGAAAAGGAACAAAAAGAGTACCAAGGAATTAAAAGGAGGATCAAGAGGTTTGAAAAGGAGACCAGAAGAGGAATAAAAATTATAAACATGCAACGAAGTAGAACAAAGTGAGGCATAATATTAATAAGAAAAGAAGAAAAACCTAGGAAAGGAAGTGGATTACGAAGGGGGCGAAGATTGACAAGAAAATTAAGAACAGAATTGAAAAGAGCTCTTGGATCAAAGAGAGGATCAAGATGTACATACAGATATCTAGAGGAACTAATAGGATAGAGGTGCGTATGGATAATTAAGAGAAACACGGACAAAAAAGGAAGAAGGAGACGTTCAAGAGGCACAAGGGACCTAGTCGGAAAAGAAAGAACTAAGTGGAAAAAAGAAAGAACCAAATCGACCAAGCCCTCTGATTGTCTTTTCCTTTTTCCCGCGAATTTTCTCCTTGTCTCGTGGTAATTAGGGCAAGAGTGATAAATGTAAGACATAGAGGGAAAAGGGAAAAATAATAAGAGGGGTGTTTGAATTGGTCCTCTGTGACTTCTCATTATCACTTTCCCTCTGTGGCTTCTCTTTATCACATTTGGTCTAAGACCAAGGGGAATAAAGAGAGGACATGAGAGGAAAAGTCCAATATCATGGAAACTAAGGGTAATAACCGGATAAGTAAGAAGGAGATGGATAAAATAAAAATAGTTAAAGACCTAGCCGAACAGGAATAGTACAAAATGGTTCCGGGTGATAAAAATTGAGACAAGAGGAGGATTAAAAAGAACAAGAAAAATATAAGCTGAAAGAAGATTAATTGGAAAAAGAAAATTATCCGAAGGAAAAAGGAAGACCAATGAAAGGTTAAGGAGGAAGTAGACTGATAATAAAAAGAACTAAGGGATTCCCAGAGACAACTAAATCAAAAGAAAATAGGAGAGGCCCGTGAACAAGGACAAGGGTAAGAGAAATAGAAGAAGGCCAAAGGAAGCTAGGAGGAAAACTTAAGTAGGGCCAAGAGGAACAGGGGGAATATCAACCATAAATAATCTTGAAAGTGTCAGGATAAAATAGAGCAGACCCAAGAAGAAATAGGAGGATAAAATAGAAAATTGCTATCAAGAGGAACTAGGAAAGTAACAAAAAGCATTAGAAGCGGGCAGAGAGGAACGACAAGAGGATCAAGAGAGACTATCAGAGGGCAAAGAAGTTCAACGAGAGGATTAAGGGGCACAAAAAAAACTAGAAGGGGACCAGGTGTAACTAGGAGAGGATCAAGCTAAAATAGCAGTAGGACAAGAAAATTAAAAAGACCACGAGGGAAACAGAAATATCGTGATAAAATAGGATAGAAACAAGAGGTAGAGCAAATAGGGATTAGAAGCGGTTTAAAGGAAAAAGAACTGAATATATAGGAACTGAGAGAAACATTATTGATTGTCTATTTAATTTTACATATTGATTTTAGGTTCCGGAGACATTCTAATAAGTCAATATTTTTATTGAAATCTTTTACTTATACTTTTTTGGGCAACGTAATGTTAAACAATACGATGTATCTGTTTTATATGATATTTTTGGTCTATGTTTTTTTTTGAAAACACAAAAATATGTATATCTATTTTTTCAAATAACATTATTTTAACAAGAACTTCAAATCAGGACTTATTTGAGCAAATAACTTATAACACGTTATATCTAAGAACAAATATCTCAATGAAGCCCATCCACTCGCCACTGAAATCCTTGAATTCCATAAATCATTTCCATCATCCCAACACAATCCATATTTAAGAATTATAGTACGTCAAGTGTGGAGAAACTAATTGTTACAAAAAAAGGTTTTGAAACTTAGATCATTTTTAGGACTGACTACACACAGAATCAGAACGTAGTTAACACAGAGGACTGAGAACAAAGATATAATACGTAATATAAGAATACAAGAAAGAACAAGTAATATAAAGCCTGCGTAAAAGATTTTATTAAAAATATCATCACCTGTTGTTTCTCAAATATAGAGGAACATAAGAGAAAGCCAATGGAAAATGGAACTGGATCAAGGAAGACAAGAATAGAACAAAGAGAAATCGTGATAAAACCAAGAGGAATTATGAGACAACAGGAACAAGGAGATAAGGACAGGGCCGGAAGGAGCAAAAGAATCAAGAGGGACTTGTTAAAAATAAACCCAAAAAGGGTCAGGAGTAATTAGCAGCAGATATAGGGGAACTAGGAGAAAATAAAAAACTAGGAGAGAAAAGAAAGGAACTATCAGATTACTAAAAGGAGTTAGTAGACAATGGGGAGATGTTATAGTAATAGTAACTAGCAGAAGATGTAGCAAATAAAGGGACCAGGTGTAAATAGTAAAGAATAAAATAGATAATAAGGAACGCCGGAGAGACAAAAGACATACTAGAAGACGATTAGGAGTAGGTAAAAGAGAAATAACTAGGAGAGAATCAAAATGTAATAGAGAGAATATCCTAGTACTGACAAGGAGGAACAAGATCAATAAAAGTAATAATGAGAGGAACAAAAATAATTAAAAAATAAGGTCTTAATAAAGGAAGAAGAAAAACTAGGAGAGTACAAAGAATAAAAACGAGTGGACGAATAGCAAATACAAGAGGACAAATAGATGAGAGTAAAGAGGAACTAGAAATGTGTTAAGTAAATGAGTGAGGATTAATAAAATTAGAAAGACGCATTAGAAAAATATAAAAACTCAGGAGGCTCTGGATAAGCATTAAGAGAAAACTAGTAGAGCACGAAGAAAAATTGCGGTACGATTAAAAGGAACTGGCACAGAACCAAAAGAAACTAGAAAAACATTAGAAGGTAAAGATTCCCAGGAGGCTCAAGTAAATAATTAACAGAAAAAAAGAAAAGTACAAAGAGGAATTGCGAATCAATTGAAGTAACTAGCACATTACCAAGAGAACCTAAGTAAATATCAAGAGGAACTAAAAAAATATCAAAACAAAGAACAAGGGTAGCTACTAAAGGGAAAATGTAAGGACTACTAGGAGGTAACACAGCTAGAGAAGGGAGTGGGGTAAGAACTAATGAGAAATGATCATTAGGAAAAAGAAGAGTAACAGGAGGCTCTTGTAGAGCATTAAGAGAAATAAGGTAAGCACAAGAGGATTTGTGAGAAAATTAAAAGGTACTGGGAGGGTACCAAGAGGTACTATGAATATAAGGAGAAACTACGAAATAACCAAAAGAAAGAACGAGAATATTAAAAGCAATTTTTGAGAACTAGTAGGAAGGGTCAAGAGGAAATGGGAGAGGGTAAAGGAGAAGAGAGAGGGAGGGGCTTTGGGAGTAATAAGATAAGCTCTTTAGAAAAATTATGAGTTGCAGGAGACTCTGGTAAAGCATTAGAGGACCAAGGGGAGCACCAAGAGGAATTGCGAGTCGATTAAAAGTAACTGGAAGAGTACCAAGAGGAACTGCACATATAATGAGAAGGTCTAGGGAAATAACTAGTAATGGAAGGAGAGTATTATAGAGGAATTGTAAGGAACAATTGGAGAAGGGCAAGATGATCTGGGAACGTATAAATTAGTGATCAGGAAGGGGTAAGGAGTAATCAGATAGGCTTGTTTGCAAACTAGTCCCAGGAGTCTCTAATGAAAATTAGGAGAAGCAAGAAGAGAACCACAAAAGATGAGAGATGATTTAAAGCAACAGGGAGACGACCAAGAAGAACTATAAATAAAGTTGATCTACGATTATACCAACGAAAGGAACGAGAACTAAAGATAATTTTTGACGACTAATATGAGATGATGAATAGAAATTGGGAGGTGGTGATGGAGACAAAGGGGAGGGAGTTAGGGAGTAATGTAATAAACTCGTTAGAAAAGAGGTCAGAGGAATATCTACCGGAGCATGAAGTGAAACAAGGAGACCACCAAGAGGAATTGAAAGACAATTAAAATATCTAAGAGACTGCCAAGAGGAACTATGAACATATAAAATGCATTTGGGAAAATAAAAAATGAATAAGAGTACTAATGGGAAACAATAGGACAGGATGAAGAAGAAATGGAAGAGGAGGAAATGAGATAGAGAGGAGTGATAGCCAAGGGGTAATGAGATGGGCTAAATGATATCGTAGGCTTCCGCGACCAGAGTAATGATCTGGACTGTCCGCATGACGCCGCTTCGAAAGCTGAGGTGCCGACGTTTCGACCATAATATCGTGTTCAACTACACCGTCAAGGCTGTAGTGCCTTTCGCCTTCGAAGCGGCGTCACCCAGACAGCCCAGATCATAATGAGATAGGCTCATCAGTACGAAGAAGAGTCTCAGAAGGCTCTAGTAGAGCAACGACAAACAAGGAGAGCACCAAGAGGAATCGAGAAACGATTAAGAGGAACTGGGAGAGTACCAAGAGAAACTAGGGACATATAGATAGAAATTAGAAAAAAATTCTAGGAGAGAAAGAACGAAAATACTAAAGCAGAAGGTGAAAAACAATAGGAGATGGTTTGGGGGAACTGGAGAGAGTAATGGAGACTGAGAATGGAAACGGTTCAATAGTAATGAGATAAGCTCTATAGAGAAAATAGGAAATACAAGGGGCTCTAGTAGAGCATTAGAGGAAAAAGGAGAGCACCAAGAGGAATTTCCAGACAAATTGAGAGAGTAGCAAGAGTAATTAGGAATCTACAAAGAGAAACTAGAAAAATACCAAGAAAAATAACGACATTGTTAAAGGGAATTTTGAGGTCTAATAGTGGAGAGTAAGAAGAACTGGGGGCGTGTAAAGGAGAGAAGGTTAGGGAGAAATTAAATACCCTCATTAGAAAAGAGACATTCTTGGTGGCTCTAGTAAAACACTAAAAGAATATAAAAAGCACCTAGGGGAAGTTCGAGATGATTAAAAAGGAATGGGATATTACAGAGAGAAACAAGGAATATATAAATTGAAACTACGAATATTCCAAGAGAAAGAACGTGCGTACTCAATGGAATTTCTGAGAACTAATTGGAGAAAGTTACGAGGAAATTAATGGAGGTTGAAAGAAGAGAGGAGGGGGTTAAAGAGTAATGAGAAAAGCTCTTTAGAAGAGAGTGGAGTCACCACAAGGCTCTAAAAGGGCATTAGAGGAGCAAGGAGAGCCCCAAGAGAAATTGCGAGACGAATAAAAGGAACTGCGAAAGTACGAGAGACTAGGAATATACAAAGATACACTAGAAAAATACCAAGAAAAACTACGATAGCACAATAGGGAGGGGATTTTGCGGACTAATAGGAGAGGACCAAGCGGAACTGGGAACGAGAAAAAGGAGAATGAGGAAAAAGGAGTTGAGAAGAAATGAATTAAACTCATAAAAAAAGTCCCTAGAGACATTAGTAGAGCAATAAGAGGAACAAAGGAGGCACCCAGAGGAAAACGAGACTACTAAAATAAACTGGGGATTACCAAGAGGAACTAGGAGCATTTCAAAAAGAACTAGGAAAATATAAAAAATACAAAAGTACTGAATGGAAATTTTGATAAACAATATGAGAGGCTCAGGAGGAACTGGAATCGGAAACAGAGGATAGTGAGCAGGAAGGGGTTAGGGATTAATCAGATAGAGTTGTTAGAAAAAATATCCTAGGGGGCTCTAGTAGAGCACTATATAGAACAAGGAGAGCACTAAGCAGAGTAGCGAGACGATTTAAACTAACTGGGAGAGTACACACATGAAAAAGGAAATGTGTAAACCGGAACTAGGAAAATACCAAGAAAGAGAACGAGATAGTAAAGGGAATTTTTGAGGACTAATAGGGGATGGCCATGAGTATCTCAGAAAGGTGAGTGAGGTAAAGGGGGTTGAGGAGAAATAAATTAACCACATTAGAAAAAATAAATGTAGTACGGCAATTTGAGGAGCAAGAAGCGCATCTAGAATAATTGCCAAACTAAAATAAACTGGGAGAGTATCAAGGAGAACTAGAAACATAAAAGAAAGTACAGGAAAAACAAAGAAAAATATGAAAGTTTTGAATGGAAATTTTGAGAAACAATATAAGAGGTTCAGTAGGAACTGGAAATGGGTAAAGGAGAGTGAGCGGGAGGGTGTTACGGAGTATTCAGTTAGGCTCGTTGGAAAAAATGTCATAGGTGTGTCTAGTAGAGCATTAAGTATAACTAAGAGACCACGAAAGCAAAATGCGAGACGATTGAAAGGAACTGGAGTGTATCAAGATGAAAAAGGAATATATAAAAAGGAACTAGGAAATACCAAGAGTAGTAAAGGGAATTTTTTAGGCCTAAAAGAAATGGGTCAAGAGGAAATAGGAACAGTCAGAAGAGTTAGAGAGAGAGGTTGAGAGGGTTGAGAAGAAATCTCATACACACGTTAGTAAAAAGAAGTCCATAGCGACTCTAGTAGAGCAATAAGAAGAAGAAGGGCAGCCCCCAGAGGAATTGTGAGACAACTAAAAGAAACTGGGAGTGTACCATTCTGAACAAGGGATATATGAAATGAAACTAAGAATATATCAAGAGGAAGGACGAGAGTACTGAACTGAATTTTTGAGCTCTAATTGGAAAAGGTCTGGAGGAACTGGGAGGAGTGTGAAGAAAAGAGAGAGGGGAGGGGGTTAGGGAATAATGAGAAAACTCTTTAAAAAAGAGTAGAGTCACAAAAGACTCTAGAAAAGCATTAGAGTAACAAGGAGTGGACGAAGAAGAATTGCGAGACGAACGAAAGGAACTGAGAGAGTACTAGGATGAACTAGGAAAATATAAAGAGGAACTAGGAAAATACCAAAAAATAGTACAAAAGAAAATTTTGGGGAACTAATAAAAGAGGGACGAGCGAATGGTGAGGAAGGTGAGTGAGGGAGAGGGGCTTGAGAATAAATAAATTGAACTCAGTACAGAAACGTCCCTACAGACTCCAGTAGAATAATAAGAGAAAGAAGGGGAACACCCAGAGGAATTGCGAGGCGTCCAAAATTATTTGGGAGAGTACCAAGATGAACTAGTAACATATAGAAAAGAACTAGGAAAGTATAAACAATACGAAAGTACTGAATTAAAATTTTGAGAAACAATATTAGATGTTCAGGAGCTACTGAGAACGGATAAGGAGAGGGAGCGGGAAATGGTTAAGGAGTAATCAGATAGGCTCGTTAGAAATAATGTCCTAGGAAGCTCTTGCAAAGCTTTACATAGAACAAGGAGAGCACCAAGTCGAAATGCGAGGCGATTAAAAGGAACTGGGAGAGTACCAAGAGGAAACAGAAATTAATAAGCAGGTAAAGAGGAAACGAGAACCGATTATGAAGTGTGATGGAGAGGGGTGAGGAGAAATGTAAAACCCTCATTGGAAAATGAAGTCTCTTGAGTCTCTAGAAGGGCATTAAAAGGAGCAAGAACAGATCACAGAGGATTAAAGGAGCAAGGCGACCAGCAAGACTAATTGCGAGACGATTAAAATGAACTGGGAGATTACTAAAAGGAACTAGAAGTATATGAATAGAAATTAAGAAAACTCCAAGAGAATAGACAATTCTAAAAGGAATTTTTGAAGACTAATGGAAAGGGGCAGGAGGAACTGGGATAGGGTGAATGAGATAAAGTGTGTTACGGAATAGATAGGCTCATTACAAGAAAAACGTGTCCCAGAAGGTTCTAGTAGAACGTTGTGGGGAACAAGGGGAGCACCAAGACGAATTGCGAGACGATTAGAAGAATATGGGAAAGTACCAAGAGGAATTAGGAATATTGAAAAAGGAACTAAGAAAATTTAATAAGAAAGTACTACAGTATTATAGGGTAATTTTTAGGAACAATAGGAGGAATGAGAGAGGATAAAAGAAATAAAACAGGAGAGGTTAAGGAGTAATGAGACAGGTTCATTAATAGGAAGCAATAAGAGAATCATGGAGAGAACCAAGAGGAATTGCCAGATGACTGAAAGGAACTGGAAGCGTACCAAAAAAATAGGTATATATAAATAAGAACTAGTTAAACCCCAAGAGAAAGAAAGAAAGTACTTAAAGGAATTTTAAGGACAAATAGGGGAGGCAAGAGAAATTGGGAGAGTGAAGGATAATAGGAGAGGAATAGACGGATAATAGGATAAGGACTTATAGAAAAGGGAGGGAGCTAAGGCGTAATGAGATCAGCTCATTCTAAAAAAGAAATCACATGCGGTTCCAGTGGAGAATTAGAGGAGCAAGGAGATCATCAAGAAAAATTGCGAGACGCATGATAGGAACTGAAAGAGTACCGAAAGAAACTAGGTATACATAGAGACGAAATAGGCAAATTCCAAGAAAGAGAACGATAGTACTAAAAGGTAATTGTGAGAAACGATAGAAGAAGATCAAAGATGATCTTGGAATGAGTAAAATAGAGTAGGTGGGAGGGGGTTAAGAAGTAAGCAGATTGGTTTGTTAGAACAAAAAGTCCCAAAAGTCTAGTAGAAAATTAAGAGGAAGAATGACACAACCAAGAGGAATTGAGAAACGATTAAAAGGAACTGAGAGATAGGAGGAACAATAGGAGGAATGAGAGAGGATAAAAGAAATAAAACAGGAGAGGTTAAGGAGTAATGAGACAGGTTCATTAATAGGAAGCAATAAGAGAATCATGGAGAGAACCAAGAGGAATTGCCAGATGACTGAAAGGAACTGGAAGCGTACCAAAAAAATAGGTATATATAAATAAGAACTAGTTAAACCCCAAGAGAAAGAAAGAAAGTACTTAAAGGAATTTTAAGGACAAATAGGGGAGGCAAGAGAAATTGGGAGAGTGAAGGATAATAGGAGAGGAATAGACGGATAATAGGATAAGGACTTATAGAAAAGGGAGGGAGCTAAGGCGTAATGAGATCAGCTCATTCTAAAAAAGAAATCACATGCGGTTCCAGTGGAGAATTAGAGGAGCAAGGAGATCATCAAGAAAAATTGCGAGACGCATGATAGGAACTGAAAGAGTACCGAAAGAAACTAGGTATACATAGAGACGAAATAGGCAAATTCCAAGAAAGAGAACGATAGTACTAAAAGGTAATTGTGAGAAACGATAGAAGAAGATCAAAGATGATCTTGGAATGAGTAAAATAGAGTAGGTGGGAGGGGGTTAAGAAGTAAGCAGATTGGTTTGTTAGAACAAAAAGTCCCAAAAGTCTAGTAGAAAATTAAGAGGAAGAATGACACAACCAAGAGGAATTGAGAAACGATTAAAAGGAACTGAGAGATAACCAAAAGGAATTAGGAATAAGTAAGAGGATCTAGGAATGTATCAACCAAAAATAACGAGAGTACTTCATGGAATTTTTAGAACAAATATGCGATGATCAACATAAACTGGAAAACTGTGGGGTCAGAAATGAGAGGGGGTTAAGAAGTAATGAGATGGGATCATCACAAGAAAAGATGTCACAGGAAACTCGAATGGACCATTAATAATTATAAGGATATCGCTAAGAGAAATTGCGAGACGAAGAAAAGGAAATGGCAATCTACTAAGAGGAACTAAGTATATAAAGAGAGGGACTAGGAAACTAACAAGATATAGAACGAGAGTAATACAGGGAAATTGTTAAGAACAAAATGACAAGAACGGATAAACTGGGAACAAATAAAATAGAGTGAGTGGGAGAGGATAATGGAGTAATGAGATGAACTCTTTCGAATAAAGGAGTCAGAGAAGGCTCTACTAGAGCAATAGAGGAGCAAGGAGAGCATTAAGTGGAATTGCTAAATGATTAAAAGAAACTGGATGAGTACATTGAAAAACTAGGTGTATAAGGAGAAGAACTTGGAAAATACCAAGTACAGTACCGACAGAACTACAGGGAAATTTTGAAGAACAAATGGAGAAAAGTAAAAGAATCTGGGAAAAATTAACCCTGGAGAGGTGGCGATTGCCGGAGTTACGTTAGAGGTGGCGCGGATTCCTTTCTGACCCCTTTAAGTTATTTCTTTATAATATTGTATTTAGCAACAATTAAGTGCGAAATTAGTTATTTTAACAATGATCATTTATAAGGTAGTATTAACATAATATACTATTATAAACAAACATGCAAATGAAGAACTGAAAAAAATAAAAGGACAAAATTATCATCTATCTTTAATTTTATGTAGTGATCCCATTTACATTTTCCTGAAAATTTCAATGACAAAGGTATCAGAAAATTCAAAGAGTTTCATTTTCTAACATTGTCTTACACAAAAATAAGTAAACAATTAATTGAAAATGGTTCAAAGACTAACAATACAATTTAGAAAAAGTACGAATTTTAAGATGTTTGTGTTGGTGTCACAAATATTTATAAATGAATTATTGCATCTAAAATTTGGAAAGGAACATGTTGCATGTCAATTTATTACCCTTCTCACTACATTGTTTACACAAAATATTGCCATGATCTTTACAAACTTGTTTTCTGCATTTACCACAAAAAGTTTAGTTTTCCTCCAATTATTCATAGTAAAAAAAATAAACAATACACTTCACGCTGACATATTCTATCAATGTACCGGCACGACTTAAGTATTGCTGCGAGCTCTTCGCACTACCGACGGAAGCGGTGGCGCGCTTCATTTTGCACGAAGGATTGACTGTTCTCGCTCGTCAAGGAACCGGTCGCGTGGTCGTGAAATGCTTATATCTTTCAAACAAAATCTAAAGAATGTGGTGAAAGGTACGTGAAATATAAAGTTTCTGACTCGCAAAATTAGGCAACTGCAGCTAAGCAAAGATACGTGGGGACACAAGGGACGCCACCTCTCTCGGGCTAAGGAGAAATCAGATACGCTCGTAGTAAAGGTTCCAGGCGTCTCTAGTAAAGAATTAAGGGGAACAGGGAGAGAACCTCAGAAAATGCGAAACGATTAAAAGGAACTGGGAGAATACCAAGAGGAAATGAAAATAAATAAATATATGAGAATATACCAACGAAAAAAAGAGTGTAAAAAAGATAATTTTTGAGAACCAATATGAATCAATAAGAACCTTGGAAATGGTAAAGAAGAGAGAGGAAACTGTTAGGGAGTAACGTTATAGGTTCTTTAGAAAATAGAAGTCACAGGAATATCTAACAGCATTAAGGGAAACAATGTGAGCATCAATAGGAATTAAGAGACAATTAAAATAACTAATAGAGAGCCAAGAGGAACAAGAATCATATATAAATGCATGTGGGAAAATATCAAAAAAAGATGAATGAGAGTACTAATGGGAATTAGTGGGAAAAAATAGGACAGGATGAAGAAGAACTGGGAGAGTGTAAATGAGATAGAGAGGAGAGGGTTAAGAGGTAATTAGATAGGTTGATTTGAAGGAAAAAAAGCGAGACGAGATTCCAGTAAAGAAATTAGAGAAAGAGGGAGAGCACCAAGAGTAATTACGAAACGATTAAAAGGAAATAGAAGAGTGCAAAGAGAAACTAGGAAAAGACAAAGAACGAAATTATTAAAGGAAAAAGTGAGAAACAACAGGAGAGAGAAAAATATGGAACAGTGTGAAGGAGATGGAGAGGGGAGGAGTTATGAAGTAATGAGATAAGATTTTTAGAAAAATGAAGAGACAAAGGACGCCCTAGTAATGCATTAGAGGAGCAAGGTGAGCACCAAGAGGAATTGCGAGGCAAATTAAAGGAACGGTTAGAATACCATGAGGAACTAGTAATAAATAAATAAGAACCAGGAAAATACCAAGAAAAACCACTTTTAAGGAGACTGCGGAGGCGTGTTCTAAAGAATGTTTTTAGGAACAATAGGTAACAGTGAAGAGGAACTAGAAAGGAGCCGTCCATATATTTCGTAACGCAAATTTGGTGTATTTTTAGTACCCCTCTCCTCCTAGTAACGCACCCGTAACGCGCGCTTGAACCTCTTCTAAATAATTACATAACGCTTGCAACAACACCCCCACCCTTGTGAATGCAAGAAGTGGGGGCGAGTTGTGAGTGAATGAAGGACGCACAGACGAGAAAACTTTTTATTCACGAGCCATGCACACGCCATCATGGACAAGAGACTACTGCGCGAATTAAATGGATTTTAAAATAAACTACATATCAGTTTTTAATATTTTCTTCGTAATTTTACAGATTCAATAAAAAAGGGATGAAACAATTTCACCATTTTTGACAACTTACATCTACAAGTTTAATTTATTTTTGTTTTTTAAATTTATTACTTAATATTTTAATGTTTTAGTATCACTCAAAAAAGGAATTATTTCAGATAATGTTGAAAAAACTCTGTTACTTAACAATAAGCCAATACCCCTCTACTCCCATGTAACTTAGCATAATCTGACTCAAACATTCTCCCCCTCTTTAGCGTTACGTAATTTATGGACGAATCCGAACGAGTAAAGGAGAGTGAAGGAGAGAGGGTTGACGAGAAACGAAATGCACTCATTCGAAATTTGAAATCCCGGAAGACTCTAGTATAGCATTTAAAAGAACAAAAACACCCAGTTAAATTGGGAGACGACTAATAGGAAATGGGAGACCACTTATACACTCATTAGGTAAAAGGAGTTTCTGGGGACTCTAGTTGAGCATTAAGTGGAACAAACAGAGCACCCAGAGAAAAAGAAGTCCCTGGAGACTTTAGTAGAGCTTTAAGAGGAAGGAGAGCACCCAGAAAAATTGCGAGACGACTAAAAGGAACTGGGAGAGTATCAAAAGGAACTAGGAATATATAATGAGGCACTAGGAAAATACCAAGGGAAAGGACGAGAATACTAAAAAACCTGAGAAACAATAGAAGAGGTTCAGGAAGAACTGGAGACGTTAAAGGAAAGGAAGGGGTTAAGAAGTAATGAGATAAATTCTTTAGAAAAGGACAGTCACAGATGGCTCTAGTAAAGCACTAGAGGAAAAAAATACCACCAGGAATTGAGAGACGAATAAAAGGAACTGACCCAATACCATGTGAAACTAGGAATATTTAAAGAGGAACTACGAAAATACCCAGAAACTAAATGAGTGTAATTAAGGGAAATTGTTATAAATAATGGAGGAGGAGCGAGAGGAACTGTGAACGGATAAAGGAGAGTGAGGGAGAGGGGTTTGAGGAAAAACGAAATGCACTCGTTAAAAAAGTTCTAGGAAGCTCTAGTTGAGCATGAAGAGGAACAAGATCACAAAAGAGGAATTGCGAAACGACTAAAAGGAATTGGGGGAGTAACAAGAAGAACTAGAAATATATAAAGAGGAACTAAGAAAATACCAAGAGAAATACTAAAGGAAAAAGTAAGAAACAGTAGAAGAGAGTCAGGAGGAACTGGAGAGACCAAAGGACTTAGGGAGAGAAGGGGGATAAGGAGTAATGAGATAAATTCTTATATAAGTGTAGAGTTGCAGGAGGCTCTGACAGAGCATTAGAGGAACAAGGATAACACCAAGAGGAATTGCGAGAAAAATAAGAGGAACTGTTAGAGTACCATGATGAAATAGGAATACATGGAGAACTAGGAAAATACCATGAAAAAGAAGGGGAATAAGTAATGGAATTTTTGAGAAATAATCGGGGATAGTCATGGGAACTGGGAATGTGTAAAGGAGAGTGAGGGAGAGGGGGTTGAGGAGGAATAAAATATTTCCATTTGAAAAAAGAAATACATGGACGTTCTAGTAAAGCATTACGAAGAACAAGGAGAGCACCAAGGGGAATTGCGAGGCGATTAAAAGAGCAGTGTGTGTACCAAGTGGAACAAGGAATATATAAATTGAAACTTCGAGTATACCAAGAGAATGAACGTCAGTACTAAACGGAATTTTGAGGATTAATGGGAGAGGCTCTGGAGGAACTGAGGGGCAGGTGTAAGAGATAGGGAGGGGAGGGTGGTAAGGAGTAGTGAGAAAAGCTCTTTTGAAAAAAAGGAGTCACAGGAGGCTCTAGTATAGCATTAGTGGAACAAGCAGAGCACCGAGAGGAATTGAGAGACAAATAAAAGGAACGGCGAAGGTACCATGAGGTACTAGGAATATAAAAAAAGGAACTAGGCAAATACCAAGAAAAATTCGGAAGGTCTAGAGGGAGTGTTTGAGGACTAATAGGAGGTTAAGAGGATCTGGAAATGAGTAAAGGACAGTGAGGGAGAGGGCGTTGAGGAGAAAGTAAATTAACTCTTTAGAAATAAGAAATCCCTCTAGACTGTAGTAAAGCAATAAAAGGAACAAAGAGAACACCTGGATGAATTGCGAGACTACTAAAAGGATTTGGGGGTTCCCCCAAGAGAAACTCTTTCTTTTTGGTTTACAACCATAAGGATGGTTGGCAGTCCAGAATGCCCTAACGCCTTCTTGTGAGAATGGTTCTGGGCAAGTGTACCTAGGGTATTTTGCCATTACTTTCCCTAGCGGCGCTAGTGCGCCAATTTTGACGGTTGATTTGAATACCAGATAGTGCAGACCTAGATACAATATCCCCAATCTTATCCAGTAGTTCAAATCGAAATTATTATTGATGCTAAATTGCTAGAGGATATAATTTTGCCAGTATCGTCCAAGTACTAGCCTTTCCTGGCATCTGTTTTACATGCCTACAAGCTTCCGCATTCAGGCCATCGATTTTTGGCACCTTAAAATTGCTCCAACTTTGACCGGGTTTGAACCCGCGAATTTGGGGTTTGTAATCCGACATGATAATTACTGGTCAAGAGAAACTAAGAACATGTAAAAATGAAGTAGGAAAATACCAAAGAAAAAACGAAAGTACTAAAGGGACATTGTGAGGAACAATATGAGAGGTTCATAATGAAACTGGGAACCGGTAAATTAGTGTGTACTGGGGGTGGTCAAGAAATATTCAGATAGGCTTCTCAGAAAGTGTCCTAGGATGCTCTAGTAGGGCATTAAGTAAAACAAAGAGAGGACCAAAGAAACTTTCGAGGCGATTAAAAGGAACTGGGAGAGTACCAAGAGAAAAGAGGAATGTATACAGAGGAACTAGAAAAATACCAAGAAAAAGATCGAGAGTACTCAAGGGAATTTTGAAGAATAACCGAAGGGGTCAAGAGGAACTGGCAACCGGTAGAGGAGAGTAAAGCAGAGGCGATTAGGAGACATGTATTTCTCTCATTAGAAATATGGACGTCCTGGAGGCCTGGAGAGAAAGACATTAAGAAGAACAAGGAGTGATCACGGAGGATTTATGAGAAAAATAACTTGGAAAGTACCAAGGGGAACAAGGAATATATAAAAAGAAACTAGGGAAATACCAAGTACGAAAGAACTAAAAGGAATTTTTGAGGTCTGATAGAAGGCAAGAGGAACTGTGAGTGGTTGAAGGAGATCTAGAGGGGAGGCGGTTAAGGAGTAAAGAGATAGGCTCATTGGAGAAAAGAAGAGTCACAGGAGGCTCTGGTAAAGTAAACAAGGAGAGCACCAAGAGGAATTGCGAAACGATTAAAGGGATCTGGGAGAGTACCGAAAGGAGCTAGAACTATATAAATAGGAAGTAGAAAAGTACCAAAAGAAAGAACAAGTGTACTAAAAAGGAATTTATGAGGTCTAATAGGAGGGGGTCAGGAGGAACTGGGAAGAGGGTGAAGGAGATAGAATAGGCGTTAAGAAGTAAGGAGATGAGCTCATTAGAACAAAGAAAAGTCCCAGGAGACTGTAGAAAAGCATTAAGAGGAACAAGGAGAGTATCAAGACGAATGGCGAGACTATTAGAAGAAACTGGGAGAGTTCCAATAGGAAAATGTCAAGAAGAACCAGGAAAATTCCAAGATAAATTATGAGATTACTAAAACAATTAGTGAAAAACAATAGGTTATCAAGAAAAACTCGGAAGGGTAGAGAGATAGAAGGGGGGAAGGATAAATGAGGTAGTATAAGGATAATAAATGTCCTAGAGCGCCATAGTTAAGCATTAAGAGGAAAAGTTGGAGCACAAAGGGGAATTGATGGACGATAAAAGAACCTAAATAATACAAAGATGAACTATGAAAATATCGAGCGGTAATAAGAGAATACTACGAGAAAAAACAAGGTACTAGGAACGAAGGAACTAGGAAAATATCACATGGAACTACAAAAATATGAAACGTAAAAAGGGGAGTACTATTGGAAAGATCTTGAGGATTAATGGGTTATGGTCAAGAGGAACTGAGAACGAATAATGGAAATATAGGAAAGCGATGTTAATGAGAAATGGAATAATATCATTAGAAAAGAAAAAGAGTGCCAGGAGACTCTAGGTTAGCACTTAGGGGAACAAGAAGAGCACCAAGAGGAATTGTATGTGTATCAAGTGGAACTGGGATAGGTCATAGAGAATCTAGGAAAATATCAAGAGGAAGTTGCAGGATACCAAGGAAAAAATGAAATTCCAAATGCAAATTCAAACGGATCAATAAAGGAAAAGAAAAATTACTAAAAAGTTGAAGGATATATTGAGGAGCGAAAGGAATTAAGATCTAAAAGATCTGGGAGATTGCAAAGAATAAGAGAAAGTGAAGACATTCTAATAGATGACGAAAATATCCAGAAATTTCCTGCTCGATGGGACTTTTTCTAAAACAAATTGTTTTAAGTTTTGGCTTTATGATGTTTTTGAGGTATTGGTTACGATTTTTAAGTTTGCCAAAAACAATTTCCTGTTGAATTTATTTTTCTCTATTTGTAGTCACTTATCTAAATTCAAACTTCTGAGATCTAGTCATATAAATGTTGCAAACAAATACCGCGTTAAAAAAAGCACGAGAAATTCAAATTCACTATTTGAAATTTGTTTCCAACATTCTAAAATACAGAGATTGTACTCAAAATGGGACTAACACCAATTTCATTACCGTAATTTGCTATTTATGAGAAAAAATTAAAGAAAGTAATTTGTCGATTTTGCTGTTTCTGAGAAAACAATAGTTTAAAACAATACTGTCAAGGTCTTCTACTGGTGGCAGTGACACGCGTCGTGGCACCGTAGCATGCCACGAGCTTCTCTGCGCAACTAGCGTCGGGAAAGGAAACTATTAGTAACTCCGCCGTTTTACAATAGGGATAGCGTTGTCTCTGGTGGCGGGGTAATGAAGTATGTGAACGGGCGATTTTGTTGTGGCTCTCGTGCCACGAACTCGCGCTCGTGGCATCGACCTTGACAACTCTGGTTTAAAGTTAAAAAAATTGCCTATGTGAGACCCAAAATTACACAAAAATAATATTTCCTTTCTGAGCTTCATTTCATAAATATTTTGTACTTGATCATTCTAAGCTGGAAGTGGTGATTTTACGTTGAGGGTGAGAAAGAGTAAACCAGGATTACATTTTTCAGTAAAAATGTTGACGCAATTAAAAACAAAGAACATCCGAATATATCAAATTCACACCTGTTCATATTTATCACCATTTATCCAAATGGAAAGAAACGAAACTAAGTGAGATGGCATGACTGGGGGTGGGGGCTTTTATTTCAAATCGTATGTTGAATAAACTGCTATCAGCGTTGTCTAGTGAAGAGCAGTGTTAGGCCCCCTTTTTGCGCGCGGTCCCCCCACCTCCCGGAGCACGCAGTTGGCGTGTTCCGGGAGGTGAGGGGTCCGCGCGCCGCAGTCTGCGTGCGCAGAGGACGCAGGGCAGCCTCCCGGGGGACGATTGCTCTGGAGACGGTCTGCGCGTGGAGCTTGCATCCCGGGGCACAACCGCACTGGAGACAGTCTGCGCGTCGAGATTGCCTTCCAAAAGACGACTGTACTGGAGGCAGTCTGCGCATGGAGCTTGTCTCCCGGATTGTGACTGTGCAAGAGACAGTCTGTGCGATGAGCTTGGCTCCAGGAACATACGGACCATAATGCGGTGAGTTGGAAACATTGAACTGCCAAGATAATTTTGGTGTTAGATTAGATTTATTACTAATTCTGTAATTAAGATTGACAACCTGGTGGAAGAATACACTAATTTAAAATTACATAACTCAACATTCTAAACGTAAATCGTACGAGATAGTCATGGTAGAGCGTCTCTTTCGTGACTATGTCACGAAGATATTGTCGAATATTTTATTCTGTTGCGTGAGATCATACCGTGGATTATGAGGATAAAAGTAACCTGTGTAAGATAATTAGAATACACTCTATCAACCCCACATAGCTCAGTGGAGGGATGGCTAATGATGCAAGGATTTGGATGATAAAAATGGCAACCTAGAAGGCAAACGCATTCCGAATACACATTGTATAAAATCAACACACTACACAAACCTTCGAGTGAAAAGAAAGGCAAAATTACGATCATTATATCTGCCATATCGCCTATAAACATTTACGTACACAAATGATAAATACAAAGTAACAAAGTGTTGAAGTTAAAGTTTACATTCAACAACGTGCACGGCACTGGATACATCAGAGGGTCTGCAGTAAACTTGAACTCTTGCAGGGGTCATCCAATCCCCACTTTGCTCGGGGCAACAGGTGTGCTTATGAGAACACCACAAAAGACGCTCTTTGACACGAACACCAGTTGCGCATCGAATAACTCGCATATCACAGATCAATGTTCACGATTAGCACTGGCGACGCGCGAATTTGACTGTTTATGAACAGCTATTTCCGAGGGGCTATTGCAGCTGATAGCCCACTAGCGAAATATTCACACGCGGAGATAAACGACAGATGTGAAACTGCTGCTTACACAATCAGTTTTACAGAATATACAAAAATTCTCAAAGTTGCTTTCGAGAAAGCTATGCAGGACCTCGATGTATTCGCCGACAAATTAATTTATGAACTAAAAATTGCGCACATGCGCATCAAAGATATTTTACGAGGTCGACGACACTGTGTCTTAACTACTTTGGAGCTCAAGCAGGGGCTGAATTCTAAGGTTGGTGGAAGTTACAATTCAATGTGTCAGATGTGATGAAGAGAGATGAGTATTGAATGGGACCATGAAGTACTTATTCTGAGTCACTGAGAAGCAAATGTGAGCGTAGGCTTCCCCGTCGGAGTCGGTAAATACTTGGCTGTCCGAGAGAAGCCGCTTCCTAGGCATAGATGCCAACGTTTTTGCAAACGTTTGCGACCTTCCTCCTGGAGAGAAAGATACAGAATGGTGGCCAAAATGTTGGCACATGTGTCTAGGATGCGGCGTGTCCCGAACAGTCAAGTAATCAATGAGAAGCAGTTTCTCTCTCGGATACAAATTGAACGAGATATGAAAAGAAATTCATAGAAAAGAGAGCGTAGTTGGATTGTTAGTGCCCGTTGCGAGATTTATGCAACGTGTGCTGATAATGGCAGGAGATGGGGCTGGGGTCGGACGTACAGATCAGGGAGGGACCCCTGACTGTAATGCCGGGAGAGCACACGAGGTCCTTCTCGGAACACCCGTGTACCCACGTACCCATGAACCCAGCGTAACACATGTCCTGAATATACATTTTGCACAAAACTGTGAGGTTAAAATATAAGAAATACGAAAAAATTTTGTAAATAAAGAAAGTGTTTGCAAGGGATCGACAGAACGTGAAAATACTTCAAACAATTCAATGGTAATTTAGAATTACTGCAGGTAACGCGATAATTGGTTTAGTATTCATCTGAGATTTTCCAAAGTATTTTTTGTAAAAAATTGTCAAGCTAGTAAATGCACAAAATTCTCGTCCTTCATTGACACAAATCCATTTGTATTAGCACAAAGAAAAGTTTAATAATGAATATATACATTCATTTAATTAAAAAACTGATGTCAAAAAGTGTTCATTACAATAATGTGGAAGAGATAGAAAAATATTATGCAACGAAAGAAAACAAAGGGAAACAAAAAAAATGTAAGAAAATGCGATGAACCAACATAACAGAACTAACCACGAAAATGAATATAGAAACAGTAATTATATTTTTTTAGTGAATTTCATGATACGTTAATTTTTAATTGTTAATAATGTCTATGATAATGTATATTGATAATATGACTTCGGTAATATGATTAATGTTGATATAAATACATTATTGATAATATACTAATGTTCCTATGATGTTTATTGACATTCCTCATTCAGAAGAGACTTTGAAAATTAAACTTACAAACTACTGCTTTTACAGGAAGCAAAGCTACGAAATGGACATCAATGAGTACGACTACTGCACAAAATCTGTTCTGGAGCATCAGTATAGAAACAGACTGCTTTGCAATGGTGGGCAAAATTAATTATTTTATTATCATGTCTTAATGAGTAAAATAGTAAAGAAAACAAAGTATTCCATTCTCAAGCCGTCAGTAATGTTCCTTTGCAAAAATCCCACATTCCATTGCATTCCAAAAATCCAAGTTCTCCATTCCCTCTTCGACATTTTCTCTCTCGTCCTCTTGTGTTTTATTTTCATTTTTCTAAATGGATTGCTTTGTCTAGTCTTCCATTGATTTTTATCAAATTTTTACATCCCCTTTGTATTGTTCTATTACCTAATCCGCCATTCCATTGATTTCCCAATTTTCTACCTCACACTTCGATATATAAATTTAAAAATGTGTATCGTTTATGTAAAACATAAGGTGTCAAATAAAATAAAATGCCATTAACCTTTACAACAAATTCCAAAGAAACGTTTCTTACAAAAACCAGGTGAATTGTAACAAAATTAATTCTTGAAAATTCCATCGCAATATCTTTCACATATTAAGTTAACCCTTGTCTACAATGTAGTGAATTTTTCACTTAACATTACACAACATGAAAAAATAATCTTTACCCTTCAGTAATAAATATTCATACTATACTGCTTGCTCAATTAACATAAAATAACTACAATATTATTTCCTTAAAGCAACGAGAGATTGGGTGTGTAAGAATGTTCTCCTTAAGAAAGCGAAATATAATTCTGTAAGCATTAGGATTGGTTAAATAGTTTTTCCAAAACTCCCATTATTCATCGGCATAGGAGACGCTGCGATAGCCTTGAGATAACCACCCCTCGCGTTCTCCTTTTGATACCATTATAATTTCAGACTCGGTGTATTATATCTTTATCAGTCATATACCACGCTTGTGGCACTGTAAATAAATCTGAACGTTCTTACTGGTTTTGAAGTGCGCATCAGTGGATGATGCTTGAATTTTACAGGACGACCTTCTTCATATCCTTCGGAGGAACCTAGTAGTAGATCCTGCGATAGGAACCTAAAATTCATCCAGTCACACTCGTAACATCTGTGACGAACGGAATCATCTTTGACCACCAGTGATTAAAGGTCCACGCTCGCATTCTGATTGGAATAAAATTCAAATAAAATCACAAGACAAATCTGAAAAGTATAAAAAAAACTGGAATTTGAGAACTGAGAAGTAATTAATATTTTACTCCTGATACACATTTCGCATTCCTTCTGTCTTTTAAAATAATTCATTAACACATACCTCCCGTATTATAGCTTTTCTTATAACTTTCCTCGTTGTAAATATAGCAGACTACTAACCGCTGCACAGAGCCACATACCACCATCTAATGAACGAGAGATGTTTTCGGGCTTCTTCTGCCTTCCCCATTTCTGATTGGATGCCACGTAAAATGTAGTTCTGATCCACTGCGTACAGTTTTTGTATCTTCATTCCGTGTAAATCAACCTCTCAGGTGGGCTATGTAAACGTCGCATTTTGCGAAGGCTTGTACTTTCAATATTTACTAGAATGTTGAACGGTCTGATTATATATTACGGATGTTAGACTATCCGACTTACTTTTACAGTTGTCTGAAACGTAGGGAACGATACATGGAATGGCACAATACTGAATGGAAATGAATTAGATGACGAACTTAACCCAATTAAGTCTAACCCCAAAATACGCCTACATTTAGGCGTAACTAAACTCGATTACGCTAACTAAACCCAAATACGCCCAAATTTAGGTGTATTTCCCAAGCCATGGATGATCGTCCGAGTGAACCGGGTGAGAAAACAGAATGACAAGGGATCTGACGAAATAAAAGCGTACATACCAGTGTGTCTGCTACCCGTCCTGAGGAAGCTTCGTGACAGGCTGATCGTGGCCCTCCTAAGAAATTAAGCAAAAGGGGGCCTTGCCCTTTCCAATTTGGCTTTAAAAGTGTACCAGTCCACAGAAGAAGCAATGAACCATCTTACAACATGTCTAAAGTGGAGACAACACAGATATGTCGCCGTTGACGTTTTAGACATAGAGAATACCTTTGACAATCCATGGTGGCCAAACATCTTTGTTCAGTTTCGCCAATGATAAGTTGACAAGAAACTCTACAAACGTGGCGAAAGAATTTTAGAGGACAGGTATGCACTCATCTCGGATACAGGAGATGAAGTGCGACACAAGTTGTCCACAGGGATCGAATTACGGCCCCTTTTTCTGGAACCTAATAATAAACACCCTCCCTGTGCGGCTCGTTCCCTCGGGGGTAATGGACATTGGCTATGCCGTTTATGGCGCTCGACCACTCCCGCAGGGAGCTTGAAAGAAATGCAGAAGCAGCCCTTGACCTTGTAAGCTTATGGAGCCAAGAGTCCAAACTCACGATCGCTGCGGCAAAATCTGCGGGCATGGTAGTTCCGGCACGCTCCTTGTGCATCGTTGCCATGTAAAGGAACATGGCTGAGTCTGGCCGTGACAGGCACGGCAGGGGAGATGGTGGGTGCGTAGGTGGACACGATTTCTGGTGGAGAGTTGACACGACCACCCGGACCCTTAGTTGAGCGGCCCATAGTCTTGTCGAAAACCCACGGGCATGTTTAGGTGGGCGTACCTACCGAATGCAAGGGGGACCAGGCCAGCCCCTAGTGGAAGGAACGACTTCAGGCAAAGGCGTACCCCCCTCCGTAGGGCCTGAAACAAGGATTGAGTAGGCAGGATCTAACCTGTCTCCCCTCAGGGAGGAAGCCAAATGTAAGTCTTGTAAGTGCAAGGCGGGCATGACTGGGGGACGACCACCAGGAAAATCCCTAGTCTCCCCGTCTACGCTTAGATAGAGGCTACGGCTGGAGGGCGACACGTACGCTCCCCTGGGCAAGCTGGGAAAGTCAATAGGTACGTGCCGGAACTGCCGAAAGTGGGTAGACTGCACAGGGACGTAGGAAAGTTTCCAAAAATTCATCGAGCCAGGCGAGAGTATGAGGTAGTGCAGCGACGGGCAAAATCCACTAATAGTCTTGGAACAGGCGAACATGCTCCATGTTAATCGGCAAACGCGCTACGGCGTAGCCAAGTCTTTAAAGTGCATGGTTACGTCCACGGCTGGATACAGGAGAGGCTGGTAACCTCGGTGGAGCAGGGCGCACCCCTTAAATCTGATCCTCGACGCAGCCACGTTGTCAGGGCCTACAGGCACATGGCTAGTTGGCTTCGCAAGGAAGTGCAAGTTATGCATGCAAGTATTGCGGAAATGCAAGGCAGGCTATGCCCCTGGTGAGAATGAATACAAGCACCCGACCTTAGTACTCCGGCACATCCCGTGTCGCAGAGCATCTAAGCTGAAAGGATAGGCACATGCCCAGGCGGTCTTCGAAGGGTGGACCGACGCCGGGCAGTGTACGCAACATAACAGGCTCTAGGGGGCCTTTGCAGGGACGAGCAGCCGCACGCCCTCATGTCTCCGGCATACCTGTTGCTGATAGCTGAAAGGCTAAACATATGATCGAATTATAATCGAGAAGATACTGAGACGAAACAAAAGTAAGATCGGTACTAGTAGACTTTGCAGACGGAGGCCGAGCCCACGCGGGGTATGATCGACGGTACAGCATGTCCAAATGCACGACATTACATGGTTCGTAAGAGAGAAAATAATCAAATAGGAACGACTCTACTGCCGAATAATCCAGAAGATACTGTCCATATCTAGCTGGCCCAAGACGGACCTCCTGCGGCCGGTGAGGGATTTTTTACTAAGATCCAGCCGCCCGAGGGCAACCTGTGGCCGTAGCGGGATGTAGATAATAACACTGGTCGACAAGGTTTTCTTCACAAGAAATATGATTAGTGAATCTTGTGCGTTTCGTCTTACTGAATTCAGATATGTATTCCAAATTTTTCCATCAGGCACAGTTTTTTGTGACAACTACATTTTAAAATCTGATTTTTAACATTCTCTTTGGCCTGTCATAGGAACCTTTATATTATATGAACCTATTTTATTCAACCTGTAAAGATGTAATATCAGTTGAAACACCAACAAGCAATATTGTGCAGGTTCCTTTATGTTTTGACATACTTAGACCAGTTAATCTGGCATTGTGAAATGTCAATATTGAGGCATTGTGAGATTGTTAGCATGAATATGACCAGTGATATATTTCCTTCGGTTGTGTTCAGAAGTGTACTGTGTTCAGAAGCGTTTAGTGTTGTGTATTTTTATCATGACAAGAAACTGTGTAAATCGTGCAAATAATTTCTGCTATATTCGTGGAGAGATGACTTGAACGACTCCAAGGCAAACTTTAACGCCATGTGCGAAAACGTGTTATCAACATTAAGCCGCACAGATGACTGACATTTTGGTTGTGAAGTTGGTAATTTTGGAAATAACTGGGTTCCAAATACATATTTTATGTGATAACACTGTTGTCTTGATAGAAAAATGGTACACATCATATGCTTGTTTCAATTCGTATGGTTTGCAGGGATCCGAAGGATCATCTAAGTGATTGTTATTTCTGTTTGAGAAATATTAGAGGAATCTCTGTATTCGTAACCAGGCAAATATGTCACATGTCCAATTTAATGAATCCTGAAATTATTATTACCCTCCATTGCATATTAAATTAGAAGGAATGACAAATTTCATAAAATCTATGGATAAAACTTTCTGATGGATTCTTGTACTTGAAATGGAAATTTCCCAAAGTGAAGCTAAATGGAAAGAAGGAATTTTTTAGGACCATAAATGTGGTCATTATGGCAGATGAACATTTCTAAGAACTATTAAATCCACTGGAAAAGGCAGCCTGGCAGTTTTTCAGAAATGTATATTGCAACTTTCTTGGAAACCATAAAGATTCATCTAATGGATATAGAGGCTGATCGTCTGCATTTATTATAAAGCTGTGGGATGTAACGTGCATTCGAAAATCCACTTTCAGACTCTGATTTAGACTTTATCCGGAAAATTTTAGGCTGTCAGCAAGAGTGTGTTCATCAGTATATTTCTACAATGGAAAACATGTATTATGGCAAGTGTAGTTACTAATATGTTGGCTGACAATGTACTCTTGGACCAAGAAGAGAGATATTCCAGATGCTGAATAAACCCGAAAATCTTGATTACCTCTTCCTAGTTACAGAATTAGTAGACAGAACGTAAGTCAGGACTAGTAGTATACCATTTAAAGTTGGATAGCTAGTTACTGAATTTATTAAAAAATATTTAAGTTCGAATGAATATCACACAAAACTCCTGCCTGATGGGAAAAAAAACTGAAATGATATTTGAATTAGTATGAAAAATATTTCTCTAATGGTTACTTTCATTCTTGTGAAAGAAAAGTTCATTTTTTCTAGACCAGTGTAATTGGCCACGATAGCGGGCAACCACATGAGAGATCCTATTCGACCGAGGTCAGGGCCTCACGCTCGCCTCGCGATCGGAAGTAGGGCAGTGGGAACTACCGCCCGCGGCAGAGCCTGTCAATCTGCTGAGGTTGTTGGCGGAGACTGAGGCCCTAGGGCTGAGAGCATTCCGAGCTGGCGGAACAGATAGTCCGGGACCTATTCACAAAATGCGGCTTGCTGTCGACCAAATAGGACAAGGGCCGGGAAGTTGGTAAGCCCTGCAGGGTGAGTCCCAAACCCACTTTAAAGCCCGAAAAGGGAACCGGAACTCCTGACTGTCTTCCTGTTCCTGGCGCAACTCACGCCAATAGCCTAAAGATTTAGCAGTGAGTTGATGGGTAGAGGCCACGGAGCCACTCAGACCTAAGCCAGGTGGGGCTGACCCTGACGGGCTTTTGAATTCGTCTTGGCAGTGGCCCGTTAACTCAATGGGTAATTGTGGGGTTAGCCCCGGTGCAAATGAGGCAGTTTAAAGAATTCCTCCTGACCAGACCTGGTTTGGAGGGATGTTCAGCTGGAGCATCGCGGCCCCACCCAGGCAATGAATGGGAAGACTAGTGCTGCGTGCCGACGTGATTCGGTGATAGCTGTGGCTTGGAGTTGTCCACAACATGGGGTACACTATGATGTGTGGACCAGTACACGAGCCGCCTGACCGTACGTATGAAATTACCCGACTGTATATCTCTAATTTCCGTCTGGACCCGGGTCGAGAGCGCATGGCGTGCAAAGGGTAGGCATTTGTGCCGCGCATGAGGCAGGATCTTGATACGGCGGGGGGAATGGAATGACCCTCTAGTCCTCGGTGTTACCGGGCATCGATACTCCCAAGCGCCAGCGCAAGCCTTGAAGAAGCGGTAGGTGGGTACCAACCGTACGCGGTCCACCGTTAGCTGACGGAGCCGCCCGGCAAGCGTTTTGGGCTGTGGGCTTGAGCGGCGCGCGTCACACTCGCGTCCATACAGCGGTTTTTGTCTCTATTTTAGTTCTACAGCCCCGAATTGGAGCGTGGTTAGGCAGGGCGCGACTGCCGACTCAGGGGGGGTCACATGTCAGGGCCCTGGTGGAACCTTACAACCACCCGTCCCCAGTTCCGGTGTCCCACTCACCGCTGTTTCCCAGACTCAGCATCCGTGTTTTGCAGTCGCCAAGAGGGAGACATCAAGGGGGAGACATTGTGCTTCGGCTCCATCACAAAGTGTTCGACAGGACTGATGAGCCTGCCGGGTGCAGCGGCACTGCCAAAACGTTAGCACACGAACGCTGCGCAGAATTGCGTGTGCAGAGACACTGTGCGGAGTTGCCTGTGCCCAAGGGCATGTTCATCCGCTTGCCCTTCGCATAAACAAGGGTGCATTTATTCCCATTATTATGCATTACGCGTCGGCGTGGGCACACAGCGCCAAATACCACGCACATCCACGGAGAACTGCAAAAGACTAAGGGCCGCGCTGGAATATGTTTACGAGGACGTAGCGAACAGCAGCTACAGCTGACTTCCAAGTTATCTCGGGTCACATTCCCCTTGATCTCACAGTGGCCAGGGCTGTAGAGAGATATAAACTGAGAAACGTTAACACTGGGAAAATAAAAAATAAAGGCGAGTTGGCCATGCTGCATGGCCATACATATGGCCATGCTGGACTCTCAACCGAGCTGCTCCGCAGCTGGCTGGCACTCCGGGACTCTTAGACACAGGCGGTGACTGTAAAGCTTTTACTCCCATATATAAAGTCCTTTCGCGCGCGCGCACACACACGCACACACACACACACATACACACACAAACTCATTTTCGTCTTGGGCCACAACTCACGCAGGTGATGTTGGGGAATGGACCGTTCAGAGCGAAGCTCTCTAAGCTGGGCCTGGAGGAAATCTCCCGATGCATCTGCAGTGAGGAAGAACTCTCAATTCACCTCCTTTGTGAACGCTCGCAATGGGTCTCGTGGCGGAGGTTAATCGAATCGTCCTTTGTTCGACATCTACACATCGTCACGGACATTCTCTCTCACGATTTAACATACTCCTTCAAACTTTCTTGAAAACTTAGCCTGCGCAATAGTTAAATACAGAAACACTTTACACGCAGTAGATATGAGGACACGGATGTAAATTGGCAGTGGTTTCGGAAGAAAGTAGATACTACCCGGGTTCACATCCCAAGGGATGGTAACGGACCGCGTGGTTCACTTCCCGCGAACCGGCTAAGAGATGGTCTAGACCAGTTTGTCCTTATATCATTGACTATCCCATCTATCTAGACTTCTGCGGGACGGGGGGTCGCCTGGGGGGGGGCTGACAGAGGGGTGCAGCGAATACCGATGAATTAACGAGTCGGCTCTCTCGGGGACGACGGCACTCCGTCATGTGAAACTGGAGTGTGCTGCCTCACCCCTAATTGGTTCTGGACACCTACCATGTTAACTTCCAGACCAAGGCTTTGTCGGCACATTCATTGGTTAGCTAGTGCTCCCTACCGATGGCCCTCAGGCTGCGTGTTTTCGCGTCCTCCCTTCACATCCTGAAGTTACGCACTCTCCAAATTGTACTTAGTCAAACGGAAAACGTTGATGGGGAGCTGGGAGGAAGGGGTGCAGTCGAGTCGGCGGAGTGATATTGGCTCGCTTAGCGGCGGCATATACCCTCATCTGAAACTGGCGGGTGCCGTCCAACCCCTTAATTGGTCCTGCGTTGCTGCTTGGCTATCAGGCCAAGGCTTGGCCGAGTTGGCTGATCAGCACACGCGGCCGCAAGAGAATCTAGGAGATAATTAAGGGGAACTAAAAAACTACGAGGTGAAACTAGGAGAGAATCAAAATAAATGAAGAAAGAACAAAGATGAAATAAAAGATGAGGAGTAACTCAGAGGGGATTAAATGGAGATAGATGGGAAACAAACGAATTGTGGGAAAATCAAATGTAACAAGGCGAGAAGTATTAGGAGACAGAAGCAAACCATGATGAACAATGAGGGTCCCAATATGAATTAGAAGAGGAGCAAGAAGCAATATAGGAACAAAAATAACTGGGAGAAATTTAAGAGGAACAAAAAGAGGATAAAGAAGGAGAAAGAGATATCCAAGAGGAACTAAGTGAGACACAAAACACACAAAAGGATAAGAAGAACACAATCCGGACCAAGAGAAGCTGCACCGAGAGAAGACAAGATAGGAGTGAGTTAAGAGGAACTGGGAAAGGAGAAAAACAAAAAGATCAAGGAGAAAAAAACATAAAGAATATGGGAAAAACAATAGGAATGTGAACTTGTTGGGATTTTTTTGACTTACAAAACAAATCTAGAAAGAATTTTAAAAAATATTTCAAGTCTGTGTACGAAAAAAAAACCAATATTGTGAACCGCTCGAAAAAGGAATGAAAACGAAGGTTGAAGAATGAAAGGAATGATTTCGCTTTGTAGAAATCGTATGTAGACCAATTTGCTTGGCAGAAAATGAAGAAAAGAAATTAGTCAAGAGAACTATAAAGATTGCATCAGTTCTTCGGCAATAATTATGCAAACTTCTCCTCGCAATGTTCTAAAACTCACCAATAAGCTTGAATTACATTAGTACCAATTAGGTAATCAACTATAATCTTCTTACGCAATGTAAGCTAAACCTTAAGCAACTTAGTGTCGTGCAGTTCTGTTCATTGTTGCAAATGGCGTCGTGTGTATTGAAAGGTAGCATAGGTCAGTCCAATGGGGTTTTTCAAAGTGCCTTCTAATGCTGTCATGTATAAATATAAGCTTACTATAATTGTTATTGTAATTTTTATTATTATTATTATTATTATTAGTGACCACGCTAGTTCTCTATTAAGGTCCCGGAGAGATTAATTTGTGTAATTGGGGACCCAAATAGCAGAGAAATAGACGTAGACGGAGTGTAGACAAATAGTAGTAGGCAAAGAGGATGTAGAAAAAGAGGACGTGGATGAAAATGAGTAACGAAAAGGGTAAAGACAAAGAGGAGTAGACGAAGGTGGTGAAGACGAAGTGGGTGTAGACGAGTAGGATAAGACGGAGAGCATGTACGTAGACGAAGTGGGTGCAGACGAAGGCGGTGTACAGGAATAAGGTGTAGACGAAGAGAAGTAGACAAAGGTGATAAAATAGAGTAGACGCAGAGGGTGCAGGCGAGGAAGATGTGGCTGAAGATGCGTAGACAAAGAGGGTATATACGAGAAGGTGTACACAAAGAGGAGTAGTCGAAGATGAGTGGGCGATGACAGTGTAGTCGAATTGGGTGCAGCCAAAGACGGTTTACATGAACAAGGGGAAGACGAAGCGATGTAGACGAAGAGGTGTAGGCGAAGAGGGTGTAGACGATGTGGATGTAAACAACTAGAATGTAGACGAAGGCAGTGTCGACGAGGATGATGTAGACAAATAGGGTGTAGGCAAAGAGAATGTAGCCGGAGGAAATGTATACCAAGAGGGTGTAGAGGAGGAAACTGTTGAAAATGTAGGGGCTGCTTACAAACAGGGTGTTGGCGAAGAGGAAGTAGAAGTACAAAAAGTAGAACATGACTGAGTACGTCTTTGAATATTCTAAAATAATTATTTTCGTTTCGGTCTAAAGATTTATAAACTATGCCAGAATAAATTTGATTCTTTTATTTTAAAAACAGAAAATAGGACGAAAAGGTAGAACAAAGAACTGGGGGAAGAACGAACAAGTGCAGTAAAAAAAACGGGAAACCGGAATGAGCTGCAGGATGAACGGATGAAAGGTCTAACGCGTGGAAGGTCGGACGTGTGAAAGGATGAACGGGTGGAGAAACAAACGGGAAGAAAGACGAGCGATTGGATGAAAGAACCAGCGGAAGGGTAAACGGATGGAAGGAAGAAAAGGTGGATTGACAAAGATGGCTGGTAGGATGAACGAGAGAACGATTGGAGTGACAAACGCGTGAAAGGAGAAACGAGCTCACAGACAAACGGATGGATGGTCGGATGGATGGAAAGTCGAACGTGTGGTAGGAAGAGTGGATTAAAGAACGAACGGAAAAAAACGGTACGAAGGAAGAAAGGTAAAAGGACGAATACACGGAAAGTTGTAGAGGTAGAAGGTACGACGTGGTAGGGAGGATGGTAGGATGAATGCACGGGTGGAGGGACAAACGGCAAAGAAGACGAACGATTGGATAAATGAATGAGTGGAAGGATAAACGGTACGAAGAAAGAAAGAAGCGAGGACGAATGGGTAGGACGGACGGGTGGAAGATCGGACGTGTGGAAGAACGCACGGTTGGAGGGGCAAATGGGAAGGCAGACGAATTGAGGATGAAATACCGAGCGGATGGAAAAAGGTATGGAAGAAGAAAGGTGAGAAGACGAATGGGTGGAAGATCGGACGTGTGGAAGAACGCAAGGGTGGACGGACGCACGGGAAGAAAGACGAGTGAGTACATGAGAGATCGAGCGCAAGGATAAACTGTACGAAGAATGAAAGGTGAAACAACGAATGGGTGTAAGGTTGGGCGCGTGGAATATCGGACGTGTAGAACAAGGCACGGTTAGAGGGGCGAATAGGAAGGTAGACGAGTAAAGAGGATGAAAGAACGAGCGAATTGAAAAATGGTATGAAAGAAGAAAGGTGAAATGCGGAATGGGTGGAAGGTCAGACGTGTTGAAGAACGCACGGGTGGACGGACGAACGGGAAGAAAGATGAGCGAGTGCACGAGAGAACGACCGGAAGGATAAACGGTACGAAGGAAGAAAAACGACGGAAAGAATGGAAGGTCGGGCGGGTGGAAGGTCGGGCGGGTGGAAGGTCGGGCGGGTGGAAGGTCGGGCGGGTGGAAGGTCGGGCGGGTGGAAGGTCGGGCGGGTGGAAGGTCGGGCGGGTGGAAGGTCGGGCGGGTGGAAGGTCGGGCGGGTGGAAGGTCGGGCGGTTGGAAGGTCGAAAATTTCAAAGAACGACCGCGTGGAGGGACGAAACGGAAGATAGACGAGCCAGTGCATTAAAGTACGTGCGGAAGGATAAACGGTACGAAAGAAGACAGGTGGAAGGACAAAAGGGTGGAAAGTAAGACGTGTGGAAGGTCGGACATGTGTAAGAACGCACTAGTGGGGAACGAACGGGAAGGAAGACGAGTGGGTAGATGAAAGAACGAGCGGAAAGATAAAGAGAACGAAGGAAGAAAGATGGATGGACAAATGGGTGGAATGTCGGACGCGTGGAAGAACGCACGGGTGGGGGACAAACGAAAAGGAAGATGAGTGTGTGGATGAATGAAAGAGCCGAAGGGTACACGGAAGGAAGGAGAGAAGAAAGGTGGAAGGACGAATTGGTGAATGTTCGGGTTGGTTGACGGTCGGACGAGTGGACGAACGCACGAGTGTGGCACGAACGGGAAGGAATACGAGTGAGTGGATCAATGAACGAGCGGAAGGATACACGGAACGAAGGAAGAAAGGCGGATGGACAAATGGGTGGAAAGTCGGACTTGTGGAAGAACGCACGGGTGGATAGACGAACGGGAAGGATAACGAGTGAGTAAATGAATGAACGAGCGGATGTATAAACGGAACGAAGGAAGAAAGGTGGATGGACAAATGGGAGGAAGGTCGGACGTGTGGAAGAACGCACGGGAGGAGGAACGAACGGGAAGGACAACGAGTGAGTGGATGAATGAACGAGCGGAAGGATAAACGAAACGAAGGAAGGAAGGTGGATGGACAAATGGGTGGATGGTCGGACGAGTGGAAGAACGCACGGGTGGAGGGACGAACAGAAAAGATAACGAGTGGATGGATGAATGAACGAGCGGATAGATACAAGGAACGAAGGGAGAAAGGTGGATGGAAAAATGAGTGGATGGTCGGACGAGTGGAAGAACGCACGGGTGGAGGGACGAACGGAGAGAATAGCGAGTGGGTGGTTGAATGAAGGAGCGGAAGGATACACGGAACGAAGGAAGAAAGGTGGATGGACAAATGGGTGGATGGTCGGACGAGTGGAAGAACGCACGGGTGGAGGGACGAACAGAAAAGATAACGAGTGGATGGATGAATGAACGAGCGGAAGGATACACGGAACGAAGGGAGAAAGGTGGATGGAAAAATGAGTGGATGGTCGGACGAGTGGAAGAACGCACGGGTGGAGGGAAGACCGGAAGGAATAGTGAGTGGGAGGATGAATGAACGAGCGGAAGGATAAACGGAACGAAGGAACAAAGGTGTATGGACAAATAGGTGGATGGTCGGACGAGTGGAAGAACGCACGGGTGGAGGGACGAACGGAAAGGATAACGAGTGGGTGGATGAATGAACGAGCGGAAGGATACACGGAACGAAGGGAGAAAGGTGTATTGACAAATAGGTGGATGGTCGGACGAGTGGAAGAACGCACGGGTGGAGGGACGAACGGAGAGAATAGCGAGTGGGTGGATGAATGAACGAGCGGAAGGATACACGAAACGAAGGAAGAAAGGTGGATGGAAAAATGAGTGGATGGTCGGACGAGTGGAAGAACGCACGGGTGGAGGGACGAACAGAAAGAATAGCGAGAGGGAGGATGAATGAACGAGCGGAAGGATAAACGGAACGAAGGAACAAAGGTGTATGGACAAATAGGTGGATGGTCGGACGAGTGGAAGAACGCAGGGGTGGAGGGACGAACGGGAAGGATAGCGAGTGGGTGGATGAATGAAGGAGCGGAAGGATACACGGAACGGAAGAAGAAAGGTGGATGGACAAATGGGTGGATGGTCGGACGAGTGGAAGAACGCACGGGTGGAGGGACGAACAGAAAAGATAACGAGTGGATGGATGAATGAACGAGCGGATAGATACAAGGAACGAAGGGAGAAAGGTGGATGGAAAAATGAGTGGATGGTCGGACGAGTGGAAGAACGCACGGGTGGAGGGAAGACCGGAAGGAATAGTGAGTGGGAGGATGAATGAACGAGCGGAAGGATAAACGGAACGGAGGAACAAAGGTGTATGGACAAATAGGTGGATGGTCGGACGAGTGGAAGAACGCACGGGTGGAGGGACGAACGGGAAGGATAGCGAGTGGGAGGATGAATGAAGGAGCGGAAGGATACACGGAACGGAAGAAGAAAGGTGGATGGACAAATGGGTGGATGGTCGGACGAGTGGAAGAACGCACGGGTGGAGGGACGAACAGAAAAGATAACGAGTGGATGGATGAATGAACGAGCAGAAGGATACACGGAACGAAGGGAGAAAGGTGGATGGAAAAATGAGTGGATGGTCGGACGAGTGGAAGAACGCACGGGTGGAGGGAAGACCGGAAAGAATAGTGAGTGGGAGGATGAATGAACGAGCGGAAGGATAAACGGAACGAAGGAACAAAGGTGTATGGACAAATAGGTGGATGGTCGGACGAGTGGAAGGACGCACGGGTGGAGGGAAGAACGGAAAGGATAACGAGTGGGTGGATGAATGAACGAGCGGTAGGATACACGGAACGAAGGAAGAAAGGTTGATGGACAAATGGGTGGAAGGTCGGACGTGTGGAAAACGCACAGATGGTGGGATGAACGGGAAGGAAGACGAGTGAGTGGATGTATGTACGAGCGGAATGGTACACGGAACGAAGGAAGAAAGGTGGAAGGACGAATGGGTGTAAGATTTTAAAATGGAAAGTCGGACGGGTGGGAGTTCGGACGTGTGGAAGGACGAACGTGTGGAAAGACGGACAATGAGACGAACGAGAGGATGAACGAAAGTGCGGAAGTATAAACGGTATGATTGAAGAAAATGCGGAAGGACGTATGGGTGGGAAAGGACGAATTGGTGGGAGAGGATGAATGGGGATAGTCGAACGAATGGTAGGTTGACGGGTTGAAAAACAAACGGGTGAAAGTTGAAAGGTTGGATGGACGAATGGTAGGAATGATGAACGGGTGAAAGGACATACGACTTGAAGGACGAAGGAGTGGAATGACGAACGGTTGGAAGAAAAACGGGTGGAATGACGAATTGGTAGAAGGTAAACGTTTGGAAGGGAGAGGGGGTGGAAAGAAGGAAGTGTGGAAAGAGTAATGGATGGATGGTCGGATGGAGAAAGACGAACGTGCAGAATGACGGACGAGTGAACCTTACGTGAATGACGTACGAGCGGAACCTTAAAGGGTTGGAAGGAAGAAAAGGCGGAAAGACGAACGGATGGAATGTCAAACGGGTGAAATATCAAAAGTCGTGAAGGAGAATAGAAGGGAGAACGAACGGATGGAAGGTCTGTCGGGTGGAATGCCGAAAGTGTGGAATGAAGAATGTTTGGAAGGCGAACGGATGGAAAGACGACTAATAAAACTAGTTGTTGGACGAAGGGGTGAAGAACTAACTGGTGGAAGCACGAACGGATGGAACGACAAACGGATGGATGGACGAACGGGTTGAAGGACGAATGTGTGGAAGGACGAACGTGTGGAAGGACGAACGTTGGAATGACGATTGGGTAGATCTTCGAAACACCG
Source organism: Acheta domesticus (assembly GCA_031308135.1). Lineage (NCBI taxonomy): Eukaryota > Metazoa > Arthropoda > Insecta > Orthoptera > Gryllidae > Acheta > Acheta domesticus. The sequence goes on along the minus strand of JAHLJT010009419.1, from coordinate 196,775,448 downwards.
GAAGGATGAACGGAAGGACAATCGGATGGAAGGACGAACGTGTGGGAGGACGAACGGGTAGATGTGCGAAACACCGGAAAGACGAACGGGTGGAAGGACGAATGAACGAAAGGAAAAGCAAACGGGTAGCAGTAGAAACGAACAAACGGAAGGACAAACGGTTCGAATGTGAACAACATGACAGAAGGACAAATGGAAAGACAGACGTATGAAGGGACCTGCTGAAGGGTTGAGGGAAAGTCGAACTCACAGAAAGTCCAACGGATGGGAAGGGCGGATATGGCAGAGGATAAATGGAGGAAGTGTGAATGGACTAATGAAGCACAAACGGAAGGACAAAGGGAAGGATATCACGCACAACGGGATGACTTATGGATGCATTGTGGAACTAACGGACGATGGTTGTTCGAATGGAGGAAAGAAGAAACAAAGTTAAATACCAGTTCTAGAAAACATAACTGGAAAACATATCCATTAACATAACTTCATAAAAATGGGATAATGAGTCAGAATGTGTGGAAAACTAATAGAAAAATAAATGAACGAATGGTTTGACAATTTTGTTTCTTCTATGAACCATGCAAGTCCAAAACTCGATATTTCGAGTAATTGCGCCAAATTATTCCCTACATCTGGCGCAGTCTACTGGGACATGTCCTTTCGGAAACTTATAAACACATTGAAATGTATAAGGCGCAGTAAAATCTTAAATGTAGAGAAAAGTACCCAAATCCAAGACCGATTAATATTGGAAGCCTTTTCATTTACAGCCCTGTATTGTTCATTTGACCATTGAAAATGTTCTAAAACGGCAATTCTCGGCAAAACTGCTAACCAGCCAAATGGTAATGTCAGTGAAAAGTGTTTCCTATCAGTTGCGTATTTTTCTTACTTAATCAGTACGTTTTCTAACCAATACGTTGTTTTCCAGGGGCGTTATTAATGTTTGGTAATGTAATTTATTTTACTTACCTTATAAAAATGTTATTAGCGTTTCAAATATAAGCACACTGGAGTCTAACCCACTTCCGCCAAAAGGTCCTAACGCGGATCTCTATTTTTTCGTGTTGTGAAATAAAAACAATTTCAGCTATTTGCCATTACTAATACCATAGTCTGATAAAGTGCAAGAGCCTACTCAGAACCCTATCAGTTCGAAATAAGAAAGAGGTCCAGGGACAATTTCAGAACTTATTTCTAAAGAATTCTAAAGAGAGAGACACAAGAAAATTCTGAAGTTAAACAAAAAGTAAAAGGATTATTCCACCACCGGCGAATTATTGAACATGTTCGCTGACTCTTCCGGATTGGACGTTCTACCAGGGATATCTTTCCCCCCAGATTAAGAAGATATTGAACGCACGTTTTGTAGAGTTAAATTTTCAGAGAGCTGTAGGAAACCTATGAATATACGGGCAACGTGCCTAATATGTTCATTCTGGTCTCGTGTACAATTTGCGGGGTCAAAAACAAATAATTGTCACATGTGTATAAAAAGACTACGTGCATGACAAACAAGATCTTGTATAGAAGATGTTAAAAAAGTATTTTTGTAAAATTGTACTGAATTAAATATATTTGCAGTTTTTTTATTTATTTTTTATTCTTTATTTTGAACTTTTTCGGGGAGTTCACATTAGGAAACGCTTTTTTATAAACCAACAAAATGTGATGTGTGGAAAAAATAATTTATTCTTAAACTATTTGGTCAATAATTATTAGTATAATATAAAATTTTTGTAACAAAATAAAGTATACATTGCGAATATTTTTATTTCATTACCCAAAAAATTGGATTTAAAAATATTCGAAAACACAATTGGGGCCGGGGTTTGGGTACTTTCCTTAATCACAATGCACGCCTGTGGCATGAAATTTTTAGCTCCTGCTCAATCTCTAATTTGAACTATAAGAAAACTTAAAATGAATGTTGGAACGCAAAAAAGGAGAAACGGATGAAGGATGAAGGGACGGAAAGAATAACTGGACGGTGTTGTGCATCAAACCGCTATGCGACATCACACAAGTTTTGACATAATCGTGTTCAAAGGTTTTATTACATTTTCAGCTCTAAAAACTGTAATTTAATTGTTTCATTCATTGAAGCGCCAAACTACACAAACATGAGTGAAACATCTGGCGCTTACCTTGCGATGTGTCGGGGACCATCGCAGTCCTCCACCCTTGCGTCACGCCAAATTACCGGACGGCAGGAAAGAGCTACGCGCCCCCGAATTAGATATGCCCAGCCGCTCAAGCCCCCCATAAACTTTCAACTATCAATTATACCCTTTTACTGACAATACCGCGATGCGTCGGGTGACCATCGCACCCTCTCACCCCCGCGTCACGCCAAATTACCGGAAGTTGGAAAGGGCCACGCGTCCACCGCGACCCGATTTAGTTCCGCCCAACGGCCCAAGTTCTCCAGAAGCCCCTAACAATAAATCTTACCCTTTGTCCAACAATACTGGATGATCGACAGCCGGAACAACCATTTTAGCGACTTGGCGATCGCACCCGGCTCAATAATCCTCTAAAAGCCTATAAAATCATCACATGCCAAAGCAGAAGGGACACGTGCGCGCTCCTCCGGCCTAACAATGCCGGCCAATGAACAACCAGAAGGCACCGTTGATGAAATAGAAGGTTCGAGAAGTTGAAATCCGACCAATAAAATCACTAGGCAGGAAGCACGTGAGCACTTTGAGATTTTTTCGAAAAAACGAAAGGGACAGACGGGCGAGCGAGGCCAGAGGGAGGACGGGCGACAGACGCTAGAGAGGACGGTCGTGCAGGAGAAGTCGTATGGAGATAGAAACCAACAAGTAAAGTTTTGAGTAGATTAACAGTGGTAGTTAAGAAAACCACCGAATATTAGTCAGTTAATGAAACCTGCGGTAGAAAGGGAACAGCAGCAGTGGGTAAGGCACACACTGAGCCGACCACTGCGAAACTTGCCCGGTCTTCACGGAATTAATTCCGAATAGCCAAAGTTTGGCTTCGAGCGTCATACGCGGTCCAGGTGTCGTGTGACGGCCTGAGACGCGCGCGAGCATCGCGTCGCCACCGCCCGGTCATCCACCGCCGACGTCCCGTCCGCCGGAGTCATCACCCCGGAGGCAATCGGAGGCCAACCTTGCAACGTTCCGGCGTCGCCTCCTGAGGGTCCGACTACACTTCTCCGTCGCTCGGCGAGCAATCCAGTCGCGGTGACATTACCATCTAACATCACAGATTGTAAGTTGTCATCACCATCATTCATTAATCGGCTACTAAAGTGACAATAACCCAGCATCAACCTGAACAGTTTCTCTTCGTTTAATTTTTTGAATAAATTAGTCCCCGCCATTTGGTCGGGTGAACCAATTAATACCATAGCAAAGTGTTATTATTCTAAATCTTAAGAAACCACCAAATGCAACCCTTCGACCCAGGGCGCTCACCCCTGAGACGCTCAACGCCGGCGACATTAAGCAGGTAAGTGGGCATGCGCTTGGCGCCCTTATTAAATAAATTCAGCGCGTGTCCCCTCCTGCGACTTGGGACGACTGTCACACCATAAGTGTGTCGGCGCCTCCATTTTGTGAGCAGTTCCATCACAACCTGCATATCGTGAAATTAAGAACAGCAGATTTCAAGATCTAGGATTATAGCCGGTCATTGCGAAAAATAAAATTCCTCACGTGACTGATGGCGTTTACATTTTTCATTAATTATCAGGCTATTTTTACAGATTTGGCGCCAAACTTTTGCGTACACTTAGAACATGGTCCAATGCAACTGATGTCCACATCTCATTTTTTTTTCAAAAATGGCGCTTAGCCGGTTGATGCATAACACCATCCAACTGAAGAATAATTGAACGAAAGTAAGAACAAACGGGCGAATGTCCGGATGTCCGTAATGTCGAACGGAAGCAGGGATAAAAGGACGAAACGACGAACAGACACAATGATGGAAAGAGGTAAAAACGAACAGACGAAAGGAAAAATGGATGCAAAGGCGAACGGGACGAATTGTTGACGGAAAGTCGAACGAAGAGAAGGTCGAATGAAAGGAACGGTCGGAAGGAAAAATGGACGAAAGAACAATCGGGCTAGTGGACAAGTGGACAAACGGACGGAAGGAGGAATAGAAGGAACGAGAAACAGAAGGAAGGACGAACGCACGCAAGGACGAACGCACAGAATGACAAACGCACGGAAGGATAAAAGGAAGGAAGGGCGAAAGGACGTGCGAACAGAATGGTGATATGATGGCTTGAAAGGGGTACATAGAAGGGAGACTAATAGAAAGGAGACAAAGGGATAGCAGGGCATTTTCACGGAATGGCGAACGGACGGAGCGAAAAATATTGGAGAGAAGAAATGAGACGACGAAGAGCCCGCCTGTCAAAGAGACGGACGGCGGATGAATAGAACAGCATTGGACGCAGGATGGATGAGACGGATAAAGGTAAGAGAGGTATTGATGATGAGACAGTATTACGTAAGGTATAGAAAGATAATAACCTTAACTAGGGTTGATGCAATAACATACACTTTCTCACTTTATTTCAAGTTTTTGTGATTGTCGTAAATTCAGAGTATTAAAAAAATGATAATTACGACAGTACTGTAAGTGTCCCTTTAAGTATTTATGAGAAATAAAAATCATGAGTGTTTTTGAGTTTTAACTTAATGCAGATTATAAAAAATCAGAAATTGCGAAAACGACATGATTTTTATTAAAACCTGTATTTCTTGCGATGTGAGTTTTTGGAATATTTTATTTCAGTTAAATGTCTTTATCTTCTTATTTGTTATCAAAAGTCTTTATCTTCTTGTTATTCCAAATTCTGTGTGCCTGCATTTCGCCTCTCTTTGCCATCTGCTTACATTACCATCTGCCGTCTCAAAGGCCCATCAGCAGTCACCTATGCCCGCAGTTATCAACATACACTTTACATATCCTCCATTATCACACTCCCCCTTCACACCAAGTCGTACCCGCCTCAAGCCTCCCATTACTGTGTTCCTTAGGAATTCTTCCTCTCCTTGTCATCTGCTTGTATTTCCACTTGCCTTTCTCAATTGTTTATCAAGATTCACCTACGCTAACAGTTATTCACATTAACCTAAGGAATTATCTGTTACAATACACTGTCTTTCAATCCACTATGCCGTTCCCTCACGAATCCTGCTTCAACATACACTGTTCTTCTCTCCAATGCACCCACTTTCCCAATACACCCAATGCTGTAGGCGGTACTAATTCTGTTTCACCTCGCCGCATCCATTTTTCAGAGTTACCCTTACGTCCCTCAGGAATCACCTCTTCCGACTGTTCTCATACACATTAAAATTCTTATTGCCACGTACGGTCCTCTCACCCTCCCCGCCTGAAGCCACCAAATGCTCTGGTCCTTTGCCATTCCACATATCCACGCCAACTGCCGATATTTCCAGCTGCCCCCCTTTCATACCCATCATGAGTCACCTCTGTCGATAGTCCACCTATTATTGCCTAATGCTTCGATACGTCTAGCAATCCACCTTTTCTCCACACCGCTTCCATCCTGGATTTCTGTTTTTACTGTGGTGTTTACAATTTGGCAGCTACCTGCAATCTGCAATGGTTTCCAGCTACCCTTCTTTGTTCATGTCCATCATCCGTCATATCTGCCGACAGTTCACCTCCCCTTCTCGCATTCTTCTTTACGTCTCGCATTCTTCTTTATGTCTCTCCATTCGTCTTTCTCTCTCCCGCTGCCCCGAAGTTTCCGTTGTTTTTCTCTTGACCGTATTCATTCCAAAACCCCTGGCGCTTTAGCTCATTTGTCAGCGTACTCGCTTTGGGCAAGGTAATAATACGACACGGGCAAGAAAATAATGTGCGTTTTCCTTACAATGTCCAAGTATATGTTGCTGTGTGATCATGGGAAAACTCACTTCTCAGGTTGAAAAGACCAGAATACGGCATAGGGATGTCTTTGGGCTAATCACACGTACCCCTTAACCCATGGCCGCGAGGCCGGGACGCCGCTGGTAAACCATGGCACGCACGCGGGCTGTCACGCCAAGGACAGACAGACGTAGCCATTCCGCCTCTTCCCGCCGTCTTCGTTGTCTATCTGTCCCTCACTCATGCCTATGAGCCGCCGCCTCGGCTGTCCTTCCACCTGCCTTCACCCGTCAGCCTTGTGTCTTCTTATCCCGACGCCCACCTTCATCAACATCGCACTGTCCATCTGCACATTCTGCATTCACACTCTACTGCCCATATCGTCTTTTTTTGACGCGTCTTTCTTTAGTTTCCGCTTTGCGCGTGTGTTCTAGCCGGGGAAGTTCACCCTACAATGTCGGTTTCGATTTTTCGTGTTACGTCTCTATTTTACGAGGGCAGCTATATTTATGCGTCATGCCCTTCCCTTCTTACAAACTACTCCTTTATATTGCCAGACATTAACAATTTTCTTAAATTAGAAAATATTTGAATTAATTAATTGGTGACGACAGTAGTTACGTTTTCACTCTAGCCATGTAAGAACGTTCTAACAAAGTGTAGGTATTGAAGTCCTTAAGGTAGTCTTTGGCGGAAGTTCCAAAATTGCGCGCGAGCCCCCCACCTCCCGGAGCGCGCATTTAGCGTGTTCCGGGAGGTGAGGGGTCCGCGCGCCGCAGTCTGCCTTCACAGAAGTCGCAGAGCAGCCTCGCGGAGAGTGACCGCACTGGAGACAGTCTGCGCGTTGAGATTGCCTCTCGGAGGACAACTGCACTGGAGACAGTCTGCGCGTCGAGATTGCCTCCCGGAGGACAACTGCACTGGAGACAGTCTGCGCGTCGAGATTGCCTCCCGGAGGACAACTGCACTGGAGACAGTCTGCGCGTCGAGATTGCCTCCCGGAGGACGACTGCACTGGAGACTGTCTGCACGTCGAGATTGCCTCCCCGAGGGTGACTGTGAAGGAGACAGTCTACGCGTGGCAACTGCCTCCAGAATCATATGAATGATAATGTGGTGAGTTGGAAACTGCACAACGAACAGGATTCAAAACATAAATCGCACCAGTGTAGTCATGATGGAGAGTCTTTGTCGCGTCTTCGACGTTCCAGAGAAGATATTTTTGAGATATTCTTTATGTTCCAACGGTAATTTAGAATTACCGCAGGTAGTATTGTGGTTGGTTTAGGATTGCGGTGAGTGGGAAACTGCACAGCAAACAGGATTCAAAACATAAATAGTACGAGTGTAGTCAAGATGGAGAGTCTTTGTCTATGACGTTCCAGAGAAGACATTTTCAAGATAATCTTTACGCTCCAATGGTAATTTAGAATTACGGCGGGTAATGTTGTGATTTGTTTAAGATTTACCTGAGATTTTCCAAAGTAGTTTTTCCAAAAAATGTAACGTTTGCAACTGCACAATACATTTAAAAAAGGCGATTTTTACATAAATCAGTTGATATTAACACAGTAAAGATTTAGAAATAAATATATACGTTCATTTCATTAAAAAAGTATTAGTTTGTAAGCAAAAAAAGGGTTCATTACATTATTAAGTACACGTTAGGAAATGAAAAAAAATACACGAAAGCGAATAAACATAGGAAAAAAGTATTTCTGTGAATTAAAATAACTCAACACATCTCTTCTCTTGAAACACATTATAGGAGATATTATAATTTGTAATGCATATTATGTAATATTAATTTGTGTATCTCATCATAATTTTTATGCACAAGTATTGTCAACCGAAATTTAAAAGCGACTACCAAAGATATAACTATAAACATCTGTTTTTCAGGAAGAAAATCCCCCAAAAATTACTTTAGTGTGCACGACTACTACCGAAAACAGACCTTGAAAATCGGTATAGAATTGAACTACGTTGCAAGCTGGGCTAAATTATTTTGTGTAGTATCAGTCTAGATTTAATGAGTAAAAAATTCGTTACATTCGACGAATTATTTAATACTTCGAATGTAGCCAAATATTTTAAGAACAGAGTAGGTAGAACAAATACGGGTTGACAAATAAAAATGAACAATCCTCTCTTTGAAAATGTCATCTTAAATCTCATGTATATATTATTTGGTAGACTTTGTTAATCCAGTAATGGCACATACATATTCACATAGCAACGTCTATGAAAATTCTAATAAAATATTATTTTCTTTTCTGTCAAAAGAATTTCAACTATGAGAAATTGTATTTGGCTTTTATTTTAAAAACCGAAAATTGTTTTTGGGTAACTCTTTTAAATAAAATGCAATGATAATGCATTTTAATGAAAATTTGCAATAAATTGCAATGATTTTTTTGTATGTATTCCGGAAAAAAAATTTCTTTCTTTAAAATAAAAGACTAAAATTCAAACTGACGAAATTCTAGAAAATAATTATACTTGAATTGAAAACCATAATATTGATTCATCTACTGCAACTATTGATTTTTTTCTGTAAAATGCTATATTGCACCCAAAATGCATCACGCACACAGTTAATTTCCAAGAGATATCTATGTGATTAATAAACACTTATGATGATACGATATCGAAAACAAGCAAATGGAAAAATATTTTAAAATTCATTTGAAAATATGTTTTATCGAAAGCATTCACATAAAGAATCTAATAGCTGTAAGACGAAATGTTCCCAACCTCCCTTCCATATTCATCTCATTTGTTCGCCTCCAACTTAATTCGACACTCCTGCACGATCGAAACGGCACGGCACCGGTCAGCACGTCCCCACCGAATAGTACTTCAGACCCGCTAACCACCAAGGAAGAACGGCCGGACGCAAGGACGAATGTGCGGAAAGAGAAACTGATGAGCGAGCTGAAGGACGAACAAGAGGAAGGACGAACGGGCGGAAAGACTAATGGGCGAAAGAACAAACGGGCGGATGGACAAATGGGCGAAAGGAAGAAGGGTCAAAAGGACAAAAAGGGGCCTAAGGCCTAACAGCCGCGAGGACGAACGGGAAGAAGGAAGAACGGGCGGAAGGACAAACGGGAGAAAGAATAAACGGGCGAAAGGACGAACGGGTTGAAGGACGAATGGGTGGAAGGAAGGACGAACGGATGGAAGAACAAACGGTTGTAAGGACGAACGGGTAAAAGGAAAAGACAAGTGAAAAGAACGGACAGAAGAATGAAAGGGTAGAAGGAAGCAAGGGCGGCAGGGCGAACGGGCGGAAGGATGAACGGTTGGAAGCTAGAACGGGTGGAAGAGTGAACGGGCAGAAGGACAAACGAGAGGAAGAAAGAACGGGCGGAAGGCCGAACGGGTGGATGGATGAACGGTTGGAAGGACGAACGGGTGAAAGGACTAACGGCCAAAAGTACAAACGGGTGGAAGGACGAATGGGTGATAGGACGAATGGGCTGAAGGACGAACGGATGGAAGGACGAATGGGTAGAAGGAAGGACGAACGGATGGATGAGCAAACGGTTGGAAGGAGAAACGGGTAAAAGGAAAAGACGGGTGAAAGAAACGGACGGAAGAACGAAAGGGCGGAAGGAAGAAAGTGCGGGAGGACGAACGGGCGGAAGGATGAACGGTTGGAAGCTAGAACGGGTGGAAGGATGAACGGGTGGATGAACAAACGAGAGAAATGACAAACGGGTGGAAGAATGAACGGTTGGAAGGACGAACGGGTAAAAGAAGAAATGGGTGGAAGGAAGAAAGGGTGAAAGGAGGAATGGGCTGAAAGACGAATGTTTGGAAGAATGGACGGGTGAAAGAACAAGCGTGCGGAAGAACTAACGAGCGGAAGGACTAATGAGCGGAAGCACGAAAGGGTGGGGTGACGAATGGGTGAAAGAACAAATGGGTGGAATGAAGGACGAATGGAAGGCGAACGGATGGAAGGACAAACAGTTGGAAGGACGAGCGGGTAAAAGGAAAGGACTGGTGAAAAGAAAGGACGGAAGAATGGAAGGGTGGGAGGAAGAACGGGCGGGACGACGAACGGGTGGAAGGACGAACGGTTGGAATAATAATAATAATAATAATAATAATAATAATAATAATAATAATAATAATAATAATAATGATAATAATAATAATAAAAAAGTAACGCACACAAAATCTAACAGATGGAAAGGTGCATAGGGAGAAGGACCAATGGAGAAAAGATGAACGGACGGAGGCACTAAACGAAGGGATAAACACACGAAGCAATGTTGATAAAGTTAACGAAATGAAGAAAGGAAGTAAACTAGGGCAAAGGAGAAATCCAACGGAATGCCTAAATGTTTGAGAAATGAGCGAACGGAAGGTCGTTCAAATGGAGGAAAGAAGAAAGCAGGTTAAATACCAGGACTGCAAAAGACGATTCACATAACTTCGTATATGGAATAATGAATGGGAATGCGGGCAAACTAATGGAAGAATAAATGAACGGATGGTTGAAAAATTTAGTTTCTTCCTAGAACCATACAAGTCCAAAATTCCATATTTTGAGATATTTCACCAAACTATTCCCTATAATTGGCGCTGTCTGCTGGGACATTTCCTTTCGGAAACTTATAAACATATTGATAGAAGGCGGGGGAAAATTGTAAATGTAGAAGAAAGTACCCAAACCCTGGCCCAGTTCCAAATGCGACCTCCTTGATTTACAGCAACGTACAGTGCTATTGCCTGTTGAAAATGTACTAAAACAGTAGTTCCCGCAGATCGCAGCCCAGTAAAGCGGTACTGTCTTCTTGTTACCGGACAGTCAACCATTAATTCGAAAAGTGAAAAGTAAGGTTTTTTCATGTGCTTATTCTCAGTTGCGTATTATTTCACTTCATTGGTAAGTTCTCTAACCATTACGTTTTCTGAAGGGGTCGTTACAAACTATTCATGTAGGTTAATGTAGTTTATTTTACTTGCCATGTAAAAATGTTATCATTTTGAATATAAACACGCTGGTGCTCAACCCTAATCCGCTAAAAGTTCCTAACGTGGAATTTTTCGTCTTGTAAAATTAAAACAATTAAAAACAAGGCATTTGTAATTCCTTATACCGTAGGGTCTAATAAAAAGCAAGATACTACTCTGAACCTTGATCAATTTGAGATGGCAGGAAGAAGAAAGATTGCAGAAGACTTTAATTTAATCTCAGAGAATACGAAAGAGAGAGATACAAGAAAATTCGGAAGTTAAACAAAAAGCAAAAGGAAGATTGCCCCACCGCCGAAAAATTGAACATGTCCTCTGGCTCTTACGAATTGGTTGTTCTACCAGGGATATCATCTCTCTCAGAAGAAAAAGATGCAGAATGCATGTTCTGCGGATTAAAATTTTCAGAGAGCTGTAGGACAGCTTTGTGTGTATTAGTGAAGTGCACAATGTGTTCAGTCTGTAGAATGTGCTGGTAGGAAAAATGTTTTTGTATGTAACTTTTGTTGCATTAGAATATAAGGCGTAACCGTGTCAGAACTTTCGTATGATATATCTGAACCTCTTCTGTATTTTTCCATTTCCATATTAAGCCTGTAATATATTTCTTTCTTCAAGACCCTCTTATCCTCCATCACTTGTTCCATATGTCATTTTGTAATTCATAACCGTATTATAAACCCTTGTCAATACAAACTACTCTTATTTATTATCGAGCAAAGTGGTCCACTCGTGTAATTCAATCGCATTCAACATCAAGTAATTGATAAGTTCACATACAGTTGCAGATTATACAGGCTCTGAACAAGTGGGGTAAAATTGACAAGCGTCGAACCAGCAAACATTTAACAGAATGGTCAAAAAGATCTCATTCTGTAAATTACGGTGTGAGGAACGTTTCTTTGAGGGCTTTGCCCTCAAAATTTTATTTTTAAGGTCCTATAACGCTTTGTCAAGGAGTTATTTAACGATATCGGTTCAAAATTCCTGACGTGCGTTGAGGGTTGCATTATACATGAATATTTAGATGCGTTTTTAAACAAATCCTTCACATTTTTAAACTCAAAATGCAATTAGTCACGTATCCGTGAAATTCTATTTCTTTGGAGACCTCATTTATAAAGATTAGTGCATATGAGAGCTGCAAAGGGAAGGTATATAACTGAAATAATGTAGGAGACGATAGTTGTTGTGCAAGACATACAAGACATTATCTTGTGTGATAAGAAGTTCAACAAGTATTTTTATAAAATTATACGGTGTTAAATCTCTTTGCCGTTTCTTTAATTTATTTTGATCCATTTCTTCTGACTTTTTTGAGATGCTCACTTGAGAAAACCTTTTTTAGATGTACACAATATGTAATGTTTGCAAAAAAATATAATTTATTCTTAAACTACTTGGCCATAAATTTTAAGTAGAATATAACATTTTTTACCTAAGTAAGTTATACTTTGCAAACATTTCGATTTAATTGAGCAGAAAATTGTATTTGAAAGCATTACAAAATGGAGGTGCAGGTTTGGGTATTTTCCTCTATCACTATGCACGTCTTATGAAGTTTTAGTACCTTCTCAATCATCTAACATTTGAACTACTTTGGTTCTTAAAAAAAAACTTAAAATGGAAGTTCGAATGCAAAAAAAGAAAAACGGACGGAAGGTTGAAGGGACAGAAAGAACAACTGAAGAATGGTTGAACGAAAGCAAGATGAAATAAACGAAATGTCGAATGACTAATCCCGTAATGTCAAACGCGAGAAGGGATAAACGGCCGGAAGACAAACAAAGAGTTTTTTGCAAGAATCAAGTACGAAAATTCTTTCTTTGAATTTTTTCACCACGTTATTCTCTACAACTGGGGCTATCTGCTGATCATTTTCTTTAGGCAAGTGGCTAACATATTGAAAGATGTAAGGTAGGCAGGGCCGTCTTTCTGTTAGATGGGGCCCTGAGGCTCCCAAAGGTTTGAGGGCTCCAATATTGTCTAAAAGTGTATTATGTCATTTTGTCATAATTTACTCTGAAAAGATAATATAAAAATTAAAATATTTGTTAATCCTTTCTTCTATAGTAAGCAAATGAAATGTAAAAAGATTGTGAAAGGGATGGGATTTAAATTTCCATTAAAGCTGAAATGTTTTAATGCTTCTTCGATTTCCCATAGAGAACAGGTATTGATTACAGGGATTATTTGATAATTTTATACTACCCGCGGAGCCCCCGTTTTCATAGGGGACCGAGGAACAATCTTGGTCAGTATGTGTCCAAAGACATCCCTGAAGGAGGGGGTAAATCATCAATGAATCAGTATGCTCTTCCACGATATGAATCTATTACCGCCTCTTGATTAAACTCAAAATGAACTAGTTTGCTTCTTGAAAAATAAACTTATAACGGAAGTTCGGTTAAAACCATCGTCTTAACCTCTGGGAGCCCGCCACCATCACAATTACATTAAAAAACGATGCATATCTCCTTGTTTCCTTATATGCGCGATTCACCGACTTCCCACTAACGCCATTTTTCATCAAATCGGTCAGCCATTGCTTTTCCCGTAAACCACCATAAGCCTTAACTATACACGTTCTCCTCAAATGTAAGACACACTGTGTCCACAACGGGCCCCATCTCGATCGTTCTTCCCCTATGGACCGTAGATATACACATCTTTTCCCATCTGCCTTCAATCCCAGCTCCAAATTCTCAAACCTACAGACATCTCTGCTAACTCTCAAAAACCAATCACTAAATCTCCCTTCCAAAATATTGAACTAATTCCCTCTTCCTGTCACAACATGACTCGCCTCCGCTAACTCACCACATACACACCACAATTCATATTACAAAAGCCATCCTCGTTCCCGCCCACGCCACCGACTAACGCCTGCCTCTTCTAATCACTCCGTAGTCTTCGCAATCCGCCTATTCCTAAATTCCCACTTCCCCACCCAACATCTCTGCCGACTCTCTCCACACACACACACATATATGTGATATATATGTATATATATATATGTGTATATATATATATATATATATATATATATATATATATATATATATATATATTGAAACGAGTCGTGGATAGACTCTGCACAAAATTAAGAAGAGAGAAATAGAGATATAAGGGATAGGGATTCTTGTCCGGGAATGGGCTTCGGCTTCAATCATGCGTACACTGGAAATTGTGACTAACAGAATTTTCCTTTTATTACACAAATAATTATTTTACAAATTGGTTGCCTTTAACGTTTATGCTAGCATTCATTCTGTTCCCTCTCCTATGCTTAACTATATTTGGGGAAAAATCTCGACACAAAATCAACGTTCTCCAAGGGCTAACTACCTTCCCTCCCTACCCTTCCCGCCGTTCTACCCGTGACACTCCAACCTGAATAGCGTCTCCATCTGCTCACTCCTCCGCCGGCGAGCCGGCGCCGGGCACCGCACTGCCGCGTTCTGGCCTCTTCGTACCGCCGGGGAGCCGGCGAAGGGGAAGGGAGTCCGGCGATGCCGCCCTGGTCGCTTGTTCCATCCGCTGCCTGCCGACGCGTGGTCCGCCGCCTTGCCCTTCGGGGATGTTCGTTGCCTTCGGCCGCGTTTGGAAGACCGGGGGACTCTCCGCCACCGTGGCCGGCTCTCACCCCACTCTCGGCCGTTGTGGTGCTTCTAAGGTTTCTAAAACGTTGCTACTGCATCCGCCTGCGGATTTTAACTTCGGCAGTAATTATCGTCGACTGTTCACCTAATTTACCATTAATCAGGTCGATTGCGGATATATACTGTTCCGTTTCTTCTCCTAATTCCGTTCACACCACGTGGATCTCATTCACTGCAGGCTATACTCCACTACGATCTTATGGCCGCTTCGTCTTGTTTCACTCCTTAAACTGCACTTCCACATTCGTCACTCACTTTCCTTAACCCAACACCTTCCCAGTTCTGTGGCGCAACACTTACGTGCATTCCTCTCTCCGATTAACAGTCCGCATCGCTTCGCCCGTCCTCACCCGATGACTAACTTTCCGCCACCCTTCGCACGTCCGTACTCTATGAACTTCTCTCCGCCACTGACCCGCGCCTCGTGGCCTTCGGTTGCTCGCCGCGAACCGACTCCGGTTCCTCGCCCCCGACTCCGTGGTGTTCCGGCCGCTGCCGCGCAATTCAAATTATTAATTTAATAAGTAAATAATAATTATCACAAGTCTTTTTACACAAACCGTCCTCTTTTCCCCCACGCCGCTTACTCTGCAACGCCTGCCTCTCCGTAGGGCCATAGCCACCCAGCAACCCCTCGCAATCCGCCTATTCCTAACATCCTTCTTCCACTCACAACATTACTCACCTCTGCCGAATCTCCACACATACACACACACACACCACAATGTTTTTACACATGCTGTCCTCCCCCTCACCCCACCCACTCTCTGACGCCTGCCTCTTCATTAGTCCATAGCCATTGCGTAAGACGAAAAATCAAGACAGACATTTTAGTGTGTGGCCTTTTTTGGCATGTCTTGGCCTATCTGCACTAACTGCATTCACACACCACTTCGCATATCCTTTTTTCCCTAGTGTGCTTTGTTAATTTACTCTTCGCGCCTCTGACCTCTGCGTTACGACTACACTCCACAATGCCTGTCTCGAGTGTTGGTTGTACGCCATAGTTCTACCCAGAGAGCGACATTTAGCCGTCATCCTCTTCGCTTTTTTGCACTCTTCTGTTTTACGGCCAGATTATGACTATTTCGTTACATTACTTAATATTTGGAATTAATTAGTTGCGTCGGTGCTAACGTTTTTACATTCGACATGTTAGAATGTTGTAGAGAAATGTAGGCGCTGAGGCCCTTATGCTGTCGCAGGCGGAAGTTCCAGAATTGCGCGCGAGCCCCCCACCTCCCGGAGCGCGCATTTAGCGTGTTCCGGGGGGTGAGGGGTCCGCGCGCCGCAGTCTGCGTGCGCAGAAGTCGCAGAGCAGCCTCCCAGAGAGCGACTGCGCAAGAGACTGTCTGCGTACGGCGAACCTCCCGCCGCCCCCGCCATCGCCAACTTCGAAGAAATATAACAGCAAAGACAATGATTACGATTTACATTCGACTGTAGACATTTTACAAAATAAAATACAAGAATTCAATGTTTTTGTGTGTATTAATTTTCAGATTAACTCAATACGATTATTTTGTAAAAATTGGCGTTTAAGCGGAGATTATTAAAATAATTAATGTGCTTAATGTCTGTACTTTGTATATTATGCCTGATCAACTTACTGAGAACATCGCTACTAAAATATTTTTTATAGTTTCTCACGATTACTTTTGACTTGTAATAAGATTTTATTCGCCTTAACAAAAGGTTTAGTATTGTTTTCATGATGGGCCTGCGGCTGAATCATTGTAGGTCACAAGATTATTATTTTATGTCCTACCAAAGAACTGGAAACTGAGTTCCTGGATTCGAAGCTGCCATGAAGAATACTGCAGATGCCGAATGCTTTGTTCAAATGTTTACAGAGTATCGTACAGTCCATTTCAGATGATTGTCGAAACAGTACTTCAAGATCAGTCTATGGACTGCACCCAATTCTTCCCTTCCAATCATTTCCCACTTTTATTCTTAAAGAATGGTTATTGTCTGATCTTTATCCTCATTATATATCTGACCCTCTCATTACAAGAAGTTTTGAGGATCCGGAGATTAACACCGAATATCTGCCGCATTATCAATTCTCTTAAGAACGATTACTAAACTAATTCTAATATATAGCCAAAACTATGGACATTGAGAGAATGAGTTTTAAAAACTGTTTCAGAAAAATAACTTCAAACTCTTTATTTGTATCATTTTTTGGCGGAAGCGCGGTAGCACTCCGTGCTGCCTTTGTGTTTTTGTTGTTCTAAAATGTAGTACGGCTACGTCAGAGGCCTTCCCTATTCTCATTTCGCAGCATTCTAAACGAAATGCGACAATCTACGTTCCGTTGCCTTCTCCCTATCAGTCGTAAAGAAGATTTTGAAAATAAAAAATGCTGACTGCATCACTCCGTGCTCTACCGCGCCCACTCGTGTAAGTATTTTTAGTATTCTAAACGAATATTTTACTTATTCAGACTGTTTGTTTATAGGTATTTTCGATCAGGTACGCAAAATTAAAGATGGTGAAAGATGCTTTTTGTGGATTTTTCCTATCACTTGAAGTCTTATTTTTGTTTTTCTTTACTGAAGGGCTGAAACAGACGAAGAAATCAGGCACCTTCTCGAGTTATTGGAATCGGCTTCGTGAAAACCAATTGATGAGTAGGAGAAGTACGCTACTTCTGGACCAGTGATGACGTCACGAGCCCCGTGACGTCATGACCCCGTGACGTCATGACCCCGTGACGTCATGACCCCATGACGTCACGACCGGGTGACGTCAGGGACCCGTGACGTCATGGCCGCGTGACGTCAGGACCCGAGGACGTCATGCCCGGGTGACGTCAGGACCCCGTGACGTCATGACCCCATGACGTCATGACCGGGGACGTCATGGTCGGGAGGACGTCAGCACTGGTCCAGAAGTAGCGTCGATGTGCGCGTGGCTGAAGTGGTGCCTGTTGCACACACGTCGACAGCGGGGGGTGTGAGCGCACGTGGGTGGCTGTGGGGGTGGGTGGGGGGAGGAGGAAGAGGGGGAGGTGGTCTTCAAAAAGCCCGCTCGGCCGGGGCGCGAACCAGCGAGGTGCGGTGTGGGAGGCCGGCACGCTAGCCCTGCGCTACGGCAGCAGGCTTAGAAGTGGAGGCGAGCGAGGGGATGGGAAGGTGCGCGCGCTTGGGCGGGGCGCGCGTGCGACGGTGGCGCGCCCTGTGAGCGAACAGGGAAAGGGGACCGCGCGACGGTGGCGCGCCCTGTGAGCGGGCAGGGAAAGGTGACCGTGCGACGGTGGCGCGCCCTGTGTGCGGACGGGGGCATGCGACCGCGCGACGGTGGCGCGCTCTGTGAGCGGACGGGGGCATGCGACTGTGCGACGGTGGTGCGCCCTGTGCGCGGGCAGGGGAAGGAGAATGAGAAAAGGAAGACATGCAGTGGCGGCGGAGGAGCCGAGGGATGTCTTTGCACAGAGAGGTGTCACCAGAGACAAATAAAAACCACAATGAAATGAATATGATCATGTTTATATTTGTCATACAATATTTATATATATATATACATTACAAGAGTCTGTTTGTGAGCTGAGACTAGTTGGGGAAGGAAGGACGAAAAGAAATATGTCCTGGAAACACGCTTCATGGGAGTAGTTGGGACAGCCTCTCGTCCAACAGCCACCTCAGATCCCGTAGTGTTGTGAAACACGTACGGTTTCTGAGGAGGTGCGGCAAGGCCCCTAACAACGCCTCCGTGAAGGCGTGTACCTGCTCCCTGACATACTGCTCTTCGTCAGGGTTGGAGGCGTCGTGACCTGCAACGACAGCGTAGGGGGTCAATGCGGGTAGTGTGGGGGTGGTGGACGGTGGAGTGTCCCAATTGGAACAGGGAGAAAGGCGAGGTGGGGGGAAAACAAAGTTGGGGCATGTCGTGGCGGGGAGGGTGGAGGCGGAGGAGATGGAGTGGACCGGGGAGGTGGAGCGGAGGTGGGTGCAGAGCGGAGATGTTCCCGCGGTGGTGGTGATAACAACGAGGGAAGGAGGAGGAGGAGGAGGAGCAGGAGCAGTATCAGGTAGAGGAGCAGGAGGAGGGGGTGAACGTGCAGGTGGGGGAGCAGGCGCAGCAGGTAGAGGAGCATCAGAAAGGCGAGTTGGGAGGAAAACCAAGTTGGAGCATGTCGTGTCGGGGAGGGTGGAGGCGGAGGAGATGGAGTGGGCCGGGGAGGTGGAGCGGAGGTGGGGGCAGAGCGGAGCTGCTGTCCCCGCGGTGGTGGTGATGTCAACGAGTACAGGAGGAGGAGCATCATGAGGAGGTGAACGTGCAGGTGGGGGAGCAGGAGCAGCAGGTAGAGGAGCATCATGAGGGGGTGAACGTGAAGGTGGGGGAGCAGGAGCTGCAGGTGAAGCAGCATCATGAGGAGCCGCCGCCGACGCGTAGGGCGACGTGGCCATGAGCCGGCGCAAGCGTACGACCGGGGTCGTGGTGGAGGCGGCAGTCGTGGAGCCGACCCGCCCGCGCTGGCGCAGGAGTCGGCCGACCTTACTGGCGTGGGCGGTGTTGCCGTGTCCCTTCCCCAACACGATCCTGCAAGCACAAAAAGCATAAGCATGTGGACCACAAAGCGACACGCTCAAAAACAGGGAAAAGTGGAAAAAAAAAAAAATTAGAAACAGGACATGGGGGTGTTGGAAAGAATTGAGAGCCGCGCGGGTGGTATGCTCGAAGCCTACGGCCCGCGCCACACACACACACACACACACACACACACACTGTGAGCATGCATTGTGACAGAAAGGACAACAATAGTGGACCTACCGCGGTGATGGAAAAGCGGAGTTTATGTATAGAAATTTTCCCTCTCTGCTCTTTGCCAAAGTACGTAAAATATTTATCTTTGAACATGTCCGGGTCCATGGTGCCGAAGCGAGCTGGGAGAAAGACAGCGATAGTGTTGTTTAAAGTGAGAACAATGCGTTGTCCTTCTTTGACGTCAACTGTCTTTGCATTGGTGATGGCGTACGGTTCCCCCTGTTTCAAATCTCTTAAGAAGACCGTCTCTGCGTGATCAGCATGCCCTTCAGCCAGGGTGTTCAAGCAGTCGAGGACGGGAAGTGGGTCACCACTGCAAGACATAGGAAGAAAGGAAATGTAGAAATCGAAGGATAAGCCAGTTAAAAAAAACAAAAAAAAAACCAAAAAAAAAACAAAAAAAAAACCAAAAAAAAACCAAAAAAAAACCAAAAAAAACCCAAAAAAAAAACAACATCCCAACAAAAAACCTACAGGCCCATCCTACGTCAACAACTTACATGTCGTTGGCATCCTGTGTCATCACCATGTTGTTGCTGCGTGCGGCCATCTTTCCCAAAATTATTTTCAACACTTGCAATACTATAGTGGAGAAACAGAAATAATTGTAGTGCTCGAATGTCTAATGGCGAAACGCATGTCATGCCGAAGCATGAGTGAAGAAAGGATGGCTTACCTCTATCACGGAGAGCTTCCACGATGTGGTGTCGTGAAGAGCTGCAGACAAAGTAATGCTTCGGAGCGAGCTCCACCACGTTATATAGGAATATCGGTAACCTTGCGGTTACGTGATGTGAAAACAACAACTCGCAATGACAAGTGACCTTTCAAGACGGAAGTATTACTTTCCTAGAAACAGATACTGACTCACCTAGTGGTTACGTGATGTGAAAAGAACTAGACGCAAACAAGCCAAGTGACCTTTCAACACGGAACAAGGGAAAAGGTTCGATCGTTTCATAAGAGGTGCTGTTTGTAACAGGCCTTGAGTGCTTCGTGGCCGGCGCACGAGAGCCTGACTCACCTAGTGGTTACGTGATGTGAAAAGAACTAGTCGCCAAACAAGCCAAGTGACCTTTCAACACGGAACCAGGAAAAGGTTCGATCGTTTCATAAGAGGTGCTGTTGTAAACAGGCCTTGAGGAGTGCTTCGTGGTCGGCACAAGAGAGAGAGAAGGAAGGAGAAGAAGGAAGAGGAAAGATAGAGGAAAACATTATCTTGGCGGAACCGACTGTGCCGAGGTGACACAGCGAGACCCACCCCCTCCCACCATCGCGCGAAGAGAAAAAAGCATGCTCCGCCAAGCAATATAAAGTCGCTCTGCTGGTAGAGAGACGCCATTAGTCGCCGGCACCACAACAGGAAAGTCTCCGCGCTGCAGTCGAAGTGACAGCACCAGCAACTGTTGGGTGAGGTTCGTACAGCTCAGACACGCAGGGTCTGCAGCGACGGTGCTGTGTAAGTGTGTGTGTGTGTGTGTGTGTGTGTGTGCGTAAGTGTTCTGTTGCGGCTGCCCAGCGGCAATCGGAGGCGTGTGACGAACACGGAGAGAGAGTGAGAGGGAAACAGGGAGAGTGTGAGAGAGTGAATCAACATGGTCGTGAGAACACGCATAAGCATTACTTCATTCGTCTTCCGTGTACGGGTGTCACGCCTTTCCATTTGGCGGTCCAGGCTGGGTCATAACGACATTGTGGCTACGCTGCTTGAATGAGGGTGTAGGGACGGTGCAAATAGCATTGTAGGCTTGCGTGACAGGGAAGGATGGACGCCGCTGGAACATGCGATATACTTTGAACGGTGGTCGACTGCACGAATACTACTCCAAAACGGTGCGGACGGAGGGATAGAAGTCAACGGATTCTCGCTTGCGCAAACATGTGCGCATCGGTGAGAGTTGGGAAATATTTAAAAACATGTGCGAGAAAGAGCAATACAAAGTGCGCGACGAGAGAGTGGATAGAGGCGGAGACGGTAGACGTGACTGTCCCACGGTTGCACGCGCAGCGTGAAGGTGTGTGTGTGTGTGTGTGTGTAGCAGTGGAAGGGTGGTGGAGGAGACAGAGGGAGGGAGACACACCCACCCACACACACACACACACACACACACACACACCAGTCAGCAACCCTTTTCAATCTAAACCACCTCTTTCAGTTCAACGTGGACACAGGGGACTGACCCGTCTTGCACGCTGCCACACGTCGCGATGAGGTGCCGCCTTTCGCCAGCGCCTGCGGCATGTACCGTGACGGACCGACGACAGGGACACCCTCGCTCGCACCCCTCTTCACCATGCTGTGGAGAACGGTCACCTGCTCGTGGGCGCTGAAGTTGATAGTGGTTAAATTGAACCCCTAGCGCTACGTGCGCGTGTGTGTGTTGCATGGAAGGGGAAGAGGAGTTCGTGCAACGGTTCCTTGCACTGCGTGACGTGGAGGTGGCGTGGCCGCTGCTCCCGCCCGCACAAGACCACACAGGGTGGGGTGCGCGACAGGCGTTGGACCTCCGGCGGCGACGGCAACGCTTTAGCATCGTGCACGTGCTGTCACAACGGGACCACCCACGCGCGCATCAATAGGCATGCTTTCGCCACGCACGTCTTTCGTCGATATTTACTCGAGTACGTACGTGTGCGACTCCGCGCGGACGAGGACCTCACCCCCTTACGTGAACTATTAGTGATCCTCATGGACAGGCGAGCTCGCGTGAGGCATCTGCAACAGCGAGACGAAACGGTGTTTCCCGTGGTTGTTCGGTGGGGCCGTCGTGACGGACGATCTCCCTTTCATGAGAACGTGTATCGATCTCGCGCGTCAGATCCTTCCGACCTATAGTCGAATCACGCGAGTGGAACTGCTGACCGAGCTGTTTTCGTATGGACCTTCGTACGTTTCGCGATTTTGTGCGGCGGACATTACCGACCTTCGTAATGCATGTGTAGCGCACGTGCTGGCACGTATCTTCCGCATCGCGGTGCCGAGTAACCACCCCGTCTCCAGTTCCTCGTCCGGCTCCTCGTCTCCCTCCTCGCTAGTGTCTTCAGAGGATTCGCTTTTCGCACACGAGGTACTCGGCCCATCCTCTCATCGTCGTCCTTGTCGTCTACCGAGACCCCGGAGGTGTGGGAAGAAGAAGAAGAAGATACGTCACGTGTGCTGCGTACGAGCGCGTGTGGGGAAAGCAGTGTAGAAGCAGTGGGAGAGGGTGAAGGGAGCGGCGATGAAAACGATTTCGTGAGTTTGGGTGAAGACAGTGTCAGTGACGAGGGGGTGTAGGTGTGTGCAGATGGAGAAGGACGAGGAGGAGGAGAAGACCGTGGTGTTACAGAAGTACATTGCGATACGCCACCTCGAATTTGCATGGCCGATCCTGCTTACACGGTACGCGTCATCGAGGTGGGGGGCAGGACAGTGCGTGCCGCGCAGGCCACAAAAGAGGAACGTTGTGGACTTTCTGACGCACCGGGCAAACGTCATCACGTATCGACACGTCTACCCGTGCTGCGATCGTCTTCAAGACGACACTGGAGGCGTATTTTGAGCAACGTGTGCGTGCATGCGAGGATCCAGTTGCAGTCCTGAAAGAACTTTTTTTTGTCCTGACGGAGAGACGATACCGCATCAGGCATATCTTTCCGCGGGATGACACTGTGTTTCCGTGGGTGTACGGACAGTCCAGCTTGGAGACAGACTTGGCCGTCCTCTCTCATGTCGCCAGTAAAGTGTTAGACCACCTGCACCCGTCAAACCCGTTTTACGGCAAGCGCTCGCTTCTGCTTGCGTGTGTGTTCTCCACGTGTGGTGATAGCGTGTACCAAACGTTGATGCACCAACGCATGGTGTCGTTTCCAGAACGGTTTCGCCATCGTGTGTACGAACGGGTGGACAGAGCGTTGAATCTTGCACAGAGTGACCGTCGCTCGCCCGGATGGACAGCGACGCCATCCTCGGACGAAGACACTAGCGAAGCGAGTGCGCGTGCGAGGGAGGGGGAGGAGGAGGAGGAGGAGGAGGACGACGAGGAGGAGAACGACGACGACGACGAGGAGGAGGAGGAGGAGGAGGAGAGACCGCACTAGTCGTTCGTCGACGTGGTATCATGCCTTTCGATCTGCACCACCTCTTCCAGTTCAACGTGGGCACGGGCCTGACCTTCTTGCACGATGCCGCACGACGCGGGGAGGTGCTGCCTGTAGCCATCGCCTGCGGCATGTGTCGTGACGGACTCGACGTCAGGGACACCCTGGGTCGCACCCCTCTCCACCATGCTGCGGAGAACGGACACCTGCTCGTGGCGCTGATGTTGATCGGGGCCGGCGCCGACCCCTACACCCGGGACCTTCGCCGTGTGTCACCACACCACCTGCTCAGCCGATACCATGATCTCTTTATGGAGGAGGTTGATGATGATATGCCGATGGAGTAGTCCACGCACCCTGTCGGCGTGTGTGTGTGTGTGTGTGTGTGTGTGCGTGTGTGAGCGCACTCTCTGCCTTATCAGGACGTGGTCGCTGTGACGTGGCGTAGTCTGGGAGTTGTTCCAGCCCGCTCAACATGGCCGGTGAGTGATGTGTGTGTGTGTGTGTGCAAATGCATGGAACGCTTTTGTTTGTGTGTTTCTGAATGTGGCGTTGTTCTTTTGTCGTACAGGTGTCATCCGCTCGCCCTTGCAATGGACAGACGTGATGAGTCATTTCGGTGGTCACGTACACCGTGGTGTGATTGCCAATACTGCGGGGTTTCGAGAACCGCTCGCATTTCTAAACGCGTGCTATGTACCTTTTGCTCAAACCGTGCTCACCCATCTTTCACAAGTAGACGGTCCAGTGGCGTACAAAGTGTGTGTGTCCCTGCAATGTGACTTTTTGTTGGATAAACGCAACCCGGAAACGCACACGGTAGAGCCGATTCTACAAACTATTTATTTATCTCTGCCACACGCTGCACTGCTCACGCGTGCGGACATTATAGGTCCCAACATCGGGGAATGGTACTTCGAACACATTCGGGATGTGTTGAACGCGCGGTTTGACGAATTCCACGAACGCGAGTCCGGCAAAGCCCTGCACGCACTCCACGCGCTGCACGTGACGCTGCACACGTTCGATCCTATCCATGCATCCGGTTCGTCCTATTTGCCATGTCCTAGAAACATTGCATTGAAACATGCCGTGGTCAACATCCAAAATGACGATTCGTTTTGCTTTCTCTGGTCTCTCGCTAGTGCTCTCTACGTCACGCGCCACGGCAGTCTTCCGTTCGGCGAACGGAAGAATCGCCCGAACACCTACAGGGCCATCTTCGAGGAGTTGCGAAGGACGCTGAACCTGTCCGGCATTGCCTTCCCGGTCTCGCTCACCCACTTACGTCTATTCGAAAAACAGAATCCTACGCTGTCGGTCAACGTGTACGGTCTCGAACGCAAGCCTGACAACCCCCGAGAATGGCACGTGGTGGGTCCGTTGTACTACACCCGCGACAAAAAGGCGCAACATGTCAATCTGCTGCTTCTCACAGGGGAGGGGAGCGAACAGGAGGTGGAGGAGGAGGAGCAGGGAGAAGCACACGTGAGGACACATTACGTGTGGATTAAGAGTTTAGGTCGGTTGCTGTCCTCGCAAATACGACGAAAGCACACTGTGTACATTTGTGATCGCTGCTTGCTCCATTTTGAGTCGCCGGCGCGTTTGGCGACACACGAAGAGGATTGTCGCTCCTCAACACCCGTGCGCCTGCTTATGCCCGCCCCGCCCCGTGACAAGTTAAAATTTGAAAACATCCATAAACAGAGCAAATGCCCGTTTGTCGTGTATGCGGACTTTGAATCGATCCTCCTGCCTATCGCCTCGACACAGCCCGATCCGCACGCCCCGTGGACGCAGGCCTACCAGCGCCATGAACCCTACGCGATCGGCTTGTACGTGGCCTGCGATTTCGATCCGTCGCGTTCACGCTTCCTGTCGTACTGCGGCGAAACGCCGGCCGCCTGGTTCTTGCAACAATGCGATGCACTCGCCGCGGAATACGCGACGCTCCTCAAACATCCCCACGCGCTCCACATGCGTGACGAGGATGAGCGATGCTTTCTCTCTGCAGTCACCTGTCACATTTGCGCCAAACCACTCGGGAACGACAGGGTACGCGATCATTGTCATCTGTCGGGGCGGTTTCGGGGCGCTGCGCATCAGCAATGCAATGTGCTGTACCGCTTACCCAAACGACTCCCAATAGTCATACACAATGGCGCTGCCTACGATTGGCATTTTATCGTCCACGCCCTCGCAACACATCATTCGAAGAAGATTCAGATTATCGCGCAGAATGCCGAACGTTTTATTACCTTTATGTATCGAACGCAGGGTGTCGAGGTGCGCTTTCTCGATTCTTACAAATTTCTCGCCGGCTCCCTCGACACCTTGAGTGCCAATGTACCGGACGATGACATGCACTGCGTACGTCACTACTTCCCCGACCCCGTCGAGTTTGCACTGTGCCGACGGAAGGGCGTCTTTCCGTATGACTACATTGATAGCGTCGACAGGTTAGACGAAACCGAATTGCCAGCGCACGAGCTGTTCGCCAATACGCTGACACACTCCAACGTCTCACGCGAGGACTACGAACACGCGCGTCGCGTGTGGCAAGTATTTCGATGTCGTAACATCAGAGAGTACGCAATGCATTATCTCAAGGTTG
Source organism: Acheta domesticus (assembly GCA_031308135.1). Classification (NCBI taxonomy): domain Eukaryota; kingdom Metazoa; phylum Arthropoda; class Insecta; order Orthoptera; family Gryllidae; genus Acheta; species Acheta domesticus. The sequence goes on along the minus strand of JAHLJT010009419.1, from coordinate 196,749,438 downwards.
ACGTGCTGCTCTTAGCGGATATCGGTGAAAAGTTCCGGCACACCAGTTTGCACGACTACGGTCTCGATCCCTTCCATTACTTCACCATTCCCGGATTTAGTTTCGACGCCATGTTGAAACACACGCAACAGACCTTGCAACTCCTCACCGATCCTGATATGCTTCTGTTTTTCGAACGCGGTATTCGCGGGGGGCTTGTGCAACTCAATCGTCGCCACGCTCGCGCCAACCATCCGGGTCTCGGAGAGGACTATCAACCCGAACGTGAACACAGCTACCTCGTGCTCTATGACAAAAATAATTTGTACGGTCATTCGATGATGCAACCGCTTCCGGTCGGCGAGTTTCGGTGGCTCACCGACACGGAGCGTACGGTCTTTGATATACACGCGGCTGCCGCCGCGGCGACGACACAAGGGTACGTGCTCGAAGTCGACCTGGCGTACCCGCCACACATCCACGACGCGCTCGCGGATCTACCGTTCTGTCCCGTCACCATGTGCCCTCCGGGCAGCAAGCAGATGAAATTGCTCACCACGCTGCTACCGAAGACGCGCTATGTGATACACATTCGGAACCTCGTTCAGGCGATGCAGTACGGAGTGGTCCTCGAACGTGTCCATCGCATTCTCACCTTTGCGCAACGTCCCTGGCTTGCCGAGTACATGGCGTTGAACACGCGTCTGCGCCAGGCCGCGTCATCTCGATTCGAAAGGGATCTCTACAAACTCATGAACGTGTCCATCTATGGCAAATCTCTCGAAAACGTTCGGCAGTATCGGCGATTCGTGTTGACAAAGGGGTGGACAGGTCGGACCGGAGCACGCAAATGGATAGCGCATCCCGCGTTTGTGAACAGTACGCCTATCGGGATGCATCTGATGATTCTCGAACTGCAAAAGACAACGGTTACCATGAACAAACCCGTATATCTTGGCTTTACCATTTTGGAGCATTCCAAAGAGACCATGTATCGCTTCCACTACGGTTTTGCGCGGCAGCATTTTAACACCTTAGCGCTCTGCTACACGGACACCGATAGCTTCCTCTATTGCACGAGCAGCAACGTGTACGACGTCATGCGCGAACAGTCCGACTACTTTGACACCTCCAACTTCCCCGCTGACAACGTCCACGGTATACGTCCGGGCAACAAGTTGACGCCCGGCGTGATGAAAGACGAAACGTGCCTCGATTACATTGTAGAATACGTCGGTCTGCGCCCCAAAATGTACACGTTCCGCACAGTCTCACAACGTGATAAAAACAAAGCGAAAGGTGTACAGCGGTGTGTCGTGCGTGCGTATACTCTGGAGGACTACAAGCGGTTTATAACCGACGAGACTGCTCCGCCTCGTTCCGCCGTTCAACACACACTACGCTCACGCGGGCACGTTGTGTATTCCGAAGCGCAGCACAAACGCACTTGTGCTGCGTGGACGACAAACGGCATTGGTGCGATCCGTTGACATCGCTGCCGTACGGTCACTATCTATTAGAAACAACGTCAACAGGATCGTGTGGCATCATCCCCTGCACCATCTACAGTCTGCACCATGACGCACGTCAACGCGAGAAGCGACGGACAACCTCGTCCCTGCAGTGGTGGTCGGACGACCATCGAACGATTACCTCGTTCTCGGCCCAGCAGCTGCGACTATTTCCAAAGAGTTTATTGATAAACCGTGGCCGCCGCGGACGTGTTCTGGGTGTTTCCACGCCTCCCAGAGCACCTGCGGCAGGATCCCGCCGTGCAAGGCTGTCTCTATTGCCCCGGGCACCCACGCCCCGTCGCGTCCCAGCAGTGGCTGTGCCTGTGCTGTCCGCGTCATTGCCCGAAGCACTGTACCGCCGGGCAATGACGTTGCGGGACGGTCCTCCGCCTTCGTCCGGGATTGTCCGGCATGTTCGCCCGTCGGGAGTGCGACTTCCCTCAGTGGTATGTGTACGCCTTTGTCTACATCGTGTGTGTGGTGTGTGTGTGTGTGTGCGTCACCCCTGGCTTGCATGTCGTAGGTCAACAATACACAGAGGACGGCTTTCTGCTGTGGTGGTGGCACCATCACCGCACCCTTTTCGGCATGACGGCGAATCAACCTCGCACGGCATTCCGAAGTACATTTTAATGACGGTGATGGCGTTGGAGGTCGACTTTGTGTTCGACACCTTGCCTGCCCGTCATGCAACAGGACCCCTTGATCAAGGCGTGTCGGCGGTCGTTTCCGTCACCTCCCGTGCTGCTACTGTCGCACAGGGATACCACGCTCATCCGCCACTGCGTGGAATGCAAACGCGAACGGACGGGTCAGATGCGCTTTCTCCTTCGTGTAGCGTTGGCTGCCGGTAAGGTTGACGCGTGATGACATGCCCTGTGGTCTTTTTTTTTTTTTGTTTTTTTATGTGCTCGTGCGTCCTACCCACACGTCCATCAGGGTGTATGTGGTTGTGTGTGTTGTGTCAGATGGAGAGGTCAACCCCAGCCACGTCACGTGGACCATGCCCGTCACAGAACGTTCCTCCACACAGGACGCCGGTGAGGAAGGGACCACCACCACCACCACCACCACCACCACCACGACCTTCCCCATTGGCTCCGAGAGCGGGGACCCCGCGAGCGGCAGGTTCGCGCCACCCCAATCGCCGTAATGGAGAGAAATGTAAGTGTGTGTGTGTGTGTGTAGGTGCAGTGGAGAGAGAGAGAGAGTGAGAGAGAGAGACTGTGAAACCCATTGTCAACATGTGTCATGCCCCAACCCCACATTCAAAACGAATGACAATATCCACACACCAAAGAAAAAAAAAACACAGGGAGGAAAAAAGAAACAACAACAACAACACCGGTTTGATTCACACAGACAACAATCTTTATTGACGTTCGTGAGGGTCGTTTTTACAATAGACAGTGCGATGTTTCATATCGTATTCACACACACACACACACACACACACACACATGCTTCTACGGGCGCGAGTCTTCTCGTCCTCTCTTTCTCGCGTAGGTTCTTAGACGGGCACCTTTCGCACCGTTGCCGTTCACGGGATGTACTCAAAGGTGCGTTTGTGCAAAATGAGCGCGTACGCAGTCGTGTTGGCAGGAATGTTGGTCTTTGATGCAATATGAATGCGGGTGTCCACCGCTTTGCCTAGTGTTGGTAACTCGTGCTTTGTGCCAATCGAACACGAAGAGTGGATACTTGTCCTTGTAGTCGGTGCGTGTTCACTGCCGATGCCGATTCCACTGCTTTGTAGTAGCTCCCGTGAAACGCCCGGAACAGGGCGAAGCATTCACCGAGTCGTCCTGCAGCCATATCGACATCGGAGGTCGTGATACGGGTACTCCTTCTCGTTAATGACCCCCTTCACGTTCGTCACGCTCAAGTGGTCGTAAGCAGACGCGTTCGCTCGGAGTTATTGCTGCGATCTGTTTGGAACAAGCAACAATCACGTACAGAGGACATTCCACGGCGACGACGTCTTCACCGGCCATACCCAACCTTGGGTGCTCGGGACATTCGGGAAGATGTGCAGATCCCACGCCATAAATTCCATCGGCAAGGCAACTTGTTTGAGGATGAGGTTCTGGATGCGGATGTGGTTTTCCGCCTTTACGCGAATACGAGGGCATGTGCCATTCGAGCTTCGTTCAAGACAACCGTGGACGGCGTCTCCGACCCCCACTGCTTCGGTTGTGATAAGGGCGTCGTGATCGTGACTGCCACGTGTGAGCACCAATTCCTGTTTCACACCCGTCACGATGTGTCGATGGTCTTCCATCACACCGAGCAGGCATCGCAACGGTATACGCACAGAGAAAGCCCCTGTGGTCGCGTTGCTGAGATTGCGAGAGGGTTGATTCGTCGCTGGTGCGGGGCCATCCCGCGTACGCCAGCGTTTCACGTTCCTCCGCGGAAAACCGACACGAGACCCTTGAGGGTGCTGGTGATACCGGGCCAGCGAACTCTGTCCACTTCGATGTTGTTCAGTTCATAGCGTGCGTCGGCCAACAGATGCGCGAAGGCGTTGGTCACCCATTTGCACGGCGTCGCCTGAGCGGTTTGTTCGCGGTCTTCACGGCTTTGCCCTCGATCACGAGCACGCTATCGCCGGGCACCGTTGTAGCCATCATTGTCTTGTATAGGGATACGTAACGTGTCATTGTGGTCGAAGGCGTCGTTGAAAGGTCTATAGACGTGTATTTTCACTACCGATGATGGCACCTTGTTGTTCGAGCAAGTCGACGTTGAGCACGTTTTCTACGTTGACGGACGGCATGATGAAGTGTCCGCTGCTGCTGCTGCTGCTGCTGCTGGTGGAAAGGAAGGAGGGTGGGGGGGTGCCTCGGTGATGTGAGCGCTATCGCGAGTCACGCACACTGTGACGCGGCTGCGCACGAGCACGACGTCTTATACATGAAGAAGTATCGTCGCGCCGACCATGACGCGGCATTTCTCCATGTTGACCGGGCTGCTATCGTTCAGGTCGCGACAGGCATCGAGTAGGAGGAGGAGGTGGAGGAGGAGGAGGAGGAGGAGGAGGGATGGTGAAACGATGGACGAGTGACGTACTATACATGACAGACTACACGCGTGTGTGTTCTGGCGATGCGCGTTACGTGTTCGTCGTGGCGCGCGCGTCGCGCGCCGTGGCCGTCCGTCACGGCGTGTCCGCTGTTGTTGGTGTTGTTGATCCGCTCTCAACACGTAACCGAGCTCTCGCAGGACACGTCGACTCACCGACGTGAGCGCTATCGGGGGACACGGTACTCTGTGGCGCGGCGGCAAGCGAGCTCGCATGCTGATACGCTGATCAACCTCCACCACTGCACGGCCCGCACAAGGAGTGTGCAGCGAAGAGGACTGTCCTTCGGACCAGCGGATAGGTTCTCCTCGGGCGTTGACCAACGCAGCGTCAGCTCCTCGATGCGCGTCCGCGTCACACGATGGAAGACGGGATGGACGGGCTGTTTCCGTGACCACGTGGCCCGGAGGGTCGACGACGTGGAAGTGATGAAGCACGTGCGAGGGTTTGTGGTTTATATAGCCGCTCTCTACGACATTACATTCTATGAACCACTCGAAATCGTCGATCAGCGTTGCGCGCGCCGGTGCTGTCCCGTTGTCGACGTCTACCGCCTTTCCTGTCTTCTCATCGTCTGGTTTTTTCGGGTGGTTCGTGCCGCTGGTCGGTGGTAGAATCGTTTTCGGAAACCCAAGCAAAGCACCGATCGAATCGGCTTCGTCGAAAATGCAGGTACAATGACGTTTCCACTGTGCAGCGTTGTGTGCTTGATGTTGCCTCGCAAATGAAACACGTGACTTGCGCCCCTAGGACGCTTGCACGCAAGGCCGACTGGACGAACGCTTCGATGTCGTCCAAGGTGTACGTGCCCGTGGGGAGGGTCACGCGGGTCCTCCCCGCCTGCTCTCCCGTGGCGGAGAACGTCAAGGTGTTGCAAACCCTGTCGCACGTTCTCCACCGTTGTTGACCGTCCGAAGCGCAAGTGAGCGCCATTTCGTGGGGCACGTTTCCGAAGTCGAGCGGCGGCGCGTACCGCACCGTCAACGCCGATCCTCCCCTACCAGTGTCAACGTGAGCGTTCGTCATACTAGGAGTGGGCCTTGTCCAGTTCTCGTGACGTCTCATATATAAACTGCAAACACAGCCGTCCGCAATTCTCGCTGTCAAACGCCTGCACACGGTTCATGTTGTAACGCATCGTCACGTCGGGTCCGGACGTAGCGTTACGAACGCCCTCGGCGGTGGGAGTCCGAAGGAGTCAAAGTAGCGCACATGTGTTCCTCTTTTGACGTAGGCCACGTAATTGCGTCCCTTCCCCACGCACCATCATCCAGATTGATGACGCCGGACTCGCGTCTCGTCGCGGTCGCGCCGGCAGCTGTTCGCGCATAAACACGCCTCGGAAATACGGGAGACCACATGCTTTTGCGTAGTGCGTCACTTCACGATGCGTGAGGACACGCTCCGGAACACGTTCAGTCACCTTCAGCGCAGATTGTTTTTTTTTTTTATTTATCTTCTTCTTCTCCCTGTTGTGTCGGCGCGTCGACGCGGACGGAGCCCTTTGCCCTCCATCACTTTGTTGTGTCGTATCGCCTCTTCCAACACCTTTTTCGCGTGCTTTGCGTTGTTGACGGCATTCGCAATGGCCGACGCGCCGCCCGCGAGCGAGCCGATCGCGCCTAGGGCGGCCAACAGCGGGAGAAACCCTCCTCGTTTTGCGATGGGAAGCACACGTCCTCGTCTCTGACGACTCTTGCTCTTGCGTTTCCGGCCTCCTCCTCCACCGGCACCAGTGCTCGATGGTTCACTCGTCATCGTGGGGCGGTTCCGCATGGGACTCGCTCTCTCTCTCTCTCTCTTTCTCTATTGAACTCACACTCCTTCCTCCTTCACACGTGTGCGCCTCCCTCGCGACTGACCACTCCACCCGTCACGGTCCAACCTTTATACCAACACATCCTACAACGCACGTGTGTCCAACGGTGACGTGAGCGGAAGCGCCATACGATACTCGAAGAGAAGGTACAAATGGTAATCGTCCATATGTGCTGTGGGCGACTCCTGCAGAAGACGAAAGGCGAGCGTCTGTCCCTTCTTCACCCGGAAGGGTGTGTTCATCGTGAGTTTCAACGGCGGGGGGAGCTTGTTGTAGTCGTGCACGTCCACGTACACCGCCAGCAACATGAGTAGGGGTGCAGCGTTGCGCAGTGCAAGCGTGCCGTCGCACGGTATCACAAACTTGGTACGACCCGTCGGCAACATGTACCACTTTCCCGGCAGGGATGGGTTAAGGGGTGGGTGCGGGTACAGGCTTTCGATGGTGAGGAGGGAGACCGGCGTCAACGCACTGAGCGCGGTGACGAGGGCCTGTTGCATGTACGACAGGGTCACTGCATCTTGCGAATCGGTCGGTTGTGCCACATTCATGAGACGTCGGTTGTACACTTGCACGGCGTCTGGATGATGCTTTTCGTCTACCGACATCATGTTCTTCTTCATGAAATGGTCTTCTACATACTTCCTCGTACACGCATCGTCCTCCTCCTCCGGCGGCAACACCTCCGCGAGTCGCCTCTTCCCCATCTTCATCACGTTCGTCTGTGTCACGTCAATGGGGCTGTGCTCCGTCATCATGCTGTCGACGTACGCTTTCGTGCACGCGTCTTGTGGCTCTTGCGGGGTCGCCAGGTCGACGAGGCGTCGCTTTCGCACGCCCAACACGCCCGCCTTTTTGTAGTCCATCGGTACCACGTTGTCCGCGTAGGCTTTGTTCACAGCGTCTTGCGGACCCTGGGGCAACGCCACCGTGAGCACGCGCGCCCCTTTCATGTCCACGATGAGTATTTTATTGTCTCGTTTGAACATGGGCACGCGGGTCGTGAGGGAATAGAGCGAGCACGCGTCCGTCGTGTTCACAATGGCGCCGACATTCGTGATCCGTTTTTTCTTCGCGTCGAACACGTTTCCGTTGAGGGAGAGGGCGGTTTTCGCCGTATGTGCTTTGCACTCTTGCAGCGCGTCGGCGGTCCTCTTATTCACGTAGGCCTCCGGCGCCCCGCCTTCCCCCTCTCGTCTCCTGCGTACGACACGTTGCGCCCGTCCGAACGTATCCATTATGGGTGCAACGTGACGGAATGACACTGCTTATATATATATACATGCGTGGTCCCCACGGGAGGCGCAGGCAGTCCGCGACGACGACCCCTACGCGCACGCATCATGGTCTTTCTGCCGCAACCGGTGTCGCTGCCCGTGCGTAACGTGATGCCCGTGTTAGGCGAGAAACCGCCCGACGTGGAAGGGCGCCACGGTCCTCTGTTGCCGGACAGCGTACGCGCACTCCTCATCGGCCCTTCGGGTTGCGGGAAAACGTTAACGACGTTCACGCTCCTCACCATGCCGAACGGACTCAAGTTCGAGCACATCTATCTGTACGCGAAAACCGTCGATCAACCACTCTACACGTTTTTGCGCGCTGTATGCGAGGGTGGGGGCGCGGGTGTCTCGTTGCACGTGTACACCGACCACGACAGTGTCGTCTCCCCGGAGGAGGCGAAACCGAACAGCGTCTTTGTTTTCGATGATGTCGCCACCGAACGACAGGATTGCATCAGAACCTACTTCGCCGCGGGTCGCCACAAACATCACGACGTGCTCTACCTCTGTCAGACGTACACGAAGGTCCCTAAACAACTCGTGCGAGACAACGCTAATCTCATCATCGCCTTTCGTCAAGACGACACCAATTTGGATCACATTTACAGGGAACACGTCGGCACGGATTTCCCCTCCTTCGCCGCTTTCAAAGTGATGTGTGAAGAGGTGTGGCGTGAACCGTTTTCCTTTCTCGTCATTGACAAGACACGCCCCGTCGACAAGGGTCGCTACCGCGCCGGGTTTGATCGGTTTTTCGTCGCCTCCCCCGTATAACACGTAAATACACCTCGGTGTCCGCGTTTTGCGTCAGTTGCCCCGCAACGATGCCTCCGCGACGCAAACAACCCCACGCTCGTGGGCTACTGGGCAACCTCTTGAATCGGGCCATCGATGCGCTTCCCTTCGAACTTCACATCCCGGGCTACCAGTTCTGCGGGCCCGGCACCCGCTTGCAAACACGTCTGGCGCGCGGGGACCAGGGTGTCAACCCTTTAGACGCTGCCTGTCGCGACCACGATATCGCCTATCACAACAACAAAGACACGCCCGCGCGTCAAGCGGCGGATCGGGTGCTCGCCGATCGAGCGTTTGACCGCGTGCGAGCGCGTGACGCCACTCTCGGGGAACGTGCGGCGGCCCTCGGGGTGGGTACCGTCATGTCCCTCAAAAGCAAGATCGGCGGTCAGCACGCCACACCGACACTCCTTCGTGCTGCTCTCCGCACCCGGGAAGCCATTCGCAAGAAGGTGCGTCGCGCTGCGATGACTACCTTGCATCGCGCCCCCCGCCGTCGTCCGCCCATCCATGCCGTGCCCGACGAGGACGCGACGACTTCGCTTCCCCGAGCCGAGCGTCTTGGTGTCGAAATCGAGAACGCGCGTCGTGCTATTCGCGACAAGGTTAACGCTCTACGCCGAGGCGAGGTCGAACGGGAACGCCTGCTCGACATCTACGTGAAGGAGCCTCTGAAACAAGTCCTCACTCACACCAATGATGCACCGTTCCCGTCCGACGGTGATGCCACGACCTTTGGTGATGCATCCCTACGCGTGAGCGTCCTCTTGTCGACGCCTTCCTCGCCGGCGACGAAGTCGGCTTGGACACGCCACACTTCGCCGCGCACGACCCCGTGTCCACCTCCACGCCGCAGCGGCCCGTGCCCGGTCCGTCCTTTCTCTCACCGACCTCGCTCACCGCAGGCCCCGAAGAGGTCTTCGGGGACAGCGACGGCGACGATGACGGTCACGTCGTGGGCGACGCCACACGGTACCTGCAGCGGCGGCCCATTCGCGATGACGCTCTCTACCGCACCTACTTGAGTCGTATGGTCTCCCATTTGACCGACCCGTGGTTCGGTCCACGTTTTGTGTACCAGCACGGTGATCCGCATCCTCAGCTCTATATCGGTAACATCCCCATTCACCTCGATCACGACACGCTCACGGTGGCGAACCGCGTCTACCCTGCCACAGAGGGTTTACTGGAGCTCCTCTTTGAGAAGCGACCCCGCGTGACGTCGATTAGCACAGAAGACAGACGGGCGTACAAAGCCATTTTGGAAGACAGCAACGTCCTTCGCACACAGTTTCAAGGGCGACAAGCTTTGCGTGGACGTAACACTGTCAAGTTCCGTGACTACATCGCCCCCTTGATCTTTCGTCGCCAACACACAGGTCGCGGCTTGCGTTTCGGCTCACGACCGTCCGTCACGTACTGGCGTGATCCCAACACGCTCGTCCGACGCCTGCGGGTGCTCCACGCGTCACGTGCGGCCGGCCACGACGCGCACGACGGTGATATTTATCAAATAGAACAGGAGCTGCGCGCTGCAGGCATTCTGCGTTAAGCATGGTGCGTGGCGCGTCGGTCAGCCACGTGCGTGCCGGTATCGCACGGGAACTCCATGCGCCCGCTCGGAAACGCTACCGTCGTCGCAGGGTGCTCACGCGCGGCCTGGACGATCTATGGCAAGCGGATCTCGTGGACATGCTGGCGTACGCGCGCTTCAACCGGAACAAACGTTACATTCTCACTGTGATCGATGTCTACTCCAAGTTCGCGTGGGCGGAGCCCGTTGCACGCAAAACAGGCGAGCTCGTGACGCAAGCCTTCGCGCGCGTCCTCTCACGCTCCGGGCGCTGTCCGGCGCTCCTCCACACCGACGACGGCAAGGAGTTTTTCAACGCATCCTTCACCCGTCTCATGAAAAACCGCGGGATACGTCACTATTCCACGTACTCCGCGATGAAGGCAGCTGTCGTCGAACGCTTCAATCGCACGCTCAAAGGCAGGATGTGGCAGCGGTTTTCCGCACAGGGCTCGTACAAATGGCTCGACATGCTGCCCGGACTCCTCGCGGACTACAACAGCCGTATCCATCGCTCGATCGGCGTGGCGCCAAAGACGGTCACGAACGATGATCTCATGCACAGTGTCTACGCGGCGGTCAAGCGTAGCGATCCACGGTGGCGGCGCCTGCGCGTGGGCGATCGCGTACGTGTAAGTAAACACAAGACGGTTTTCGCGAAAGGCTACACACCCTCCTGGAGTACCGAAATCTTTACGGTCGACCGCGTCCACCTCTCCAACCCTGTCACCTACACGCTGACCGACGCCTCCGGCCAGCTGGTGGCCGGTAGATTCTATCTCGAAGAGTTACAACGGACCCGATTCCCACAGGACTATTTGGTGGAGCGCGTCTTGCGCAAAAAGGGTCCTTTGCGCTTCGTGAAATGGCTCGGCTTTGACGCGCGGCACAACTCCTGGATTCCCGCCAAAGACATGTACACTTAGCCACACGCCGTCATGTTGACCGCACGTCGCGTCAGGCTCACGCTGCACGTACCTGCCCCCTCCTCTGCCTCTCCCGTCACGTGGTGTCCTCCCACCACCGCTTGTATTATAAGTCCCTCCCTCAGTGACTCCTCACCGCACTGTCTCTCCGACGTCTGCACCGCACACGTCCACCACAACGCTGCGCTGCACGCGATACGGTATGTCCCACGCCAGTCATGTGGAACTTGCGCGTTGCGTCTTGCGCAGCACGCTGCTCGTGGACGTCCAGGGTGTGCAGACAGGGAAGAAGACGTTCACCTTTAAAGAGGTGGGCGTCGTGCCGCTCTCCGCCGACCCGTCGCCCACCCTGCCCGTCGCCACGTACATCTTTCAGGAGCCACGAGCGGTCTCACCTTGGATCAGCACGACAACGGAGCCCTTCACGGCGTATGGCGATGAGGTCGACCCCATCCCCTACGAGCACCTTCGCGTCACGCTCACGGACGCTCTGCGCGGGGCCGCCTTCATCTGCGTGAAGGGCTTGCAGAAGGTCGGCTGGCTGCGGCCGTTTGCGCCGCAGGCGTGCATCTTCATCGACTTGGAGAAATGGGGCTGCCCGCGCCTCGAGACCTGTGTGGAGCGCTCCTTGACACCGCACCAGGCGGCGGTGTCGCGCATCACCACGCGTCATCTCATCGCCCTCTTTGACTGGTGTACACATGCTATGCTTTTCCAACGGTTCACACCGTTGGAGATTATCTTGGTGCGAGCTTGCCTGCACAGCGGCGCTGACGCACGAGAGACACGTGAGGCGGACATATGAACCGCCACACCGACCACCACCGCCTCACTTCACTTCTACTTCTCGTCCTCTCGTCATCATGACGCAGCAACACGTTCACTACGTGCAGGGCCGCAAAGACGCCAGTGACGACATCGATCGGGCACTCACGGCGTACATACAGTTTGACAAGGAGAATCTGCCCCTCTCTGCCGTTCCTTCGAACATTCTTCGTCATTTGCCACCCTGTGTCTTCCTGCTCCTTCGTCCTCAAGAAGTGGACTCGGTGTGGAAACGACTACCTGTGCACCTGCGTCGGGAGACCTGCTTCCAGGAGTGTCGCCCCTGTCGACGTCATCATCGGTCCCGTCTCGCTGACGTCTCGGATTTCGTCGCGCCACCTCTCGTCCGTGACTGTCAGCAGTGCCACGCCGCGACGTTGCGCAAGCGCACGAAACGTTCCCACGCCGCTGCCAACAGTGCCACCACCACCACCACCACCACCACCACCCCCACCACCACCGTCACCGCCACCACCGGTGCCGCTCCGCGTGACGTTGTGCAACATGGTGTTTTTGTGTGTGTGTGTTCCCCCGACCCTACCACGTGCCGTGAGAGACAGTCATCATTCAGCTTGCGCAACACACAGTGTGTGTGTGTGTGTGTGTGTGTTTGCTGGTCATGACACATTGTGTGTGTGTGTGTGTGGACATGTGTGTGCTCAGCTCACAAAAAAAAAAAAAAAACTATTGTATTGTATATTGTTTGTTTATGATTTGTATATATAAGACAAATATATTCATCATCATATTCATTTCATTGTGATTTTTTATTTGTCTCTGGTGACACCTCTCTGTGCAAAGACATCCCTCGGCTCCTCCGCTTCCACTGCATGTCTTCCTTTTCTCATTCTCCTTCCCCTGCCGTCGCACGGTCGCATGCCCCCGTCCGCTCACAGAGCGCGCCACCGTCGCGCGGTCGCATGCCCCCGTCCGCACACAGGGCGCGCCACCGTCGCACGGTCACCTTTCCCTGCCCGCTCACAGGGCGCGCCACCGTCGCGCGGTCCCCTTTCCCTGTTCGCTCACAGGGCGCGCCACCGTCGCACGCGCGCCCCGCCCAAGCGCGCGCACCTTCCCATCCCCTCGCTCGCCTCCACTTCTAAGCCTGCTGCCGTAGCGCAGGGCTAGCGTGCCGGCCTCCCACACCGCACCTCGCTGGTTCGCGCCCCGGCCGAGCGGGCTTTTTGAAGACCACCTCCCCCTCTTCCTCCTCCCCCCACCCACCCCCACAGCCACCCACGTGCGCTCACACCCCCCGCTGTCGACGTGTGTGCAACAGGCACCACTTCAGCCACGCGCACATCGACGCTACTTCTGGACCAGTGCTGACGTCCTCCCGACCATGACGTCCCCGGTCATGACGTCATGGGGTCATGACGTCACGGGGTCCTGACGTCACCCGGGCATGACGTCCTCGGGTCCTGACGTCACGCGGCCATGACGTCACGGGTCCCTGACGTCACCCGGTCGTGACGTCATGGGGTCATGACGTCACGGGGTCATGACGTCACGGGGTCATGACGTCACGGGGGCTCGTGACGTCATCACTGGTCCAGAAGTAGCGTACTTCTCCTACT